>JALXJV020000024.1:7223708-7943708 GCA_024633595.2 Lepomis macrochirus | reverse complement strand
TTTTCTGACATTGTTATCGGTGTGCCATTTTCATTTTATAAAACCTCCAGTGCATTGCTCCATTTCGTCCATCCATTCATTAGTCCATTTATTCATCCATCCAGGTATACTGAACCTTCCAGCAGTAGCTTTGGGCATCATCACTGGAGGTTTTATATTGAAACGTTTCAAGCTGGGTGTCGTCGGAGCAGCCAGGGTGTCAATCGCTGCCTCCCTCGGGTCGTTTTGCCTGCTTTGTGTTAACATCTTCATCCACTGTGATAATGCAGAGGTGGGAGGTCTTACTGTCTCATATCAGGGGTAAGTGGCATCTATGATCCATTGATTTGGTTTTAGTATTTCTGTAGACTGCCATTATTGTCTCCCAGATTTTGGGTTCAAGCCACTTCAAAACATTGAAAAAAGCAAAATAGGCTGAATTGCTGGCAAAGTTTGCAACTGAAATGTTTTTTTACTTCATGAGTTAAGAATGATCTCCGTGGAAAGTTTGTGCCTCACAGGACCAATGTCCCCTACTCATGCATCTCTGTTCATGTCTGTGTGCACCAGGGCTCCTCAAGTGTCCTACAATCAACAGACTTTGCTGTCCCAGTGCAACATGGGCTGCTCCTGCTCAATCAAGCATTGGGATCCAGTATGCTCCTACAATGGAATAACGTATGCCTCGCCCTGTCTGGCTGGCTGCCAGACCTCCACCGGCACCGGCAAGGAAACTGTAAGACGGCAACTTACATTTCTTCATAAAAACAGATACAACTGGTAGACTGTGATGCACAAAAAGACACACAGCACAACACAAACAACAGCTCTTCATACATGTCCTTTCATAAAACTTCTTGATAAATGGTTCTGTTTGAAGTCTTGCAAAGTAATGTGTTCATTTTATATAATTATATTGAGTAATTGCCCTGCTCTGACAAGTGACCTCAAAAGACCAGAATTCATTTTAACCAGACAGAGGACGTGTTTAGACTTGATATTCATTTATATTTAAAGTATAAGCCCATAATCCAAGCTTTGACAGTTACAGATTTGGGCAAAATCTCTGTGGGAAGCTAAGTTTGCTAAAGTCAAAATTAATTGCATTACCTTATCAATTATTTGTGAAATAGACTGAACATCACAAACTGATCTAAAAAAATCTCATCATCTGTGTTGATATGGCTCCTAGTGACTACCATGTTCAGTACACCTCATCATAGCACTGGATGGAAGACATACCATACTGAGAATTTTGCTATTCTTTGAGCCTCAGGAGTATTTTTTCCAAAGGGTGGCATGAGAGGAACCAACGTTCACTCACATCAAAAGAAGATGTTGCTCTGGGAGCAGGAATGTGCTCAGGAACCCATATCAGACAAATATAAATGGATAATTAGTAGTTGGATTTTGGAAACCAAACTCTTCTCAATGCAGCAAATGTAAAAAAAAAAATAAAATAAAACCCCACCTACAACCCACAATCAAATATAAATTATTCACCTTTCTTCTGTTTTTTGTTTTATTTTTTTATAATGTTTTTTAGGTGTTTCATAACTGTACCTGTGTTGCGGAGATGATGACTCCAGTCATGAACATGTCCGCGGTGCTGGGCCAGTGTCCTAGGAAGAGCAACTGTGATCATATGTTTAAAATCTACATGGCTTTGTCCGTAATGGGGTCATTTATTTCTGCCTGTGGGGGAACGCCAGGATACATCGTACTGCTCAGGTCAGAGACACAAGCTTTTACAGCTGGGTGTTGAGGATTCCTTGCAGTGTCTTGTTTTTTGGCATAAGTGATTTTATGGCTGCACTCATCAAAATGGGGAACTTGTGTTAGCTGCTCCTGTAACACTATTGTAGGTAGTAATGCAGCTTGTGTATTCTTAAAACTAAAAGGCTGATGTATTTAATCTTCCAGGTCCATACAGCCAGACCTGAAGTCACTGGCTTTGGGTATGCAAACGCTGATAGTCAGAACTCTGGGTGAGTACAGAATATTTTATGGTTTTATTTACTGTAAAAATGTTTTAACTCAGCCATTCTTATACCAACAGCAACGATTAATGCAAATACCTTTTGGCTCTTTTAATGTGTAAGCACGTGTGACTGTTTTCAGGTGGCATACCTCCTCCAATATATTTTGGCGCTCTGATTGACCAAACCTGTTTGAAGTGGGGTACCAAGCATTGTGGAGGCCGTGGAGCATGTAGACTCTATGATGCTAACGCATTTAGGTACAGTAAAATCAGACGCATATTAACTAACACTTAGTTGTACCACTACAATATATATGAACGATGAATACTTTGTACTGTGTAACACATTACACAAAATGTTTAAAAATGTATGTTGTGCGACAGTTTAAAGCAATATTTCAACACTTGGAGAAATATGCTTACTCATGAGTTCATCCTATGTATGAAGCCACAGCCAGAAGCCGATTATCTTAGATTAGTATAAAGGCTGAAAACGGGGTGATACAGCCAACCTGGTTCGATCTGAAGCAGTGGTGTTTTCTCCCAGAGGCCAAGGGAAGCCAGGCTTTCCCTGTTTTATCAGACTGTATTTATCATTTTAATAACACAATGTTTTTAGTTTTGATACATCTGACAAGCTGTTGCTGTCATCTCTTCCCTGTTTCTCACTATCTTAGTGAGATGTTTCACTTCTTCACAAAAAGTGAAAACGCGCTTTTCTGAATGCTATGTGTTGGATGTGTGCTGAACACTATATTGCACCCCGTATACTGCTCTGGAGTCTGACTTCGCAGGGAAGCCAGACAGAATGGGCATCCCTTTGTGGGAAAAAAAATTAATGATTAATTAGATGAGGCCACTGCCTAACTGTGATAAGTAAGGATGATGCCAAGGGAAGCCAGCCACTGTCTGGCTTCACGCCAATCAAATCACAGCATGCGATAAACGTCATACAGATGAATTAACGGGAGATGTTATCAACTTTAGCTGGTGCAGTTATGGAGGGTGGAAATTTGGAGTTTTTAGTTATAACTTAAATAGTTTTACTGAACTACCACTACAGCAGCAACTTAACATTAAATCTAATGGAAGAAAATTGGAGCTGCGTGTGGAGAGTAAAGGGGTTTTGGACGCTCGATGAGGAAAACAATATCCATACAGAGTGCCAAACTTTTTACTCTGTTGTTGTAGAGGAATTAAAAGCCAGTGGGAAATTCTAAAACTTAGTTATTGACCACTTCACCACCATGAAAGAAAGGAGAATGCCCTTCCTTTTCAAATATGGTGAGTGAAACGTCACATTCCTTCTCTCTCTGAACTTAACCTGATTGTTTTCACTGCGGTTGAGTATGCATAGATAATGAGCACCACAAACAGCACCTGCCACAGGGCACTGGGCCAGGTTACCTGAATTATTGTTTATACTCTGTTGGTCTGGTACTCAGTTGTTAATCTTCAGTGATGTTATGAACATTTGGCCAAACATTATATGTAAGCCTATTTGATACATGCACCACTGCTACTATGCAAATGTCTTCAATCGTCTTCTGATTGAGCTTGTGAATGCTTATTTTATTATTAACTGGAGCCTATTTGTATTGTGCACTATATAAGCAGGGGGCTATGTACTATTTGGGGTGAGAGAGTGAGAGAGAGGGCGAGCGTGCCTCTCAGTAAATGCAACTTTCAGTGTGTGCATTTATAACAGTGTGCAGTGTAAAATTTTACCCTGCACTGTAATGGCACAACATATTAGGTAATTGCCCTCCAAAAAGGACATCACCTCTCACAAATTTACACCACGCCACTGCAGTGAAGGTATAACAAACACCTTTAAAGGTCATGAATTAACATGTCATATAGTGTTTGCAGGACTATTTAAAGGGAGCCTCTGCTTCTGGTCAAGAACTAGTACCATGCATAACCCCTTGTAAAACCTCAACCTGCCTCTGATCACTAATATAACTAATTAGTGAGCTTCAGAGGTGCTTTAAAATATACATACAGTATTTCCATTGGATATCTAAAGTTTCTTCTGGATTGTTGCATTTATACATATTTCTGTTTTCACATACCTCACATTAAACATTTCAAATAAATGCACTTATGCATAAAACTTAACCTATTCCACTGTATTTTACTTACAGAATGACATTCATGGGGTTGATTATTGGACTCTACTTCCTAACCAACATGCTCTGGGGAGGCCTCTACGTCAAAATTGTAAAGAGACAGAAGAAGTTAGCACTGAGGAATCAGGCCAAAGAAAATGAACTGGAGGGTAACAGTGTGGGCAATGGACATGCCAACATCAACATTGCCAAAAACAAAGAAGACACGGACAAGGAGAGCACTATTTAAAGGCAATACCATTGTATAGTGCAAATGAATGACAAATTTTCCATTGTTTATGTCCTGTGCTGCATCCATACAGGTCCAAATTGCCTTAGAGCATTACACTTCTTTTTTTTTACATAGATATTGTTCCAAAACTTCAGCTGCTGTTTGTTCATGTCAAAGGTCAATGATCCTGACTATTTAGTTTTAATATGAACCATCCACTGTTTATACTTGAATAACATTAGGTCAGGTAATGACAGTAATGTCTCATCCCACAGTTTCACATTTAAAGTGATATGTGCAGTGACAGTTTGGCAAATATACCATATAATGTATGGATAGTGTATAGTTTTAAACATTAGTACAAGACAACTTAAGTGTTTGTGGTCTGACATGTGGTGACATCACTAAGCAACATGAAGCATTGATGTTGTTTCAGTTATTGAAAATGTTTTTTCATATTTTTCAATCACAGCGAGAGTTGTGAGATTATACAGCCTACCTCATTGTTCCTTCAGCAGTATTGTAACGAGGACAGTGAGTGAAGGTGGCGAAGGTTTAAGTTTAGGATGCGTGAGTTTAGTAAGAAAGTTAACATAAGTGACGAGTTTAAACTTGCTCAGTATATGAATTTAAACACACAAGGAGGAAATCAGATTAGGATTCCTGAAGGGAGCGTTCATTAGAAACTAAACATTGCAATTTTGCCTGACTAAATTTGTTGCAAGAGGCCCCCTTATCAATTTATAAGAGATGGCATATACAGGGAAGGCTTCAGACTGGAACAAGGAAAGTGTTTTGTTTCTTCCTGTTTAAGCCTGCTGTGGATTGAGAGATTTAGTCTTGGAAAAGTTTGATTGCTACACAGCTGATCAGTCAGTAAAAGTGGCGCAGTTTTTTTGATGCAATTTTTGTGCAAATAGCTGGCAGCTCCAAACAAACCACCTTGCTCTGAGGCCGATGACAAATATGAGTAGCTTAAAGGTATAGTTTGGCATCTCTGCAAAATGCATTTATATACTTCCTTGTCCAGAGTTGGATGAGAAGATCAATAAACTCTGGACTTTAATGGGCAAAACAACCGAAATGTGAAATGACACATTGAGGTTTTAAGAGGATTAGACTATTTCTTTGTCACAGTGAGATTAGTTAAATAAATGAGATATTCTGGTGGTAGGCTTTGGACAGAGCCAGGCTAGCTGCTGCTCTGTTCACAGTCTTTGTGTTAAGCTAACCAACTGCTGGCAGAGCTTCAAATTTACCGTGCAGGCAGAGAGAGTGGTATCGATCTCCTCGTATAACTCTATGTATTTCCGAGAAATTGTTCCTTTAAGACATTTTCTGAAAATAAACACAATGAAAGGGATCCCAGTGTCTTTTCAGAATGTTTGAGTTAATCTCTAATAGGGATAACTTTATATGCATATTTGAGTTACATTTATATATCTTTGACACACTACATGTGGTTCTCATTGATTGGGAAGAATTACATGCCTTTCAGAGTGTCTTGCAGTTCTAGGAAATCGGTCATTTTTCCTGTTAATTACCTTGCAAACTATTTTTCTCTGATGTTTGTATGGCATACATGTGGCACAGGGAAGTGGAGAGATGGTTTTCTGCTAAAAATGCATTTAACAGGTAATGCCAGCCTGATGACCTTTATTCTGACTGGCTGGATAGCTCATCTGTCTGACATTGCACACACTTTTTGTTACATCACATCATTTAAACCCTTTACAAGGGCCATGAAAGTTCACATAATCCTCTAACTCACCAGTGTTAGTGTGGAAAAAGTTCACCATAGTTTGGACAGTGGATATGATTGTACTGTGTTTTACTGTTATACACTGTAGTCGTTGATTAAAATGTATCAATTCATTATGTAGAATTACTGTTAATGAGAATATATATCGAGTTGGATATGTTTGTATTGTGTCCATGTAGGCTATTTAGTTTCACCACAACTTCTTTTTAATTTCAATTTTTTTTACAATGTTGATTGTCCTCAGAGCATTAAAGATACATTTTCACAATGTCTTCAACCTGTGTCTTCACTGATTTCCGTTTATCATCTTCAGTGAAGGCTGCAATAAGCCTGTTATGGATTCAACAAAAGTTAATCCTGTCTAACTTTTATAATGTATTTTTTGTCCCTCAATTTACATATGACTAGTTACCTTTTCCAAATGCTTAGTGGATCTACTTTAGCCCTAGCAATTGACAACAAGACTTTTTATGTTTCAGTTCAGATATTTTCATTAGTACACTTTCATTCAGCCTAATTCAGTTGTCACCCTCGCAGTTGAAGCTTTGTAGCCCTTTAAAGGGCTCTGTTTGCAGCAAAACAAGGAATGTGCCATTTTTACATTCAACGTCTGATTTTACATAGAACTACCAGTTTCTTACAATAAGTTAATATACAGCCAATTACAATGTACATCTCAATGTTTAATGCTGTAAATAAACATGTAAAAAGAATAAAACTTTCAAAAACAGAATCAATTATAAAAATGGTAAACAGAAATAAACTAGCATCAATGAAGCAGTGCTGAGGATAAATTAGAGTTTAAGAGTTTGACAGCTTGGAGTAAAAAGCTGATACACTGTTGCATTTGAGTTCTGTTCAGATTCATGTGAACACTGCAGTTTTACAAACCAAGAGAAATAATGACATTACACAGACTTAGAGGTAACTTGTTGATTGGACAGCTTTGGCAATTGTCATCCTGCATCATCAGGACCCACATTTAGTGATTTAGCTTAGACCCGCTGAACACATTTAGTGATTTAGTCGAGAACCGAGAACACCTCTTGAAGGAAGTCTCTGTATGCTTGTTTGGTCTGCTTTTGGTCCACAACAGAGTGCGATTACTGCATTCACACCTGCCCAAATGAAGCGCACAAAGGGAAACAATCAATGACCTGAGGCAGGTGTGAAAGCACCTTTAGACAGCGGAACAGTTTGAAATATTGCAGTGAATAATGAAACAGCCAGGAGCAGACACAGTGAGCTGTTAGATAAAGAGCTGCACACCAACCAACTCCTTTTACTTGCACTGTTCGCAGACACAGTTGTGTGCAGTATAAAGTCAAATCATGACTGAATACCAGTAACTGCCCGACAATACTTTGTTTAGCTGCCCCAGACGTCTGTGCCCTGTTGTAGGCTAATAAAAGACATCTGCTGATCCCACCAGTAACTACAGGTGTGTTCTGCACATTAACAGGCAGCTGCGCAATAGCGTGAAAACCAGTTGATTAATATATCCAATCAGAGTTACATTTACAATTACAGATCTTAACCATCACTCCTCATTGAACTCCTTAGCTGCAGTCTGAGAGCATTTTCTAATTAAATAGACCTCCTTGTGGATTTAGGCCTACCATGTTTTTAAGGAGTTTGTTCACATTGACATAAGCTAATAAAAAGGGTGATTTTGCCAAAGTAAAATTATTAAACAGTAACATGGCAATTGAAAGTCCGGCACCCACAGTGTCTGCTTAGAAGAACTAGTTGAGGACCCCTGATGTAGTTTGGTCAGCTGCTTTGCTCCAAATAATCAAAAAGACATAGGTACATGACAGTGTTGATTGGCATTAGTAACCTGTTGGTAATTATTTCTTATACTAATGCTTATGATATCCCATTAAAATTACTACCTGTTTGACTTCATATAGGCCTACAGTCCAGTGTTAAGTTTTGTCAGTCCAGTGCGGCTCGCCAGAGTCTAATCTGCTCCACCACAGTTCCTTATGAAGCGAAAACATTCTCAAACTTCTAATTATTAAACTGTCTCTAATGTTGTGTTTTGCCAATGATTTGGCAATTAGGCCTATCTGTCAAACTAAAATCAAAAGCATGATATGGCTTTGATCCCTTATCAAATCCAAAAGCTTGCAATTTAATTAATTAAGTATAATGGGCTATGTACAAATAAGATATTAAAACATTGTAAATAAGATATTTAAGGAGGCTATAAAATTAACTAACTTTTACTTGAGTAAATTTTTATACCAGTAATTTTACTTGTACTTAAGTAAAAATTAATCAAAGTAATCATACTTTTACTTAAGTAGAATATTTTTGTAGTATTTCCACCTCTATGTTAACTGACCTATGTAGTTATTTTAACCCAAACTGTGATCTTTTCTTAACCTTAACCAAGTAGTTTTGTTGTCGATCAGTAAACCTAATCAAGTACTTTTTGTGCCTAAACCTAACCACATTGCAATGTTTCATGACTTTAATGAGGTGTCATTTCAAAATGGCGGTTTCAAAACGCTAGCGTTTTATTTTGAAATTCCAACCGGACGTTGTATATTTATTATTGGTAACTTAACCGGACGGTGCATGTTTGTTGTTGCTAAGCATTGCTAACTTAACCAGAACCTTGAACGTCAAAAATGACGCTAAAGTGGTACCCAGTGCGTTGAAAAGCGACACAAAAGGGCCTTGGCAAATGGTCGATAGGTGAGGAGTCATGAGAATGTGGTGGAGATTAAAGCTGCAGTAGGGAATTCTTTTTAATTTGTTAAAACTGTCACTATATTTTGACAAAAGGTCATGAGACAGATAATTTGTAAAAATAATTTTAAAAAACAAACCAATCAGGGCCAGAAACAGTCTTAATGTAATTTTTATATGCAACGCACGCCCCCTTCTCTGCACATGGTCTCACTCAGTCAAGCTAAAGAGGTTCAGTGCTACTTCAGAAGTTTTTCAAACACAATAGCTGAGAAACAACCACCAGCAATGAAAGAATTAACCGTCCCTCATTTGCCAACAACAGAAAAAACACCAAGTGTGATATAGAGTGAATTCAGGTATATTGGGACAGTTTTTGTAATTCTATCTTGTGATGTCATTCTTGTCATAAATTTAAAAAAGTAACCCGACATATAATACATTTCTGAATTCCTCAAGATGTCTGCTTTCTTTATGTGAAGAAAGCTTGCAATGGTTTACTATTTTCTTGCAGTTGACACAAAACTCATTTTCACAAACATGTTTGGTAATTTGAGACACAGTTTTATTATTTTATAACTTAGCCATTAAACCTATTGATATATTTCAAAAAGTATTTTAAACTTATTTCTTTACCATAAATAAAATAAAATAAAATAAAATAAAATAAAATATATGTCCAAAGTTGCATGATATTATGTATTAGCCTATAATTTGTTGTGATAGCTTAATTCATTATTACACCAGCAAATGTCATCCTGCTAGACTATTAATTAAGAGGTTAAAATCATTAAAGACTATAACATGTTGTCAAACATGTTTATTTTATTTATTTATCTGTTTCTTGGTGCCATTCTATTCTGCAACAGACCTTAAATTCATCATAAGAATAAATCCAGAGATTAAACAAAGTGAGTAGCAAAACGCCTGCATGCATCAGCATTGCTTCTTGATTGTACTTAATTATATGTTACAGCACTACATTAAATATACTAAACGATTGTTTTATTGTTTACCATTGTCAGAAGATTGTTGAACTATGCTAATTTGACCAAGGGCCTTCTAGAGACAATGTAGGGGATTAGCATCATTAGCAATAACATCTTACTCTATCTACTTAAAACATCTTTAAACATCTCTGTGGTTCTGTGTTGACATTCATGTGAGGTTCCTCTGTAAATCTGGTTTTATGAATCTACACAGTGATAAATTTCATTTAAATAACCTTTTTACACTGTCCCAATATACCTGAAACATGCTGTTCCAAATTACCACAACACATTTGGTAATTTGGGACAGCCAGAACATGTCCTAATTTAATATATACATACATATGTTTTTTGTATATCATTTAAATCTACAGTATATTAGTCATCAAGTGTTTATTTAGTATAGTAAATAGTACCGCCCAAAACTCAGCCTGCAAACACTGGTGTTCTCAGTTATTGCACAACGTTTTTTACACAACACAACAACAGGGAAGTTCAAATGAGGGTTGCGACAGTAAAATCAGCTGCGACCACATGGCCCTAAAGCTGTCATTTAAGTCGATCGTGTTATCAGTGGTTTCTATTAAATTTTTTTAATTGATAGGATGTAGCCTACATGTAATTAACCTAAGTAACCTTGGTGACCTTATACCTAGTTACTGGTATGGCAGGTCCTAGAATCACGGCTGTGTAAGTGACATCTCTGGCTTTGACCCTTGCTTGCCTCAACGTCCCGTAAAACCACATCAGATAAACTTACTCATCATTACTTCTCTATATTTGATATTTGAGTAATTCTATAAACTACAACACTAATCTTTTCCGTTGCACATGATTTGTATCAGTCTGGCTTGCTTAAAGTTGAAGGTTGTTACATTACATAACATGGTCTTTCAAACTTTGACTCCTCTGTATTTACTTTGTGCCTCACCAGTTAGGTTTATATGTTTTCTTGTTTTGGACAAAGACGACCTTGGTTTTTTTTAACCTTTTTACCATGTTATATAATATTTTGTAACTGTCATGTGATTACAAAAGTGTATGATGGCTAAAGCCTTTTATTGCTATACTAATACACAGATAATGCTTTACTTTGAAGTTGTATAAGGCAGCATTTCTAGTTCATCATTTCTAAACGGAAATTATATATCCTCCTCTGTATTTATAGACCTTAATTCTATTCATCTATGTTTTGTCCCTCACCCCCTAAATTTTTCCTTGTTGCTCATGAATCTGTGTAGTGTCAGGTTTCACCAGCAGGCTGCACTCTATACCAAGCACAGTACATCCAGTGCAAGGTACTGCAATGCAACTGAGGGTAAGGTAATGATATAGAAAATAATTTTAAAACTCAACTCAAGTATTTACTAATTTGTAGCAGCTAGCTGATGTCTAAGGTCCTCTGATGTAGACATATGCTGCATTCCTATCTGAATGCACCTGAAACTAGATTCAGTAACAAAGGCAATGCAAAATTCTTGAGCCAAGTATAATTTTTTTAGAAAGGGTGGTAAACACTACCTTGACTGTTGCTGTGCAGGAATGTGAATGATCTTAATCTTAATCCCTGGAATTTGTGAGGGACCAAAGCTGATTGTATGACCTGCTGCCTGGCTGCCCAGACCTCCCACCAGTCACTAGAGTAATAAAGCGTCCCCTGAAACATGTTTACATTAATACAAACTGTTAATACTGAGCACACTGTTCCATATTTTCAGCAAAACAATCCAGCAAAACAATCCAGCAAACCTAACGAGTGAAGTGTTAGATAGATATATATATATGTAGGCAATTTGGACCTTCTTTTGAAACTTTAAAAACACAAGTTTCATACAACTCTTTTTAAATTCCTGTTTGAAGCAACAAGCATCTGATAGGGAGCTGGTTTGGAGTTACTAATCTGTCTTCCCTCCGCCTTCCCCCCGTTCTCTTGTTGCTGTCCTCCTCCTGGACTGGCTGGCAAGTGTGTAGAATAAAAATGTGCGAGGCCTTTTGTCCTCCGGGTTCCATGTAACTGCTCTCTCCTCAGAAAGGAAAATAGGAGCATTGGGAGAGCAGGCTTTCCTCCTCTCAGTAGGGGGAGAGACACATGGCTGCTTAAAGACGAGCAGAAGAAAAAGAAGAGAGGGGAGACCCAGGTGCCCTTGGCCTGGAGATGCACTAGGTATTTCATTAAACTTCCTCAGTTGTTGCTTTGCAGTAGTGACGTTGCTATCTATTGTTCTAAATATAATTACATTTGAAACATTTAAATTTGATGAGACCAGAGCTCACAAGAATGGATCAGACTATAAAGGCAAGCTCTGCTTTGGGTGGGAGTATTAACCAGGCTAAACCTGAGGGGGAAGTGAAAAAAGTTACTAAACCATTTTCCTCTCTGATATGGATTCAGCCTGCTGCTCCTGACATTTACTGAGCAGAGAGAACTGAGTAGAAGACGCTGGTGGAGTTTACACAGGTAACAGTTGTTTCACTCAATTTACTAATTCAGATGTGAGGCTGAACTGATAGAACTGGCTTAACACCAGGACTTTGCACTTGATATTTCAATATTTCAATACCATAGAACTATATAGTAAGTTAATACTGATTGTTAAAATGTATCTTTTACAAACATTACAAAGTTTCTGTAATTTAAATTGAAATCGAACCATTTTTATGCTGATAGTTTACAACTGAGAATTTAAGTCCTTGGAACTTTTCATTATTGTAAGCTTTGAAACTTTATAATTGTCCTTGATTTATTACTAGATTGTTTATGTAGTAATGAACAAAAAGCTTGGCTATGTGAAAATGATCTTAACGTAAACAACTGCCAATTTTGAAAAAAGAAAATCTATGTTCTTCAAATCGTGATTAACATTTGTTCGATACACTTTAAAATGATGTGTACTACAAATATATCTAAATATACAAAATGTATATATCAGTTATATGATATGAGTTATGGGTAAACCAAGTTTAAAAGAATAGTTCAACATTATGAGAAATACACTTCTCATGCAGAGGGTTACATGGGGAAGACACCATTCTCATAGCTGTAGATAAATATGTAGCTACAATCAGTGACTGGTTAGGCACATTACCTTCTGAGAGAGAGAGAGCTTTATACTAAGCTAGGCTAAGTAGCTGCTGCCTCCAACTACATTTGTACTGTACAAACAGGAAAGTGATGTTGATATTCTCATCTAAGAAAGGGAATTTGTTTTATTCCCAAAATGTTGAACTGTTTGCTTTGTAGATCTACACTTCACTTCACTACTAGGTGAGATAAGTTGTTGTTCCTTGTGGATAAATTATGAATTGACAGATAGAGATATATAAAGAGTGAATTCAGTCAGAATGCATGTGCTTATCTCTGGCTTGACCTTCCGTCTTTCATTGTCTATGTCTTCCTTTCTTGCATGCAGTGCACTGAGAGCAGGTAGATAGACCAGCAGGCAAACATTTAGTGTAGGATGGAGGAAGCATCAGAGGACAGAGACAAGATGACCAGCCAACAGGCTCTGTGTGAGCCTGACCAGAAGAGCAGAAAACACCTGGGCATCTCCACTCTCAAAGTACTAAAGCTATTTGTAATCAACACGTCACTGCTGGTTACTTGTAATTCCCTTTTCCTTCATGAAGTTCATTCTGTTGATGCATTCAGTGTAAACTGTCTAGATAAAAACATCCCTAAAAGGCCGTGCGGTGGTGCACTTGCTAGCACTGTCCCCTGACAACAAGGGTTCAAATTTTGACAAGCATGTATAGATGATGGATGGATGGCTAAAAGCTTAAAATGTGAGATTAGTTTTTGGTCAGTTGAACACTTTTTAGGGATGTGCCTTCCCTGAAAGTAGGTAGAATCAACCCAAGAGCAGATCTTATCTCGTTTTCAAAAATCTTGGCAAGCCACACTTCTACTCTAGATCAGCATATAAACTTTTGTCAGACACTTCATTTTCAGTCCTGAGCTCAGCCTCGCCTGATTGCAGCGCTACTTCAGCATGTGCAAAGATAATGGAGCATTTCTCCCCAAACTAATCTATACAACAGTTTCATCCAAAACTTTTTTTCCTAATGGGCCTTAGCTCAGTCTGTAAATGTTGAGTCAGAATCATCACCAAATATAGCTTGACAATTAAAAAAAATATACAAAAATGCATAGGCAGCTTTACCTGGGCACGCTACAGTTTTCTGCTTCACATGCTTGAGTTAAACAATATCTCAAAAATATAGACCCATTACTTCTCAAACCCTCATTCCATTTCAGATGAGTAAGTGGAGTACATTAAATCATACTACACTGCAATCCATCATATGTGCTCTAATAAAGATCAAGAGAATTTTGAGCCCAAAGTTGTCCATATCCGTCAGATTGAAGCCAGAACAATCAAGGTTAAACTGCAGATGAAAGCCTTTGTAGCAATAATGCATAATAGAGGTAATACTGTACATAGCAAAACATGCAGGGGAATTGCAGTAATCCCCAATGGGAGTAAACCTAGTAATAAAGAGACTCCAGGGTGCCCACACACACAGCAAAACGTAAGACTGTGGAGGCTGCAATGGAGGAGGCAGAAACCATTTCAAAGCATGCATGAGCAGCATAAAAAGTGTGTGTGGCTAAAATGTATATTTTATAATGACAATTAATAATGTATCAAATGACAATGTGAAAAGAATTTGACAAAAGGGTTGCTATTAGTGATGAACCTACAGAGAATGATCACCTGAAACTCCAACAACTGCCGAAAAGGGGACTCATTATAGTGTTGTTTCTGCTGCCCCAAGTGGCCAGGTGTAAACATTTTAGATGACTGATTTCCTGTTATACAGTAGCATGTACTCGACAGACATTTATTAGAAAATGACAGAACTTTTCAAAACAACAAAGCCTTGGCTGTAAAACATCTGGATTGCTAGCCTGTTTTAATGACTTACATTTCCCTTTGTGTTTTCTAGTTGTTTATTGTGGCGCAGTCCTTTGCCTCTTTCTCTAAGGCTCTGACAGGAACCTACATGAAGAGCTCCATCACTCAGATTGAGAGACGTTTTGACCTTTCCACCACACACATTGGACTCATAGATGGCAGTTTTGAGATGGGTACCATTGATTTCACACTAATCTTTTGTGCATCTGATCAGGTCTTACTTTTGTTCTTGATTACTTTTAAAATTCTGACTCTTTGGCTTATTTGTTCTTCTGCTTCTTTGTTTTCTTTTTCCTTTTTTTTTTTTGGAGTTAGGCAACTTGTTGTTTCTTGCTGTGGTCAGTCATTTTGGGGCCAAGCTACACCGGCCCAGAATCATTGCTGCGGGCTGTTTCATCATGGCTGTAGGTGCCTTTCTCACTGGCCTGACACATTTCTTCATGGGACGGTAAACAACAACAAAAAACAGATTTTAGAAATGATAATTCTAAAAAAAAAGACAACATAATGATGAAAACAGACCTCCAAGTGATCTTGTTTAATTTGACATTGTCACACCGCTGGTTTTCACAGCTACAAGTATGACACAGTCATTCAGGCTTTCCAGAACGACAGTGTGAACATCGCTGCCTGCGTGGATCCTCTGAAAACAGAAGTACCTGAAATTCAGATACAGCCCTCTGTGGAAGACAACAAAGGTAAGATTGTGGGGTAAATGCTGTGATTAAATGAGTGCCTTTAAAGGACAAATGAGTCATTTGGATTTATATTCAACTAAATCTGCAATAAGCAAGAAAGTTAATTTTATGCGAGAAAAGACATTCATTAAAGGTTTTCTGTGCAATTTAAGTCAAAGTGCAAAGTTACCTTGTACAGCCTTAGCTAACGATCAGTATATAGGTACCTTTAGGTGTGAAGGAACATTGTCTCAGTCGGTCTACCACTTTGGTGTAGACTGAAATAGCTCAAAAACATTTGGATGGATTGCAATGACATTTTGTACAGAGATTGGTGGTGCCTAGAGAATGAATCCTGCTTACTTTGGTTATCCCCCTAACTTTCCCTCTAATGCTATAAGGTTGACATTTGTAGTTTTGAGTGAAATGCCAATGGCATCGCTGTATACTCATAGTCTTGATTTACAAACCTAAAACTAAACAAAAAAAAAAGTACAACACTGGTTGGGTGGGTAGAAAAGTCAGCAAACAAACCTCTGCCTATAGCAGGCACGTGCAGAGGGGGGTGCGATGGGTGCTTGAGCACCTGCCCTTTTGCCCTTTGCTGCCCAAAGTGCCCTTTTTTCAAACGCGAAATATCCTTCCTTTTATTTATTTTAAAAGTTGTAAAGGCCCTTTTGTCAAGGCCTCTCCGATCAAAGTATTATTAAAATAAATTAATAATAATTTCGCAGTAAATAAAATAACCCACATTATGACCTTTCACCTGATGAACTCTTCCGTGACGAGCCCTCCCGTTCAGACACGTTAGTGATTCAGCAGCTCTGCCTACAGGACGCCTTCGATCCGCCGATAAGAGGAGTTTGGTGCAATGAGCTTGTTGTGGATTGTTGCAAAGAGAGCAGCACAGCTGTGTTTATCGCTGTGTGTCGCCTGTAGAAGTAACATCAGCTGTGTCTAACACGCCGACAGCTAACGTTACTTCTACACTATAAACTAAAGCTCTGTTCACTTCGCTCTGTTTTGGGAGAAAAGCTTCACGAGCGTCGAGAGGTCTGATCTTTTCTGTGTAATTTGACTAAAATGTTTGCACTTGAACTGGGATTATTAAAGTAACTGATAAAAGCCTTGTGCCTTAAAATAAGTATAATAACATTGGTAAAATTCTGAGCCTATTCCCCTGACTTACAGCCTTCAACCCTTTAAAAAAAACATTAAATTCAGAACAGTATTGAATATATTTACATTTGACAGCAGCAGTATGTTTACAACAGCTCAACTACAATAAAAACTCAATAACTGGAAACACATATAAAAATGTCAGTGCCGATGTAAAATAAATAATATTCCTGACATCAAAGTGAAGTGAAGAAGAAATGGCCTATAAGTGTTCAGAAAAATGTATGATTTGTTAAAACAAACATAGGATATAAATTAGCTGATTAAACAATTATGTGACCATGAAAAGATGCAAAGATTGTTGAGTGTTTGGGACTGGCTCACTAAGGAAATAAGATACCAGATTCAAAAAAGTGTGGGAAATAATCTGAGAAGGAAACATTAATGGGGAAAGGATGAGGGAGGCCACGGCAGGGTGAGAGTGAGACAAACAGATCTACAGTCTGTGTTGCTTGCTGTGTGTCTACAGGATGCAAAACTGTGATAATGATTTTATGTATTACATTGTGAATCTGAGATACATCTGGATTTTTATTGACTATATGTCTAATCATATATCTAAATAAATTAACTAGCATTAATCTTTTATAATATTCCTGACATCAAAGTAAAGAAAAAACGGCCCTGTTAGATTTCAGATAAATGTATGAAATGTTTGTGAATCTTATTTCCTCCACCTGCAGCTCTTGGTGTGCAGCTCTGTGAGCGTCTCCCCAGCAGTCAGCTTTGTGGCTGCAGTATTACAGCAGCTCAGTCACTGTGAGCTGGTCCCAAACACTCAACAATCTTTTTATGTTCACATGAGTGTTTAATCAGCTAATATATATCCTATAGTTGTTTTAATATCTGTAGTCACAGATCACCTCCAGTAGTATCAGCATCAACACAACAACAGCAGCAGCAGCAGCAGCAGCATCCATAGCAACCCCTCAACAGCAACTGTTCCCTGTAAGTTATCAGCCCAGTGTTTTAAAGCTAGTGTTGGGCATTCGCTGTTTCTTTTTGCGTCACCTCATTTGCAGATGTATCGATACAGAAGCATCTGCATATGTGTGTCAACAAGGAAAACATAACGATATATTTCTATGTCAATAGCATGAGAAGAGTCCGATTTAAATCCTTGTTCCATGTGCCCTTTTTATACTTTGAGCACCTGCCCTTCCAAAGGTCTCTGCACGGCCCTGGCCTATAGAGTTGAAATTAAAAACCTGCATTTAGGACAAACTATTTTAGATCTTTTTCCTATGGTCAGTGAACAAGAAACCAAAAAAAGAGTAGCATAAAGTAACACATGCAAAGTGTATTAACATGAAACATGGTTAAAACCCTTAGTAACTCACGGTCTTTCAACTATCCTTGGAATGCACTGATTCCAGTCTAACCTTCAGTCCCACTCACCTCCCCTGGTGAAAGCTACACCTCTTGGGTGGCTGATAAGTCAAAAACATCAATAACAAATCTCCCTTTCCCTGTGACCAGAACTAAAAAGAGACTCAGTATTCACAACCTCACGTCAACAGCGCCATTGATCAGTCTGAATGCAAACTGAACTGCGAGCCAGCAAGAGCTGAAAGCTGGAGAAAGCAAGAGAAAAGAATTATATGTGGAGCATCAGATCTTACAGCGTCACTGAGAAAGCAGACATTTGTAATATTTATGACTTCAGCTTGGACACATATCTGTTTATGTATTTCTCAATGTTTTGAGGAGCAGCTCTTGTTCCAGTCTGTTCTAGTTCCCTGCGATGGGCTTCAGTTGAAATATTACATCAGTCATTCTATTGTCGAGCCATAATTAATTCTTCTTCTGACAAAAGTGTCATACACGCAGAAAATGCAATGTACTGATCCTGGTCAGCTATCCTGACGAGCTGTGTTTAGAAAGAAACATAATTTGGAAGTCACATACAATACAGTGGTATGCAAGCTTAAAGCCACATCCTATTAAATTGATATTGAATGAACACACAATTGTATTCATGCATCTTGTCTGAGGTAGTCAGCATAATTGAGGTAGACTTTATTTTCTCTTTCTCAATAACGTGAATGGGACGGGGTTCCATCCAAGGTTTGATGTGTTATTTTAAAATTCAGCTTTTATGCACATACGCTAAAGACTTCTTTTAGACCCAAAATTATCATAAGAATCTGTCTGAACTCCATGTGCAAATGTGTGCGACAACAATACATAGATATTGAGATAGCCTAAGCATATAGCAGTGTCCATGAAAATAATTGAATAATCAGATCTTTGTAACAAAATCAATATCATGCATCCTGTGGTTTTTGTGTGTGTGTGTCTTTATGGAGTCTGTGTGAGAGAGTCTGGTTCCAACATGTGGATCTATGTGTTCCTCGGGAATGCTCTGCGGGGGATTGGAGAAACCCCGGTCACACCTCTGGGTATCTCCTATATTGATGACTTTGCTAAAGCAGAAAACTCCCCTTTCTATATAGGTAAGATGTGATTGTTCATTTTGGGTTTCTGGTGGTGGAATTTTGAAACCCATCTCTTCTCAAGCACCTCATGCAAAATGTTAATCTTTTTATTAATTTGGAATTTGCAGCTTGTCTCCAGACCATTACTCTCCTGGGGCCCATGTTTGGCTTCCTCTTAGGCTCCTATTGTGCCAAACTATATGTCGATATTGGATATGTTGATATGGGTAAGTGTAATGCATTTGTTTTGCAAGAAGGATGTATTATAGTCTTCATTCTAAAAGCTTACAATAACTATTATGCTATAAGCTATAAAATCTGCAGTCATAGTCCTCACTTCAGCCAAGTAAGTCTTTCTGCATGTCCACAGTACCAGACGACACACCTACTATATGTCCCCAAAATGTTGCAGTTTGGTTAGGTTTGGGCAAAGATAAGTACATTAATCCAAGATGTTATAGTGCAGGAAATTAGCATGTTGTGGTGTGTGTGGAATTTGTTTATTATAACTCAATGTCAGCCTCGAGAAGCAACCTCCAAGGCTGAGAATAAACTTAAGAATGGCTCCAAAAGCAATGCCCTTTAAACCCTTGTTAAATTGCCCAATTTTACAGCAGAAATAAATGTGTTTATTTTTAACATGAATTTTAACTGTTTAAATTATACTAAGGCTTACAGTTATGCATAATTAAGGGCATGGCCGCCTTTAATGACAGGTAGGTGCTGTCACAGGTGGCTAGCTTCATTTGGCCCACTGAAGCTCCACCTTTGCCTATTTTTGGATTAACCAGGAGTTAGGCGACTAAGGCACTGCCAAGATGGCGAAGGCTGGAGTCACTCGAGTTATTGTTTTACCCACCAGAGACTTGTTGAAAATCTGGCATGAAAAAATAACCCAAGCTACACTGAGCTTAACAATTGCTCTTCAGAAACCTATGGGTGAAGTGAAGGAGACTATGTCCATGCTCTATACCGTTTAGGGTCTACCTTTGTCTGACATCAAGGAGTAATTGGTCTGACAATTACAATGAATTTAGATAGGTAAACTGGCGCCATTAGCGAGGCTAGAAAGGCTAGTTCTGTACTGAACTCAACATGACAGCTTGGACCAGCAACCAACTCAAGATAGGCTGCTACTAAAGTGAAGACAGTCAGAATCAGGTGCAAGGTCTGTCACACTACCATAAAAATAGCCTGCACACCTGTCACAACAGGTTAGTGAGGACTTTTCTGAGTGTCTCTGTGAGGAATTGTCTCAACTCTCACATAGAGATAAGGTAAAATCAATCATTTATTTGTCAAACAAACTCAATCAGTTCACCTAAAGTGTGCAGTGTTGTTACTAGAGAGTCGAGTGTCCCATCATTGATAATTGGGATGCAATTAGCCTGTTTTTTCCAATATGGTCACTTCACACAAAGAACTGACAGACTGAAATCTGCAGATAGAAGCTACATCCAATCAAAAACTCTTTTCTGTCATACAGAAAGTGTGACCATTACTCCTAAAGATGCCCGCTGGGTGGGCGCCTGGTGGATGGGCTTCCTGGTGTCCTCCGCCTTCCTGTTCATCTCCAGCATTCCTTTCTGGTTCCTGCCTCGCTCGCTGCCAAAGCAGGAGGGAAATGAGGCCAAGCCAACTTCCACCCCTGAGTTCCTTGATAAAACAGAGGATACCCTTAACACCAATCACAACCTCAAGTTGACTGAGATCGCTAAAGGTTGAGACAACCATATTCTTCTTCCCATAACAGAACTACAACACTTCAAATGTACATATTTAATATGGATTTACTATTTTACTAAATTAAACTATGTGTGTGCAAATTTATGCGTCATTACTTGTATTATATCTGGATGTCCTTCCACAGGGTTTCTTCCCTCATTGAAGCGCCTGTTAGGAACTCCTGCCTACTTCCTGCTCCTTTGTGGGAGCATCCTGAAATTCAACTCTTTGATTGGCCTGTTTACCTTCAAAGCCAAATACATGGAGCAGCAGTTTGGCCAGTCTGCATCTAGGGCCAACTTCCTCATAGGTAAAAAAATTGCATTAATATTGTTGCTATGTAAAAATCCTCCTCTTCCTATAGCGAAGTTACTTCCTGGTTGGCTTTACTTGAGAAAGCCAGAGGTTGCCGATTGGTTACAACCTACCAAGAAAATGTTTAGTTGTGCTAATATGTTTGCTTTGAATTTCAGTATGTGTGACACACACAGTAATGGTTTAATTGATGTATTATTAAGTTCTAATATTAGTGTTAAGCCTGATTTATAGTTCTCCATCAAATCTACGCCATAACTTATGCTCAACCGCGTAGTCTACACCGTAGCATGAACAGGAAAACAGGAAATCAGAAAGTTTTTGATCCCTGAGGGGAAAGTTAGCCGGTTAACTGGCAGAAGTCAACAAAGGGAACATAGAGACCCAACCGCCAACTAGTATTTTGGCAGTGTAATTGCAGAGAGATGCCAAAGTTAAAATGTTCACATGCTTTTCGTTTTAGCTGATGCTTTCATTCAAAGTAACTTACAATGACTAACATGCATCTGAAGCAACCTGAGGTTGCGTGTCTTGCTCAGGGACACAATGGTGGATGTGTGATAGTGGGACTCTGGGTCTCTTACAGCAAAGACATGTCTTGTCCTCTGCACCATTCCCACCCTGTTTACGCCATAGGCTACGGCATAGACTCGACACAGAAGAATAACTCAGGCTTAACGCCTGTAAGCTTCTCTGTGGGCCCATAAGGCCTGCACTTGCAGGAGTACAATATGTCTGTCACCACTATGACAGTGCACCAACAAGACGCATGTTGGTGCAAATTCAATTAGGACTAGTATGACTGAAAGTAACTAAGATAATTGGATCACCACTACACATACACACACACACACACACACTCCTTACTCCTTGTGTTTGAGACTAATTGATGGATTTTTTTCCTAATAGCAGACACATATAGCTAGTCTGTATCACATTTTGAACGTACTGGCTTAAAAGAGCTCCAGGATACAGACAGAAATGTTAAAAATGTTACAGCCATCCCGGTCTCCCCTAAGAAGAAATATTACTGGAACAATACAGGATATTGCAGATGAACATTTAATTTTCCAGGATTCAACTACAGTGCAAGGGGAATCTGAACTATAAATGAAAACAAGAACTGGTGTTATATTTCTTTGTTAACGGTTTAAATTAACACATTAGCTTTTATTATATTTAATAAAGGGCACCTTGTTTTCTAAATAAAATATGCTGTAATGTGAAAATAATAATTTTCGTCAATCATATAATTATTATAACTATGTATATAAAATGTTACTTGCAAAAAGTGTTTGCTTGAGCCAGTTGAAACCACGGTACACATGCACATAATCAGCATTGTACTACCTCCATTTTGAGCCAGGAAAAAACATGGAATGTGTTCTTTTTTGTTGCAAAAGTAACATTACCTTACTTTTTGATATACTGCAAAGATACAATAATACTCAGTTAACTAATGGTACAGCTACAACTCAATGAAGGAATAGCTGTAGTTGAAATAGAAAGACGAAGAAAAATACACCAGAAAGGACAGAGAGACAAAAGAAGAATCCTGCCCTTGGCCATGTGCCATCATTAAAGTCTCAAAGTTGCCTTGCTAACAGATTTCCCCCTTTAAGAACATTCATGAGAGAAATGCAGTCTGACAGTTAATTCAAACTACAGCTTGGGAACCCTAAAACGGTATGATATTACAATGACTTCCAAGAATACTTCTGGTAATATGTATTGTAGATCATACGGCCAGCATACAAGCAAACACAAATTGTGTTAAAGATGAGAGAAAGATGAGTGAATGCCTCTCACTTGGAGCCAAAACTCATTAATTCACTCAAGGCTAAATGTTTAATTTTTATTTAAATAGATAAAGAAATAATATATTGTGTAAAAATAGCAATAGTAATAATAGTAATAATCAGGGTCTGATAATGATTAAGCAGTACCATTCCCGTAAATTCAAAAGATCAAAACTTGGCAGTGCGTGGTGACTCATGGTACATTTCTCCAGCACTTCTGCTGAAAGCTTAAAGATTAAGAGAGAACAATGTGTCTTAGGGAGACATCCTACGGGCCTCCCAACATCCATACCCCCTTATGTTTTTCTTGTAGGAGTGTTGAACCTCCCAGCAGTGGCAGTTGGGATCTTCCTGGGAGGGCTCCTCATGAAGCGGTATAAACTGAGTTTGGTATCAGGAGCTCAGCTCTCCTTTGCCACATCCTTCATGGCATACCTCCTTCTGCTGTTGCAGTTTGGCACAAAGTGTGATAATATTCCCGTTGCTGGGCTCACCGTCTCATACAACGGGTCAGTGCTGAGACTGTCATGGTTTTGGGATTTGCTAATTTGCTTTTATTTTGAAAGGATCCTTCCTCTTGTGTCGTGTGTGACTTTGCTTCCTGTCTTTGTGTGTTTTCACGCCTGTATGACTGTCTGCCCTGCCCTAATGAGTCCCACTTGTGTGTTATTATTCCACCCCTCTCTTGGGTATACATTATAGTCTGTGTGCTGATGTGGGGCTTGTACAACGAAGCAAGTTCTGCATACTCAATGTACCTTTTCATTTTCTGGCTTCACTAACCCAAACAATCGCAATCAGGATAAGAGTTCACACAAAGCTGGTTATCAACTCGGGAAGTCAGCCTTGGGTTTCCCTATTCAGCCATGAGCTTGTTAACATAAAAGGGGCAGTGTTTGCAGAAGATGGACAAGTCTATTGGGAAGACTGAAAGTCGCAGGCCTTGCGAATGCCTAAATAAGCTTGTTGCTTTTATGGGGTGTATGAAATTTCAGCCTTATTCTTGCAGCTCAGCTATGTGGCGGTGTTTTAACATTTAAAACCTCAGGCACTGAAGTGGTCGTTCAGACTCATTCATTTACCACACACAAAAATGTTCCAAACTTTGTTCTAAATTAACATTGTTCTAAGCAACAAAATGAAAAATCCATTCATGTCTTAAAAAGTGTTCAGATATTGTTTGAAAGACTGAATCTCAACCTTTACTGAAAACTCACCTACATTACCTGTGCCCAAAAAGCAAAAGGTGGGGCTGTTAGGATTTGGGTTTTAGTGCTGCTGTTTTTCCTGTGTTTATTTGATATTGTCATGGTTTGGAGTTTTGTAGTCTTGTTTATTATTTTGGTTCTTTCACTTTAAGTTTCTTAGTAACTGTCTTGTCTCTCATCTTAGTTCTCAGTCCTGTACTTTAGTTCATGTTTAGTGTTTTCCTATTCTGTGTACTTCTGATGGTCTGTCCTAATCCTTAGTCTTTTATCTCCATGTTTTAGTGTATTCTTGTCTCCTGTTTGGTCTCTGACTGTGTCCTGACTTTGCTGTCTTTCCATGTTTTTTGTGTTTTTACTTTGGTAGATCTGTCCTTGTGCATCCTTGTGAACTTTACTTCCTGTTTTATTTTGGTAATCTTCTGTACCTGGTGTCCTTGTCTAGCTTTGCTTGTTTACCTGATGTGTCTCAGCTGTGCTTCTCTCCCCTGTTGTGCCTCTCTGCCTGCCTGGTCTCGTTAGCCTCATGCCTGTCACCTGTGTACTCCCACCCTGCTCGTTTGTCCCTGGTGTATATATGTTTGGTGTTTCTCTTCAGTCTTTGTCCAGTCATTGTTGATGTTACCCCCGTCAGTTGTGGTTTTCAGGCTCTCTTTCTTGTCTTGCTATTTTCTGCTCTCTGTGTTTTGGATTACCTGTGTTGGATTTTGGTTTCGTTTCTCATTTGGCTTTTTATAGACTCAGCCACTCTGTGTGTAAGGGTGCTCGCTTTTTGTGTGTTTAATAAATCACCTTTTGGATCATTCACCCTCTGCCTTGCGTCCTGCGTTTGGGTCCTCCAACCTGCTCTACCTACATCCACTGCAACAGGGGCGAAACATGACCAGTCTCTATAGCCTAAAATAAGAAACAAATGCAACCTAAAGTTATAATAAACAAATTGATATTAAAGTTCATTTGAATAGACCTACCAAACAATGAATAACATTCAGCCTCACATAAAAAAAATGACAAAGTATCTTTACGGCTGCAACAGGGTGTGTGAAACAGTCTTGGGAGCAAATATGTAATAGACTTACAGTCATATCTTTAAAAGTGCAACAAGTATGCTTTCGTGGTGTAACAGACAGTATATAAGTCAGCTGTAATCAGTCTTTGTAGGATGATACAGATAAACAAAAGCCTCTCCCTCATCACTCACAGCATAAAAATAACCCAAGGTTAAACCTGAAGTAACCTTGCTAAGCTCAAATCCTTCTTTGTAGCACAGGCCTTTGGTCTTTTCGTCTTGTCCTCTTGTCAAGTGTCCTTGCCTTGCATTTCTCCAGTGTTTCTCCAACTCTGTTAGCTGGGTTTTCTTCATGACCTACTTCTGTTGGATTATTTTGAATTTAGATTTTTGGCTGCCTCTTTGATTGGATTTGTTTGCCTTTTGTGTAGCACTGCTCACCTGTTTTTTGAGCCCTGCCTGCCTCCACTAACCATACATTTGTTCATCTTTTTGATTATTAAATAACACTATAAACTGACCCTGCATGCTCTGCCCTGCCCCTGTTCTGTTTTTGGGTCCAAATCCCTTCATTTCCTTTCTGCCCTTGGCTAAATGTAACAGAGACATGAAAGGTTTATGAAGATGACCGCAGCTTTAACAAAGTAATATAATGTACCCTAGGAACTGTTATTATAGCCTCAAAATACACAACCTGCAGCTAATATAAAAACCCTCTTTGCCCTGCAGGACGCAGAGTGTGTCATACAACAGAGATATGCTCTTCTCAGAGTGTAACAGAGACTGCTCCTGTTCAGCAGAGGAGTGGGACCCTGTGTGCTCAGACAGTGGCATCACCTACATCTCTCCATGTATGGCTGGTTGCCTCAGCTCCAGTGGATACGGCAAGAACACAGTAGGGCTGCATTCGGTTGCTTGATTACAGTACATGGTTGCTTGATTACTCGCAATTCAAACAGTTATCTGCCACAGTGGAAATAGGAAATTTCCAAATTATCACCTTTGAATACATTTGAGCAGCCTGACAATAAACTGACTAGAAATGTTTATTAGCGGTACCATGCAGCCTGCTACCCACATTCCAAAGAAACACTCCTCAGCAGCCACTCCTAGAGAATGTGCTTTGATGAACCAGAGTCACTTTACCTCCCTGTTCTCTACACTCTCAAGTCCAAGCATAAATTCATGTTCTTTCCGTTACTCACAATAGCTCATATCTCAAGTTCTGTCAGTCCACCTGAATTAGTTAATATTTAATTTGTTGATTTACATTTGTTTTAACATCCCACATATCAGAATGGTGTATGTCATCACATTTGTTACTTAACTTCTTTATGATTTTATGAACATTTGTAAGATTTCTTGCAAAGCCTAATTTATGGTCACTACACTGTATGTTACAAAATCATCTGAGCTCAAAGGTCCACTCAGGCATTGGAGCTTTCAGCTGCATCTAACAGTCTTGATTCAGTGAATGAAGTTCACTGTACTTTCCGTAACTCTTTCCCATTTGTTTCTGCGAACCATTTATCCAAAATCATTTATCTGCAATTTTACTGTCAAGAAATCACAGTGGGAAAATAATTTATTTATAGTGGATTAACTGACTCTAAGTAGAGGCTTGTTTTCCAATTTATAATTGGGTGGTGCTTCTCTTCATTTCCAGTAAGTCTTCTCTCTCTTTACCAGGTCTTTCACAACTGCAGCTGTGTGTCTGCTTCCTACCCAGCAGGCAGCAGTACGTCAGTGAGGATGGGCCAGTGTCCTCATGCTAAGGACTGCAGCCGCAGTTTCACCTCCTACATGGCTGTGTCAGTTCTTAGCTCCTTTATCAACTCTCTGGGAGCTACACCTGGCTACATGGTCATCATACGGTTTGTGCATCCTGGCAAGAAGGAAATAATAACCGAGAATATTATTGTACCTCAGTCTTAAGATGTGAGCCTAAGTGAAGTGTGAGTGACATCATGAGTGACATCACTGAGTGCAGTTAACCAACCACACTCAATGGATGAGAAGATTGATACCACTTTAAAGAGCTCATATGCTCATTTTCAGGTTCATTTTATTTTGGGGTTGTACCAAAACAGGTTTACATGGTTTCAATTTCAAAAAACACCATATTTTTGTCATTGCTGCACATTGCTGCAGCTCCACTTTTCACACTGTGTTGAACGCTTCGTTTTAGCTATGTACACTTATACAAGCGCTTTGTTGGGAGTTGCTCATGCACAGTACCTAGTTAAGGACTACTTGCCGATCAGAAGCAGAGTAGGGTGGGTCCTGAGAAACCAGTAAACATGGCTTTGGTTCAGCTGTATATGTTCCCAGACCAGCTTGGCAACATAGACTGGAGCAAGAGTTTCAGAGTGGTGAGTTATTCATTTGTAACAAAGGAATCTTTCATCCATAAAGTTTTAACAGTGCACTGTCTCTACATCACAGTATCAACTTTATGTCCATTGACTGCTTGGAGGGTAGCTCGTGTTTGGAAGGGAGAGGAGAGGCAGCAGGCGGACATCTTGTCACTGTGTGCTACAGCTCAATCTTCCAGAACATGTTCATGTTCACAAAATAACATGTTATATGTGGGGTCAAAGATATAATATATTAAGTAGTGAACTTTAAAGGTTTTGATAAGTGGATTTTGTCATCTCTGGGCAGAGCCAGGTTAGCTGTTTCACCCTCTTTTCGATCTTTGTGCTAAGCTACGCTAATCGGATGCTGGCTGTAGATTCATATTTAGCATACAGACACAAGAGATCAGTCTACTCATCTTTACAAAGTAAATGATCTCATAACCTAAAATGTAAAAATATTCCTTCAAAGACACTGACTGGTGCAGCAACTTTTTACAAAACTATATATAAGTGACTTAGTATATATGCTAAGTCACTTAAATATAGTTTTGTAAAAAGTTGCTGCTATATATATATAAAAGTTGTTGCTATATATATATATTTTATTTATTTATTATATTTTGTCAATTTAAATATTTATGTACACAATATCCTCTTCCATTCCAAATAGTTGTATTATTTTTCTCTGTTCTTTTATTATTCTTATATAACTTACATTTGCTTACTCCATATATACATATTTCTATATTTATTTATGTCAACCATATGTTTGTCTTCGTGTAGCACCTTATCACCAAAGCAAATTCCTTATATGTGTAAAATACTACATGGCAATAAAACTCATTCTAATTCTGATTCTGATCCTATTGTTTGTTGTAAATACAGATGCATCTCACCAGAGCTCAAATCGCTTGCGCTGGGTATGCAGACCATGTTAACTAGGACTCTTGGTAAGCTTAATTTCTTTCAGTGGAATGTTAAGTGTGAGCTTTTTGATTTGGATTTTTTTTGCTTTTTAATGTTAGCACAGTTTCCTATAGCTCTTCCTTTCCTTTCCTAAAGCTCCCTTCTCTGGTAAAAATATCACATTTTCTGTCCAGTTTAAGTACCAATCATTGTATTTGTTTGGTATGTGGGAGTCAAAATAAGACAACATGAGATATATGACACAATATTTCTCTCCATTGCAAATTTGTAGCAGTATATATTGTATGATACTTTGACTGTAGGTGGAATTCCTGCACCTGTGTATTTCGGAGCCCTGATTGATTCAACTTGCCTGAAGTGGTCAGTCAAGACGTGTGGGGGCAGGGGAGCATGTCGAATTTATGACTCTGCTATGTACAGGTAAGCTATGGTCTACAAATGTGAAAAGAGAATGTTACTGCTAATATAAATTTGCTTAAATGTTGAGTGGTATATGACAACATATAGCTGACATTTTATTACATGTAATTATTTTATTCTCCATATAGCAATAAAGATTTATGCCCTTTATTACAGTCTCCAACTTTTTCTCTCCATTTCCAGGGTCATCTTCCTGGGTCTGATCACTTGTCTCAGTGGTTCCTCATATTTCTTCATCATTGCCGTCATCATCCTCCTTAGACGACAGTTTCGTAAACCGGAAGGAGAAACAGAGATGCAGCATACAAAATCTTCAAAGGAAATTGAACTTCAACCCCCATCAAATCCCTCTGAGGAACAGTCTAATGCTCCTAAAACTCCCAAACTGTCTCATGCTCCCAAAGTTTGTGTAAGGATCACAACAGAGCTGGAGAACACCCAGGAGAGGCAACAGCTCAGATCCGTGGCAGAGACCACTGTTGAGTTTAGTCCTCTTCCTAGAGAGGAAGCAAAGATAGAGACGGACGGGCTGCAATCAGAGGAGGAGGTGAAAGAGGGAAAAGATGAGCTTTGCAACGAGACGAGTGCGCAGGTGGAAAAAGAGACGCTGAGCCATCACACAGATGACAAGAATGAGTTAGTGAAAGAAACAACACAGAGCCGAGAAACTGACGGGCCACAAAACTAAAGTGCTCATCAATGTGTTTTATAAAACACCGTCAAACAAGGCCAAGCGGGACCATTGTAGAAACTTTGAGAATTTTTGAGTTTGAAAGTCACATTTACTGAGATTGTCAGGAGGGATTGCTTTTTCATCAGGGCTATAGGATGCTATATGATAACAGTATTTTCCTCTATTTTGTTATAGGAAAGAGCTGTTATATTACACTTAGTCCTGAAGAAGAAAACGGCTTCCAGTGTTCCCATTTTCTCTGCTGTAGAAACATTCGATGAAACTTGAAAGAGCACCGAATGTGCAGAGTGACAACATGATTATACAGTAGCCTTGCAGGGCCCAGATCGAAAAACATTATAGCAAAAATGTCTTGGCAAACGTAAATGTTTTTCTTTTTATGTCAATAAATGAATTATTGAATGTGTGATATAACTGTCACATTAATTTTTTGCAGATCTGATCTATGTGCAGTCAAAAATGGAACCATTCCATTCTTAACACAATTTCAAGCTGTGAACACAAATTATGTGAAAACACAAGTGGCTAATAATGTTCTAAAATGGCAAATTGAGAATACAATTTTTAA
Source organism: Lepomis macrochirus (assembly GCA_024633595.2). Lineage (NCBI taxonomy): Eukaryota > Metazoa > Chordata > Actinopteri > Centrarchiformes > Centrarchidae > Lepomis > Lepomis macrochirus. The sequence goes on along the minus strand of JALXJV020000024.1, from coordinate 7,913,722 downwards.
ATGTATCATTAATTAAACCTGCAGGAATTTTTTTGTTTTGGCCACTTGGGGTCAGCACAACAACCTGTAAATACAATACTGACTCATTATTTTAAGAGTGGCTTATTTGCACCTTGAGCAGTTCAATGGTGTTGCATTTGTGTTTATTTTTTTTCTTTATTTTTTAGCACTTATTCAAAGTGGTCATGTGACGCTTCCACAAGCTTTGAATACAAAGACTGGCATCACCTTTTAATTTGATATGGAGAACATGGTAACAAACACTATTTAAACATCCAGCAGACCAGAAGATAAGCCCAATATTATATTCACTCTCCTTTAAGCTGTGGTTTGCTCCTGAAATATATGGAAATGATCTGGTTCTTTAACTGCTAAATGCTCCATTATGTTCACAAGCTACTCGCTAACTGTCTGTCTGCTGTTGGAACACCTGTGTGCTCTGTATGGCAGTTATGCTGATGGGAACTGTGAGAGACAACCAAAACAGTTAAACAATGCTATAAAGCTGACAGGAAGTGCAGACAGGTGATAATTCTCTGTGTGTTTGTCACTACAAGCCAATTTATCACATTACATGCTTTTGTTAATATTATTTTATTAGCTGGTGTGTGATCTGATATTCAGTCAAACATTTAGTTTGAGTAAAAATTAGATATGTTTGTATGGACACAGGCACATCTCATGTCTTGCATTAGTTGCAGATAGCAGTAAAACTGAACAAAATTGAAGATCTCTGCTTTCTGTCTGGATTTTTTTTTTTAAATTACTACTGTTGTGTACACTGACACTACTGGAATTAAAAAACTACGGTTCAACAAGCTATGAAGCAACAAGTATTGCTTCATGAATAGGAAACTCATCAGAGGTCTAATTGGATGTATGAGCAGCCTAGTGTTCAAAACTTACATTTATGTAAAAGAGATTTAAGTGATATAACTAGGCTGAAGGAACAACTGCGTATTTGAGCATTATTTGTCAGACAGAAAAACAACACTATCATTCCTGACCAAGGAGTCGCTCATTTCCATGCCATTAATCAACAAAAATGCCATTTGTTTTCCCAGTACAGGTAGGTGTAGGTGACATCAGCTGTTGTTTCGTGTCTATTGGTGCATCATGGGCTAGAAGGTGACCATAAACACTGGTTACATGCGTGTGGATGTAACTAAGTGCATTTACTCAAGTACAATTTTGAGGTACTTTAATTGTGCATTTTCATTTTATGCTAAGCAACACTATTTTTACTTATGTAAAAAATCAGAGTGCTTCTTCTGCCACTGTATTGCACCTGAGTATCTCTCTTTTAAGTAGTACATCATGCAAAGTGTAAGTACAGAATAAGAAGAATTCCAGATACCTTAAAGACTGTGAAGGTTCAGACAGCTTTCTGTAAACTGAGGGTGAGTTGTGGTATCAGTGGCTTTGTTTCTGTGACGCGGGCAGCGAAATTGTGTAGCTACCGTTGAACATCTGGCCCCCACATTTACCAAAGTAGTCTAAGGGACAAGACAGCAGAACCATACATGAGACATGTGTCCCCAGACTATAGTTTATAAAAATAGACTTAAAATCCTACACACACCACCCACTTTCTTCTTTCTTATTCACTCCCTCACTCTCCTTTTTCTCTACCATGTCTTTCCTTCCATCCTGTCCTTTCTTTCAGTATTTTGCATATTAACCTTTATAAACACCTCCCTCATACCCACTAGAGTACTTAAATATTTAATAAGTTAATTATATATTAAAGAGAAATTAAAGAGTTTGCCAGTGAAACTGGATATAATAGTGATTTTTCTTTTTAAAAATCTGTTGTACATAGCTAAACGAATCAACTGTTTTTATTCCACTACTATCACCTTGAAATAATTGAAGTGTTTATATGTTTTCATTTGCAGAAATCAGCTTGGAAATAACAAATATAAGTGTTAGAGAAGGGCTGGTAGCATCATAACTCCTTTAATAGCCTATTCTGTACTTGCAAACTATAAAATCCACGTAAAGAGAAGTCTGAAAAACATCCTGTCACTCTTTATTTGTCTGCAGTTCCTTCAAGTTTTGTTTGGAAGCTTACAGGAAAAACATAAGAAGGTGTTTGTTGGACCTTGGTGGGTTTGGGGGTGTTACATGTCCATTAGGACTGCACTATATCTCTGTGTTAGCTCAAAGCTGTGGTGAAAACCACCAGCACTTACCAGCAGCCTGAAGCCTGTGGTGGCATTTTCCCACTGAGACTTTGAGATGATCTCTATGGACACAAACAAACATGGTCATGGTATCCATTTTAAACTGTATGCATTCTTTTCTTATATTCTCCGATAATTACATTTTTATGATCACTTCTCTTTAAGCCACTGCGGCTATCACTGCTTCTACAGTATGTCTGAAGTACACATTTCATTTTCTATTGAATCCAAACAAAGCTCTGTTTCACCTGAATACACATCAGCTCCTGTGCAGCAGAACTTGGCAACACTTGCCTAAACATCCAGCAGACTGGAAGATTGTAAGCCCAATATTCACTTTTAGCTCTGATAACCGCTAACTGTTGAGGGGAATAAGTTGGTCTTTAGCTGCTAAATGCTTGAGTCTCTGGCAACCTGACAATTGTAAGCCCAATATTCTCTTTCCTTTTAGCTCTGATAATCGCTAACTGTGGAGTGAAAAATCTGGGTCTTGCTGCTAAATGCTCCACAAAGTTCACCAGATAGTCATAGTCTTATGCTGGACAGTTTTTATAGCTTTTTCATTGAAAACTGTTGCTTGCTGTGGCCTAAAGCAACGATGAGGACTGTGAGAGTCAATCAAAACAGTAAAGGTGCAGGTTGTAAAATTTGCAGAAAATGTCCTGAAGAGCTGAGGGGAACTGCAACTTTGGGTGATGATTCTTTGTGGGTTTGTCATTACGAGCAACACCTTTCACATTACACGTCGTCCTTTCATCCTTTGTTAATATATAAATATTGATTATAGCAGCTTTAAAGTTACAGAAAAATAACCGAGTTTACAGGAAACTAGAGATGAGTGCTAAACCACTCTTAAACTAGACAGAGTCCCAGGTCACATGCTTGTAAAGTGTTACTCATGTTTTACCATCACTTCGTTTATTAGTACTTTCTTGCTTGTGACGTGTCCCGTCAAAATAATGAGACACCATCCATTATTAACGATAATTCATCTTCACATGTATTATTCATTGTCAATGAAACTCAGAGGGAGGCAGCAGGGCCAGAGTTTGGTGACCTAAAACTTCATTCTGTGTCTCAAGGTAAATAGGAAGACAGCTTTCCACTTTGACAGGGTTCCTCTCCCTGGTGTGGGTTTATGGTGGGTCAGTCCCATCACGGACGCTGATGACAATGATGACGAAGGTGATGCTGAGGTGGTGACGTGCAACGATGTGTGTGCCTTTATGTGTGTGTGTGCTGAGAAAATTAATTTTACCTACGTGTGCACAGCTTTCAGAATGTACATTAAGATACACCTGAGTGAGTGTATGATATATATGAGACCCTCTTGGACCCCCCCTGTTCCCCCTCTGCACCCTCCCACCCCCGTCATCCCCATTCAGTGTAAATGAAAATGCAAGACTATATTTGGAGAGAGCTGATGTCACAAGTGGTTTGCGCGATGAGCCTATAACTGTTGCCGTCGGTTTGTGTGACAGTCTGACAAACCCTGGACTGCTCCAGTGACAGACTGGGATCTGCTGGCAACGGGCTAACACAACAGAAAGTAAGTACTCTGTTTCTCTTAAGGGCTTAGTTATTCTGGAGCGCTACAGGAAATGTTTGTAGTTTTATTTTGGATCTTTAATACTCACATTGTGTCTTGTTCATAAGAACAGATGTACTGTATGTTGCAGATTCAAGATCCAAAGCTTTCCAAAGACACCAATTATGTTTTGTTGCATTAAATGATGTTGAAGAAATTTGGGAGTGTAATGAAGCATACAACTATATCTATATACTGTGTAAATTTTGTCAAATGGAGTGGAAGAAATGGATCTCTAGAGCGACACAATCAATGTACTATTTTGACAATCGATTAAGAAATTGTGTCATTTTTCAAGATAACATGCCAAACATTCTGTTTTCAGCTTCTCAGTTTTGAGGAATTACTATTTTTCTTTTTCTTATGTGATAATGAATTGAATATGTTTGTGTTTTGGACATTTGGTGAGTCAAGCATTTTGAAGATGCCATTTTTTCTCTTATTTTTTAAAAAACATTTCCTGACATTGTATAGAAAATATTAATTGATTAATCAAGAAAATAATTATAAAATCATCTATAGTTAAAATATTTGTTAGTTGCAACTTGCAACCTTATTTGTCTCTTTGAATATTGGACCTGTTAATCCTTGGTAGGTGCTGGTGGGTTATTGTCACCGAATCACTGAGCACAGTTTTGAATCAGACTGTTGGTGAATTATAGCTTGTACAGAATTAACTTTTATTTCTCATAATGATGAATCTTTAAATTCAAAATATTTTTTAGAGAGAAAACTTTCTCTTACCTGATCATTCATTTTAACTACAGTATTTTATGCTTGGTTGTATTGGTTTCATTCTGACATTATGTACTTAAAATGTAGCATACATAAATTGTTGTGTTTTTGTGCTGCTATCTTTCAGCCAGGTTAATCACAACAAATAAAACAAATTCTGCATTCACAGCCTTAGTCCTCCTTAACAATAAATCACACTTTGTTGTGTCTACTGTGTTGGTCCAGGTAATCACACTACACTATGTATCACCTGAGGGTGCCTGTGCTTCTCCTCATGCTGCTTGTATTGCTGCGCTGTGTCACAGCTGTCCCAAGTCACAGGTAAGTGTACATACTGCAAGCAGAGCAATGACCTCTTTAGTGTATCTGTGACTTGTGTGTGTGCGATATATATATATATATATACATACTGCATATTTTCTGTGGTCTAAGATTAGGTGCCAAGTTTAAACAGTAGCAACCAATTTAGTTTAGCAGGTTTCATCATATCAGATCACACACCAGCTAAAAATGACTATTGTCATAACATGCAGGAAACCGACATACAAATTTAACCTGAGGTCAACAGACAAGCAGCTGAATATCACGGAAATTGTTTGATAAGAAGGGCTGTAATGTTCTGTGTGAGGAGCAGCAGGGCACTGATTACTCTGGAGGAGGAAGCCAATTGTGCTCATCTGTGGGAAAGTGCTTCATTGTGCAACTCGGGGGAGCTAAGTGGCCACTTTTTCTTCTTGCTCTCGCGACTAGTGGATGTGTTGAAGAAGGCATCATTGGCTACTAGTGTGACATGGTTTGGCCCTTTGCCTTGTGTGATTCAGGTACTTCAGTCCAAGCTCATCCAGCGAGCAGGAGAGTGCTCTTCCAGACAGTGACGGCTGGTTAGCTCCTGGGCTAATCTCCAACCCATTCCTCGGCCTCATGGGTACACGGCCGCAGCGGGGGCTCACATCTATGAACAGGTGACGGCATTTACAGAAATCAGAAGCTGTATTAAATCCTCATTATGTTCGTATGACAAACATTTAATCTTAGAGCGTGCATCTCTCAGTTTCTGCACTTTCTGTTATCCCCCTAGTCACCACATAGAGAAGAGGAAATGCAACACAGCCACCTGTGTCACCCAAAGGCTAGCAGACTTCCTGGTCCGCTCCAGTAACACTATTGGTACCGTCTACGCACCAACCAACGTGGGATCTGCCACCTACGGCAAGAGGGACCTACTGCAGCCTCCCAGCTACCTGCCTCTCTAGTACCAATTGAGGAAGCTCCATCAGCACTCCCAGTGCTCTGATGATATAACCAGACATTTTATGTAACAATTGTGAGAATGGCGTTTATTATGATGAAACTGATGGTAACAATGAACAGAGTTTTCTTATTTGTTTTATAAAATTTAAGGAACAGTGCCTTTAATTTAAACCATCAAAGTCAATATAAGTTTTTATCCCCCCTGGATTTATGTGTGTTGTGTCTCTATTAATGCTGTTCCACAATGGCATGATGTGAATATAAAAATAAATAAAATAATAAAACAATAAAAAAAACAGATGTAAAGCCATGTGAAATAAATGTTATCTGTTGGTTTTGATAATAAAAATTGTGGAAATATATATATTTTTAAATATTTATGTGTTTTAAGCCACATTATTGCATATCTTGACAACTGCATGCAGAAGCTATGAGCTTTTAGCATATCATCAGCTAGTTCTCCTACATAAGATGTTTATTACAACAAAAAAAAAAAATATTACACTACCCAGCTCCCAACTTGCTTCCCCATGTCCTGAACAAACTCTTGTGACAAGAATGAATTTGCAAACAAAAGGGATTTCATCATGTTGCCACAGGTAACCTAACTCCCTACAAGGGTGTTTAGTGTTGACCTATAGACCATTGCATGCCTCAATCCATTGCCTGGGAACATGAAAGCCTAAAAGACACACAGATATCACAATCAGAATCAGTTTTATTTGTCAGGTATATGTACACATATGAGGAATTTGACTCAAGATTGTACATTGCTCACAACGTGTTTACTTTGAGACAATAGTGCAATGAGCAGAGTGCAAAGGATGCAGGAGTAAAATTATTATCATTATTATGTACATTTCAGGGTGGATGATGAGATATGTAGTTACACATACACATACATGCATACATGTACCCATGTACACAGTGTGATTGAGCACAGTGCAAAAGATGCTGGAATAAATAAGTATAATGTTCAGGTGTTATGTACTTAGGTGGATTTGGTATACAGTATATACAATATGACAATATGAACAGTAAGAACAGCGCTGAAATAGAGAATGATGAATAAATAATAAGTGGTAACCAGTAAACAGCTGGCTGATTAGAGACAGAGTAAGTGGGTTATTGCACAGGAATTGTTCCTGACACTGTGAGGCAGAAATCAGCTGTTCATCAGAGTGATGGCTTTTGGGAAGAAACTGTTGCTGAGTCTGTTGGTTTTGGCATACAGTGCTCTCTAGCGCCTTCCAGAGGGGAGAAGGGGTGAGATGGATCTGCTGTGATGTTTCCTGCCCGTTTCCTGACTCTAAAAATGTAGAAGTCCTGAATGGAGGGCAGGTTGGCACCAATGATTTTTTCTGCAGACCTGACTGTCTGTTGTAGTCTGCTCCTATCCTATTTGGTGGCAGATCCAAACCAGACAGATGGACGTGCAGAGAACGGACTGAATGATGGCTGTGTAGAAGTGGATCAGCAGCTCCTTAGGCTGGTTGAGCTCCCTCATCTGCCACAGGAAGTACATCCTCTGCTGGGCCTTCTTGATGATGGTGTCAGTGTTGTGCTCCCACTTTAGGTCCTGGGACATAGTGGATCCAGAAACCTGAAGGATTCCACAGCAGACACTGTTGAGGGCTGTTGAGTATGATGATGGGGGCCACAATCCACAATCCACAATCATCTCCACAGTTTTAAGCGTGTTAAGCTCCAGGTTGTTCTGACTGCATCACTGAGCCAGCTGATCAACCTCCCGTCTGTAGCCCGACTCATCACCGTCTCGGATGAGGTCAATGACCGGTCAATGAAGCAAACTTCAGGAGTTTGACAGATGGGTCTCCTGAGGTGCAGTCGTTGGTGTAGAGGGAGTAGAGCAGGGGGGAGAGCACCCACCCTTGGGGGGTGCCAGTGCTAATAGTCCAGGTGCTGGATGTGATGTTCCCCAGTCTCACCTGCTGACTCCTGTCAGTCAGGAAGTTTGTGATCCACTGAAAGGTGGAGGCTGGAATAGTGAGCTGGCTGAGTTTGGTGCTGAGGATGTCCGGGATGACGGTGTTGAATGCCGAGCTGAAGTCCACAAACAGGATCTTTGCATATATCCTTCGAGAGTTGAGGTGAGTGCAGGATGTAATGCAGTCCCAAGTTGACTGCATCATCCACTGACCTGTTAGTCCTGTAGGCTAACTGCAGGGGGTCCAGCAAGGGGCCTGTAATGTCCTTCAGGTGGGGCAACACCAGTCTTTCAAAGGACTTTATGACTACAGATGTCAGGGCGACAGGCCTGTAGTCATTTCATCAAGAGATGGAGGGTTTTTGTGGACCAGGATGATTGTGGAATATTTGAAGCAGGAGGGAACTTCACACAGCTCCATTGATCTGTTGAAGAGCTATGTGAAGATGGGGGCCAGCTGGTCTGCACAGATTTTCAGGCAGGACACACCGTCGGGGCAAGGAGCCTTCCTGATAGATCTGCGCTAGTAAAGCTGGCTCAACCTCCTCTTCACAGATCATGAGTGCTGGAGAGGGGTCAGAGAGCGGGAGTGACAGCGTGGCAGTGGGGGAACGTGACTGAAGATTGTGTTGGAGCTGGGGAGAAGTGTCACTATTGGCTTCTAAGGCACAGTAAAAACCATTCTGCCATTAAGTGACAGCAGCGTTGGGGGATGGTCTCCTGTAGTTTTTGAGTGTCTGCAGGCCTCTCCACATTGACACAGGGTCGCTGGCTGTGAAGCTGCTTTCTAGCTTTTCAGTATAGCTCCTCTTTGTTGCTTTGATCTCTTTAGTCAGTGTGTTCCTGGCCTAGTTGTACAGGACTCTGTTCCCACTTCTGAAGGCCTCCTCTTTGGTCTGACGAAGCTGCCTGAGTTTTGCTGTGAACCAGAGTTTTTGGTTGCTGTATGTGCGGAAGGTTTCAAACTGATGTAAGATGTCACAGTGTCAGTTAGTTCGTACAGGTCAGTGGCTGCAGCTTCAAAAACACTCCAATCAGTACAGTCAAAGCAGGCCTGTAAATCCAGCTTTGACTCATTGGTCCATCATTTCGGTCTATAAGTTTGGCAGATTTCAGTTTGTGCCTGTAAGTCGTGATAAGATGAACCAGACAGTGATCAGAGAGGCTGCACGGGGAACAGAGCAGTAGGTGTCCTTTTAATGTAGTGTAGCAGTGGTCCAGTATGTTAGTGCCCCTTGTGGGACTCTTAATATGCTGTCTGTACTTTAGGAGTTCATGGCAGAGGTTTGCACTGTTGTCCCCGAGAACAATGACCAGGGAGACTGGATGTTTTTTCTCCACGTTAATTATCTGGCCAGCCAGGTGTAGTAACACCTCACTAAAGCACCTTTGAATTTAACTGAATTTAATTAACTGAATTAGAGAAAAATGTCAGAGCCTGTGTGTGGTGAGCAGGTTTTAGGACCCAAATGCAGGACAAGCAGGGCGGAGCAGGTAAAGTTCAAAAGGGTTTATAAATAAACAAAAAGCGAGCACACTTACAACGTAGTGGCTGAGTCCAGAGAATCCAAAATCCAAAAGAAATAAACAATCCAAACAAATCTGACGATCCAAAAGAACTCAAAAGGCAAACTCCAACTAACCATTGAACTGGTGGGACAGGGCACGAGACGAGACAAGCAACTAACTGCATCACACTGAAGAACACTGGAACACAAGGTAATGACCGGACAAGGACTAAACAGAAACACCAGGTATATATACACACAAACACACACAGGACTAACGAGGAGGGCGGGAGCAACAGAGGTGACAGGGATCAAGGTAAACCGAGGCACAGAGACAGCAGGGAAAACAGAGAGAGGCAGGCAGAGGCAACAGGGGGCAACAGACGGAACACTTGACAGGCAGACATGGGGCAGAATAAATAACCAACACAGACATAACACATGTAACAAAATACCAGACAAGGATCTAACTTCAGACAATAACAGAAACCCATGTAAACAGACAAACACTGACCAACTATAACAAAGGGATCACAACAGACAAAACCTTAATGAGAACACAGAACTAGAACACAGAGTACCGAGCAGACTAAACCCAAAAGATGCAGGGAAAGAACTAGAATCAAATACTACGACAAGAACTAAAACACAGGACGAGGAAAACAGACATGGAACAAAAACCCACACTCCCCAACAAGACACACAGACAGACAGGACTGAAACCCACAACACAGAGGAACCAAAATCAAAACACAGAGAAGGCATGGCCAAAATTATAATCCAGACAAGCCCAGGACAGGATCGTGACAAAAAAGCAAATAAGCACAATTTAGTCTATATTGTTAATTTTGTGAAAACAACACATTTCCCTGCATCACTAAATTACTAATACTTATCATGTAGTACTAATTTATTAATCATACTTTGATTGAGATAAAAGAGATTAAATGTTGTTCACATGGTGTTATGAGTTATTATACCTCTATTGGTGGAGTGTAAGCAAGAAATATCAATGACAGTAGGGCTGCCCCTTAAATCTTACTTTTTACTTCTGGTTACATGTATTGTAACACAAGTATCTAATCTCTACATCGTGTTAACAATGTAATTTGCATTTTGTGGCATTTTGTTGGCTTTAAAGTAAAGTAAAAATTGCTTGGTTCATTTAAACCGGATCCACAAAAAACATTTAATACCATTTTTTTTATATGAAAAATTTACATTATGTTGCATACATTGAATACCAAACACCATTTGTCCAAATTCCTTGTACGACAGAACCGTGATCCCAGTACTGTATTCCATATAGTCATGTGTTGTCCTCCTGCAGGGTTTATACAGGGTAATGTAATGAAAATCAAGAGGGGAAGTATGACGCACAGCATTAACCTGTGTTTGATTACCAGTGACCCGATCATCTCAGACGCTGACATCAATACTCCCATGCATGGTTAACCACCAGCGTAAAAGGTTTTTCAAAAATAGAACAAGTGCTGGCTTTTGCTGATGAATCCAAAAAAAATGAAGCCATTATCCGCCAAACAACCTGACAGAGAATGGGGATCGTGTCAAGATCTGTCAATTACTTCATGTAAAATCACAAATAGCACTGTACTTCAGCTGTTATCTGGTGGTGAGTTGTTTATCACTGCAGTAATGATGGCTGACGAATGTTTTTATGGAACTGTAGATCTGATTCAACAACCCAGTGACCACATTAATCTCTGACATTAAAGACACAATTGTGATCCAAATATAAACCAGAGGGTCGCCCTACCACCAAAATTTATAACAAAGGACTTGCTCTCACTGCGAAATTGATTTACAGGTATTTTAATTCAGGTAGTCTAGAACTAGTCAACAAATAAATCAATTTAAAATCTTAACATTCTCTGAAGTTAGCTAAAAATATAATATCCTCTTATAGTCAAATATTACTATTAATATTATATTATATTATATTATATTACTGCCCATCAATAGAAGAACATAAAGACTTCTTACATTATGTGTTCAGTATTTATTTATTTGTTATTACTTTCTTTGTAACTGTACACTATTGCTTGACTTTGGATACCTAGCACACTAACAATCAGACCACAACACAATGTTTGCCACTGCGCATGTGAGTGGCACTGAGAACCATTCAATTTCTTTTATATTTATTCATACTTGGCCATTACATGCTATTACTATAACACACAAAATGCTGTTTATATTACTATGGCGATTATGACACGATAAATTTAGCTATAGGGTTTTTAAAAAAAGAATTAACTTCTGATAGGTCTGCATAATTTGTGGGACCCCAGGGCCCTGCACAGGTTCTGCTGATAATTAGATGTATGGGTTGAAGTTAAACTACCTTTGGGCCAGTATGAGGTTACATGTCTTGCATAACTTGTGTAACTTCATATAGATTTGTGTTATTATTTTTATTATTATTATTATTATTATTATTATTATTATTATTATTATTATTATTATTATTATTATTATTATTTACATCATTATTTACATTTATATTACATTATTTTGAGCTTTTCCTACAATACAAATATCGAAAAGGGCCTATTGTATTGTTTTCACTATTTATTGTTTAGTACTTGTCTAGGGGAGGATACTTGCTTTTGTTGTATAGACTGTAAAGTATGTTAAACGAAAGGCAGAATATTTAGGATATCCTGTATGTAGCAACATACCTGTATGCTTTATGCTCAGTACACTTTGTAAGCATCATCGTTGTAATATAAAATTATATATATATATATATAATTTGATATATATTATTTGATACATCATCGTTGTAATATCAAATAATATATATTATTTGATATTACAACGATGATGCTTACAAAGTGTACTGAGCATACATATATATATATATATATATATCAGAAACGCGTGTAGCTCAAATTCCCCTCTGCTGAGGAAGCGCGTCCCTCTCTGTGTGCACTTGGATAACTTTTCCTGCTGCTGCTTGCCGTAGTTAGTTGGAAACACGGAAGTTAAGTTGTTTCAGTGCTCGGTTTTCATGTGCTAAAGACAATTTTGGGCAGCTACCTATAACAGCTACCTATAACAAGAATTTCCAAGAGTGTTTTAACACTCTTACCAATTACCAGTTTGGTCTTAAATGTGTATTAATGCCGAGAGAGAAAAATAATATGACATCAAATTTGGCTGTTAAACCACGAATGCAATGAAGCTAGTGTTAGCTAGATATAGTTAGCTTAGCATTTCCTATAAGGAATGGCAGATAGAAAAGAGAAAACATTTAAGTTTGTCATTGTGGGAGGTGGAATCGCGGGTGTGACATGTGTTGAGCAGGTAAACATGGACTAATAAGTACGAGATAAATAGATGTAGTTCTAAGATAACATTGTTTAAATCTATTAAACCAAGTACAGAGGCTCTACTTACTTATTTTAATGCATGTCATGCGGCTGCTCAACATTGATCTTTTTCTTCGTTGACAGCTGTCATCCCAGATTCCGTCAGCTGACGTCGCTCTGATCACAGCAGGTCCCCATATCAAGGCAGTGACCAACTATAAACAGGTCAGGATTACGGTGGTGGTGTTCAGGGGGAACATTATACACAATGAACGCATGTACTTTCACTCAGCCACCAAATGATGCCAGATCAAATATTATAAACATTTTGTTTTTAATAAGCATTCTGCTTAACTTGCACTGAATAATCTCCATCCTTTTCTTTTGTTCTCTTTTGCAAGGTATCCAAAACACTGGAAGAGTTTGATGTGGAGGAGAAACCATCCAGCGTTTTAGAAGATAAATTTCCCAACCTGACTGTCATCCACTCTGCTGTCAAAGCACTTCACATACAATCACATGTAAGTAGCTGTTTTGCAGCGTATAACTGAAATTGATATATTATAAAGGTGTGTATAAATGCGGTAATGATACTATAATTTTAACAATAAATTGAGACTGCTGGGTGCATGTAACTAACAGCTGTAAGTAACATAAGCCACACATGCTGTAATTCCCTATTAACTGTTTACTGATTATAATGTCAAAATCACTATAAATTCCAAAGAGTGATTTCCTGCAACTTATCTCAAAAAAGGCTTTTTGGTGACTATTATCTGTCAACTATCTCCACCTTGTGGACATGTGGTTACAGCATGTAGTGTAAGTAGAGTATACAGGACTGTGATTGGACTAAAAATGTGGAAAATGGTGAACAATTTTACGTATAAAAAACAATTCCAGTTTGTAAGGAGGAATAGTACTTTCCCAAAGTGAGAAGAGAGAAACAAAACTCAAAGCTTGATGTGAAAATGAATCAGTATTTCCCATTCTTCTTTTTATTCTCAGTCGGTGGAAACGGTAGATGGACGGGTTTTTGGTTATGAGAAGCTATGTATCTGCAGTGGTGCCAGACCTAAACTCCTAACCCAGGACAACCCTTATGTGCTGGGGATAAGGGACACAGACAGCGCCCAGGTACAAACCCCATCAGTCTGGATGTTTGTGTTGTTATTAACAGGCAGGTATGAAATTCCTTAAGGGACTGAACTAATAAAACCTTTTTATAGTTGTAAGATGCAGTTTGTCCAAAGAAGACAGTATGTTTTGTGTGCACTATTTTCTTCCTTCCTATTATTCCTGTCAAAGTCACGTTTCTGCTTAGCTAAAAGTAAATTCTTTGTTTACAAAAGTGCATCCAGTAACTGCAGCTGTTGTTGCATTTCTGTTTAAAAAATAAAGCTAATAACATAATGCAGTGGTCTGCAATAGGCTAATATGCTTTATGTAAGCATGTGCAAAAGTGTCTTTTTATTCAATTTGTTAAACAAGGGAGAAAAACATATCCGTAATAAGATGGACTCCATCTCGTTATACATCCGTCAGGAGTCCTGCACAGTACCGACTGAGCTAAACGTGCGCATGATTTTGTGTGGTTTAACTTTGTTATGGCTCGCCATATAACGGCTTGGAAAAAATTTGGCCCGATGCCAGACTTATTTGCCGACCCCTGACATAATTAATACATTACCCAAATCCAAACTTTAAAATAGAAATTTTATAGACATGTCTGGTAATTTAGAGTGAAAACAATTGGACTGAAAAGTAGTCTGGGAAAAATGTTAATACACTTTTCCATGTACTTGTGTTCCAGGAGTTTCAGAGGCGGCTATCCAAAGCAAAGAGAATTATTGTTGTTGGCAATGGAGGGATTGCCCTGGAATTAGTGTAAGTAAACTATAACCCAAATAATGAAACACAAATAAAGTGAAATAACTGTTCTTATATCTTTTCGAAATTAGAATGCGTATGTTTTTCTGACTGAAGAACAATGAGATTAGATTTTAACTTTGAGCACAGAAACACATTGCCACATACTGATAAAGAAAATACATAGTGCCCATAAATACATTCCAACACACAACGTAGTCAGTGAGGCATTTTATTCAGTGCAGTTTGTTCAATCATCAGATAAATAGATAACTATACCACTAACAACAGAACACATATTACATACCTATTCACCATGTATCATTAAAGTGCTCTGCATATTAGAAGGCGCAGGTCCTCCCACACAGAGGTTCAGTTATTTTGTTTCACAGTTTATCCATCAGTGCAGTACTGGTAAGCACAAATGATCTGCGAGCCCTGTTTGTTCAGAGGGATGGCACCGTATACCGTCTGCCTGATGAAACAGCTCATATACATTAAATAGGGGATGTGATACCTCTGATATAAATGCCTTCCCTTTCCTCACCACTTGGGACTCACGGGTCAGCGTCATGCAAGATTGCTCTTGTCCAGCAATCTTACTGGACATAATATTGACTGATCTTATACAGTTTATTTTGATTATTCACAGACAATGAAAAATACCTACCTGAACTAAACATTAAAATGTCTACAAAGGCACGAGAGAAGAGGACCAGTCTATGTCTGTACACACTGTCTCAGCTTACATGTGAAATAGAGACGCTGCAGACTTTCTTATAGATAGCGTCCGTGTTCTAATTCCATGACAGTTTGGCATCTATTTATAGTTCTAAATATTTAGGAAATATTAGGAGGGCCAACTTAGAATATAAAAATAAGTTAGAGGAGAATTTAAGTAGCAATAACTTGGCAGTAGCTTGGGATGGAATGAGGAAAATGACAGGCCAGCAAAAAACAGTAAATAAGTCATTTAATATTGCAGGTTATGATGGTAATAAAGATTTAGCTGATGCACTTAATACTTTTTATTTACGATTTGATACAGAGGACTTTGCCGATGAACTCGGAAATATGCAGAGAGTCTGCCCTCCACACATGGACAAATCTGATGTTTAATCCTCAGGATGTTAAGGCAGTTCTTCAAAAAAATAAGATAAATAGGAGCCCGGGACCGGATAGTATTACTGGGTGACTGCTCAAGAGCTGTTCAGAGCAGCTTTGCGGGGTGTCCTGTTTTATTTTTAAGTTGTCCTTAGAGCAGCGGAAGGTTCCCAAGAGTGTGGAAGGAGTCCGTTGTTGTTCCAATGGCAAAATGTGGAAACCCAAAAGAGTTAAATGACCTAAGACCAGTGGCATTGACATCACTGGTCATGAAGTCATTTGAAAGGTTAGTTAAAGGGGAATTGTTGGAAATGGTGGAGAAAGCTCTGGACCCTATGCAGTTTGCATATAGAGCTGGGATGGGAGTAGAGGATGCCCAAATCACTTTACTCAACTTCCTGTACAGTCATCTAGAAAGTCCTCGTACGCATGCTAGACTTTTATTTTTGGATTTTTCATCTGCATTCAATACCATCCAGCCACATGTTTTAGCCAGGAAATTGTGTATTTATTTTAGTCTTGATGTTAACCTTGTGGGCTGGATTGTAGATTTTTTAACATGTAGGTCTCAGAGGGTGAAAGTAAATGGCGTTCTGTCAGATCAGCGCTCCTCCTCCACTGGCTCTCCTCAGGGCTGTGTCCTGTCCCCTCTACTGTATATTCTCTACACCAATGACTGTAGGAGCCAGCATGAGGACAGGCACATCCTGAAATTTGCTGATGATACAGTTATAATCAGCTTGCTTAACAAGATGGAATCTGAGCACGGGCCAGTGGTAGATGAGTTTGTTAAATGGTGTGATGAGGCCTTCCTCCAATTTAATACTACAAAGACCAAGGATATGATTATAGATTTTAGAAGGAAATCATTCAAACCACCGTCTCTGACTTTCATTAAAGGAACCGGTATTGAATTTGTAGAACAGCATAAATATCTAGGAACAATAATTGACAGTGACCTGAAATTTGATGCTAATTCTGATGCAATTTGTAAGAAGGGTCAGCAACGTTTGTATTTCCTCAGGAAGTTAAATGTTTTCCATGTTGACAAGACCATGTTGGGTTTGTTTTATAAGTCTTTTATTGAATCCGTCCTTACTTTTTCTATGATTGCATGGTATGAAAACCTGAACATTAGGGACAAAAAACACCTAAACAATATTGTGAAGGTGGCTGGTAAGGTTAAAGGGATCTCACAGACTCCCCTGACTGCTATCTTTGAACAGCATGTTCTCCGTAAGTTCAGGTCTATACTAGACTAAACTATACTATACTTCCCAGTTAATAGTAATTTGTTGGTAGGTGTTGTTACCAGTCCTAAAGCCAAAGATTATTTATTAAATGAAGTAAACTGGAAATAATCCTTTCAAAGCCCTTCCAGTTGCAGACAGTTTCAACATTTTTGGTACGGGCACTTTGAGTGGCATTTTCCATGTCCTGGGGATATGGGTGACATTTGAGAAAGTTGTCCAAACACAGGGCTAAGTTGTTCCCTATGGGCGCTCCTTCAGAACACCACTTCTGATCCTCTCAGGACCAGCTGCTTTTCTTGGATTAATCTTTTTAAAGGTTCTACGAACCTCCTCAGCTGTTAGGACCAAAGTCTGGCCACACTCAAACTGTTGCTTCAATAGACTAGTCAGTCCAATATACTTAAAGTTGCTGACCAGTTCTACTGTCCTGCCGTGGATAGAGTGGGTCTCAGTCCAGTGTGGGGTGTGTTTGATGTCAACAACCAGTTCTTTTGGTTTGTCTGTGTTCAGCTGCAGGTAGTTATCAGTGCGCCATTGTGTTAAATGAGGAATGGAGTTTTGATGGGCTGTAACGGTTATTGCCATTGGGTAAATGCCAAGAATGGCAATGTCATCAGAGCATATAAAGTATGTGGTGATGGGTGATGGGCTGGTACAGTCTTTGGAGGGTGTAAAGGAAGGGACTGAGGGGCCACCATGTTCAGAGATAATTCACACTGAATATGCTTTGTATAGGTATGAGGTGGAGGGCTGTGAGGTGGTCTGGGCTGTGAAGGACAAAGCCATAGGAAACACCTTCTTTGACGCCGGGGCGGCGCAGTTCCTCATCCCATCCCTGGAGGCTGACAAACCAGAAAGAGCTGCTCCCTGTAAGAGAACCCGCTACACCACTGAGCAACCAGCACCTGGAGCATCCCAGACCTTCACAGCAGGTCCTCCTCTTACATCTATTCAAATGCCTGACAAGTTCATTTCTATCCTTCTCTTTAGCTGGTGTACAATCTGTCCCAAGATCGTCATATTCTTGTTTTGTTTTTTGCTTAGATTTGAGTGTGTTTGTATTTTCAGACAGAAACGCACGAGGGCATGGTTCTACTGCCACAGAGTCTGGCAGCGCCCTTGGTCCAGACTGGCATGAAGGGATAGTTTTACAAGGAGCAGAGCAGGTGAGATTGTGTGTTACTAAATCCCAGTCCTAAAGGTCAGCATTGGAAAGTCTGTTTGTGTAGACTTCACCTTCTACAAATAAATCTGTGTCTGTCTTGATCTTCTGTTATGTTATACCTTCCTCTTCTTCTCCTGGTTCTCCTCTCCCTGCTGGTGTGCGCTCAGGTGCCCCGCAGAGTTTCAGTGGAATACCAGTGTGAGGTGGAAAAGATCTCCACCTCTGAGGATCTCCTCAATTCCCCACAGCAAACACTCAGACCTGAGAATGGTGAGAAATAGATTTTCTACCCGGATTTGAACTCTTGACTGATCCTTTCCTCGCTCCCTTTGTTTCCCTCCAACTTTTCATTCCACTAGCCTTTCTCTCCCCTCAGTAGGATCCTGGCCAGTGTACGTCCACCTGACCAATGGCAAGACGTTTGGCTGTGACCTTGTTGTCAGTGCCACCGGCGTCGTGCCAAACACTGAGCCATTTCTCCATGGCAACAAGGTAAGTAAAGGAAAAAATAAGCTCTCTTGTGCTCTTAAGTCTTTGTCTAAGTGGGGCAACACTGTGAGTCTGCATCTTCTTGGGTCTGTTCACAAAGTCTGATGTAATGACGTTAATATGAGGTTTTGCTACAATCTTAGCTTTTTGTAAGTTGCCACAACCGATAAGGAACAAACATGTGCAAATCTTTTGGAAACCTTTTGAAATATCTTTGTGCCAGGCAGACATTTATTGATTTGTGCTGCAAAGATAACCCCTGCCAAACTTTGCTGGTAAAGATTAAAGGTAATCAGTGTTGGTAAACAGTAAAACAGATATCATTCAAAGCTCTCAACAGCTGGGTATTAATTCCTCCAGATGTCGCTAAAGAACATATGAGCTTTCATCACTGTGTTTTTAGCACACAGTACCACCTCATTAAAATGAGCGTAAATTGTACAGCAAAGAGTTTGCATATTACTTTGTTTATTATGTTTATTTCCCCTTTGTGAACATAAACTATTAATCATACATGGATTCCTGATGATGTTCACCTCAGTTTTGTGGTTTTTAAGTTTGCACTGGCAGATGATGGCGGCCTGCAGGTAGACGACCACATGATGACCTCGGAGCCAGATGTTTATGCTGCAGGAGACGTGTGCACTGCATGCTGGGAACACAGCCCACTGTGGCAGCAGGTAAACAGAAATTAAAGATGCCATCTAAAAATGGTTTTCGTTCATTTCTTTCTACAAACCAAAAATTAAATGCGTCGTTACTTCTTGCATACTGCACTAAACCAATTTCATTTGTTTAAGTTATTATAAACAGCTCGACAAATGTAAATTATTAAAAGCATTAGTAACTTGCTTCTAGTGAATCAATCAATCATTCATCAGTCAGAATGATCAGTCATCAATCATTAAACACATGCATTGTACACCTTTTACTAAAGACAAATTTGAAATCCTTGATATGGGTTAATGTCTGTTTTTGAATTTACCGCAGGATTATATTGAAAATGTATGGAATGGAAACGCACATATGTAAAAATATACAATATTATCACTAATTTTGGCCTGTAAACCAAATGTGCCGGATGTATTATTTTGTGCCATTTTGTGTCCTGAAATGAGTCAATTTAGGTCATCAAGAGAAAACAGGCTTGTTTCAATTCCCCTGGCGCTAACAGGAGCGCTAAAACATACATTTCACATATTCCCCTGCTGTTGTGACACATTGTTCAGAGTGCTAGAAGATTCCATATATGTAGAAGATGAAAAACAGTGTGAAATTCCCCCCTGTGTGTGTGTGTGTGTGTATGTGTGCGTACGCTTTGTGCAGATGCGTTTGTGGACGCAGGCCCGTCAGATGGGCTGGTACGCCGGCCGCTGCATGGCGGCACATGTCCTGTCAGAACCGATAGAACTGGACTTCTGCTTTGAACTCTTCTCACACATTACCAAATTCTTCAGCTACAAGGTGTGTGACATTTTACCGCAGGGGAGTTTTTTAAATAATAACCAAGATGTTAATCATCTACTAAGGAAATTATAACCATTTTCCATTACTTTCAGGACCCTTCAAGGTCATTTCACAGTGCTACTTCATGTCCTCCTCTCTCTACTTCTAGACTCATTCACAGTGTGCATTTAAACAACTTCCTCTCTTCTGGTTATTCCACAGGTTGTCCTACTGGGGAAGTTTAATGGGCAGGGGCTGGGGCCTGATCATGAGCTGCTATTGCGCTGTACTAAAGGACAGGAGTATGTCAAGGTGAGTGAATTGAATAACAACATGTTAATACTCATGTTTGTTAATGTATCCAGTGTTTTTTAAAAGTACCAGTCTAATTTATGTTACTCGTATAACAACATCAATACATTTATTTAAAAAAAGATTTCTTATTTTACACACAAATTTTGTGCATCGTGCACACACAGTTGTTTGGATGCTGGTAGACATTCTTGTAGTGCCAGTGGCACTACAAGACTTGAATTGAATTTTTGTAGCTGTGTGAAAGGAACCACTGTTTGTGTGTGTGTTTGCGTGCTTGTGTGCGTGCATGTATGTGCGTGGGTGTGGGTGTGTATGCTGGTCATGAGCCAGAAGCAAAACAAGATCAGCTGGTTTATTTGTTAAAGTTGTAGCTATAAAGGGATAGCATGTGATGATGTCTTTACTCACATGGCATATTAGTGTCATCCATCACTGGAGAAATCATCACATCTAGCTTCATTTTCACAGAGATTACCCCTGTATTCCTGTTCCAGGTCGTCCTCAGTAGAGGTAGGATGGTGGGAGCTGTGCTGATCGGGGAAACAGACCTGGAGGAGACCTTTGAGAACCTGATCCTCAACCAGATGGATCTGACCCGGTATGGAGAGGAGCTGCTCAACCCAGACATTGATATAGAGGACTACTTCGATTGAGCGTGCCTGAAGTATTTCTAAAGGCATGAGAAGGAATCTTACATTCTACCGTGTCCACGTTAATGGGCGTGTCTTGCGTCTATCTTGGTTCTAATGCCCTTGCACATTAAAGAATATGTTATAAGGATATATTTTTATTTTAAATAAATTATTTTTGAAACCAAGTGCACTAAATTAGTACTTGTGAGTGCGAGTGATATGTTTAGATAAGGCTTTTGATTGGAAATCCATCACTTCACATAAACTTCAATGAGAAACAGATGCAGGTATGAGACACTGACACTTATGTTCAACAATACTTGGTGGTAAAAAAAATAAAAGAAACTCTGTTTCTATGTTGTCTTAGAGACACTCTCTCATATTTCTACCTAAACAGCAACTACAGCTCCTCCCGTGCTCCTGCTGTAACAATAGACATTTTCAAACTTGCACAATGCTGTCTATTGTTCTTGGATATATTGCTCTTGGGAATGTTGCTATTTGAAAATCCATGTTTGAAAGGACAAGAAATATTAGAGGTAAAGTGGAAAGATACTAGCTGTTACACTTGTTGGTTTGCATGTACGTTTGTGTCAAATATTGTACATGTTTTTGGGTCAGTGTTCCACCAACAGGAACCTGCCCACATCGATGTATCTGTTCACATTCGTGTATAGGGTTTATATGGCAACCTTGTGTTTTTACTCACTGCATTATGTAAGAACAGTAAAGATTAACTTGTGCACGGCAACAGTAATTGTGTAATAAGCCAAAACGCCTGCTGGTAATGAGGAGCAAATTGTATTTTCCCCAACTTTACAACTGTGGAAATAAGTCATGAGTCTCCAACAGAGACTGAAGAAATAAAGGGCAATGAACATGAATAAAAAGCACTCTTTTTCCCAAAGAGCTGCTGATAAGGTCTCCCAGGGCAGGATGAAGTGTGTACCTGTGTGGGTGGAGAGCAGGGCATTGTTTACTGCCCGCACTGTGGTACCTGTATCAAGATACAAGTCACTTTTGGCTGCTAGAATGGAGGGTAGGACAATTGGCGCAATGAGATCCCATGTTATGTTTTATACAGGATGTTACCAAGCAACAAGTCAAATCTGGCGTGAATTGGTTGCCAGTGTAGAACAGACAACGTCAAGATGGAAATACACTAGGGGTGTATACACCGTTGCTATAAAGTATATTTAGATTTATATATTCAGAAGGACTAAGTATCTGCTATGGGATGTCTAGGGGAGTGTTTCCTTAGGTGGCCTTTTTTAAACCACCATAAAATGGTTGTTGAACATGAATTTGCATCTCAATAAATTAGAATATTGTAGAAAAGTAAATTTTCCTCTGTTATTTCATTCAAAAAGTGAAACTTTCACATATTAAAGATTCATTGCACATACAGACTTCCAGATTACGCCTTAAGCCTAATAGAAATCAAAACTCCAGTATCTCAAATCTATTTGACTTTTAGAATAAAGAATTTATAATACAGAAATGTTGACTTGAGAAGAGCTCTAATCAGCTAATTTACTCAAAACCACTGCAAAGGTTTCCTGAGCCTTTACTCTCAGTAAATTGTGGTTCTGGTGCTCCCAATTTACTTTTATATGATTTTTTTTAGTTGCACTTGTAGGTTTTGCCAGGTGCAATAGGCCTAAATCCTTGTTGCAACATATACTGATTTGAATTGTTCATGGTATGGAGTAACTATTTCCTTGATTGTAATTATGAGAATCTAAGATTTAAATATTTAAGGAATAACCACACTGACTGATAAGCATCCCTCTGCCCCAGTTGTTGTTTCTTCTATAGCACCACCTCATATATATATATATATATATATATATATATATATATATATATATATATATATACACACACACACACACACACACACACACACACACATCCCAGTCTAGGTTTAGTTTAGACTGGAAAGCAGGATTAACTACATAGACTGTTTAAAAAAATTAACTAGGTAAATTAGCCCTGTGTGTGTCGGCCTACTTGCCTTCACAGCTCTCACAGCTCTGACATTTAAGGCGCTCAGACTCAACACAAAGCTCATTTCATTGGAGAAATTTCATTCAAGCAGACTACGGATGTGACGTCACCAGAGTGCGGCGCTTGTATGTAGTCACCAAGGACGGCCGATTTAATTTACCATTGAGACGTTTCCGCCATATCTACGATTTATACCCCTGTGTGTTTTCTAATGCCAAGTATTTTGTTTGTCTTTGGCGTCAAGCATCACATTCATAGACATAATATACATATACTCTATATATGTCTATCATTACATTAACATTATTTCAGAAATGTCCGCATAAAAATATGTTTAAATGATTAAGCTCCGCCGACGGTGCACGCGGATACTTCGAACAACCGCTTCGGGAGATTTTTTTTCGGGTGGGTGGGATTTTTTGAGAGGCGTTGCCGAACACCGACTACTCAAGGATTATATCCCCGCAGCTCGTCACGAATCTTCATAGATTGCGCAGTTTGCCGCTGAGTACAGAATACTAATCGCCAGAGTTATATTCTAGGAAATCAACTTTTAGCCATGGCCAACTACATTCACGTACCCGACGAGGCTCCAGCTGTGCCCAAAATAGATGTGACAGTTGACGAGAGCGACTACAGATCCGGTGCACTGAGCCTTATCAAAGTGCTGAGACCGAGCTGGAAGCCATCGGAGGTCAAAGTGAAGGTACCGGGTTTTTAAAAAAAATTATACATTTTACTGCTAGTCCGGTTGGTATGACATGTACCCACATCCACCATAGCGTGTACATTCATTTCTTTGTAGCTTGAATTGTTAAAAATCGCGAAAACTCATGTTAGCTAGCAACGAGTTCCCATATGAAAAAGTCTGGCTAATACTAACGTTAGCTAATTTATTCAAAGGCCAACTGGCACAAGAAACCAGATATTACAATGACACTATGTTAATGTCACTAGAAAATAGCTGCGGACACCCACATGGAAGATAATGTCCTCGCTATTTTGCCGTTACAGCTACGGATATACTGCGGCATTTGTTGCCTCTTTGCAAATGGCATCTGCGTCAGCTCAAGTCATGATCTAACGTTAACGGTGGGAGTTTCTCGCCGCTTTAAGAGCAGTCTGCAAAATCCAGGCGAACCTGCACATCTTCATTGCTTCGTCGACGTTATATTAAAGGAACATAATTATGTAAGTGTTATGTAACGTTAGAGCACGAACTGTTTAAGAGGTAAATAAAGACAAAGGCGGCGTTATTGCTCGGAAGTGGTTACACAGATCGAGGAGAGGTGTATCTGTCAGCTTTTGCCGTCAAGCTGCGCTCCCATTGACTGAGTGTCTGGATTTTATCAGATTGGTGGGAAGGGTGAGACACTACTAATGTATAGGCTGCAGATTAGTAAGAATCTGTTGTCTATTCTTGTAAACTTCTAGAAGAAACGGACGACTTGTAGAACAAGCCTAAAGACTTTTGGCTTAGGTGATGTAATTTCCGTCAAACTGGACTGGTTTTAAAATGAAACATTATCCCCTAACATTACTTTACATTATCCTAGAGAGGCACGATCAAACATG
Source organism: Lepomis macrochirus (assembly GCA_024633595.2). NCBI lineage: Eukaryota > Metazoa > Chordata > Actinopteri > Centrarchiformes > Centrarchidae > Lepomis > Lepomis macrochirus. The sequence goes on along the minus strand of JALXJV020000024.1, from coordinate 7,889,313 downwards.
CGCTCAACGTTAAAGTCTGGGCTGGTAGAGGGAATTATTTTCCTCTGCGGAAATATACTGGGGGTGTGGCTCCACTTGGTAAACACAGTGAGGATGGAGCTGATCACGTGCTCTGCCACCCTTGCCTATATTCATCAATGAGAGTAAAGTGGGAGCTCAGCAAATGCCTGTCATTGCTTCCTCGACGCAAAATAAAATTCCTGACAGTCCTGGTCTGTTTTTCTCAGTCAATCAATAGAGTGAACAATTAGGGCTGGTATGTTGTCCCTGCCCAGCCTCTCCCCAAAAATGTTCCCAGCCTCACCGCAGACACAGTTCAGCTTAAATCCACACAGACAAGCCCTAATTTTTCATGGATAAATTCATTCCTCTTCTTTCTTCTACTTTCTGTTCACCAGATCCTGACTCCTCTCAGAAAATATTTTATACAATGTAGGTTTACAGGCACAGATATTAAATAGTATGTGGAGGACGCCCCACTGTCGCCCAACTTGTAGGCATCAAGATAGATTGTTGACGCAAAGGACATGTTATGACTTTTCTCTGATTCGCCTGTTCCCAACTCTATCCTTTTATTTGTCTCTGCAGTTTTTCACAGACGGAATAACCAATAAGCTGCTGGGCTGCTATGTGGGTGCGGTCATGCAGGATGTGGTCCTGGTCCGTATTTATGGCAACAAAACAGAGCTGTTGGTTGACCGTGAAAATGAGGTGAAAAGTTTCAGGGTACTACATGCGCACCGCTGTGCTCCACGCCTATACTGTACCTTCAACAATGGCCTGTGTTATGAATTTCTGCAAGGAACTGCGCTGGAGCCTGAGCACATTCGCAGCCAGCCTGTTTACAGGTAAAGAGAAATGCCGTGTGTTCACAAAGTCAGCTGACTTAACAGTTGGGCTTGTCACCTGTCAGTGCCTACCTCCCAGAGATGCACACACACATTCAAATTTAACTCTCATATCAGCCATTCAAATGCATTTTACTGCCTATATTTGCATACATTAGAAGCTTGAAGGGCCAGTTCTGTTTTCCTATCCATCCAACCTCTGTATACACTTTCTTATAGTTTCACCAAAATAGTCATTTAACCGGTGAAATAATTCTTATATATTCTTATATTTGAAAAATCAAATCAAGCTAAAGCTTGGGCATGTAAAAAGTCAGTAAAGACTTTAAATGCTCAAATGTATTATTATTTTACAATAGACAATGAATTAAGCAAAATAGATTACATTTAAACATTGCTATTAGTCCTTAGTATATCCAAATAACAATATTTTATGTCTTTCCATTCATGAAAATCATATAAATAATTTTCTTGCATGTTGCTGATCTAATTCAAATCCTCCCACTTTCTGTCTCTTCTACCTTGCAGGCTCATTGCCAGGCAGCTGGCCAAGTATCATGCCATCCATGCCCACAATGGTTGGGTACCCCAGTCTGACCTGTGGCTGAAGATGGGCAAATACTTTGCTCTCATCCCCAAGTACTTAAAGGACCCTGAGCAGAATGCTAGGTGAGGCCATACAGAAGAGCAGGGTTATTGAAATCTGCCAGACTGAACGCCTAATTGACCTTCCTTTTCACAGTTCTGGCTGAGAGAAAACGTTGATGACTGACCTCCAGGTTATCTATAGACTTTAAATAGCCTATATTTAGTCCAATAAAGATTGCATAATAGTAGTTAGACTTGAAGTCACCACTGATTTTAAAGCCTACATAAAGTGCAAAAGAAAAAAAGCAAGTACAAACCTTTCAAAATCAGTATGTTGATTGAAAATAAAAATAAAAGCAGGCTAATTACATTGTTAGTTATCTCCGCATGGACGTACGACTTTCGTCTCATCAGTGAGTCACAGTTGTTTATTCCCACAAGAGTAAGTACGTGGAAGTCGTTTCATAATCCAAGCAAGTGTGACTACATTCATTTTATGGCTTTGACATTCCCAAAAAATGACACAGAAGAGTGACTGGCAGTTTCTCTCTAAACAGCATTAAAGATAAAAGTGGAGCACCCTATCAAGATTTTATCATCAAACAAGGTTACATTAACAAGGTCTGACACAGACTGATAGTTTATACTTACTGCTGCTTTTTGTGTTAATAATATTACACTAGTACAGTGACTCTGTTGCCTTAAAGTCTTGTAACAATCTTATATTTTGTAAATCATATTACCTGACTATCATATTGTCATCTAAATATGAAGGTTACATAAGGCCCATTCAGTTTGTGTCAGTGTCAAGACGAAAGATTACAGGTGCGGTACACAAAGGCAAATTGAGTAGAGAATCATCAATTTATGATGCACTTTGACACCATTAAGCTTTGATTGTTTGAAAATTAACAACTTCCTTCATGTATGTTGGCACCCAAAACAAATCCAAAACAAACATTGACTTTTGCAGGCTGTTGATTTCCAGGGAGGTCACCCAAATATTAACATTGTATGAAAAGTGCAGATAAAGACTGCAACACCCGCGGTAAGGAGGGGTTCAGGTAAAAAGTGTTAAATTGTTAAACATTGTGTTGCACAATGTTTGTTCATTGTCTCTTGATCGTGACCTACATGGGCGACATCACGGTATTACAGTATACCAGGCTATTTGGAAATCTCGATGGTATGACTTACAGTACAATCAAAAGTACAGACTCTCCTCGATCTGTTGAACTGATACGGAGATGCTGTAATGAGCTGATGTATTGTGGTGACGTGAAGTTGCCTGACACCATCTTCCAACGCAGCAACATGATAACCCCCTGCACGTTCCAGCAGTTGGTAAACAACACACACAGGAGATTCCCTGATCCTGATCTGTTTATTGTTTTATTGGCCATACGCATTTAAACCCTGAAAGACTTGTCTAAGTAGAACATCTACATAATAGATATACAGCATTTTATGCTAGACAATGGCAATCATGCTACAATAATGTCACCAGCAGCTCAGCTATGGGTTTGTTGGGTTTTTTTTTTTTTACACAAATACCATCATATTGTACGCACCCCCATGAAATGTCAGGAATGTATGGACAAATAGAAACCGCCCAAGCCTAGCATAGCTCAACATAAAAAAAAAAACCCACTGTAACACTAGAACCTAATCTAACGGACAGGAAATGCGGTGGTCATTATGCCGTAGTGAGGACTCAAAGTTACTGTATTAGTAAAACTGTGAGATTTCAGTTGACCTTTTCACATTCTTTTTATTGCGTTCATCATTATTTTCAGGAGTGTTCCCATTTTGCTCAAAGTTGGTGTTTTGTGTCATGTTAGGCATCGTTGAGAAGTGTGTTGTGCGTATATTGAATAGATTTTACATAACGAAGAGGCTCTGTACTCAAATCATGTGTTTGGTATTGTTTTGTGGATTAGTTAACATTGAGATTGCGCAATTATGAATCACTTTTTCTTTTTGCCACAAATAGCTTTACAGTAAACCTGCCGGTAAAATTAGTACAGTATTTGTTTCCTTCTCTTCCCTTTTTCATTCTTACTTTTTTGTTCCTATTTCAGTTCTATTTCGGTGTCTACTTTCAGGTTCCCTGTATTTCTGTCCTATTAATGCTCCTACCCCTTTCAGTCTTCACTATTCACTCTGTTCGACTCTTTGCCCCCTCCAGGTTGAGTATGGAGGTGCCCAGCCCACAGTGCCTCCGGGAAGAGCTAGTGTGGCTCCAGCAGAGCTTGTCGGTGCTGGGCTCCCCTGTAGTTCTCTGCCACAACGACCTGCTCTGCAAAAACATCATTTATAACCAGGAGTCAGGTGAGTATAAACTGCACAAGTGTAGTCATAGACATTACTGTGTGACTGAATTGTGTTGTAGTGTGAACTGCATTGGTCCCTGCTCTCAGGTAGGATTGCATTAACTGCACTTCCTCGATGCTAGTCACATGCTTCATTCATTATCAGTGTTGGCATTGGGCTGCAGGCGTAGAATTAGAACGGTCAGAAAAGACAATCCTGTTATTTGGTTGCTTTGTTTTGCTCTACATGGAATCCTCATTTGAAATAGGTCACACACAACACAAATTCAAAGTGTTGTGTTGACAGATGGAAATTTCAGTCTTCCAGATTTCAATTTTAAATCCTGGTGGCCCCAGTAATTAGGACCATTGGCCCAGAAGTGCAGATGGAAACTGTTTCTAATTTGGGTTTCATTCCATATTACAAAATTTAGTCTGATCTGTCGTTCTAATTCTGTGATGAAAACTTGAACTGGTAGAACATAAACCACTGTTATGAGCCTGATCAAAAAATGCCATTACATCATACCACGTACCAAGTCTCAGTTTTGTTGACAGCACATGCCTTTGGTGCTTTAGCAATGTTGCTGGGGTTTTGGTATAAATGTGAAGCAACCTGCAACCTCAGGCAAAGTTATTAGCTTTACTTTTGGACTGAGCGACTTGGTCAATGAGAGTGTACCAGTCAGTGAAACTGTTCTAGTCATTGTCATTGTAGCTGAGGAATGGCGGGGTAAACTGGTGAGAACGAATAAGGAAGGGGGGGGTGGTGTTACAGGTTTTTTTTTATGTATGTGGGAGGTGGGGTGGGGGTGTTTAAGAGCTGTCAGCCCCCTCGTCGGTTTGCGACGAGGGCCGGGGCCCTTCTCACAGCTCCTTGTGTCTAGCCTTTCTCCCCTAGGAATGACAGCCGAGGCTGTGGCTGCCCTGCGCCGCCCTGCCCTGGGGAGGCAATGGAGAGAGACAAACCTCACGCACAGTCTGCTCTGAGGGCCCTCGCATAGTCTGCCCACTGCTCAGGCTAATCGGGATGAGTTCATGGCAGCAGTAGGAGCCACGTACCTACCTATTACCCTCCAATGCTACCCGCCCACCAGTTGTCCTTTTGACAGCAGCTAGGCTACTTATTATGCTGGTTATTCCACAAATGTTTTTATGGTTTGCACTTGCTCTTAGTCACTCTGAGCGCCTGCACAATGCCTAAAATGTAACTTTCTGTTTCTGCCCCATAAACTGCAATTTACATTTTATATCATCAGTATAGATCACTGGTCAAAGCCTATATGTGAAAGGATATGGCTGGTGATAGGATTAGTATTTCTCATTGTCAGCAAACCCTATGATAAGACCAAAACCACCAAAGAATTGCCCCATCTAACAAGAATTGCCTGTTTAGCCAAAACCCATTATAGCTTTGTTCACAGAGCTCTGTGGTTGAAGGCTGAAACATGCTTCTGCAATAATGCAGAGAAATACTACCTACTGGCCAAAGCACATGGAACGAGTGTCTGGGTAACTCGCAGAGGAGTAGGCTTATCTCATTTTAATTTGTGATTCTGCACATCAAACAACACACAGCAAGAAAAGTTATCCAGTGTCACGGGGATTAGGCCAACACCCAGCGTGAAACTCCCTTAAATTCTTGTACATTCAGTTGTGCCAAATGCAACATTTCCCGGAGTGCACATGCTAGTATTAGGTTAAAGTGCAGCTTTTTAACTATTTTTAAAAAGTATTGCACAACATCCATGCTTATTTGCAGACTTGCAAGAATCATGTTTCGGGCTTCAATAAGTAAGGCTGTTATCGGTACGTTTGATTTGAAGTATCACTGATTAAAAGCCAGAATAGAAAGGAATTTTCTCTAAACCCAGTACGGCTGGTGTAATCACACATGTATTAACAATTCAAACATAGTTACAGACCACACCTACAAATCCACAATGGAGTCCAGGGACTTAAGTTCCAAGCCATAATTATTACACTTTTGACTACAGCCACTAAAGCTGTCAAACCTGTCGTTGGATATCCCATTTTATCCTCTGCTTACAGCCTGTTTGTTGAATTGAACAACAGAGTAGGCATGAAAAGTGACTACTACCTCGCTGCTTCCTGTCACTGTAGTTGCTGAGTTGAAACCACTTGTCTGCCAAACATGACAGCAACACCACCACTTCCTGTACTGATAAAACCATAAACAGAAGTGGTGGAAGCTCACTCATTTTTTTTGTGTCAGTTTTCCAAAGTGCTGTATCGCTTTTCTTCTCTCTTTTTGTGTCTCTTTACTTTGTCTCTCAGCCTCCAGCACAGGCTGTTTCCCTGCCCCTGACACTTTACTCATTTGCAAAGAAAAAGAAACTTATCTGCACACATTTTTCTCAGTCCCAAGAGGCCCCAAAACCTGCAGCTCAGCAGCCAACAGGAAGCCTCTCATAGATTCTGTCCTTTGCAGACGCAGCAGAGGTGTCACGCTATTGGGTTCACAGCGGACCAATGGGAAGGGAGCATTGGAGGGGAGTGTCGTGAGAAGGGGAAGTGAGGTTGCATGTGTGAGGGGAGGGGGGAGAAAAGGAGTGAGAGTTTGGCACAAGGGCCTGATGTTTCGACACTGCTTGGGAGCAAGAATGGATAAGAGACAAAATATGTCAGTGTGAGAGTGAGCATGTGTGAAAGATGTGTTTGCCCCAACCTTTTCATCTGCTGCACAGGGGGGCTATAGCCACTGCCTGGAGGTGTTCAGTTGTGTCCCGCTAGGACCTACACGCCGGCTGGTAACCCACCTCAAAGTGTCTTTCTCTGTAGTCCAGCACCACCTCAAAAACTAATGTTCCATGTTAAGGCAAAGAAATTAGCCAAGGCCAAAACCAACAGAAGTTTTAAGAGTAGAGACATTTAATTGAATGTATTCTGTTCTTCAAAATGTAATTTTTTGTTGATGTCTCAATAAAAAAACAGGCTTGTAAGTAAGGGTTTGTATTTTGAGATCAACCTCTTCTCTGAATGCTTCCCTCTTTTTTATTCATTTTAACGGCACCTCATATTTTCAGTGGCCTACAAATGCAGTCAGACAGCAACACATTCTTTAGCCTTCCTCTCCATGCTCTAACATCAAATTTTAACCTCTAAGCAGATGACCGGCTGTAACCCTCAGTCATTTTCACAGTAAAAGAGACACCTCTTCTGGTGAAGCTGTAGATGCAGATAATGTATTTTACAAACTTAAGCATTCACGCCAGCAGTCGAGAACTCTGACTGTGGGTTGACTTCAAGATATGATACCCTCGTAAATATCACAACCCTATAAAAATGCTTTAAATTGGCGTGTCCATAAGGTTCAGTGTGTCTATAAGAGCTAGAACTCCTGTTGGCTCTCAGCAATGACGACAAAGGTCTGAGAGAGCATGTATCAAACAGTGTGTTGCTGTACATTTGCTTTGTCAGCTCACTGCACTTTTCTACAGACCACCGTTAATGTCTCTTCTGTATTTTACGGTCTTCCTCCCTTTGTCCCTCTGTTTTTTTCCCCTCCTTATTTCCCTCCCACCCCACCAACTGCCATCTTATCAAAACATAGCTTTGACTTGGCCATTTTTCCTTTTTATTCTGTGCATGTATCCAAAACAAACATTCCCTGAAAAGCCACATTAACTCCGCCCTTTACTTTTTTAATGTGTTCCATGTGTTGCATCAGGATTTGCACATTTTCATCTCTGTCCATAAAAGCTCTAAAATTTCCCACATCTACTTAGCAGTAGTTTCTATGCTGTGTATGTTTGTTGAAATACTAACTGCACGATTGTATTTGTCCTGAAAAGCATTATAGTGCATGTGTAAGGAGTGTTTGTCAGCAGTTATCTTCAGCTGCATATTTCTTAAGTCTACATGTGTCTCTTTATTCTCTTTGTCATTTTGTGTGCTCAATTCTCCCTATACAGTCTACTTTCCTCAAAATGCAAGCTCTTACTCCCTGCCCCACTATCGGCTAGACAGACAGACAGAAAGAAAGACAGAAAGAATAAGAAAGAAAGAAAGTTACAGTATGAGATAAAAAGCCTTGACAATCTGAGTAATCGAAGGGAAAACACAACATAATCATTGTATGTCTGTTGCCCATGTCTCTGTCTAAACAATGCTGCTTCTCTTTCCAGGCAATGTAAAGTTCATTGACTACGAGTACGCTGGGTACAATTACCAAGCCTACGACATTGGGAACCATTTCAATGAGTTTGCTGGTAAGCATAACTTGTGCTACTTTGCATGTATAAAAAGCGTGAGTACGAAATGAGGGTTTAACTTGTCGTGCCTTTGTGTGTTGCAGGCCTGAATGAGGTGGATTATAGTCACTACCCAGATCGGGCCTTTCAGCTGCAGTGGATCCGCTCCTACCTGGAGGTCTATAAGGAGCACAAAGGCCAGAGCAGTGAAGTGACTGACAGTGAGGTGGAGATTCTTTATGTCCAAGTCAACCGATTTGCCCTGGTAAGCACTTCTATTATTATGTATTGCACATTCACTGTGAAGCATCTGGTCAGCCTTTTATGGTCGAGTTTTAAAGACCAAGATGGTGACTTGGCTGCATGATAATGGGTTAAAGGTTTGTCCAGGTTATTTTTGCTGATCTTGTCTGTAGGTGCCACATATGATTTTGCGGAAGGAACAGTTTAATAATTAGGTTAAACGTTAGCCTTGACATTGACACGAATTGCGCATTCCTGTCTTAGTCATTTCTTCTCTATTACTGCTGAACCATGCCCTTTTCCAAAAACAGTCAAAACTTAAGAACTGAATTGAGCACTTTTAGAGCCCAGTAAGCTCCCTTGGGCATGTTCTGTAGATTTTCCAAGCCTGCTGCCAGGTGTTAGGTCAGCATCATAGGTTATAGTGTATGATGTGGGATAAACAGAATTCTGAGTGATGTGGGCTATAAACCTGCACTACCTGCTCTGAATATGTTCTAAAGGTGTTTGTCATGTGCTTGTCACAATATGGGAGGTCCTATTAAAGACAACTTGTGACCCTTGTGAGGTCAGTGCTCTCCCCAGAGCCACATTCTTCCTTGTTTTTTTTACTGTCAAGAGGAAGAGGAAGATGGCAGTGTGTAGGATGGGCAAGTGAAGCAGTTGTGTTTCTGTGTCGGCTATTTGTTATTGTTGCTGGCTTTGTACAAGTTTGGATAATTTGGATAATTAACATGACATTTATTTTTATATATTTAATTTTTTGAGTACATGCTGATCCTTTGTGTCTCTGTGTTATTTATCTTCTGTGTCTAGGCCTCTCATTTCTTCTGGGGTCTCTGGGCTCTCATTCAGGCCAAGTTCTCCACAATCGACTTTGACTTCTTGGGGTATGTCCATCTTGAAATAATTGATTTTATCATTAGCTATTTTATTTTGCTCTGCCCAGCAGATTTAAGTTGATGTAATCATATGTTTAAGAACAAAATGTGAAGCATCCACATAGATATTATTTGTGTAATCTCAGTGCACAGTGCTTTTAAAGTCTAGCTAACATGTCCTCTATATTTTATCTTATCACTCTGCTCTTCTCTACTCTGTACTCAGATACGCAGTCCTGCGCTTCAACCAGTACTTCAAAATGAAATTGGAGGTGGCTTCGCTGAACTTACCCAAATAAAAGCCCCCACCCCCTCATCTTCTCATCCTCCTGCTCTTTCTCCCTTCCAACCTGCGCTGCGCCTCACACAATGACTACAGAGCGCCCTCTTGGGGTTTATGTAGGGAAGAGCCAGACAGAGAGTCTGTCCTGTTCAGCGCCTACAGCTCCCCCTCTACATGTCCTTACCGCTATAGATTGAATGGACCACAATCTTATCCATCATCTGCAGTTACACCTTGGTGACAGGAAGTAGCCCAAAGCGTTTGCACTGTGGGTATGTGAAGTAGAGATCTAAGACCTGCTATAATGTGAAGCCCACATAGCTAAATTTATTGTGGTCATTTCAGTTGTTATAATATCAATTGGGATATTAACATTTTCAGCATATTGTCTTTATAAGTAGCTTTTCTTATTGCTCAAATGACTATAAAGATGGCGTAGGTGGAATGTCACCTCCTTTGCAACCAATATATAGTAACCACCTACATGACAGGAGGCCCAAACAATAATGTGATTGCCTGGAGACACTTTCCTCATATGCACAGTCATGGGGGAAACCCTTTGAGAGCCAGCCAAGCTAATGACCAAATTTATGACACAACATTAAAGCAATACAAAGCCTGCTTTGTTTGCTGAGGAACCAACATGAAAAAAGTGAAACAAAAAAATGCCAACAAGGAAAGGCCAGTGCTGTCCCCTAATCCCGTGTAATACGAGCCACACAGTGCAAAAAAAAACAACAAAAAAACTTGTGGCCCGCCTGTGACTCACCCTTATTTTCTCCAACATGGGTGGTGCTCTGAAATAGGTATGAAGTCATTGTTGCTGTGTAGTTTGGTGAGGCCTTGTGTGTTTTGGCTTTCTAGACAGAAGGTAGAAACATCCAGTTGTAGGAGCGCATGTTGTGTTTACATCTAAATTCTCCCTTTAGTTAAATAAGTTGTACTGTCTTTTGGCTCAAGGGAGATTTTCACTGTAATGTACTATGTAATTGTAATTTCGGTTTGTTTGATGACAATTGGTTTTTGTCTACATTTTAACTGGGGACAAGCTTGCATCTCACTGTATTTTGAACATTCCATGTTCACAATGGTAGACAGGAAATTTGGTTGTAGTTTACATGGTAAGTCAGCAGTCCTGGGGGGGGAGCTTGATTCACTGTGACACCGACTGTAAGACATGCTGTACAAAACGAGACCAAACCATTATATATTGTCTGCTTCATGTCAGGGAAAGTTTTGGAATCATCTTTAATATTACAAACACTGCTGTTCACTTCTAATGGACTAAGAACGGGCCATTTTATATACTAATACCAGTTTTTATTTGCGCGTGTTATTAAGATAAGTGTGATATGGCCTTGCTGACTGTCATATTGGTGAACCGCTGTTGGCATTTATCATTTTACATGCCCAATGTTGAAATGAAGGTCTATAGAAAAGTGGAATTTGGTTGACTCAACTTGTCCAAGTAAGAACCATTTGTGTTGAGCACACACCATCTGTCAGTAACGTATATTCATTCTTTAAACTTCATGTAAAATGTTAATGTTTAAAAACTAAAACAAGTTCATCTCTTGGTTACTTAAACAAGCCTACACCAAAGTGCTGACATTTTTTGCTTGTACATAATGCACACTGTATCATTTTTCATGTAGCACAAAGATAATTAGAATAACAATTCTAGACTTTTTATACTAAGTGGAAATGTTGAAGTTGAGGTCAGTGTGTGGATGTCTGCTGATGCAGCAAAAGATGACTTTTGGGCCTGTTGGGAAAAAAAAAGACTTACAAAATTTAGTTCCAGGAAATCAATTTTCACCCTCTTAAGCAATTTCACCATAAACATCACATGTAAAATGTGGTGAAACAAGTTTTCTTGTCTATTCCAAAACAGTTTGCAAATGACATGTTTGCCAAGATGGTCTATACTGTAATAAGTTTGCAAAGCTCCGTGAAGAGACCATTATTTACAACACTGAATTGTCCACTCCATGTTAACACTCCCGCACAGTAGTAGCTAAGGAGTAGACATTTAAGTGTTAGTCTACCTGTGAAAGCTCATTTTGTACTGTAGTTTGAATGTTAGGCCTGTTACTTTACTTCTGTCTTTAATTCAGTGTTGCATGTCTTTCATGCTGGTCAATTAAGATGGAAGAATTAGGAGAATCCGGTCTAATGTTTGAAATGTATGTGCATTGGCGATTCACAAATGTGAAAATCATGCATAGTAAACCAAATTATTAATTGTTAGAGTTGTGTTGGGAACATGTTAAGGCTGAAAGATTGCTTTCTGTTTGTCCCGTTAGTACACAAGCCAACCGCAGTTTGTCATTCTACTGCCACATAATCTGAATTTTCAAAATGTTCAAAATGATACTGCTGAAATATTTGCTATAGGCTTTATTACCCAAATTATGTGAAACATGAACCTCTAGATTTCACAGGTGTGTGTTTGTATTTAACATTGTAAAAAGTCTGTTGATAAATCTCTCTGGCCACTTTAGCATATGTTTATATGTACAGTAAACTAATGTGATATCTTTTCTTCTTTTCAAAGGTGAATGAATGTACATAGTGGGAGTTCTTTTATTTTTTGTTTTCTAAAAGTTGCATTAAAGCGAATAGTTGCCTGGGGTAAGAGGTGAAATTAAGACTTTTTCAATACTGTAAACATGCTTTGAAAAATAAAGTCTATTTACCCAGTCTTTTTTACCCATATGTCTTCTTATCATCTTGTGTCTTTAAAACAGTTTTATTTTATTTTATTTTATTTTAAATCTGCTGCTACGTTTACTCCTTAAAATCTAGCTGGCAGTGTTTTTTGCTGAGTGAGAATCTTATCAAACACTAGACATAATTGGTCAAACAGATGTGTTATTACTCACCAAAATATATAATATTACTTTTATTTTTTTCGCACTTGTCCCAGTGCTGTGGCCATGTCTTCCCAACGTTTTAATTGAGTGAAACAGCGCCCCTGTATGTGTTAACGGCTGGTAAATATCATGTAATTGGTGTGGTCAAAGAAGGTATTGCACCCTTACTGACGACGTTATTGTCTTTAAAAGGAAAGAAAGGTAAAATAAAATGTGTTAATTTAAAAAAAAAAAAAGGAAATTGCCTCCTCAACTCATGTACAGGTCTCTAAAATTGTAACAGAAATCATACATCTCCACCAATAAACAATAGAGTTCACAAGATAAATTACGTGAAACAACCTGTAGACTTATATTATTTTCCAGAATTGCTAATTGCTACAATGTATTGCTAGTTAGCTAGCATCAATTGAGTTGTATCAAGAAACAAAATTACCATCAGTAGGATATTTTATGACATGGATACTTTCTGCTGTAAGGAAGAATAACGGGCTCAAACGAAAGAAAACACATGAGTCAAATACACTCTTAATCATGTCTGTCTCTTTGCTCACTGGTTTCTTTAGTTACTAGTTAGAGGTAGAGTTGTTGCTTCTGTTCACAGAGTCTCAGGGATTGACCATGCAGGGCTTTTTTTGGTTGTTCATGTTTCTTGTTTCTTTGTAATGTGAACATTGCCTAAAACAAATTTATCAATTGAATGTCATGTGGTTTGTTGTACAACCCCGCAATAAAGTGATGTTTAAATATTCAATTTTATAACTTTGTTGGTAAAATGACACATATTCCTACTTTATATCTTATTTCTCATGTGACCTGTCTAAATTGGCTTCATTCTGAAGAATGAAATTAGCTCTATAAATTAATAGTGACGCTGCATGGCAATACACCAAACCACTATTGGGGTGCAGTGCAAGCAACAAAATGACAAATATATAATGGACCCAGAATGTTTCTATGAAGTTGCTTTGTGTCTTGAGAGATCCTGACCTAGTGATCTACAATCTTCCCAATAGAGTCAACTGGCCTGTGTATTTTACCAGCGATGACCACAAGATGGCAGCACATTCCAATGAAAGAAATTGTCTACGGTCTCCAAACCTGGCAGAAAGCTCACCACACATGGTACTAAAATAATCCTGTTCGACATTTATTATTTCTGATATTAATGCTTATTAACATAGATTTCTATATTTAAAATAAAGGCAGCTCATTAATATGCCTTGTATTGAACCTCTCTATTCAAAGCAAATAAGAAAATACTGAATTTACGTAAATGGGCTTAGATTGCGTTGCAATATTGAGCCCTGGGCCCATGTGGAGAACCAAATTTGGTTATGCGGGCTGGGTGTAAAAAAAGTCTAAATAAAGACAATATGGAAAGAATTCAGAAAGTGACGAGGTAAGCTCTAGGGTGCTCAAGCTTGATGTCATACAAAACATTATTTGTTAGGCCTATTAGTCAGTGAAAACTACTATAAGATTAGTTAGTTTGTGCTGCAAAATTGCTATAAATAAATAAGGAGTGCAGACAGGCTTTAGCAGTGCACATGTTTACAGTTTGCTATCCCATGGGTTAAATTAGAAACCCATTCATGCCTCACACCCCAAAACCAAACAAGTAATTTCTTACCATTCTCTAGAAGCAAATCATGCCTGCCTTTCGTCTCCTTAATGTGAGCACTGTCTTATACAGTCGAACAATTACAACAGTGCATTATCCAACTCGCTGACTGTAATTCAATTATCTTCCTCCCCTCGGCTTCATCCACCCGGATAATACACACATTAATTAACAACAGAATCCAATATCGTCTGTTCTGCGCCTCCACTTATTTTCATTTCCCATAAAAAGGTCATAGCAGCCACTTCCAACTGAACACAATTGGTGTAAGTGTGTAGTAATGGATTACACTTGTATATCACCAGAGCTTTAGAGTGGGTGTGACGGGAAGCAAGGAAGTAAGCCTGTCGGTAGTCAGAAGCTGAGGCCTGGGAGAAGCGGAGAAGTGCTGACACGGCTGTGATGTGCATCTATCAGAATTGTCATTTCACCAAACTCATAAGGCAAAGTCCCCATGGAGTGGAATTTTAGCAACAAACATTTCAGGCAAGCAACAATCTTATTTCTCTGCTGGCAGAACAATCTCTTTGGCTGAGTTAAACCTCAATGGAGGGAGCCTGATTTCTTTCCCCCAACTTCTCGTTGGGTGTTAAGCATTATGATGAAGCCCAGTAAAAAGTGGCAAGGCAAAAGTGAAGCTAACTATCCTCTTGCTACCTTAGAGTGCTACAGTATCTAGTCACGTGCCCAATAGTTTAAAAGCTAGCCTAATTGACCTGTAAGGCCAATGTAGGCATGCATTTGTAGTAGGTAAGCGAGTTTCCTACAATATTTGAATAAATATGAATAGCATTACACTTCATTACCACCAGTAATTTATTAAATATTCCAAAAACTCTGTATCTGGCATCAATCGAGTTCCAAGTTTTTTATTTGCAGAATTGAAGAATATCTCACTGATTTGAGTTTCCCTGGCTAAAACGTTGGTAGAGTGAACATTTAATGGCTTGAAAATGCAGTGGACAGAGAGGCCAAAGCGACAGTGTGGTCAGCTATTATTCTTATTTTAGATTAATCCTAGGAACAAAATACAATGCTGCAGTCCCTGACAAGACACAGTTCAGTTGTTATTTAGCTGCACATGTATAACCAAATCTGTACACTAGGGTTGGGCAATTGAACAAACATATGAGCTCATCGGTTGTTGGATTTTTTTGGTGCAATTTGTGTCATTTTATTTTGCTAATTTAATGATCGGCCTCCTGAGAGCGCACCCACATACACCTGCCCAAAAATATTGGCAATCTCCGGAGGGAAGATCGGTCAACCCTAATGTACACATGGCCCGTAAGGTCCTGATGGGTATTTTTTGTAGAAACGTCTTGGCAGCTATGTTTCTGTATTTCCTCTCACATGCAGATCAGAAGAATCTGGTGTGTGTCTCACCTTGGCCTTCCCATTAGTAAGTGCCCACAACGCCACTTACCATAAGAGAAAGACAGGAACACACACACACACACGTGTATCCTACTACAATCAGACAGAAGAGCATAGAGCAAAACAAAGCAAGTGCGTGTGTGTGTGTGTGTGTGTGTGTGTGTGTGTGTGTGTGTGTGTGTGTGTGTGTGTGTTGTGTGTGTGTGTGTGCTGAATGGGGTCAGGGCAGTCTCGTTCATCCCCATTCAAACCGCCAACCTAATTACCAGAGGAGAGGGAAACAGTAATTAGCAGCGAGTCTCACCTCGTTAATCACAAAGGGCTCCTTCGCTCTATTTATATCAGATTAATGGCTTGCTTAAGCACGGCAAGATATTTATGTTTCTGTTAATTGTGTGCAGCTTGTATCCTCCACTCACTGCGCTTCCTTGCAACCCCCAACTGACACACACAAATGATACACACACCGACACACCTCTGCTACACCCACCTCATCTCATTATAGGCTACTGCTTACTGTTGGCTCAAACAGTCAAGGCTGTTAAAAGACTGCCATTTGTCTTATACCTGATTTGTTTCTTAGTCATAATTAGCCTATTAGCCTGGATCCCTTAGTCTACCATTTCACCACTGCAGGAGGTGAAAGCTTATATTTCTGTTCTTGTTTTGGATATTTTGATGACTCTCCGGGAACGTAACTGCACTTAAGTGGAAGGAGAGGTCCAGTAGATGTGAATATTTATATAATGAAGCAGGGCAGGATGGGTTTAAGGTGTGCTGTGTCTTTGTGATGACATTGCCTCTCTAATCAGAATGGATGCCTTACTGTGTCTACTCATCACTGTTTTTGCCACCCAAAATATAAATCCCTTATTATTCACAAACAGAAAATGAGAGAAATGTAGATTTAGCCTGAAAAGAGCCTCTGGTTGCCATATTTGTTTGAAGAAATGAAGTTGCATGGGGAAAGTGAATACCATAATCGGCACTGGACTGAATATTTATGGTTTTGGCAAGATAGAGGAGTCTTTGGCCTTGCTCAGATTGCCAGCCCAAATCTGTTTTTTGCCATATCCAGATTGTATCCAGATTGGTTTTAGAAAGTCTGGACAGCAGAAAAACACATGATATGCATTGTGATCCAAGCCACATTTGGAGGTGTTTCGTTTTTTATGATGGCTCTCTATTTCTCATGCTTCTGCTTTGGAAAGCAGCCTCACCTGCATACGTAGTTTCTGATTCGTATGTCGTTACCACAGCAACCCATACAGAGAGGTAATCACTTGGAAATGACAGTGTGGACAGTCTGTTTTCAAAGATCTGATTTAAGAAACAAATCTGATTTGCTTTGTCTAAACAAGGAAGTTTCCAAAAAAAAAAACACTTTCATTTCGTTGTATAGCCTTGTGTTGTATAATGATAAATAATTTACCTTGATCCTTGATCCTTTTTTTTTTTGCCAAAACAGTGGCTCCCCCGGAACTTTTATTCCCAGGAACTGAAACTATCCCAGAAACTAAAAGGTTCCTTTAGTGCAACAGCTGTAATATTTTCTGTTTTTCTCTCTGATGTCCTTTTGCTGCTCTGCCTGAACACTGTGATTTATAAAGTTTCTTGTTGGACAGATAGCTTTACTTGCTGCTAAAGCTATGGATCGCTAACCGTTAGCTGTTGCTAACAGTAGCTCCTGCTAACAGCTGGCTCTGAACCAGTTAGAATAGTTACAAACAAGCTCAAATGAAAATATCCGTATGTAACTGTTTAGCTTAGTTTACAGACAAAACGGGGTGTTTCCTTCATCTGTTCTTAGAAATAAGAAAAAGTTCCTTTGGTATGAAAATGCTTAGCTGGGCTCCGTTTTCAGTACAATTAGGTACAAAGCTTGTGTACAAGTTGCAGGTATTTAAAAAAGGTAGTTGTAAAATGCTGGCGTAACACGACAGTTTACTTGACCAATCAACAGTGTTCAGCAGTGTAAGCCCCACCCTGAAAGTCCATGGACACTCAGAAAGAGCAAGGACACTGGGAAAGTAAATAAATATAAGATTTACGATTACTTGTTTCGATGTGCTTAAATGGGGATTCTGTACTCACTGTACAAAAGACAGTTTTCTTTTGTGATTACTTTTGACTCATGGCTCCTTATCCAACCATTATTGGAGTGCTATCACACAGACCACTTACAAACAAAAAGAAAAGAGGTGATGTGATAAGTCATGACAGACACAACAGCCACAGAAAATGTATTTCTCTACTGTGAATCATCCCCCATTTCTTAACAGTGTGGCAGGTGTATGGTTCTCTTCTGACTATAAAATTACCTAAATTCATATTGCTTGCCTTGTACACTCGTGGCATTCTACTTTGACTGTGCTTTGCACTAAAATAAGCTCCTCAGTGTCATCCACCGGCCTTACACATCTTTGAACTGTGGGAAGAAGCAGAAAAGGCAGAGAGTGGGATTTAAACCATGAGCTGAGGTGATGTTAACTGTGCCTTAAGGGAATCAAAAGCTTGCTCCCAACCACAACCTCGGGCTCCACACTGACGGCCTGAATAGAATGCCGGAGAATGAAATGAAGTGTTTGGCAGATTTCTGTGTTGTTTGAGAGGTCCTGTCTCTCTGTCTGACTAGCTGTCACAGCTGCAACATCTCAGAGAGAGAGAAAAGCAGTAAGAAACATCTGTTAAGCATTGTATTTTCATTTCTTCCTCCTTTTCTCTCTTTCTTTCCTGCTATCTATTCGACATTCCAGCAGAGCTTCGCCAAGCTCAGTAACTCATTGTGATGGGAAGAGAGGCATAATGGGAGAGGATCAAAGAGCTAAACGAAGGGCTAAAGATACTGAAGCAGATTAGCAGTACTTCCCACAATGCCGACAGCTGCTCATAACAGCGCTGGGCCTAAAGGTAGCTGCCGTCTGCTGCCCATAATACAATAGGAGAGGGAGGATCAGCGCGCACACTGAAAAACATGTGTTATCATCACAAAGGGATTGTCAGCTTCAAACGCCTTACATCCCTCTGCCATCCCTCAGGATCAAACAGGCTGTTGGCTGGCAGTTATCACAGAGCTCTCTTCTAGTCTAGTCACATCCCCATTCTCCACTCTTCACTCTTCGTCCCTCGCTCCTTTTCTCTCCTCTCTTTTTTTTCGCCCCCTTTTTCTCTCTTTCCTTTCTCTTTCACAGCGGGGCCTAATCTCAATCACTGTTATCCTCGAAGCCATCATCGCTCATAACACGCTCCTGACATCGCTGACGGACAAATAATCAAGACAATCCCTTTTGTCTGGAGTTTGTCTCTGTCTCAGTCTATCCCCCTCTCCCTCCCTTTCAAAGTGATCAACAACACAGGATCTTATTGTGGAGCTCTTGATACATCTCAAAGCGATACATTGTTTGCCTGAATTCTCTGACAACCTCAGAGCCATACTCAGCATCATGAAGAGAGAAATGTCTGAAAAAGATAGGGGAGCGCTTTGTTCTTTATTGTAATGGACGAACTCTCTAACTCAATCCGCAGCCTCCTAAACAGGCTGGAGCTGAATGCATTTGCTGATATGAATGTGTCATATTATGAGGCAACAATTACAAGAATTAGATGAGAATTGTGCTCGGCAAAATATCGCAGTAATCACATTCCTTCACACAGGAGATCATTTCCATCGCTGCTCTCCCCACAAGCTTTCTGATTGTTTTTGCCTTTACTCTGTCAGGAGTGATTTCCCAAGTCACGCTCGGACATAAACAAATACACATACATAAAAATGAAGATAGAAAAACAGTAGACATTTTTATTATACTCCAATCATCTTTCATTTTCACCTAACTGGGTGACTCAAATGAGCAAATTCCTCAGCAGACTTTCAGTAGCTGCACAGTGCATGACTGCTCTTGGTCAGCTGAGGGACAGAAAATAATAATTTGTCAGATATGACAGTTTATCTTTATTTAAAACATGTCCCATACATGTTAACTGTCTGCCTATACACACATTATAATCCTCAGACTTGAAAGAGAGAAGCATTTATAGCAGCCGGATTTGTCACGGATGATATGATAAATAAACAAAGTCGCCCATACGGAATGCAAACAAATACAGTACAGTAAATACATGTAGGGTATGGGCAGGTGTTTAAATCTTTTGGATGATCACATACATTTATTTGGATTTTGAGAAACTATACTGCACCACGGAAAACATTTCATGTTTGAAATGCTGTTTAAAATGCTTGAGGAGCTACAAGGATGCTATTTTTTTTGTCTTGCAATTTGACGTTTCTTTTATTTTTCAATTTCCACTTTTCAGTCTGTTGAATATCTATCTATTCATCGTCCCAGAATTCCAGCCAGTCTGTGTCCTGACACATGATAATGAACATAAAGGTAGTGAGATGCATGAAAGAAGTGAAATATGGTAATTTTATGACTAATGTATGTAAAAAATGTTAAAGTACAATGAATATGAGAGACCTCGACACGTAATTGTTGCACTTTTGACCAAACAGTAAGAACCTTCTATACAGATATTAAATCCTACCTTGAAATTCAAGCCATGAGTTAACATGTTTACATATTGAGATAGATTAGGTGTGAATTCAAATGTAAAGACATTTTTTAAGTGTTAAAAGATGGGTTGTGCAAATGGACCACAGCTCAATATGAGAGATAAGTCCTTAATGTTATGTGCATCACACTTACCAGGAGACAAGATGTGTCGTTGGGATGTATACTGACATGATTCATCTAACACTTTTTTACTTTCTAGCTGAAACTGGTCCTAGTCAGGAAAGCTGTCAGTTTTGGCAATGATGTTGATAAATAACTAGTATATCTTGCTTTCATTTTTTATGTGTGTTTCTTTTTGCCAAACCACATAATGCCTGTTATTCATGGTAGGTATGACGCTAGAATTGGAGGTGATGCCTCATCTGTGGAGTTAATCATCTGCTTGGAAGAGAAGAGCAGGGGGAAAAGAGAGAAGAGTCAGGGTCCGTTGAGTTGTCTCAGCGCCTGGGTTTCCCTGTTTGTCCAGTAGATGCCAGCAGTGAACCATTTAAAACGCCGCCACGTCTCTCCCCCTCTTAATCGAGGGTACTCTGCATGTAACTGCTCTGGAGTTGGAGATGGTACAGATGGCTGGCCTAAACGCAACACTTATCCAGACATTTCACTGTTCGCAGAATGATATCAAAGTCAACTCAAAATGGAGGCTGTGCCATCAACTTGAAACAAATTCTAACACTTCCAACAAAATTGTATTGTGAGTAAAGTCGCCGCGGATTTGGTCAGCATTCAGCACAGATGTCCCCCCTGTGTGTGTTTGCGTTAAATAAAAACTAGTGCTCACATCCTCTTAAAAATTCAGCTGTGGATTTTCAGGGATAAATGCTCACAATTATAATGTTTTAATCCAGATTGGATTCAGACACATTTATTTATTTCAGAGCGTGAGAGTTTAAATCATGCATCAAAAAAAAGAAGCCCTAAATTATGTGAAATATGGAGGAAGAACAGAAACAGCAACATCTAGTTGATTTAGTCTTTTAGGCGCTGAAGAAATGTCAGACTGATGACTAACATTTAGATAATTCTGCACATCAATTTAATACAATTCTAGTTGAAAATAAAAATATGTTTCCTCCGTTCTTATTTTCCTGCCCTTTGTCCTCATCCAGGCACGGGTTGCAGTCACACGAACGCAGATCAAAGTCGTCAACTTTGCCACATGGGCTCGCAGACCTGCTGTCATTTTGATGTTATAGTGCAAATGTCACATTGCATTAATATATGTAAATTAAAGACTACAAATTAATCCCTGAATATTGTCGCCCTTGCATCCTAAAAGTGTGTCTGAGGGGGAAAATACATACCGGTATTTGAAAATATAAAATTACATTTCATAAACTAGGTAACAAGGATACCTTTATCTTTTACCCTCTTACAGCCCAAAAGCGCCCTTTCCCACTGTCTTTCTGTGCTCTCCTGTTACGCTGATGCATTAGTTTCTCAATGCGTGTGAAATCTTTGGGATTAAATAGCTGTGAAAACACTCGCAGTACCTGCTGCTCACTCAGATACAGTTTTCAATAACAAAACATGTTTGCAGCTGGTTTCAGAAGTAATGCTTACTCTGAATATGCGTTTCTGTGTGTGAGGTCATCCGTGTGTGTGACCACTGTTTGAGCTCCAACAATAGGTTATCTGTGCCTATTTCTGGAGGGCGGGGCCCTGGAGACCTGGCCTCTGCGCGTGATTGGCTGGCTCGCCACTGTGAGAAGTTTACTTTGGAGGGTGCTGTATGCTGGATTTTTTCGCTTCCAATTAAATGTGGAATGCAGCTCTCTCGAAGGCCATTTAAAGTGTGTTGTGCTTGCATGTGTGTCAGTGTTTGTTTGTCTCCGTACCCTCCTCTTTCATTTCCACACACAGAGGTCTTTCAGCGGAGACGAGACAACCTCGCGAGCAGGTAAGATGGGACCTGAAACCCGCTCGGTTATTTTTCCATGCTGTCCCCCATGTCAGTTTGATTCCATCTGCGTTTGCCGTTGTGACCTTAAGAGGAAGCGAGGAGGCTACAAACACAACAGCAAATTATTTCTTGCAATGTCAAAGTCTTCTCATCCGGAGAGGAATAACACTTTCTGCAAATGTGTGTGTGTGTTCCCTGTGAGTCATAAAAGACTTCTGGCTCCTTGTTTGCTGTTTGTCAGAGGTGTCTTTTGTCTGGATGTGATTAGTTCCAGCCTTTTCCTCTTCCATGCATGCACAGGAGAAGATGCGACCTGCTTTCAAAGAGCCCGTTTGGACAGAAGACTATTGTCGTGGGCGGCAAGCAAAAAGAAAAAAGATGTCACCGATTACTCGAACGTTCAGTTTTTCAAGAGAACTTGTGCACCATGCAAACACAGTAAAACACAAAAACACAAATATTAGCACCCGGACTCAAATGTGAAAAGGGAGGTGGAAATAAAGCGAATTTGAACTTAATGAACATGCATTAGTGGCATAGAAGTGCTTTCATCAGACTCCTTTTCAAACGTGTTTTCACATCCCCTCAGATGCAACATCACAGCACCAGTGAATCTGACAGAGAGGAGAGAAAGTCTTTATTTAGACTCAAATGGGTCTCATCTGAAATAATGAATATGTCCTTGAGAAAAACAAAGAGCCCCACAAAACAGGCTACTCTTCTACAGAGGCAACGGAGATGGCAGATAATTGTTTTCAAGTCTGGCACTGCTCTGTAAATGAGTTTGTTCTGTTCTGCGGGCGGCTAACTGTGTCTTTCCTTCCTTTCATTTCTCTTCTTTCACACACACACACACACAGTTTTTGATTTTCTTCTCTTTGCCTTTGTTTTCTTGTTATCTGGTCTCCATATTTACCCTCTCCTTGGCTCTCTCAACGCCCTCTCTTTCACTTTCTCTCTTCTCAATCTTTCTTTTCTCCCTCTCTTTTCTCTCAGTTCCACATTCTTTGTTGCGGTGGGCTTTTTACATCTTTGCTTTACTCGTGTTCCCTTTCTTTGTTTTGTGACTTAGTGCTGAGAGTGACTGAGCGCTAACAACAGAGGAATTCTGTATTTTGCTGTGTGTTGTTCACAGCAAATAGTTTACCTTGACTTCAGCAGCCTCATCCAGCTGTATTCTCCTCTAAGGCTGTATTCACACCAAATAAGGTGTTGCGGCGGAAACGGCAGTCCTCCCATTCATTTGAATGTGTTTTTTTGCATTTAGACTGCAGCAGTGGGGACAGCAGGGCATGCCGAAAAAAAAATGCTACGGCCCTGCAGCAAAAAGTTAAAGCTGGTTCAACTTTTGGGCAAACTCGACCTGACGTCACGCAGCGGTGGCTGTGCTCAGATCGAAAGACTGTCACGGGAAGAAGAACCTTGTTTATCATGTAAAATTATGGCATTTTGCTATCTACAGAGCAAGTGTTAAGCTGGAAGAAAGACTGATCACCACCGTGATTACCTTTCCAGAAATGTACAAATCTGCTATGAGGGAGTACAAAGACAACAATCTATGTGCAGTTGCTTGGTATAACCAGAGACGTTTTATAGAGGAGACACACCACTAAAAGAATCCCCAATACAACTCTATGGGGAAAGCCTGTAACGCCAAAGATGGCAGTTATCCCATCGATCCCGCTAGAAAGCCTATCGTCTGCTTTTACAGGCGAGACGGAAACATATTTGAGCCAATCGTGTGGTTCCACTGACTTAAGGTTCTACTACGCATGTGTCACTACTATCACACATGCGTGGTAGATGTATACCAATGGGGAAAAACGCTTTTTTAAACCTTGTTTTGGGACAAAGGCAAAGACAAACTTTTTCAGCAATTTTTATCAGATTTTACTGCTGATTCTATTCATGCAGTTTTTTATGTCCCTATGACCAATGAAAGTGCAGTTATGGCTCTTTTCTTATTCATTCAGTTATGGGCCTGGTCTTGTTAGTCCGAAATAGCTGCCCAGAGGCGTTACTAACTCTTCAAGTTGGGATTTGGTTAGTATTTCCACACAATCACCGCACAAATCTCACATCGCTGCAGCACCTGATTTGGTGTAAATACAGCTCCATACAGCTGTTATTAGTGGTCCACAACAACTGAACATTCCCACACAACACCTGTAGATGTTCAAGTTTCCTTCAGGCTGAAATAGCTGTTGAAGTCATTTGTCCCATGAGAACAAAGAGCTACATATGGGCAATTTTATAAGCCCTTCCAAATATAAAATGGCTGCCTGAACTAGTAGTATAATAGTATAATTATGTACTATACAAAAAGTATTATCTAGGTTCTGAATCATCATCTCAACCCAATTCAAACAGTCTGTGTTGTAGCCTACCCACTTACAGCTGTTTGAGAAATACGCAGGACTATGCTCGCTTGCTAGTAACATTCATGAAAAAACGTGGAAAAAATGGAGACAAGTGCAGATGAGACTGACAAATCAGGACACGTTGTAAGTCCACATACATGCATATAACTACTCTTAAATCTACACATTACTTTGATCATTGTGAAAAACATGTCAAATGCTTGTAGACTGAACGGAAGGCTAATTTTAGATGTAGCGCAATTGCATACTAAGTCAAAGATAAGTTGCAAAGGGTCACGAACATACACAAATTAGCTTAAGAGGGCACAAACGTATCTGTGCGAGTTGTACATTTTTAAACTTGAGCTAAACATTTGGGCATACGTGGGATTGTATGACTTTGCAAAAATACAGACAAAAGGGAAAAAATGGGTTTCAAAGAAAACAGCCAAGTTTTGGGATCAGGCACAGAACAAGTGGTGTGTACAATGCTAGCTAGCGACTATTAACATCAGTAGAATCAGTAAATTTGTTTTGCATTCAGTGCACCTTTAAGGAGGTATAAGAGCTGAAGTCTCCTAATTCCTCTCTGTAGCCTGAGCTAATGACCATGTATAGAGGTCACTGCCTGTGATATCTAAAGTCAAAAAATCTGAACTATTCCTTCAATTTCAAGATCACTGTAGAGAAAAAAACTGTACTTCCTTCCCTCCATTTTTACTTCCTTTCTTTCCTCCTTTCTTTCTTGTTCTCTAGGGTGTTCTATTCCCAGGGTTCCACTCTGGGGAGTCCGCAGTCCCTTGAGAACCCTACTAAGCCCTCTCTGGCTGTGTAATAATGGCTTTCCAACGTCGCCTATTTAGACTGCAAGTTTCCATTAAATCTCACTGTGTCATTACAGTTCATATTCTTAATTATGCAGCAAATGTCCCCAAGGGAATATCATGGAGGCCACTACTCCACAATCTGTCCATATGGCACTTAATTAAAAGTTTTCTTAAGAATAAATTGCATTCAATTCAATTAAAACTGTAATGTCATACCAAAATAATGGGCAAAGCCTCCTACAACGTGCAGCTGAGAACACACACAAAAAAATCTTTTCTCTGTGTTTTTTTGTGTGCAATGTTTGCAATGGGAAAAGTGCATATCTCCCTTCCAAAAAAGCCCCCTAGTAGAAAATATGCAAAAAGCAAATATCACCAAAGCCTCCTACATGCCACCGAGCCCCAGGCAACAACCGCGCTTGAACACTCGAGCTATTTCTAGATTCCACTCTTGGAATTCACACCATGACAAATGAACCATTGGAGTTTGGAATTCCTATTTATCTGCTGCGCACAGAGGCACTTGATTTGGGTGTGAAGAATAAAGGAATTATACGGACAAAAAACCAGACGACTTAGGAGGATAAATGATAAAAAATAAATAAATAGATTGTGTGTGTGTTTTTCCTCTGGAGCCAGAGTTGTTTGTTCATCTGATTGAGGGCGTTTAGGTGGGCGTGTCCTTATCATCTGGATGCTCTGATCTCACTAAAGCAAGACAATTTCAAATAAGCAGCATCTGATATTAAACATCCCCTGCCACAGATGCACTTCCACCAAGCCCTGCAGGATTATTTCCAAGAAAAGAAGAACATTTTCCTTTTGAACAATAAATGATTTATATTTTTTCCCTTTAACCCAGCTTGATTCCACAATGAGTTCAGTTGTGAGATGAGCTCCGGCACACACCTCAAATAATCACGCTTCTGCTTCGACCAGCAACTTCCTAACCTTCCCGTCTGCAGCTCCGAGTGCCATCTCGCAGACGATGAGCATTGATTAGTAGTTTGGGAAACAGGGAAAAGAAGCGTCCATTTGGTAAAGTAGGCTGCTGTTCCCTGCGCCCCATCTGTTGGGTGTGAGATGCTGACTTCATCTGTTGACGACGCGGCGGTGGCTAGGGAACCAGGGATGAGTTGATTTCCCTCTTTCGCTGGTTGAGCAGTGAAGGGCCCTAAAGCGTAAACAAAGTGTTTTTCTTGTTCTAAACACAGAGTCTTGGCTCCGCTCCGGCTTGGTCTTGGCTGCTACGTGGGTGTGTGTGTGTGTGTGTGTGTGTGGGTGACTCTGCTGCTCACTCAACCTCACTCTAAAGGCCTGTTTGGTGCCCTCAACACAAACACCCCCAACCAGCAGCCTACAGGTGATTAGCACACGCAAACACTCATAAAACTTCCACACCTACTCATCAACAACCACACCCACATATCTCTCAACCTCATCACGCACGCACACACACACACACACACACACACACACACACACAGACATACGCACCATCATGAGTAATCATACCATTGAATGTCAACGCATTGAAAGCTACCTCTGAATGGAAACACGCTTGAAAAGATTGGAAGGTTGAGGGTCAGATCATTTTGTTCCAATTACTACATGCTGGTATTTTTCATTTGCTGCCTACACACAAATACTCTGACTCACAGGAAAGAACACTGGGTTTCAAATCAATCATACAATCACATCTATCCACAGTTTAGGCACATAAAAACATGCCTTTCTATCATTGCAACCATTCACTCTGATATTAGAAGGAAGAGAGGCTATTACAGCCGGTGCCGGGGCGGGAGATGACAGATTGACAGAGTTATGTGGCCTCGACCTGCCGTCTGCCCTCTGGGAATGGGGGGGGTTTAAGGAGATACCTGGGTGGACCATTTATTTCAAATGGCCGCAGGTATTTCAAATACTAGAAGTATAATTGATTTAAGTTGCTGACCAGTGCGCCTAAAATGGACAGAAGATGAAAGGAAAACCATAGGGAGAAAGATTTTGCATGAAGACAAAGAATGACTTAGAGAGAGAAAGAAAGAAGGAACATAAATTAATTTGTATTTTTTTTTTCTACACGGCAGCCTCCATATACAATAACTCACAGTGTGGGCTTCAGTGAAAACATTTGCTGTCAACAGCCAGTTTCAGTGTACTAAGCCAGTCTAACAGATGTGCACTCTCCCAAAGACTTATGCAGCTGCTACTTCTGCTGCTCCTGTGTTTTCTTGTGTGTGTGTGTGTGTGTGTAAGCCTGTATGTAGATGGTTATGTTTACCCACAGTTCAGCAGGGTTTGTGAGCATGAGAGTATGTGCGCCTTCATAACTTAGTGCTCCCTTTTTTCATAAAAAAGCACCATAAATAAACAAAAAAAACAAACCCAAATCTGTTCTAGTTAGATTTGATGTTGATTGCATTACCATATGAAGACATTTTTGGCTATTGTCCTGGTCCCCTGGGCTGACTCAGGCCCAGTTTTGGACCATGCTGGGCTGGCCTCCGGATCCTCTCTGCCCTGGGAGAGGCATTCAAGGAACCGGGGGCATTCTGCGGCCCAGTTTAGCCTCTGATTCTGGTTCAGGGCACCTGGGTGGCTGCCCTAACCTCTCCCTGGAGGCCAGGACAGAGCGCGGCTCCACCGCCAACTGTTTCTCCAGCATCCTGAAAGGTAAACAAGCTCACAGCTATGCTTTTAGCTCTTTTCCTAGTTTTTTTTCAAAGAATTAGATTTATTTGATGAGATATTTAATTTGATAGATGTCAGTGTTACTCTTTTGCAAGTTAGCTCCATGTTTTAAATTTTGACAGTGACATTTTAAAAAGAAGTTATTCAAATGTAGACTAGCTAGGCTAAGTAACATGCAACAGGATGTAATTGCTGTTTTTCAGTTTTAATCTAAGCACAACTGTTTCAAATTGAATCTCCTGCCAAGGGCTTAATAAAGGTATTCTTCAATATCTGAATTATGCCTCTCAAATTTGATTCATTTATGATATAAAACTGAATGTCTTTTAGTTTTGGACAGTTGGTCTGTTAAAACGACACATTTGAAAATCTCACTTTGGGTTCTGGGAAATTATGTCACTGTTTTCTGACATATAGAACAATGTGTCATTAATGAATTATAAAAGTAATCAGCAGATCAATAAATACTGAAAAATACCCTCAACCTTTTGCTCTCACATCCCCACTTAACTGAACATTTTCAAATCAGTAATGATACAAATTGTACTAAAAAAATCAGCTGTATAAAAAGAAAAGGTTTAATGTAAAGTCTACACCCTGTTTTAAAGTGTTGGACCAGTTGACAAACTTTTCTTCTTAAATAATGAAAACACAGACACCAAAATTGCCCATCTGTTGCTGTTAGATCATTCACTGTACTGCTATTGATCATAACATTACCTCAAAGTGTGGGAAAAGAAATTGCAGCAGCCCTAAAGCTAAACTGTAACAAAATTCAAAGCCAAGTGTGGGAGGGTTGAAAAGTAGTTTGTTTAAACTTATAGAAACTGTCATAGAAAATATGACTGTTTTTTTAGGAATACTGTTTCTAGTTTTCAAATGAGAGTTTGGAGACCTACATTCAGCTAAATTAGCTGCCAGTGGATGAAAATACATGATTCCTGGCATGAAGTTTGACCAAAAAGCAACTTAATTACTCTCTAATTAAACTGCATTTTAAACAAATAAAACATTTATTGGGAATTTAAAAGCAATGATTTAACAATGTAATGTTGTTTCCTCTGTGTGTGTGTGTGTTTGTGTGTGTGTGTGTGTGTGGGGGCACAAAACACTTGTGAAAAATAATCATTGAAGTTTCGGCCATTTCAGTGAATGTACTCTCATCAACTCTGTACTCTGAAGAACTGTACAACTGTGTAACTATGGCAAGATAAGACACTGTTGCATTGAATGCATAGCAAAACTACACACACACACACACACACACACACAAGCATCCTAATGTATGTGTACGTGCATATGTGTGACTGACACACACTTGCACACACACACACGCACACACACCACTCTTTCTTCTTGTCTCATTGGCAGGCTCATATCCCATCTGCTATCCAGGGGGGCGGACAGAGAGATAGTTGTCATTGTGGAACATCTCTCCGCAGACACACATACACACCCCTTGATACCAAACTCACCGACAGACACACACACACACACACACACACACACACACACACACACACACACACACACACACACAAACACACAAATGCACCCTATGAACCCCCATGCGTTCACTTTCAAGTATCTTGAGTCCAGCTACATTCTTCTCTGCTAATTGACTGTCATAACGGTTGGAGAGATTAACTTCAGCTCAATCCCTGCAAGATACAGCATAAAGACATGGGGGCCAAACTGGGCTGGGATAAGGGTTTGGTGGCGGTGGTGGAACTGGGCGGAGGGGACTAATACCACCACATCTCCTATTTATTATTGATATTTACAGGCTTCTAGTCCCTCCCCACTCGCCACTGCCCCTCCTCTGCTTGTCACCCATAAGGATTAGCATTAATGGCAGGCTTATGGAGTAAGCGAGCCCCTGTCAAGCCCATGTCCCCTCTGTGCCATCTCTAAGATTAGCTGACGCTTTGTGATGGGCTCTCTCTGCAAGACACAAGCCTCCAAGGAAAAAGGAGGGAACTTTGTCTAAACTTTTCACGAAGCTGGGAGAAAAGAGCCGTTTTTGTGTGTGCGATGAGATGATGGTACATGCTGGGAGATATTAGCTTGTGGTTACAGCACATTTGGGAAAGTGGCTTTCTTTAATTTTGATAAAATGATTGACTGCAAAGGCTTAAAACAAATCATGACACCTAAAAATAAGATGACCGGATCCTCTGGATTTAACAGATGCTGAACTAAGTTGGATAAAGAATAGATAATGAAACTTATATGTACTCACATACTGGCTGGAAAATATTATACAAGAGTTACACTTAAGATTAACAAAATATGATTGTGTTGTAAGAATATGTAGTGATTTTGTATACTGTCTTGCTTTAAACCTGTCCTTTTTCTACAATATCAAACATCCTTTATCGCATTAACTATTTTCTGCCATGGGTTGCCATGTATGCCACGTAAACAAAAATGAGTTGCATGCTGACTTTCCTGTGTGTGTTCAACAATTTTGTCTGCTATAGAGATAACTGTGCCTGTAAGGTGAGACTCTCTGCATATTGGGGAACTGGCTTAATTTATCAAAAGTACAAATACAAGTGGTAAACAACAGTCTTTTTGTTTTTTGTTTGTGTTTAGATTTAGCTATACATCATGTTATTAGGTATGTGGAATTAAACATATTCACTTAAGCCAACTTAAATTACACCACACTGGGATGAGCTGTATTCTTGTGTGTGTCTACACTGTGCAGATCCACATACAGCACCAGTACATAGTAGGCTCCAAGTAAAACGTGCACAAACATTGAAATGGGGCAGTGCTCAAACAGAAAAATGTGATTCCTCCACACCATCAGCACTCTTAACAGGCTGACATGTCATTCTTCTTCTCCCGATTCTTGCACTTTTAGGCACCAGCCTATTTTTATTCTCTTCTTTTTATGTTGAATTGTAATTTCTTCATTTAATGTCAGTATAGTATTGGTAAACACACAAAGTTTACACAGACAACACAGTGTCACAACATATTTCCTGCCTAGCTATTAGATATGTAATGTTATTTAATTAGCATTCTTTAAAGACTGCAATTGCTTTTAAAGGAGAGGAAACATGGAAAGAGAAAATGACACATTTCATGCCATCTCTTCAGCCAAATTTGAACAGCTAACTTGTATTTTCCCTCTAAATCCCTCAAGTTTTCCAAAAACTTTTTGTTCATTCCCTTCTCTCCTTCCCTTTATCCCAATTCTTTCAACTCACACCTTTTCACTTTGTTCATTACATTTCCCTCCATTAAAGTAGCATCCTCTGCCGCTTTCAACCCTTTCCCCTTCCCTTCCCTGCTCTCACTCCTCCTTTCGTCCCGCGCCTCTCTTTTCATACCATCTCTCTCCTCATCCCGGCCTCTCCTTCCTCCCACTGCTCCGCCTCTCCTCCCTCCATCCTGGCTGTGCGGATGACAGCCGTGCTCTCATGGCATCTGTCTGCTGCTCCCCAGCTTGTCTGTGTGTGATCAGCTCCTCTCCAGCTCTCCTCCACACTTTATCTCCTCGTCTTAGTGCTCCCTTTTTTCACAGACCGCCGCTCAGCTGCCTCGCTGCCAACTCACTGTCGCTGTTAACTCACATACCATCTTATGTATTGCCAAAGCAGATTGTGTTTGGAGGGCAAGCAATTAAGGGGGAGGCAAGCTCAAAACTGTAATGTAATTTTGGCTGCGATATTTACGGGGAGAAAGCAGGAGGGGGGGACAAAAAAGCACAGAGGAGGGCTTAAGCGGGTCGGACATTGCGGAGTCAACACCGTCGAGAATAATGATTTTGAGCTGAGATTTAGTGGGACGGAATCTGGCACTTCCCTAATTACGAGAGGCCAAATGTCAAGCCTGCTCGCTGTCAGCTTGGTGGCGGGCGGTGGTGCTTTCTCTCTGTCTCTCGCTCTCAATCCCTCCTTCTTTCTCTCTCCCCATCTCCCTTTTTCGGCAAGTTTCTGCATGTTTTATGAATCTCATTAAAAGTCATTAAAAGTGTGGTGAGATTTTCACAGCCTCCACTCCGTGGCCCTGTAGTCCTCTTTCTATTTCACAAATTTGAGAGAAAAAAAGAGAAGACAGGGGAACAAAACATAAAAAGTAAAGCAGATTGGAGTTAGGGAGAGAGGCATTTAAGGTGAAGAAGAAAAGAAAAAGGGAGAAAGACTTGCGGGCAGGGTATCTAAGTGGATTAGGTGGTAAGAATCGCTGAGCTACCTCTCTGAAAGGTCTAATTCTCACAGGCCTGTAGCATTATTGCCACTTTTGAAAAAGCAAGCTCTCTAATAAAATAACAGAATGTGAGAATGTGAACAAACACCTTGTAGGAGGGGAGTTTTCAGATAATTTGGCCTATTTGGTGATCGACAGCTTTCAGCATGGCATTCTTTTCAATGAAACTATTCTGCATTTACGGCTCCCATTTTGCAATGCCAGATACAACAAGGGGTCGATGTCAAGGTCTATCTGGGACGCTGAGTGGGAGAAACTTTCGATCCCGCTTACAAGCCATTAAAAACACCTGCTGTTTTTCCTCGTTTCGGGCCAGGTCAGGTCACGGTGAGAAGTCTGACCCTTGCACACACGGTACATTCTTTAAGGCCTCTCAGCGAGGGTGTTCGGCTTTGAAAAGAATGAGCTGCCATCCCATTCAGGAGAGACACATGGATGAAGGGGTGGGAGGTGAGAACCGGCAATGTAAAGCGATGGTAAGACATGAAAGAGTTTTGTGTGTGAATGAGAGAGACAGGGAAGGAGAGATGGCACTAACAGTAGTTGGTTTGACATATAGCCTTCCAGTTGCTACGCTATCGGTCACGCTCCCAATTACACCAGTTCAATAGACGGGCTGAAATCACATTGGCCCCCTGTGTTTGTGCTCTCCTTCTACAGTATCCCCTTCAGAAACACAAACACACTTCCACACCTCCACAAATGTAACAGAAGCCTCCTACCTCCACACAAATACACACACAAAGGCGCACATTGTTGCTGAGTGTGTAGCTAATTGAAGGTGTGCATGTGAGAGGTTGTAAAAGTAGTTGTGTAACAGCAAGGTGACTTGGCTCGCCACACAAGCATTCCGAGACTCTACAGATGGCCCGGTGCTGCCGAGGTGGTGGCGGCTGGGGTGCGTATGTGTGTGTGTGCGAGGGAGATAGAGCGTTGTGGAGCCTCGGGCATCTTGTGGGGGCCCCCTGTCACTTGGCATAAGGAAGCGAGCGAGGAAGAGGCCTGCGTGGGAGGGAAGCAGCAGAGGTATGAAATGATTTGGAGGGGTGGTGGGGTGTCGTCAGGGGGACAGGTGGGGGTTGAGGAGGTCGTGGTAGGGTGATGGGGGTCAGTTGGTGTTCTCGGAGCTATGATATAGGTAAGGGAGTAGTGTAATGGATTGAGCAAAAAAGCTAAAATGTACAGGTATTAATGTTGGTGACTGTAGGTATAGGACTTAGGTATTCCCCCACCTGTACATACAGAATGTAATATACTGGCTTTTAAGTATGGGTACAGAGCTTTTCTTTTCAATTTGTTTTAAAGAACTGTTTCCTTCCCAAAAGGAAAGAGAAGTTAAAGTGTACATTAGAAGTTAAATTTCATGTCGAACAGTGTGTTTGGGTTGACTTTTGAATCAGCATTTGGTATGACAGTATGATGTGTACTTTACGTCATTTGTCTCGACTATGAAATTCTGATGTAAGGGAGAAATTGTGTTCACAGACAAGGTAAATATAACTATAAGTTAGTTAAGTTCGCAGATTTGCTTCCTCACTCTGACGGATCCCGTGTTTAACTAGGGTTGAAGGAGACATGATGCCATTGACAGACGACGTGAAACACACCATTACCTTGAATAATATATCGGATTACTTTGGGTTTAAACAGTGTTGGAAAAATTTGGGATAATGTAAGCATGCAACTCAACAAAATACTATATATATTATAGGTCATTTTTAGATGTTTTAATGCCAAAATGTAACATATACATTTAACATTTCTGTTTTTTGCATCCTTAATGAACACGATGGTCCACACGTTCAAGACCATTATCACAAACTTGACAGACCCCAGAAAGTGGCACAATAAAATTCATCCTTGCGTCTTCACAAACTATGTGGCTCTAGAAGCTTCGTGACACTGAGTTTATGGCAGGGCTACTATAGCAGTGAGCTAGCTGCTCACTTGCTAGCCAGCCGGGACCATGGTACTGCTAGTCAGTCACAAGAACTCTATTCTTGGTATTTTACTCTTAGGATTGTAGCTTACATCATTTAATTCACAAAGAGTTGATGAAGGGGGATAAAAGCTTTTAGCCAGGTAGTGGAAAAACAGTGATGATGGACGGAACAGTGACTAGCCCAAGGGTGATTTTTAGATCAGCTATCAATATCACATATGGTACTAAGACACAAGACCTTACAACAGATATCTGACTGCAGCAAGGAGCAATCACAAAATAGAGGTACAAATGGCAGCTCAGAAATTTTAAAAAGGAGGTAAAAGTTGAATGGACTCTTTAAATTGGATTGGTGGCACTGTGAGCAGAAATGGACACATCATCCATGTGTGAATGTTCATTCATTTGGTCTTTCTAGGCTAACTGAATGCATGCATGAGGTGAGAGTGGTGGATAGTAGGAAAAATAATAAGGAAACAATGATAAAGCTCCAGGATATTGAAAAGTGAAAATGTCAAGCCTGCTTACTGAAATAAAAGTACAGCTGGATTTTTTCAGGGTCGTTGTCATTGTGCCAGGTGATCCATTTTCTGGTTACAACCCACCTGCAGTGCCATATCCACACACTTAGAAGGAAGTTGAGAGCAGTCAAAAGCAGGGAGGAGGAAAGTGAAGGACACAGACGTCACTGTAACAATGGATTAACAATGTTTTATCATTTATCTTCCTGCCTTAATGTTTGAACAAAAAAATACTTGATGCAATGCACAAACAGGCAAAAACAATGATCTAGTAATAGAATTTTTTTTTCACAAGCAAATCTTTATATATATATATATATATATATATATATATAAGATAAGAGAGTATTTCACAGTTCCCTTTGCAGTAAAGAACTACAACATAATGTATCAAAAGAATTAGGTATCTATAATGGAAATTGTACATTAGGTTAAGTAGGGTTAAGGCCTTAACATAACATCACATTTTTCAATAACCATTTTTATCATTGTTTGCCATTCCCTTGGTTGATTTGATGTATGAATTTGAGCACCGCTTGCTTTGTGCAGGTGTAAGGAGTTTTGAAATGGATTTAGTATATTTTCATCCTTTAACGTTTTGTTTTCTTTATAATGCTACAAGATTAAACTAAATTAGTCGTTTTGACTCATTGTGTTTCGAACATAAATCTGAAAAGACATAATGCATAATGTACATTCATATTTACTGTTTTCCTTAGTAACTAACAAGTATATATATGATGTATGATGTATTTTGATATGAATTTAAAGAGATATTTGAAGAGCTGAGATGTTTTGAAATGAGCTTCACTACAGGTCAAAAGCTTTTTGCCATCTGACCAAGTACATCAAAGCTGGCCCAGTATGTGAGTGATAATGTGAATGTGGAAAATGAGTGATCTAAAAGACAATCCAGTAATATTTTTATATTCACCCCCACACACGTAAAAGTGACTAGTAGTCCCTGTTGCTCTTATATAATATTAGTCATGTGAATATAATATTTCATAATATAGAGACTTTTGGTTTCAGCTGGTCTGTACAGCAGATTTGAACTCCCTCTTGCTGGGTTTTTCTTTAAACAATGGTCGAACTATTTTTATTCTAGACCAATTTTAACTCCAGAAATGTCTCTTTCTCTAAACAACATGTCCCAGAAGAGAAAAATTAAATATTGGCCCAAACAAGATGTATCTTCTAATTAGTCTGGCAGAGATCAGGGTCCTCTGTTCCGGTTGTCTGAGGAGATGCCTGCCACGTTACCCATCCACACCACTGTACACACACACATCCCTCGACCCCCCCCCCCCAACCCTCCCTGAGTGATGGCAAGAGGGAGAAGTGATGTGAGGAGAGGTGGAGAGGGGAGAAGTGGGAATGTGCGGGGGAACCCCTACTGGGTACGAAGACACGTGCCCCCCACACACACACACACACACACACACACACACACACACAAACGTCAGACAGAGCCCTGCAGTCCCACCTTTGACACTAAGCTTCCAGAAGCAAGGAAACTCTGGCTCATCCCTGCTAACACAGACTGGCAGGTGAAGCTAAGCGCCCTCTCTTTTCTCCTCCAGTCCTCTCCCTTTTCTGTCTGTCTTCTTCTCTTTCTCCATCTCTCTGTGTGTTTCTTTCTTTCGCTCACTTTCTCTCCTATTTCTGTTTCCTATATACATCTGTTTCTTTCTCCTACCTCCCTTCCCCTCCTTTCCCTTTCTCTCTCTCTCTCTCTCTCTCTTCCCCTCGGAGGCTGCAGGCTGGGGTTGAACTCATCTGTCAGGATCAGAAAGGGGCTGGAGTGACGGGAGACTCCTGTTTCAGCAAGATAAACAGCCAGCACAGATCAAAATACTCTCCCTTTAAACACACACCCAAACACACACATACATGCACACCTACATGCGTGCACAAAGGCTCACACAGAACGAGCGATCCATCTCGCAACAACGGCGACGTCAGATTGAGGGTGTTAGCTCCTTGTCAGCTTAGAAAAGGTGTAGCGCCCAAATCCAGGAGGCACCTGGTTATTTACAAAGTTTAATCACGGAAAATTCTGCTAAACTTGGCCAGAGAACTCAGGCGGCTGGTGATTGACGGTGACCGAGCAAAGATGGCGATATAGATCTTTAGAAGAGATGAACATATTTTTGGACGAGGCATAGAGACATCTGTATTCGCTTTGACTGATATGTTGAGAGCGGCTGAATATCTAAAAAAACTTCTCTCTTTTTTAATTTTTTTCATTGCAGACGAGAGCTACTTCAACACTTGCCAAGATGACAACGGTTGCCCAAATGTTCTATTTGATGTTTCGAGCCTCAAGAGCAAGTGGGAGAGAAAGAGTGATACAGAGGGAGAGAAACCGAGGGAAAACAGTGAAAATAAACGGCAATAAGAGAGAGGGAGAAAGGGGAGACTGAAAGCAAATGAGAATGAGAGGAGTGGAAAAGAACATTAGCTTGAGAGATGCCAAGTTCACTATCTGCCAGCCTGAGGTGTGTGCAGTTGTAGTGGCAGTGGAGGGGGAGGAGAGGGGAAGGAGGGTTGAGGCAGTGGGTGTCAGGTATGTCTGTCTTTCTATCCCAGCACTCCAACATGCGCTTTTTGCTGCAGCTGCTGCTTGCCCGGATAACAAATCATTCCCTACAGCGCCTTCTGGTAACCTCGTCATTCCCGCTAATAACATTTGGAGATGCTAAGCTTGTAAATTAGCGAATCTGGACCGAGGAGATATTATTTATGCTTGTCTCCCATCCTGAAAGACTTGTCTTGATGGGTAAATTGTGTTTAATTCTTGGAGGAAGCCGTTTTTTTCTGCGCCCCAGCGTGAGATGAGATTAATCCCTTGACAACCTTTGCAGGCGCACTTAAAAATTGCTCCCAAATGTCACTGCCGCCGCTGCCACCGCCGAGATTTGCAGAGGGTGGAAGCAGGGAAGGAACGAGCACCGTGCAGAAATGGGGACACATCCGACGCACATGATCCTCCCCTACACGCGCGCGCGCGCACGCGCTCCTTACATGTATTTTCTTTCCCTTCTTAGCATTCACAGAAAAAAAAACACACATAAACTCGAGGCACAAGCCATCGCCCGCCCACATACACAGACACACACCTTGCACCCTCCTATAGATTATGTTCTTGTTATACTGACACACACATACCGTCGCAAATAAAACTGTCTCACTTCGAACTGTTTGAGCAGCGACAGCAGACACACGCATTCACACACAGGAGCAGTTGTCCTAACACACACACAGACAGACACACACACACACACACACACAACACTTACAGCTTGTTCCCCAGATTGCCTTTTACTAATTTGTTCCCTCCAAGTGAGAGTTTGTCTTTGATTTAATGTTTCTTTATGGCGCTTGGTGAAAAGGCAGTTTTAGATTTATTTAGCAAGAAGTCAGACGTGGCCGGAGAGGCCCTGTAGCCGGGAGCTGCCTTTTTTATTTTGCACATAAAATCACCACAGTGGAATTTAAACACTGACAAAACACCTCCAGGCCTCCTCACGGAACTTCAAGGGCCGTTCAGAGGCTCGTTATTCCAGCTTGCCTTCACCCCTGGCGGGGGTTTAGTGGACAGGTTGGGCCTGGATGATGAGTCTGGTTCAGACTCCCCTGCAGCTTCTAGATCAACTTCAGGGGGTACGGGCAGCAGGGGTATCTCTTTCTTAATGACCCAGAGAGTGGCGGACATACCAACTGTCAACACACATCCGCCTCCTCCTCTTCCTCCCTCCCTCCCTCCCCATGTTTGTTTCTCTCTGTGCGGCCTCATCGTCATGCTG
The DNA here is from genome assembly GCA_024633595.2 of Lepomis macrochirus. Classification (NCBI taxonomy): domain Eukaryota; kingdom Metazoa; phylum Chordata; class Actinopteri; order Centrarchiformes; family Centrarchidae; genus Lepomis; species Lepomis macrochirus. The sequence continues at coordinate 7,851,216 of JALXJV020000024.1, read as the reverse complement.
TCGCTCTTTCCTGGGTGTTTTCCCTTCCCCCTCCCTTAATTCACAGCTGGGTTTGGATGGGGGAGAACACAGAGAGAGAGAGTGTAAAAGAGAGGCGAAAAACGAGAAACGCACATAATTAGATTGTAAATGCTTCATGATATTTGAGGACTTCAAAGGGCACAACTGAAACGACGAGTTTTGTGTGTGCGTGTTTACGCCTTTCTGTTGACAAGCGTTTCTGCATGCACGCTTGTTGTCCTCTGCGCATCTGTTATGTGTATCCGTACGCTTACGTGTGTTATGCATTATCATTATCTAAGGGGGCAGCTGACCCCTCTTTCTACCGACTTTGCTGCAGTAAAAACACTCAGAAGTTCATTTCACACCAGCGTGTGAAGAGTTCAGCAGGAACCGCGGCGTGACTGAAAACAATGAGCTTTAATGTGTTAAAAATGAGTTGCAAAGTGCTGCTACCCAAAGTTCTACTGGCATCTGACCCCCGCACTCAAACATAAAATGACACCCGTGACTGTTTTCATGAAACAAGTCATTTCTGGTAATTACAGTTATTTGCGGCAGCCGTCCCTACACACCAATTACACCCGTCTGGGGCATTTCTGTGAGTATTCATCTGAGGAGGGGGGGAGCAAAGTTGAAAGCAAACAATTGAAAAATTGAAAACACTGAAACAAAATCTGGTGAGACAATGACATTTTTGATCTGTCAGCTTCTCCTCGACTTCAAAAGCAGGAGTTTAACCTCTGACCTCCGGCTGGAGAGGATTAGCCGACATCCTGCTCGTTGGTCCACATCCAGCTCATTTTCTGCAAGGCCTCTGAGCGCGTTTATTGTGCGACCGCATTTATTTTTGGAAGAACTTTGATGAAATATGTTACATGACAAAAAAGGGGCTTTAAAGTTGTTTTTGCAGGAGCTAAAGAGATGTCATTTAAACAGAACATAATCCATAAGCTGAATAACAAGCAGAGATGTTCGTTCTGTCCCCGCTCCTCTCTCCCTCTGTGTGTGTGTGTGTGTGTGTGTGTGTGTGTTGTGTGTGTGTGTGTGTGTGTGTGTGTGTGTGTGTGACACAGCTACATAATGTCTGTCTGTCGCTGTCTGAATGTAGGCTGCAGATCTGGCAACGCACTTTACGAACACACACACACGCACGCACGCACGCACGCAGAAAGAGCTGTCCTCTTGCACAGTAATGTTTATTTATTGGAACATTTTAGAGCCCATACTTCTGTCTGTAAATTGACAGCTTGGCTCAATACTGAAGGCAAAAGCTCGCTGGACCGCTTCATTTCAAGACTGATTGATTGGCAGGGATGGAGAAATAAAAATATCCCAGTGATTAGGACTGTTACTGTATATGGATGACATTACACTCAAGTAGAAGTATATTTATTACAACAAACTGAATCTCTAATAATCCATCAAATTTTACATTATAAAGTTTTATACAGCTATAAAATGAGTAAGTCGTTGGCAAGTATTTTGCTGTTGTGATGGTGTCAGGTTTAAATGGAGTTTGGTGTGGATGCTCTGCAGCTCTTCCAGAAGGTCAGAGGTCATATGGTCGCTTGGAGAAGACTTCTAATTTTGAAAGTTGTCTAAAAAGAATGTGGATTATGCTGGAGAAGAATGTACACTAACCAAAGGAACTATTATTGATTTATAAAGATTGTTGTTTGGGATATTATTAATTTGTATTTATGGGTTATTACTGATTTTTTTAAAATATGCCTATGCCTCATTAGAAACCTATACTGGTATTGGTTTAGTACTCAAAGTTATAACATTACAATTAAAGAACTACTTAAGAATGCAAGGAGCCCCAACTTTAACCACTTTCAAAACTAAATGAAAAACTCTGCTGCCTTTGATTGATTATGTCTCTCCTGCATGTTTGTTCCTTTGTTGAGTTTGGGGCATCTTAACTTATTACTGCAATGTAAATGCACAATAATTGTATTTCTGGTCTTTTTATTTTATTGAATCTCATTTTTTCCATTTTAATCTACTTTATCATCCATTTTTTGTGTATGTTTTTAAATGTAAAGCATTCTGAATTGCCTCTGTGTTTGGAGTGTGCTATAGAAATAAAGTTGCTCTGCATTCCCAAATCTTCCAATACAAATTGGCATCACAACAGTTGTTGTTGTTTATGAATTATTACTAATTAATACATTTTAAGTTAGCTAGAAATGAGCGATTACCAAAATCTATAACATATGACTTAATCTAAACATATATTGATAATTGATTAAACATTTAAAGATGTAGGATTAAGATTATAGTGCTTGTTTTTTTGTTTTTGCTCATATCAATGTTTGATGAAGACGCTGCAGGTCAAAATGTTGGATCAGTAAAAACTTTAGGGAGCTTGCAAACTTCAGTGTGAGGACAGCTTGTGCTTTTCCAACATAGATCAGAATGTACTCCACAGCTTTTTCAACCAGTCACAAATCAGTATTTTGGTATTGACCCTAAGGAAAACAATACACACTTTCTTGCCGGCATGGCCTATTTTCTGTGGTTTACACAGTGAATGAAATTGTGTTGCAGTTTGAAAATTCCCAACTGCAATTCCTGAGTTTTGAGTTTTGACAACAGTAGAAATGTAGTCTTTTTTTTAAACGTGCAATTTATTGACATCACAGCATGTGGTTGTTTCTGGGTGGTTAATCCCTCACATTGTCAAAATCCCCGGTTTCCTTTAGGGACCACCAAAGTGCAGCTTTAAAGTGTATGCAGCAGTATGTAGTTTTTGCAGACACTTTGGAGACGTATTAAGTGGATTTACAGATTACCTGGGACGTTCTGTACATTACACCCATACTGTCCAGGATATACTGTTCACAGTATTAAGTTAGAGCTAACTGCATTAGCTCTGTAATGAAATGCATAAATCTGACTTTAGCTTGTTTTTAACAAGCTCTGAGGTATCTTAAACACAGCACTCTTTCTCATAGCTTTCTCAGAATAGACCCCTCAATTTCTGTTCTTTAGGAGAACAGTTTTGAATTGATTCACGGTGAGAATTTCCCACCAATGACAGTAGCCTTATTGGATTTGGCAGTTTTTCAGTGGGATATTGGTGGATCTTCCCATAAAAACTTTCTAATGCAATTTTGAACATCAATGCCTTAGTGAAATGCCTGGCTATGTCTGTCTGGGACATCATCATTGTCAGTGGAGTTATCCCACAGACCTCCAGACTTTGCCTCTGTGTACTGAAGTCAAGCACTCCGACGCTGTTTATGGAGCTGTGTTTTGTGGTCAGAGTGGTCTCTTACTTGTCCCTGAGGCCTTGTAAAGAGCCTCACCACAGGGCTGCTCAGCCACACTGTGCTCCGACCGCAATACCAGAACTCACACATCTGTAGAGCAGCAGCTTGTCAGTCCTCCAAATTTATGTCCGGGACCCAATGGGACACCAGGAAGATGTGGATGCCACGCTTTGGCTTTGCTACGTTCACAGGCTCAAAACAGTTGGTTTTGTGTTCCAATTTATCCTCGCAAAAAAGCTTTTGTTACAGGCTAAGCCTCTAGAAGGTGAATGTGACTTGGTAAGATTGGGTCAGACTGAAATTTTCATGTACCTTTATTCAAATTCTGTAACTCAATAAAACTGAAAAAGCATAATTAATCAAACTACTTCAATGAACACCATTTGCTTTTCATTGTACTATCTATTATTTTATAATCACTGTTTACTTTTAAAATGGTTGGAACGAAACTCTACCAAAGCAATGATGTGAAAATAAATTCCAGCAATTGTGCATAATCGGTGGAATTTCCCTTTTTATTAATGCAAGCAAAAGCTTTTCATTATGCAAAAAGCATTTCAGTTACATAAAGCAGTCATTTGAATTCATTTAAAGCATTTCACAACAGTGTGTCGTATTGTGATTGAGGATTGGAATTTCAATGAACATCAATGCTCTAAACATCTTTATTTCCCTGAATCTTTCTCTGTCTTACACACATACTCACATGCTCACACACACATATTGCCGGCCCCGTGTCCCGGCGATGATGGCTAACACATGCCGTTTAAACAATCGCCCCAATCCCCCCTTATCTTCAGGAGTTATGGGCCTAAATCTACTCATAATACACAGCTCACTGAGGGTGTAATCCCTGGGAACATCAGAATAAATCCAGGCTATATCCGCTACATGCAGACTAGCGGCCAGAGCCAGGGCCATTATGGTGGGACTGAGGAAGAGGAGGAGGCCGGTTAGTGAAGGGCGCTAATGGGTTGTCTATGAATTCATATTAACACCAAGCCATTAGGACACCTCCATCCAGGAAATCCCTCTTACACTTATGATACAACAGCTGTCCGAAGTTTATACTTTAAACCGACAATCCCTCTGCAGTCACGTCTCTTCCTGTCTATATTCCCTGTGTTTTTCCTCCCTCTCGCTTCCATACTCTGGCTGGATTGTCCGGGATTTGTCCCAATCGAAAAAGCTTTAACAATTCCACACAGGGCCCAGAGGCAGGGAGACGGAGCCAACCGGTCACATTTGGTCGCAATGAGAGGGGACGCAAAAGCAGGGGACGGCAAATCTGTGACGACAACCGAGAGGGCAGTGTGTCTTTCACGCAACCTTTTGCAACCTCTTCTCGAAAGGAAAAATAAATAAATAGAAACAAAACAAAGCTGGCAAAAGCAAGTTAATCTCAACTCTGATTCAAAGTCAACTGTCAGGACACATGGCTGTCTGCTGCATGGCTTGTGGCGTCTGCATTGCCGTCTGGAGAGCACGCATGCTGGGGAAATCCTTGTCATAATAAAAAAAAGTCCAAAGCAATAACAGGAGTAAGTGGGCTTTTTAATCTTGGAGCGAAATGAAGTGACAAGGCGATCGAATTAAAAATGCAAACTTGAGCGCTCTCTCTCTTTCCCCCTTCCTCACTCTTTTCCTATGTCTCTCTGCTTTTCTTTCCCAGGCTTGAATGAGCAGCCAACAAAGCCATCTTAGAGTCTGGGGGGTGAAATCGAGGCCCCTGGGCTCTCTGGCTCCTTGGCTGGACAACAGTTTCCTGGCCTGAAGGGGTCAGCGGTGGGCTGTCTGAGAATCTGGCAGCCGTTGGAGTTCCAGAGGGGATGTTTTTCGGGGGGCCAGGGTTGGGGGGGAGGGGGTATCTTGTGGCTGGTTGGCATGGAGTGAACACTGACAGTTTCCAAATAGCGTTGTTCCTGCCAGGCCCCGCTGAGCTCTTACACATTACGCTACACACAGGAACAGACCAGAGGCACTCGAGGCCTGGCACTATAAAGCCCCTGACAGATTCATAAGAAAATGATAGGGTGCCTTATTTATTTAGGGTGTTCATGCGGTAATGTTTCACAACTCTCAATACTCCAAACAATTATATGGTGCAACATGGGATATGGGGATGTATAATTCCTGGTTGGAAACAGACTTTGTGAATCTCTTGATGATTTCCCAGAACTCACTTATATCTTTGTACTCTATAACTTTCGCAATCCCTAATATTCATTATGTGGTATACATTATGTTAACTCTCCTGTAGGTGATCCTGCGCCTTAGAAACATTTCACATGCCAGTGTTTAAACCTCTCCAACTTACAATCACATTTTGTTCACTGAGGAAAGCAGAATGTTATCTGCAGAAAGCAATCTCGTCCAGTCCGGTGATTTGAAATCTTTCTCTTGTGATCCTTGTGATCCTTGATTAGGATGCAATAGGGTCAAAAGCGCTTTTATTACCTTGCTTTGATGTTTGATGATGCTAATGGGCCGACCCGACAGACTCCAGAAGGAATCCAGAGGGGGAATAGAGCATCAGGCTTGACAGATGCTCCTTTTTATCCTATGTAGTGGAAAACAAATGAAGCAGCTTCTGGGATTCCTCACGATGTCCTTACAAAAAGACAAGCATGTCAGGATTATTTTGCTGTTTTCCCCCTCGTTTGACTACTTCTACATCATGTTCGGTGACAGTAGAAGCAGGAGTTTTATTTCATTTTAGTAAACCTGTAGCCGTTGGCCAAGAGCATTATACCAAATGTTTCACACCTGTGGGTGTGACGTTACTCTCTGCATGTTGTGACCCCATTTAACATGAAATCTGTATTTGGATATCCTGTCTAGATAAGGAAAAATGCATGTTAAGGCAGTTATAAATACATGTGGAACACATCGCGACCAAGATGCGATTGGATGGGCCAGACCACATCTGGAGGTGGTCAATTGCCTTCTTTGCATGTTGAGATTCGATCATATCGAGATAAGGAGAAAGCTTATTGATACCAGGTATGAATGAAAAGAGTGGGTTGGCTGTCATTTTCCACATACAGATCACCTGATCATACCAGTTGTAAATGAGGCTTAGGTTCATATTGTGCATCCATACACCCACACTCTTTCTACCAACTGGGAAGGCAAGAGGCAGAGCCTACGTTCACTGCAGAGTGATGAAAAATAGTTCCACTTTCATTCATAAAAGCAGAAAAATCTGCAGTTGGTTTGGTCAGGTGGAACAGTGAAGGGGGTCCCTGGCACCACCTTCCCCATCACCTGGGGTTGTAGTCCAAAGTGTAACCTCCCATGTCTCTCGGCCAAGTCACGGCAAAGGTTAGGACGAGTTAGGACAAAAATGCTGTGTTGTCTGATCGTTTCATAAGTCTCCTTCTTGCACTGAAGCATTGGAATGTGTGCCATTTCTTCCTAGACAACATGATGATGATGGTCAAAACCCCTTCTTTTCGTTCTCCGTCTGACTTTTACATACATGCCAGTCATTGTCATAGTCTCTTGGATTTAGACTGCTCTGTTATTCATTTTTGCAGTGTGCCCTTACTTACAGTATCCCACATTCATTTAGACTTTGGGTTTCTTATTGTGCTTTTACTCTCTGAGTCACTTTACTTGAGCCTGTTTCCCTTACCCTGCTCATATGCTTAATCTGTCTTCACCTCTGTCCTCTAAGTCTTTTCTACATGCTTATACACAATTTCTTTCACATTGCTTATTGCTTTATCCTTTTATTTACAACCTCCTTCAACCCTGTGCCTTTTAATGTCCCTTCTTGCGTATTTGTTTTACCTCTGTCCTGTGTCTTATTCCCTTTACCATGTCCCCTTTTAATCCCCGTGTCTCCCTTATAAACCCCTCTTACCCCTTTTCACCATCTTATTCCTTTTACCCATGTCCCTCTGCTTCTTCGTATTTTCATATCCCTGAGCTGATTCCCTTGTCCCCTTGCTTACAGCCTGTTGTATTCCCTGTCCCTCTTCTCATCCGTTTATCACTGGCCCTTGTTCTGTTAATCCCCGAGGGTTTTGTTTATTTGTGTTGGAGCTGCTTTTACAGCTTGCGACTGACCCCACCTATTTTCTCACCAGTCATTTGAACAGCAGGGCTGCTTTGCAGCTACTCCACCAATTAACATACCATTAGCATAATATTTGCATGTGTGCATTAGGGTGTTGATGGGGAGAGAAAATAACAGTTTTACAGGGTTTTTTTCTTGTCTCAAAAAAAAAATATTTTATGGAATGACGTTAAAGCGCCCACGGGCTTCTTTATCTAGCTTTGATACTGCTGCTCAGTCAACAACATCATATTTTCAAGTTTGCTGTGAAAAGTTGTGGTTCTTATGTGATTGGCGCACCTACACACTATCATCTGATGATTGTTAGTTTAACTCTTCTAATTTTTTATATCACAATTATATTTTGATCAAACTATTATATAAATATCAATCTTTTTATCAGATAAATGATCCATAGAAAAATAGTGCTTGGATGAATGATCAAAATCAGGTTTTTGTAAATGTGTTTTTCAGGTGTAGTGTGATGCTACCAGTGAAGTAAAGTTAGATCATTGAGGTCAAAGGTGAAGAAAAGGGACAAGAGAGAAGAGTAAGAATCCAACCAACAAACAGGAAAGCTCATGAATGAAAGAAAGTTGGCACACAAGGAGGCAGAAAACAAACAACCATGGTCCAAACATGCAGATACATGAAGGGAAACAGACAAATGAATACATTTTGATGGACACAGGCAGTGAGAGACGGTGAAAGTAGGCCAGCTGCTGCTGCTACTGCTGCTTCCGCCAATGGAGCCGGTGAGTGTTTCATGTGAGAGTGGCGGCTGAGCAGAGGGGCGACGTGTCAGGGTGTCGAGCCTGTTTCCCAGTCTTGATTGGGGATCAGCCCCGCGGGCCCCGCTGTTCTGCTCCGTGCCACGCCTGTCCCTCACACACCGCTGCTCTCAGATCTGTCACATTAGGGCCGTCGCTCAAACACTGACGGCGCTTTGTGATTGTTTGTCTCGTGTCATGCTGATTACTTTGCTCACTGAAACCTGACTGAAGGAAGTGGATGGGAAGTTGTGGCGAGGAAGTCACATGGGGCTAATATCCGCTTGGTCATTGGCCACGTTTTCGTAAACCCACCCAATCATCTCGAGGCTCATCTGGTGTGGAGTCAACCCATCTCCCCTCCAGAAACAGCAGATGCCAGATACAACTGATTAAACATAATTTGTCATGTTTGTGTTTAAGACACAAGGACTGAGCAGTGCGGTCATCACATGATAATGTCATACGTGCTACATGTGAAGTGTCACACATTAATCCAATGTGTAAAGTACTCACACTTAAATCATGAAAAATAAAGTAACTGGGTGGCCATCTGCCAAAATCACAAAAAATATATATTTAATATACCATATGCTTGCATTTCTCTATTTTATTTTGCATTTCAGCATTGTGTTACTTTATTTTTATGGTTTGAGTGCCTGCACTTTCTGATATGGGATTATTTTATGGACTCTTAATGCATCGGCCAGCTAATATTAATGACCAGACACAGAGCTCCTTCTCAATCCCCCTCCCACCACCACATCATGGAGAATGAGGGGCAACTGATGAAATATTTGAAAAAATTTGCAGCTTAAGTACTCTGCTGAAATCATTTTTACGAGACTTTTATTATTGCTCTTTTCTGTTTTAATGATGCTGCAGTTTGCGTATACATTAGTATGTTAGACAGGAGATAAGCTGGACTGCCAGAATCGAAGATGAAAGAATAAGAGGCAAGTGCTACAGTACCAGACAAACACATATTTGTAATAATATATATAATGTGTCTTTGGTCTTGAATAAATATCTAATTTTAAATTTTGCAATTCTATTTGATACTGGAATCAAGTAGAAAATAATAATGTAATTTCCAAATAAAAAACCTAGATCTAGATTCTCAGGCTTTTATTTTTATAATATAAAACCATATATAAACTATGTTTTATTTGGATTTTTGCACATCAGAATGTGAGTGTTGCTTAACGGCAGTTTACCAGTGTGCTGCCTGTCCTGTTTAAACTGTATCTTCTCATGTATTATGTCTGCAGTAGAAGCAGCTTTAAGTAATTTTTAAATTAATTCACAAAACATTCTCTTCATCAATAAAAACTATATATGAAAACATGTTGCAATGCAGTCTAATTTAATAATAATATCATGGCTCATGTTTTTAACTCCACTCTACAATATTCTGTGTGTTTAGTCCTGCCTCCTGCATTGTGAAATGTGTGCTCACGCAGTCTAAATGCAGTTATATATAATATCTAGCAGGCCTGTTGGCCTTGGCTGCTCTGCTGCACTCAGCTCTCTAACTGCTCTTGTCTCTGTATAATCCCCCCTCCTCATGAATACATTAACGCTGGAGCCTTAAACTCAGCTTAGCTGGCGGCTCAGCGTCACAGCACATCCTATTACCGACTTTAAATCATTAATGTGACATCGTTTTCACTCAATTTCCAAACACCCACGGTTGAAAACGGCATACTTCACTGAGCCGGTGCAGAGAGAGAGAGAAGGCCGTGCTCAAAGTCACACAGTGACACATGCGCACAGGAGGGGAGCGTTTAGACAAACATATAAGTGCACGTTTTTCTCTGAGCTGTATGTGATTCCCACAAGCAGAAAAAGTTAGAGCTAATTAAATCATATGGAGAATATTCAGCAAAAAATGAACAGGCATTCAAATGTAAATATGTGCCCAATGTAATAGTTTTCACTCTTTTGTCTCAACAATTGAGAGAAATAGCCAGTGGATAAGTGTGGTTTAAGCTGAGCTAACTCCTATAGTGCACCTGAGGGTGTGTGTGTGTGTGTGTGTGTGTGTGTGTGTGTGTGTGTGATTTAATCTGTGAGTCTAGCCACAGTTTGCTTCCTCCAGCATCTCGTGTGCTGCTGACAATAAAGGAAAAAGAAAAACCTGAAACCCCCTTTCTTGCTCCTCAACTATTCACACATAAACCTTTTCTCAGGTTTTTACCTCCGGGCTGGTACTGAAAAATTCACAACGCCCAGAGAACAACTAAGTCCTTCACTTACCGTAGGAGTTGTGGATCTGCCCCCATTGTGCCTCTTTATTGCATCAAAAGGGCTTTTTTGTGTGTGTGTGAAGCTATGGTAATTAGCAAACCACGTAAAATCATCTCCTCTGAGTACATTTAACAGTTTTTATGCGAGTGGGGTCGGAGCGAGTGGTGGGAGTTGATTGCTGAACATATGGACACAGATGGGGACAGCATTTTAATGGGCGCACTGAGTGGGGTTTTGTGTTTTTAACCCTTGAAAGTGGAGGCATGAACATCCTCAACATCCTTAAGCGAGCATCAATTAAAGATTTGCTTTTAACTGGCGACAGGCGGCTGGCTGCTGGCATCCGGCACTTTGACGGAGGATTAGAGAGACGGTCAGAGTCTTACCCTTTTCGTTTTTGTGACTTGCACATGTGCACATAGTCGTTAGGACATTAAATTGACTTACATTAATTTCCTGGAGACTAACCCTAACACTAACTACGAGGCGTACTTGCCTAACCCTAACCTTACCCTGTTCTTAAACAAAGTCTTCACACTAAAGTTTATTGATTTACTTCATGGGGACTTGCATTTTGTCCCCATAAGGAAGGCGAGTCCCCACAATGTGACTGTGTAAACAGTCGCCCAAAACATGACTAATACACGCTCTCTCTCACACACACACACATTTCATCACTCACCCCCCTCTCCTTTCCTCCCATGTCCCTTGTTGTGCTTAATTAGGTTATCAGGTTGCTAACGGGCCGTGATTCGGCTCCACGTCTCCCAGCTGGCCCTCTGATTGGAGGGGCAAGAAGGTGGACTTAGCATAATTAACACGTTGTTATGGAGATGATTGAATTGTTCGGCGACACACGGGCAGTGCCACCGCCGTGATGGCTCACATTCTACAGCTGAGAGGACAGAAGGAAAAATGAAAGGCTTTTCAAGCCAAAAATAAAACACAGGCAGAAAGAAATGACATCTATCACCTGTTTATAATGTCTTTCAAAAACTGATTGAACTGACTTCGGTTTAACAGTTTGTGCATACCTACTCATTTATTTAGCCTATGTTTTTGGTTTTATCAATATGATGTAGGCCGAAACAAGTGTGGATCCATTCACTGTCCTCTCCAGCAACAATATTTCTGCAATTTTTGCTGTACATTTTTCAAAAACAAGCACACGGCAGTGTATATTTGTATGTTTATGTGAATATGTTGGAACTGTAAAGTCATTGTGTGAATGTATGTGTTGAAGAAAGAAGTGACCAGGACCAGCACAAGTTTTACCGAACACATTGCTGTCTTTATTAGAGCCTTGTCTGGCAGTAATACTGAAAAAAAAGTGAACTTAGAACAGATGGTGGTGGCAGCCCACGGCTTTTTTTCCTGTTTTTCTTTATTTCTTTGATATTTTTCTTAGTTTTTTTTTGTGAGAGTACGGCGACTCCTGCTTTTCTGTGGCATGAATAACATCAATAAAAGAGACAGTAGGGAGAGAAAAAAGAAATATACAACTTATATTACACTGTGTTATGAACAAAATATAAATCTATAACTCTATGTTATATTTACATAATTATCTTTCTTGATTTTTCAAGTTGAGATGGTAAGATATTTTTTTTACTTGTAATAATTCTTACTTTGTTTTGAGCTCCACTCATGACTTTGATTGTCTTAAATAATATTATCAATATCATTTTCATTGTCTTGATATGGGGATAGACCTTGCCAGCAGGGATGATTGATGTCTTAATGCCCCACCCACCCACCTGATACCCTAAAAATGGATTGATCCACTTAGTCCCCTCTCTCCAGCATTGGTTTGAACCATGGTGTGATAACAGGGGTGACTATACAGCAAAATTAAGACCCAGAGGCTCATTATGTGGCATGTAGCGGCCATCTACAGCGAGAACGATTGTGGGGATCACTATGTGACAGCACACCTGAAGAGTAGTCATGGCTCCTATAGCATCGTGTGGAGCTAAAACAAAGCAAAGGACTCCTGATGAGAAGTGACTTTAAAGATACTGTAGATACGCCTGGTCGTTTCACACACTCACACACACACACACACACAGTGGAACACCATTGGTGGATCACGGTAAACACTGCTTTCCTATGATTTAAAAAAAACAAAAACACCAAACAAAATATATGTACAGGATTTTAAATCTAGAATTCTAGATTTCAAGAAATAAAAGGACAGCATAGGATTTGTTTGGTTGTCATGATAATCTCTTCATTTAAAATGTGTACGTTAGTGATTGTGTTTGTGCATGTACGTGTGTGTGTGAGGATCCAAGCCAAAGATGTTCCACTGTGTCTCTGTGAGGAGGCCAAACTAGTAAACGGGGACGGGACTCTTTGTTCAAAGAAAACAGTTTCCAAAAGTGATCAAACTGATCCCCCAAAAAAAAATAACCCTAACAAACAAACAAAAAACAGCAAAATAAAAGAGAGGAAACTTCACATTATACATTATAATTACCATTACGAATAAAATTATAATAACAATAAAAAAAAATCATGTTCTTCTTTTTCTCTGACTGCACAGAGTCTGAGTGCTTTTTAGAAATGGGTGTGGACATGAAAAGGTTATGTCTTCAGCTCGGAGGAGGGCTGGCGTCGAGTCCGTCAGTCCAACCCACTGTCCTAACTCCGCCTGCCCACCCGTCCGGAGGATTAATACAAAACGAACGCGTCAAAAAAGAAGGGAACATAAGAATGCAAAACAAAGCAAGGTAAAATGACAACTTTTGTTTAGATCTAAATACCTACCAGCTAAATAGAATAATGTTTCATTGACTGTCATAGTTTCATATGGTCATAAAAACCCGATAAAGAGGAGAAAAATAAATTATACTGTACATAACTTACTAAACTTAGGAAACGCTGACCATCCTTATAATTATTGTTAATAATATTATTAGACTAGAGGCAGTTTGAAGAGAAATAATAAAATACAGTATTCAAATACAAACAGAAACACTGACTGGCTGACTTCACCTCGGCTCCGCCCACTGGGGGACAGCAGGACGATGTTTATTGGAGAAAGCAGGAAAACGCTGAGGGACAGAACAACAGGTGGGTGTGTGAGAGTGTGTGTGGCAGAGTGTGGTACAGTAAATAACAGCAGCAGTGTTAAGTTGCCTGTCTTTCTGTAATCTAGCCGTTTTTAAGCCTTTTTCTCGCACTGAAAAAGAAGAGCTAGATTTTACACACATGTGCAAAAGCCCGATAAAGGAGTACACACACACAGCACACGCTGACACACACTCGCACTTTCGGATGTTTCACGCTAAGTCGTACTGATGCTTTGTCCAGGACGAGATCAAGATAGAGGGACGGAGCGGGAAGAAAACTGGTGGATTGTCTCACAACACAGTGCTTTCGTTTCTGCTCCGTGACGCCAGAGAGACTCCCCTTCTCCCCCCCTGAAAAAAAAAAAAAAATCCTGCTAAAGTGGGACGGTCCACGCTGCACTGGTCAGTCCTGGCTGGACCGTCCCATCGGATTTCAAACGGGGAGAGCGGGCATCACACAAAAACAGGGGAGAAAAAAGGGGCGAACCGCTGACAGCACACTGCGAGGTCGAAGAAAAGATATGTTCTCGTTAAAAATAAACATGTCTGATGTCTTTCAGGTGCTTTACAACAAAAAGGGGAAAAAAAGAAATGTCTCTTTTTTTCTATTATTATTCAAACTTGTAGCACAAAAACAACAAATCACATTCACAAGCCACTTATTGGCACCGTGTACCTGAGTGAGAATATTATAGAACCAAAGAACAAAAAAAGCTGTTTTTTTAAAAGTGTCTCTTGATAATAAACAGGTCCGCCATCTTAAAGTGTCATCTGGTAGCCTTTGACAGGTCCACTGGTCCGTCTGTCATTGTAAAATGTCTCCTTCTCTACAAACGGGCCTAAAAGTTTGCTTTCTGAGTGTGATTTTTATTTCTCCTCAATCGTGGCATTACACTCTTGCAGTAGTACTTGAATATTCCTCATCAAACGTCAGAGCTGGTTTGAGCGCCTCTTCCTCCCAGACTCCAGTTTGTGTAACAGTCAGTGTGAGTGACAGGTCCTGTGCTTCAGTTGATTGATCAGATGCTGGTATCAGGACTCCAGGAGGGGGTTGGCTCTGTTAAAAGAGTCCATGTTAGTCAGGAGAGGGAGATATGGTGGGGTTTGCGAGATTGGGTCTGAAGGTGATTGGCAAAAGAGAAAGTTTTCTTCCTGATTGGTGGGTTTGGGATTCTGTGGGATTAACCAGCTGTGATTGGCTTAATAAAAGGCGACTCTCACGCCGTCCTACTGGGTGATATGGTTGTCATTATCGCTGGCGTAATCGGCCTCTTCGTCCTCATAGTCGAAGTCGTCGTACACGTCGCCATTGCTGTCGTCCAGCCGTAGCGCCTCCTCCTTGATTCGTGGCTCGTCCCCCTTCAGGCCGGGCATGTGGGGGTTCTGGTGATGGTGGTTGGCGTTGGGCTCGGGGCTGCTGGACATGCTCGAATGCTCTGAGGGCATCTGGGGTGAGGGCATTCCTGCCATGGACAGGGCACCTGGGTAAACCACGCCTGCAGAGGACAGGGGCAACTGGCCCTGCTGCCTATAACGCACACAAAACAAGTATTTTAGTACACAAAATGCAGCATTCAGGCAACAGGAGTTTCAAACTAAACTTTTGATAATTTATTTTGACGATAAATGCCTCATTGAGCAGTGGTTCTCCACCATTTTGTCCAGTGTCCCCTTAAAGGAATAATTAAACATTTAGGGAAATACAGAATAGGATATATTATTTATTTTCTTGTCAAGAGTTAGATGAGAAGATCAATGCCACTCTCACCTCTGCACGCTAAATATTTAGCTTTAGCCAACAGATGGTAAGCTTAGCTTATTCAACCGCACATCTACAGTTCCCTATTTAACATGTTATATCTCTTTGTTCTATCAAAAACATAAGTGTAAAAAATAACACATTGCAGTTTTATAGGCAGTTCTGAGTCAGACTATTTCTTAGCCTGTTCCTGACCCCAGGCTGGAAACCATGTCTTTGAGCTTCTATAAATTAGTTTGGCTTATTAGGAACCCCAGAAAATATGAATATATAATTGAGCAACATTCATGCTCAAAGAGTACTGTACCAATTTTTTTTTTTTACTTGAAACTGACATCCACCATGAGACAAGATACATGTTCTAACAAAAAATGAAATTCATTTCAACAAGGTAAAACAACAAATGCAGTGCAAATTAAAATATAAAGAGTAAATACTAAATTCTACTGATGTCTTAAAGCTACTTATTATCAAGATTCAACAACCACACAAAAACCCCACTTCCCCATAACAGTTCCAGTTCCCTTACCCCACGCTGAAGTATTGTCTCATTTCCTGTCTACGGGACCTCATGATGGCCTTGTACTCGCCGATGCGCAGCTTCTTGCCGTCCACCAGGCAGGTGCGTTTGGGTCGCGGCTTGTACTTGTAGTCTGGGTATTTTTCCAGGTGCTGCTTGCTGAGGCGAGCCTGCTCCTCGTAGTAGGGCTGCTTCTCCAGGTTGGTCATGGCTTTCCAGCGGGAGCCTGAACAGGGACACATTACAATAATGATCAGTATTGGTTATGTTCTGTATCTCTTTGTATAAATTGCTACAAAGGCAAAAAAAAATCATTAAAGAGGAGGTTATGATCATTACAGTATACAGAGGTGTAATGATAAAAATCAGTTTAAAGAAGCTTTAAGATCAATTTGTAAGGAACAACTGACCCCGTATCACATCTGCATACCGACACACATGTGGCTGCATTTAAGGAACACTCACACAAACACACACAGATAATGGTGGTAGTTCGACCCGGAAAGAGAAAGAGAGAAAACGAGGTTAATGAGGAGAATGGCGAGGACGACAGGTACTCATCTAAACTAATGAGGGCTTCACTTAACCTGCCATCATCTCTCTCAGCTCAGTTTCTGTTCATAGATTTATAGTATCGGTCGTCTGTGTGTGTGTGTGTGTGTGTGTAATCTTGAGCATGTCTTCCCCTGTGTGTTTCATATCTGGTCTGAATTTGCACTTGACTACTGTATGTTTAATGGGTAAAAGCTGTCAGCACTTGGCTGTTCTCTCTCTCTGTCTTTCTCTCTCTGTGTTCTGCGATCTGTTAGCAATCGAGAAAGAGAGAGGGGGTGAGGGGGGGCTTATTAAAACCAGATTTTCCTGTGTTATAAAACGCTTAGGAGCTCTTTAAAATGTCAGGGCCGATCCCGGCGGTCCGGGGGAAATGTCAGGCGGCCTCGCGCTGCTTGTTTAATGCATAATGAATTATATCATCATTTGTCGGAGCCGTGCTCTCCCCAGCCGTTCATTAACAGCCGCTTACACGATGCCACCGCTTGTAATGAAATCACTGTGTGTGTGTGTGTGTTTTGTGTGTGTTTAAGAAAAGGGGAAAAAAGAACCTGCAGTACATGCATCTTCCTTTCGTTTGGGTTGCTTAGTAGCGGGTTAGGTGTTAAGGGAGGGGCAAAAGGTCCTGTCACTCAAAGCAGACCATGCACGTGTGCATCTTACCGAGGATCTTGCTGATGTTGGAGTTGTGCATGTCGGGGAAGGCCTGGAGAATCTTTCTCCTCTCGTCCTTGGCCCAAACCATGAAGGCGTTCATCGGCCGCTTGATGTGCGGCTCAGCGCTGCCACGACCCCGAGCTTCTCGAAATATTCTGGAGTCTGACACGCTGGGGGAGCCTGAGGGGGTGAGGGGGGCGAGGAGACGGGAGGGACAACGTGAGGAGAGGCAGACAAAAGTCAAACACTCTAAAAACGACATAAAGTAGGTAGTACAGTATGCCCAGTGAAAACAATTATATTCTTATTTGCAAACCAGGTTAGATAAACTAAAAGATTAAAAATGAGTTTGCTTATTGAGCTAAATAACGCATATAAAACTTGTTGAATTATATGAAAAAATGTATTGTCACAAAGCTGAAAAGGTGCTTAAATTTCTTAGCTCATGAAAGGTTTCACAGGACAGCAACAAACAGTTTATTACTACATATCCTCATAACCGTGCACCCAGGAAACACTGTTCCTGCTCTGTTGATGAAATGTATCCAAATGAAAATCCGAAACAAAGTAAAAAGAATCACACTTTCCATTTTTTTTTTTGAAGAGCACACTTTTTGTCACATAAATGACCGCTGTGTGTGTGTGTGTGTGTGTGTATGTGTGCGCGCGCACGTTCCTACCGTCAGAGTCTCCGCTCATGGTGAAGTCCAACATGGCGTGGCTGAACTTGTCCTCCGCCTGCTGCTTCAGCTGTTGACTCAGACTCTCCAAGGCAGCCTTGTCCTAAACAACACAAACAGTTCACAGTTGCAGTCGGTCAGCGAGTGAGTCAAGAAAACCAAAGTGAATATGTGAATGGCTGAAAACTACAGACCTCTAGATAACTTTTAAATCAAACATGTCAGTCTTACAACTGGTTTTTAAATTGATTTTCTGGCTCAATTCATGTTTTTTATCTCTAATATTATTTATCTCATAGTTAGAGCTAAAAACAGCAATAGATTAATTAAACCACAGAAATCTATTTTTTTCCCCAAGACAGTCAGTTTTGAAGATGTATAAACTCCTTCACAAAAATAACGAATAAGGGATCTCAGACATTTCCCCCTTTGATCTGAATTAAATCAGTTATTAGTTATTTATTTTTTATAAATGGATCCAAACCAGACAAATAACAGCAGCGATTTCAGTAGATAGACAGTTTGTGTTTTGGTTCGTTTAGATGTAAATTTGCGGGAATGTTAATGTCAACATCAAATTGTTAGAGTGCTGTACGCCTGCATGCTTGAACACACATCTGTGTGCGTGTTTGCATGTGCAAGAATGTTGATTACATTTAGTCCTATTTGGATGTTTACTGTATATTATGTGTGTGTGTGTGTGTGTGTGTGTGTGTGTGTGTGTGTGTAGCCACTCCTGGCAGCCACCTGCGCGAATGGAGTGCAGCGGCTTGCCTCTCTCTTGCAGAGGCCCCCGAGGGTCGACGCATTAGAGAGAGAGAGAGCGAGGGAGTGCAGCGCGGACGAGAGCGAGGCCATGCCGCACGGCCCCCTGGGTATTTATTACAACCAATAAAAGGCTGATTTACTGAGCATTTACATGCTTAATGCAAGCAGCCGGCACACTCTGCGCTGGGAACCTGCCTGTCGATGAACACACACACACGCACATATGCACACATCGCAGTGCACCAGCGCCAGCCTTTTACAGTTTAATTATACGATTAGGAGCGGTACCCAAAACACCGTCGTCTTCTAAAACAACCTTCCAAAAAGTGTCCCCCTCCATTTACATGTGACCCCGGCGAGCTGGCTGGCTGGATGGAGGGAGGGCAGAATGATAATGAAATGCATTTTCTCTGTTTTTAGTACGACAGAGTTTAATTGTTAGAGATAATACTCCCCTCACCCCAGATTGGAATAAATACCGCTAAAAACGCAGGCTAGGGAGGGAGAATACAAGGCGAGGCGCGCTGCGGAAATGTTCTTTTTTTGTCTTTTTGCAAGTCATTTAAAAAGTATTATTATTTTGACTATATTTGTTTTAATAAATGAACAACAATGCGCCAGTAGGTTTGGAATGATTTAGTCATTTTGTATGCAAATCTGAAATATCAGCCTCATTCAAACCTCGTTCAGGGGAAAAAGATTTCAGATTTTAAGCTTCAAGTTGCTGTAACAAAGGGCTTTTTGCTGTGCGAGTGAGTGTGCGTTTGAGAAACAGAGATGAACAGGGAGACAGAGTGGATGACAGGCTAGTCTGACATTAAGCCCCAGTACAGTACATGAGAAAAGTGGATTGAATGGCTGACACTGGAGCCAAGACACAAAGTAGCGACAAAACTAATCCTCTGAGTGTGTCAGAGATGACACCGTTGTATCTGAATGCCAAGAGCTCGCCGGCTTCACACTCGCGGAGCACAAAGCCAAAGGGTCGAGGAAACAGGAGTCAGTGCAAGCGTGTGGCTCCGGAAGCTGAGAAGGAGTCCAAAAAAAAGTAATTTAAAATTCCAGGATTTCAGATTGAAAAAGACTTTAGTATTAGTATTTAAGTACTAAATATCTATTCTTATTCTTAGTTTTAAATGAAAAAATACATTTCTGGTAAAAATATAAATATATTTCCACCAACTAACTGATTTAGTCACAATAAAAAAAACTTACTTTTTTACCGAATTTCACTAAATTCTTATATCATAACAAGAAAATTATATAAAATTATGTCTAGTATTTTATTATCTCCCGCGGTGGAATTAAATAGCTAAATACATCCATGTAATGCAATAAATGTGTGGAGCGAGCTGTAAAATAAGCTCCTGAAAAACATCAGCTTCCAGTAGAACTGATCAATTTTCCTGACTTCCCCTGGTGTGAATGTAACTGGCTATTCGACCGAAGCCTGTATACTGTATCTACAGTACGTACACTCTGTCTACATGTGTACAAAAGCCTGGGCTGAATACACAGACGAGTGTGGGTTTGACTGTTTGAAACATATCAGATGAGAGAAGGAAAAAAGGAAAGAAAGACAGATAGAGCTGTTGAATGTCAGCGGTGCAGATGCTTCAAGCACACTGTTGCTCTATGCGTGTGTGTGTGTGTGTGTATGTGTGCGCGTGCACCAGCTGACTCCCAATGTGTTTAACAAATAACCACAATTTAGCCACGCAGCTGAGGAGCCGGCGCCGTCACTTCACATTACCGTCTCCCCAACGCTTCGCTCTGCCACACACACACGCACACACACACGCAGCCCTGCAGTGCGCCTTACAGACACACTCATTACCTCTGAGACGCCTCTGGTTTTACCTTATCTGGTCCTGTTTAGTTTCAACACATTTCAGCGAGCACATTGTACACTGATTTACCTCCTACATAGTGCAGTGCGGATGGCATATGGCAAGACAAATTATTACACACTCATACACAATGAGACCGTACAGCGTGTGGTGACTTTTCCCCCTGCATCTTTAAGAGAATTCGTGAATTTGGGCTCAGTTGATTTTTTTTTTGTTGTTGTCTTGAGATAACATAAAACCAGGTCCAAACATTTCCTTTTAGGTTGACGGCTGGGAATCATTTGTCATAAAAAGCACAATATCATAATTTCTATTTTAACAGATGCAAGAAAGAAATGTATTAATAAACAGTGTGTGCACTTTATTTCTGTGTGTATTTCCCAACAAATAGAAATGATGACACAAGTTGTCAAGATACTATGGACCTTTTCATAAAATGTGTAATATATCAATCCAATAATAATAATAATAATAATAATGTATCATATCACATCATTTAGAGTGGCAGCTGACCTTTTGAACTTCGGTTGTTATGATTTGGGTTCATGAAGTCGTAACACAATTTGTGACCATAAAATCTTATTAAAACAAATTTCAATGGTTGCTTGTGGCAAATGTTCCAGGTTTTAACGTGGAGAAATTCACGGAACGGAAGAATATCAGAAAAACTTCTTGATTTGATTTTTGTTGTGCCTTTAATGCTTTGGGGCAGATGTCACATTTTCGTCGCCTGTTGCTAAGGTTACAGCCCAATCCAATAGCATGTGCGATTGTACTGATGTGATTTTAAGTGGTTTACCTTGTCCGAGCGTCCATTGTTGAGGCCGAGGTTGCTGACGGCGGCGACCTTGGCGTCCAGGACCTGCTGTTCTCTCTTCAGCTGCTCCTTCATCTGCCGGGCCTCGGCAAAGGCCTTGGTCACCGCCTCGTGGTCGTTCAGGTAGGCGGTCGAGGACAGCGACGTCAACAAGTCTGCTGAGACACAGACAGGGACACACAGAGACAGGGACAAAGAGAGAGGACAAGCAATTAATTGGGTTTGCATAGTCATTAGTAGTCAGTGAAAATGTTGATTCTTATCTACTGTATGTGTGCTTTAAGTGGATTTAAAAATAATAAGAGAAATGAATGAGAGAAATTTATAAATGCATTTTTAGTTGAGCTTGCAAGAGTAAGTGAATGTGTGTGTGTGTGTGTGTGTGTTTGGGAAGCTGGCAGGAGGTTTTCATCCAGAATAAATCTTCCCCTGAACCATGAGGTAAAGACATTAACATACACTTGATGAGGGGAGTTCGCCGGGGCATCTGTGTGTGTCCCTTTCTCTCTTCCTGTATCTCTCTCTCTCTCTCTCTCTCTCAGACTCACACACACGCACTGACCAATGTTGCACTGGGCATGTGAGTCAGAGTGTGCCCCCTAGCTAGTCTTGCTACAGGCTGCCCACCACCTCCCCACCTGCCCTCAGCCGTAAACACAAACAGACCAGAAAAACCCTCACAAATTTAACCTCTGGACATTGCCTTTAAATTCCATTAAAACATCCACCTTTCGCATGCTGCGCGCACAACACACACACACATCTCTTTTCATCTGAACCCTCACAGTTCTACTTTGAAGAAAGGTGACCAGATGACTCTTATTATGGCTAAAAAGTCCTGCCAATTTCCCCAGTTGAGAACATCTGTCCTGCCACCTGACACAGATCAGATCTCCCTGCTCCTCCTCACCGCCTATTATTTGTATTATTTCCGCAGCTTAGTCGCCGACGAGGCATCTGCTCTGGCTGTGTGTGCGTATGTGTGAGCTTGTGTGCACTCCTATCGCCTCTCTCTATCAGTCGGGTTAGCTCTTAACAAAGAGCTGCGGCTGGCTTATGGGGCCTTTATCAGCTCTAATCCGCACCGCTAATGCCATCTCAGGCAAGATTACCAGCTTCAGATTGGTAATGACAGAGCCGTGAACTCTTTCAGAAGTCATAACCGGAAAATCTGGACGCGAGCGGGGCCAAAAGGGGGGTGGAGGGTGGGGGCAGGGTGGGTGTCGGGAGAGGACAGAAGAGGGAGAGGAGTGGCAGTCAATTTTAATCTAGAGTCAAAGGGGGGGTAGATATTCTTGTGCTCATGAATGTGTGTGTGAGTCTCTGCTTATACTGACAGCGATGCGACCCATCCAGACAAGTGAATGTGACCCAGATAGAAGGGGGAGGAGGGTCTCTCTCTCCCTTTTTCTCTTAGTCCACACACACAAGTTTTGACTCTTTCTGAGCACCAAATCTCTACAGACAGGCGCAATACATTTTTGACCACAGAAACACTCCGGCAGATGAGGTCAGGGGGAACTGCAGTATTTCATGACAGGGACAAAGACAAATGTGTGATCGTGGTAGAAGTTACAGGCGCTGACAGGCCTTCAGTTTGGTTCTCAGATGGGTAGATGGATGGATGGACGGATGAAGTAGGAGAAAGAGAAACGTGCCTTTGGCTTGGTAGGTGTCAAAAAATGAAGGGAGGCGCACTGCAGAGAAAGTAGCAGAGACAGACAAATGAAAATTTGGGCAGACGCATAGAGGGACGAAGTGGAAGGTGAAGCTACTGAAAATGAAGTCATCATCTTTTTACCTGCAGATATGACCCAGATATTCTAAAAGCCTTAGTGAGCATAAACACTGCAATGGCATAAGTACAGATCTTATGCTGTTTTGCACGTCTTTCTAAGGTTTTTGTTTTAAATTAAGGCCTATAAAATGTATTCACCATTTTCTCCAGGCATATGTCTTTATGACATACATTTACATACATTACAAGAAATACATAAGTGATCCGAAAAGGGCTTCTGAAGTAAAAATGATCCTGTTAACTAGCTGCCCAAATTCATACCAATTTAGCTTACACAAAAAATAGATTTTATGTAATCAGTGGTGGAAGAAGTATTGAGAGCTTTTACTGAGCTAAAACTAGTAATACAACAAAGAAAAAAATACGAGTTTAGCATTCAAAGCATTATGTAAAGTTACATAAAGTTTTTTGGGAATTTATAGAAGCAAAATGTACTTGTACTTGTCCTACACTAAATGTGACTTATATATTACATATTATTTGATTAATATTATGGGTTCATATGTAAATTGTATTTTAATTATGTATTTGGTCGAGGTGAAGGCTATTTTAAATACTTAATATAATTTCAGGTGACTATAAACATGCATCATAATGCGAAAAGTTACCGTATATTTTGTACAGCAAATCTTAATCTAAAGGTAAAATGTGCAATATTTCCTTCTGAATTAAACAAGAAAAATGGAAATACTCAAGTAAAGTACTTCAGTACAGCACTAGAGTAACTGTGCTTAGTTCTATTCCACCACTGCCAATCATAAAACTTAACAGTAATTTAAAAGTCGTACTTTTTTCTCTGATATAAAACACGGTCACCTATTTTCTTTTTAATCTGTATTTCAACTTTTCAGCACTTCAGCCCCTCCCAGAGTTACAGAATGTCCCATTCCTAAAAAAACCCACTGATATACATGTTTGTCAAAAAAAAAGTATTCCAAGTTCGGTGTACACTGCTCGGCACTGGATCACTCACTGCAGTTTTGCCACCTTTTTCATTTCAACTACACCCGCTCTGCATGTGTGTCTGTTCATCTGTTCTTGTTGCTGACTGATTTTGAATAACCTGATTCATACTCTGCACCACCCACCCACACATCCCCACAAGAGCACACACCCACAGACACACACTCACTCCTGCATCAAAAAGACCGCCTCTTTTCCAATTTGTCTACCCCTTCTATCCCCTCTGAACTTGTAACGGGAACCCTAATATGACTACGAGCCGTAATAATGAATGTGCCGGTGACCGGCTAAACTCAGTGGCAACAGATGGGACAATGAGCTACAACATCACTGGGATCTGCAACACTAAACACGCTGGTCTCCACACACAAATAATTCAGCCGGGATCACACACAAACTTTAAACACTGTAATCCATTTTTCTGAACAAAAAACATCTGGGACCGCAAATCCACTAATCTGATATTAAATCCACCGATTTGTTGAAAAACAGTGAGATTAGCCAAGAAGTCAGAAAAAAAATGACTAACTGCCTATTGCATAGGAGGAGGAGGTGGGATTGTGAGCTTTTGTGTGCGTTTGAGTGTGTGTTTGAGCGTGTGTGCTGTCATTGTGTCATTAATGCTGGGTGTTTGCGCTGTCCTGGCTCATGTAAGAGGCTTGTCTAATCTCATTGGTGATACCTCCTGTCTGTCATGCGCTCCTCTCTTTATTCCCCCGCTTCATCGCTCGGGAAAAAAAAAAAGTGCTAATCCCCATCTCTCTCTCTCTCCTTCCCTCACTGCCTATGTCTCTCTGTCTCTTTCAGTCACTAATAAACACATAACAATGAAGCAGCCCAGAGGCAAATAGCGACATGGAAGAAAAACACACACACTAATTATAGCCTGTTACATATGTGTAATATTTGAACTATCAGTGTTGCGTGAAAAATGGATTAAGAGTACAAAATGGTGATTCATTTATGTCATATTTTATGTATGTGCATATGGCTGGGTATGATTATGGTACTGGCACAAGCAACAATAGCAGCACTACGAGGAATATGCTACTCTTGTAATCGCCACTACCAGCAAGGCTATGACTGTTTTCATTAAAGACGTACTGTACATGGTCATCATGGGAACAATTTGCAGATATGCTTTTCATAAAATTGTACTGAAAGTGCAGGAATACTGCATGTATGCATTCCCATGTGTTTTTCGTTTAGACATGTTGTTGTGTATGAGTGTGTGTGCCTATAAAGGAGAATCAGGGTGTATTGCTGCTTTGATCTTGTTTTCACAGTTTTGGCCATCATTTGTATCAGTAACAATAATGCGGAGATCAGGGAACCCTGCAGCATCACCACATCTCCATATATGGCCAAGACACACAAGCAACCTGTCAGGATTTAAACAAACCCCCAGGTTCGACGACATCCCTGCCATGCCCTGCTTGAAGAAGGTGTGTGCTAACAGTTTAAAAATAAAAAGATTCAGATAATCTGCTAAAAGTTTTGGCTTGTTTACAATCTGTCAGATCATTTGATTGCTTGTGTCGGCCCCCTTTTTGGACTTTATTTTAGTGACGATAGCGTTCATTTTCACTTCATTCATTCTGCCTGACATCGTTTGCATGTGTGCACATTTCTTGTTGGCAGGTGGGGTTATTTTGTTTCGCCCTTTCAAAACAGTAGTAATGGTATGTGAGCCTTATAAGGCTACGTTAAGCATTGTGGAAATTTTCAACACTTTTTTCTTGGCTGTAGCTAAGTAGCTATCTAGCTTTGTAGGAAGATGACGTCCCCATTCTTAGCTCCATATAAAAAGCTCTGATTGGTTGAATGTCTCTCCAGCCAGGGGACACAACCATCAATGAGCACAACAGCTAGCCATGTTCTCCGATCTGACTGATCAACTGATGGTCAAAACTACAAACAAAGACCTTAGATTATACTTTAACTTTTTCTGTGGTGTTTATGTGGTGGATACTTAAGTCCACTTACCTATTGAGCTGACTCTGGTCGGTGGTCCTCCGATGCTGGAGGGGGCAACACTGTGCTTCATGGAGCCGGCATGGCCCAGCTTGGTGGCGGCAGCAGCAGCAGGGACCTGTGGGGAAGTTGGGGGGGAGTTGGGTGACTTGCTCTCGGATGCCTTAGGCTTGGCCGACAGGTTCAGTGGCTGTGCACCCTCACTGTCCTGCAAAAACCAAAACAGCACAGTTTCGCCTGCTGTGACCACCGTAGGAATTTGGAAACGGGAGGCAGGGGGAGACCCCTCCCCCTTCATCAATGAGATCACTCGCAAGTGGAGGCTTTAACACGTACCAATTAAACGGGAACCCATGCACAGCAATCTAAGGCAAGCCTGATGGGACAGATGACAAGGTGCATGCCACTGCCCGTATCCAAACAGCCTGTCATAAGCGAAAAAAATTGGCAGCACAGGCAAAAATAAATATTGATATATTTTGGTGCAAACCACTGACATTCACATGCAAAATAACTGACTTCCTATCACAGCAAAGTCGAGACAATTCATGCACATGCATGTGCACACGCCACATGCCGGCTCCAGTAAACATGCATTATAATGCTGCTCCTCGACATGCGTCAAACAAGGCCAGCAGTACGACCAACAATCAAACACCTGAAGAGGAGGAACACCTTGAAACCATTCACAAAACTATAGTGGGAGCCTATCCTCTCTGTCTTTCACAAAGAAAAACACCTCCCTGAGACTTTACAGCTGTGAGAGTCTACAGACATAGTGGCGTCTCAATGTATCAAACAGCGAACAGAACAGAGGACTGTCTGCCACTTAAATGTGCACGTGCAAGAACGAACAAGGAACTTTCATGGTTGTGACCATGGGGGTGTATGGAGGGAAAGGCAGAGGAGCACTTTATGCCTCAAACACATACACAAAGCCCCAGTAATCAATCAATAACTTTTGAAGTAGCTTTTTTAGGTCCGTTTTGTTGACGCCAACAGAATTTGTATATTAAAGTACTATGATGCCAAACAGGACATAGTATTAATAAGGAATAAGGATGGAATAAGGAATAAGGATTAATAAGGATGTCCGTGCACAGTGTAAGCCTCAATACATGTAACACAGATCGGCCCCTAAATGAATCGGCATGTGGACCACGGCACGATGCCGTGGGCTGTTATCGCGTTAATTGTCATGGCAACACCACCCCTGCTGATGACCTAATCGAATCAGGGGGAGCCTCAGAGGGTCACATGACAGGAAGGAAGGAATTAGATCGCAGAGGGGCCAGATGTACACGGACCACTCTGTGTAATTAAAATTCTGCAATTAAAAGGCAGACACAACATGGGCACGCCAGTAAAGTCGCACAGAGGAAGTTTCTGAGGTTTAAAAGTACAGACTGTCTGTTGTTTTAGATTACTTTATATTATTTTCTTTAATTACAGTGATATGTTAATTGCTCCTAAACATGTTCCTAAACTATATCTAGATTGAGATGTAATTTTTTCTTTATTTTCTAGTCATTAGTCTAATTGGTGCTTAGGCGAAGTAGAATCAAGCATACAGTGGGATCCAAAAAGAGAGCAAGTACTGTATGTGTGTGTGGTATATCCACTCATTAAGGCCGACTTTCCCTGATTCCCACTCCTTCAGTCGTACTAAGCCTTATGAGCCCCTCACAACTCAATTAAACCCTTCCAATTAAGCCCCTACATGTGTACTTGCCTATGTGTGTGTGTGTGTGTGTGTGTGTGTGTGTGATCACCCCTTTACGCGCGCGTGTGTGTGCGTGTGCGATGAGGCCTAACCGGATTGTCCTTCATTAAGGGGGTCTTTCTAAATAGACGACGGACCCCCAAAGATGCCTTCATTGAGACAATGAGCCAGAGAAGAAGAGGAGAGAAAGGAGAAGAGAAAAACTGAGCGGGATCTTCTCAATCCTGACCCATATTATGGTGGGCTTTGGCTGGGAACGCGTTTGAATATTTATTACAAATAGATAATGCCTCCGCCTCTTGTACAGTGGATGGGGGAGAGTCTCCCCTCCGCGCCAAACCAAATCCTATGGTGGGAAGGTGGCCAACCTGCATTATGCCAGTGTGGAGGAATTAGTTTAGACAGTGGAGCTGAGTGCCTTGGACCGACTTGTTTATGTGTGTGTGTGTGTGTCATTGCAAGACATTGTTCAACAAGCTCTAAATCTCATGACAGTGTGTATGTGTGTGTGTGTGTGTGTGTGTGTGTGTGTGTGTGTGTGTGTGAGGCCTCTAAAGCCTCTGAAAGGCTTGGAATCTTGAATTAATACAATTGCTTTTGTGTCTCTCTTGGCTGATGAAACAGTCTCCAGCTTTGAGACCGAAAACATGGAGTGACAACGAGAGCCAGAGGGACAGAGAGAGAGAGACAGAGAGGAAACAGGAGGGGAGAGATAATGTGTGTGAGTGTGTGTGTCTGCGTGTGTGGGCTGTATTTCACTTCTGTTGATGCCGACATGTGAAAGCGACATCAGGGTTCTGCATCTTATCACTGGAGCTGACGGTTCAATTAACAGGACAAGTGTGTGTGCCACTACCGTTTATCCTGGGCAGGTTCCTGTGTGCGTGTGTGTGTGCTACAATGCCCATGTCAAGATCTTTACTTGTGCGTCCCCCTTTCAACCCCTCACTTCCTTTTCTCCCAGCTATAAATGACTGTTTGGATATTAATTATATTGTCATATCTAATTCTCTCAGACAGCAGACGAAACAGTAGAAGCAGATATGACAGTTTTTTTACAGTGTGTGGCGCCGATTCAAACACTGACTCCTCAAGTATGTAGTTGCACTTCACAATTTTGCACTTCTAATTTGTGTTTGGAGAAAACAGTTGTGTAGATGTGACTTTACCTTGACATTCTAAACAGATTATTTGTTTGCCTACCTAGGGCAGGCTTGTTGGCTGAACACCATCTTTGTTAAAAACCCATTAGATTGAAATAATTATTTACGTCCAATCTGTTCTGAATTGCAAGCTTTTTAAATGTGATGACAATTCTTAATGTAATTGATTAGTTTGCAATAGCAAACCTTCAAATGGTTCTACTTTTCCGGTCATATTAGGCTACCAAACAAACTTAACTTGTACTTACAATGAAAATGACACACTGTACGATCTGAACAGACTGTTAATGTATACAAAGTTTATATGGCAGACAAGTTCAGGATTGTTGTCAAAATCCCCTTCTAATTCTTCCAATAAAAATATAGCAGTCAATAATAGACATTTTGACTTAAGTATATGTTATAATCCTACCATGTAAATATACTCTGCAACAACTGAAAGCCATGCTTTCTAAGTTTTTCTCAGGTAAAAGTACAGAAGTATATTCAGCAAAACATACTTAAAGTTGGCAAAGTACATCATGGATTCTATTGTTGCTTTATTATTCGTAATGCATTAACATGCAAGCAGTTTTTTAATATCGTAGCTGGCCATGAACTATGTTAACCACTTTATATACTGTTACATAGTTTTATCTAATACCATACATCACGTTGCTGTGAGCTGATTTGTATGCAAAATCTTGATCTGCAAAGTATATGTTTCTGTCAAATAAATGAAGTGCACCAAAAACTACATTATTTCACACTAATTTCTCTCTATGACTTGGTTGGCCACAAGGTGTGCGTGACGCATGTCTGCAAATGGGCTACATATGGTGCATGATTTGAACTGCACTATTGTATGGGTCTGTATGCATGCCTGCCTACATCTAAAGATCCACTCTTGCGTATAAGAAAGCTGCATGTATGCTGCAGTGATTTTTGCATGGCTATGTGTGTGTGTGTGTATGTGTGTGTGTGAAGGGGTGTTCATGTCTCACTCGAGGGTAAAGCACTTAAGCGGTGTGCGCCTGAGTCCAAACAGCTGTGAGCAGAGGCAGACAGTGCGTCTCTAAATGACTAGAGACCTGAGATAGAGCCCACAGGGGGAGCACACCTCTGAAATATACATGTCACTCACCCAGAGAGAGAGAGAGAGAGAGAGAGGGAAAGGGAGAGAGTGTTAGAAAGAACAAGTGAAAGTGCTGCAGTGGTCAGCCTGAATGAAAGAAAACAGAAAAGGAGAGAAAGAAGCAGAGAGAAAAGAAAAAGAAAGAAGCAATAAGAAAATAGCAAGAAAGAAGGATAGAAGAAACAAAGAAAGACAAATATCTATAAAAGACCACAGAGCACTTCTAAATCTAAAGTTTCTCTCTCAATGCTCACAAAGAGTACACAGTAGAGAAGAGACCAAAACAGCTGTGCGGCCAATTGGCCAGTTTGGCTCCATGGGGCCTATTGAGGTGCCATGTGGGACCACTCCCCAGTTCGCTACTCCTCCTGGACTAGCAAGGTCATTAGGGTTCCCTGCTTTCCCTCCACCACAGGCCGCAGCACTTGCCTGTCAGCCTAACTCCATATATATGCTAATAAGACGAGTTTGTCGGTGGGGCGGGTGTGTGTATCTGTGCTTGTGCTGGAGGTGTAGGGAGGGATTGATGGACAAGGAAGCAGAGGTGCAAGCTCTGTTGTCACTTGTAAGCTTTAAACCTGTGCCCCGAGCTAACCCTGATCGTGTGAGTGTGTGCATGTGTGTTTGTGGACATAAGAGTTGGCATAGGCAACAGAAGGGTACAAAAGGGTATACAAAAAGAAAAAGGTGATAAAAACGGAACAAGACAATGAGAAGTAAAAGTGGAAATAAGGAAAGGCAAAGAAGAGGGGAGGAGAGGAGAGAAGAAAAGTAGCGAGGGAATGAGAGAGGCCAGAAAATAAGTAAAGGAAAGGAGAGGCAAGGAGTAGAGAGGAGAGAGAGGAAATGAAAAGAAGTTGGGGAACTTTGATTTATGTGATAAAATGTGGGATTAGCACATCAGAATGTCAAACTCTGTGGGATTCTGATAGTCACCAACATCCTGTGTGCGTGTGTTTGTTGATTTGTGACTGACCACTACACTTGTGTGTGTGAGGGGGTTCCTAGGGTGGACAGAGGATGGCAGGGGGCATGGGGGTTCTGTATGTGTATCGGTGGGGGGAGGTGGTCAGGGCCCCAGCAGCTGACCAGATATTCATAGAATTCCACTTGGATGGACACAAGGCGTCCCCACTCCCCTATTGTGCAAACAACCGAGAAAACTGTATAAACACCAATACATCCTCAAATCCACTGCGACCACATTCCAGCTGGAGTTTTGTGATAAAGTTGGGGTGTCTGAATTGCAGAAGTTGTACCAAGGCGTGCATTGGTATGAGGGGCTGGCCGTCTGCTCAGGACACTTGTTTGATTGAAACAACAACGGCAACAAAAAAGAAGGACAGGATTCGGGATGCAATGCAACCTTGAACACACATTTTCAGCTCATGCACAGCAGTGAAACACCACCTCGTCTAGGCAGACGCCCACTCTTTCAATCTCTGTTGCAACACTAGAAAGGCCAAAGTCTATACAGTTAGACTGGAAAGGTCAGCTGGGGCTATAATTGAGTCGAAAAATTTAAAAAAACAAACTTTTTTTAAAAGAATGAATGAATGAATTAGAAAGGTTGATGTGCCAGAATAAAGAAAAATACAACTTAATTTCTCATAATTCTCTTAACAAGTTCCTTTAGAACAGGTGACTATACTGAACTGGCAGTTTTTCACTTACATTAAGAAAGCAAGACTTTAGGAACTCAATTACTAACAAAAATGGCTTTGACAGTTTCATGGCTAATTAGAATTTTCCAAATCAAACTTTTCAGCCTTAATGTCCTTTCATGTTATTTTCCATTTGGACATTAGAATAATCTGGAAAAAGTGATTAATAGTGGCCACCCAACCTTGTGAGCCAACTCTCAAATCCCCAAATCCATTGGCATTTCTAGCATTAAACACACATCCATGCGCGCACAGACACACACACACACACACACTCGGAGAGGCCTTTTCCCCCTTTACCTTGGTCTTGTTTGATGGCGGGGAGCTGCGGCCCTTGTCGCTCTGTGAGTGTGTGTTGGTGGGTGGGGAGTGTGTGCCCATGTTGGCCTGGGACTGCAGGCTGCCTCCGTGTTGCTTGGCCCCCGGGGAAACCTGCATGGCCGCCAGCTGAGCTGCGTACAACTGCTGCAAGGTCAGAGAGACAGGTAGACAGACAGAGAGGGAAGAGAAGACAGAGAGACAGACAAGAGTTGAGTCAGGAGGGGTGGGGGGTATTGGGCGGTGAGAAAACAAGAAGAAGAGGGGAAAAAGAGAGGGGAGGGGAAAAAAGGAGAAGAAAGGGGCAACATGAATAAATGAATACTCGAGAGCGCACAAACAAAACAGAAGACGCTGGCTAAAAAGCTCTGGAAGAAGGGGCCATTAGTGGCCCGGCCTCTGTTTGTGTGACAGAGAGCGATAGAGAGGGACATCTTCACTGTCAACCTCCTCCCTCACCCCATGGGAGAAGCGCTAACAGCCTCTCTGACAGGCCCAGAGATGGCCATGTCCCCTCCAGGTGCATCGTGGGAGAAAGGGAAAACATTCCGGCTATCGAGGTCACGCCGGAGAGCCCGGCTCTCGCTCAAGGTGAAAAAAAGTGATGACGGAGAAAGAAAAGAGAGAGAGAGAGAAATTTGTGAAGCTACATGCCAGATGGGACATAACAGAAGTGTCTTGTGCCCCTGCAATGTTTTTAGTGTACTGACAATAATGCGCAGAAATGCTATAAAATAGTCTAAAATAAAGATAAATTGATTCAATAACTGCTGCTGGAAAACAAAAAAACAGGGTTTCCCTATTCTTATTTATGTATTTAATTAATTTCCAATTAAATAAAAGCATTATGGCGTGAGCTGCTATGGTGTGAAGATACTCGGGAATATTTATGCAATACCATTGTATCACACAAAACAGTCTCTGGCCAGTATTTCCACAGCAACAGACACAGCATAATATTC
This sequence comes from Lepomis macrochirus, assembly GCA_024633595.2. Lineage (NCBI taxonomy): Eukaryota > Metazoa > Chordata > Actinopteri > Centrarchiformes > Centrarchidae > Lepomis > Lepomis macrochirus. The sequence goes on along the minus strand of JALXJV020000024.1, from coordinate 7,818,496 downwards.
ACAACTTGGAAGGAGCTTCAATATTCATAAACACTTCTTTCTGTCTCTCCATCTTCCTCCTCAAAATTGTCCTGCAAAGCTCAATTACTTTCATGTCGGCTAATACAAATCTCCAAGACGCTGTTTTGTTTTCTCAGAATTGTTATTCCCTCTGAAGAGCAACCGAACGGTTGTTTAGCAAAAAAGTAACTGATGTGTTGTTTTTTGAATAGTTATAATTGTTATTATTTATTGCTGGTGGAAGATTTTTCTGGAAGAGAACCATCCTTTTTTTTTTTTTTTTTTTTTGAGTTTAACTTCCGTCCTTCTGTTGGCGCTTGGCCGTCGGCCACCGGCGTCAAACAAAGGCTGGTTTATGCAAATGGACAAGGAAGAGATGCTGTCACTGCTATCACTCTCTCTCTCTATGTCTCTCTGTCTGTTCATACCTCTCTCTATCTCTCTTGACAGCCTCTTTAGCTCCTGCTCTGCTACCTTTAAATAAAGACATTTATCGCTTTTTATACAAACAAGAAAAAAAATTAGACGTTCAAACTGGAAGCACACACACTCACACAAAGAAGTACTATGTGGAAGGAACTCACATTTGAATTTGAAATAATCTCCGGCTGACTGTCACTCACATGTGGCATCAACATTATTCACGGTCCAACACTGCAACAGTGATGTAAAAGCAGCATGTTTTCTATCACAATAGTCTTCTTTTGCTTTTGTTTAATTTCCAAACTTTTCATTTCACTCTTAAAGAAGATACCTGCCATTACTTGTACTTTCTGGCTAAAACAATGAAAATGTTATGCTAGATAACTTCAGCCCAAACGCCTTTAGGGACTGGATGCTGAGAAAAGGGACACATTTTACTGACCAACCAGTGTAATTTTCTCTATATTTGATTAACCTTGTTACACCTTATAAACATTTCTTTTTTTTCCTTCCTCTGTTATGTCTTTATTCTTTTAGAAAGAAAACCCTGTCCAGAGTGCGAGGAGATGTAATTGAGGTACATACAGCAGGCAGGGTGTGCTGCCGCTGCTGATGTGGAAATCAGCGGGATATCGGTTATGCTCTGGCGAGCTACACAGACGCAGAGCAGAGGACCAGATCGCTGAGATCAGATCAGCCTCTGCTCACTCATTTCTCTTCAATTAGCTGCACTGTGGCTCCTAGAAGAGAGAGTGGGGTGTTTGGGTTGAGGTGGGGGTTCAGCCGAGCATGAATGCTTCTCATCCCCCTCCCTTACCTACCAGCCAAACCCCCCTAGCGAGTGGACCACAGGCAGTGTGTGTACGTGTGCATGTGTGTGTGTCCTGCCATATTCGGACCAGTGGTTCAAAGGCCTCTTTATTTGTGGAGTGAATTGAGTTCCATTACAAGGCCAGCTCCCGTCACTCAAAGCCTGCTCAATGGGCCGGCATGCAATGAGACACACACACATGCTCACACACATGCTCGCACACACGCACTCACGCACGCGCACACAAACAAACACACCAAACACACACACACACACAAACACGGTATAGGGGAAAAGGCACTATGGAGCGCGCCCAGAGCGTCGCCACAACGACATGCATGTCAACAAACAGGAAGTGACAGCGCAAAGCCCCATGGGGTGACCGGAGGAATGAACACACACACACACACACACACACACACACACACACACAGAGCAACACAATGAATGATGGGAGGGGGGTGCAGTCATAGTTGCAGGATGAGAATAAGGAATTTGAAATGTCACTCACTAGCCGAACATGCTGCAGAGCTCTGTGTGTGCGCACGTTTGAACTGTTAAGACCTGGTCCTCACTCTTGCAGTCCCTAATCACCCAATGTGAGACCGGTCCTAACACATCTGCATGTTTGTGTGCGTGCACGTGAGCATGTCTAGGTTGGTCAGCGTGTGCTCATCACATGACTCTCCCTCCCCCACCAGTGTGTTTGTATGTAAGCATGCACCTTGTACACACCTAATGCCTGAGCTCTATTGACAAGAGGTGAAAAGGTGACGTGTGATTATTGGTGTTCCTCTGAGTGAAGACATGGGGTGATAGCTTGGTATTAGTGCTATTGACACTGTGTTTGTGTGTAGTGCAGTGTCCATTCTCTTAGCTGTGCTGTTTCTCCTGTCATGTTGGTATGGGGGATCTATGTGTGTGTGTGTGTGTGTGTGTGTGTGTGTGTGTGTGTGTCATGGTCAATAATCTGTGGCTTTAGTCAGATTACCAGCTCGCCTGGTCTTTGTTGTCAGAGTTAGCGGGTCTTCAGAGAAGTCTGAGCTCTATTGTTTACATGGACACTGAGGACTATTGTTTGGATCTTAATGGATTCTTGTCTGTCTATCTGACTTCCTGTCTGCCTGATCATGTTTTTTTCCCCCCAGTTGACACGTTTTTTTGGTATTGAAAGGGGAAAAAACCAAAAAACTGAAGCAATCGTGCGAGTCTTTACATCTCATCAGCCTCTCTTTTGTTTTGCCTCTTTTGCTTTTGAGCTGTTGTTCTCTTTTAAGTAACTGAAACATATTTGGGATTAAACTAAACAAAACAACCCACATAGACAGATTAATACAGTGGTCAAGTTTAAATAAAAACATATTACAATACCTTTCTGATACCTTTATGGCACAGCCTCAAGGACACACACAATATAAAATCTGGGGAATGTACTTTGACAACAAACATCTCAAATATTTGGCTTATTTTTCTCTTGGTGCCTGCTTTAGACAGTTGAAAAGAATTGTGAAAAAAAAAATCAAAAAGAAGTTTGTTTTCACTTTACTTATAGCGAAGTGCTATTACTTCATCAGTACAACCTAAATGTTTTGTTGTGGAATGTAATCACAAGTTAGAGACAAAACTGACAGTCAATAAAGTAAGTAGGCTTTTACACCAATAATCATAGAAGATTGTATAGATTCATATAATTAAAAATCCCTTTCCTTTACTCAACATGTGTTCAGAAGTGGTGATGCAGGCTTTGCCTAACTATAGTCACCTATCTCGGCTGCCTATTGATTCCACATTGATCCCATGCTGCTATCACAAAATGGCATTTCCTTGCAACACCAATAAGCCTTTAAGGCCAAGAAGATATCCACACTGACTCAATTCTCACGTCCCAGAAAATGCGCTGCTGGACTTTTTTTCACTTCCAGATAAGGTTTTGTGGAGAAACTAGTTGCCCGATTGATTTCTCATTTACCTTCTATCATACGTCCCTGTCTCTTTTTTTTCCTTCCTGTTTTTCCCTCACCCACCCCCTCCCTCCCTCTAAATGCCTGTCCGTTGTTCATACGTCCATCTCTCCGGTGTACAGTGCGGTAATCCAGGACAATATGTTCCAACATCTGCCTCTCCATATGATGCCTGACCCATGCCACTGACCCTCTTTATACCACGTCGCACACACACGGATTTAATCTCTCACACACATCCAACCCACTCCCCCACATCTCTCTTTCTCTCTGTTTATCCTTTTAACTGATCATCCCTCTAAATACCTCTCTGGTACCCCTGCTTCTTCACCTTTATCTCCAATCTCTCTCTCTTTCCTGGATAAATGCGTTTTTTCTTTCCATTTCAGCTCTCTGTCTGTCCCTCTTAGTCCATTTGTGTGATGTGGATAATATCAATGATATCAAGGGTCAATAGGGAGCCAGATTAACATGCTCTAATGCACAATGTCACACTCATCCCCCAGATTAAGATGCTAAATGCCAACCTTGTACACTCTAAAGCCTCCATTGACTTGAAAATCGTCTGTGAAGGATTCTGCGTTAAGCTACCCATTGACTGTAAGTGCTACTCTGTTGATTTCTATGGAAGATATTTTAAATATAGAACAAGATTTAAATCATTGAGAGATTAATACATTTTTATAAGAACAGCACTTAACTCGAAGCCTGCTGTTAAGAGTTTTTCTCTCTTCTTTCTATGTATACTTTCTATGTGTATGGTTTTCATACAGTTTAAACATGGCAAAGCCATTGCTCACTTATTTCTTCCTTTATGTCTACACTGTTTACAAAGACATTTCACATTCAAGAACCCAAGAAGGACTGAGATGCAAAATGGTTTTGGCCTAATACCACAATAAGTTCCACATTCAGTAAGCAAATGTACACATTCAGTTTTAACTACTGCAAACTGCAACTAGGGGCACGGAGTTTAAAAGACGTGAGCATGTATCAATCAGGTAGTCTCAAACAGAAGACCCTATTGAGTTGCATACGGGAAATGTTGAATTCAGTGGGCTTTAACCTTAACCTTTAATTCTGGGCTGTAACCTATAAACTGACACTACCTTTTGTAAGTCTCTCAACTTCAGAAAATGTGCAAGACTAAATTGCTCCTTTAATCCTGCTGTCCAGAGAAAGACCATTACAAGGGTTCTGGTTAATAAAATTGTCAGAATTTAAACAGGAAAAATTCCCCAAGTGAGCCTATTGAAACTTGCTGAAAGTACTGAGGCACCAAAGGTCATGACTTGGACCAGATTAAATTCTGTCCTCACATTGTCCTACTATCACATGCGTCTTGCATTTCAGTAAAACTCCAATATTAATAGTTGTTTTACCTCAATTTAGGATTGCATTGTTCCTTTGTGAGAAAACTGACTTGAAGTCATCTTGGACTTTTTTCAAAAAAGCTGTATTGGATATGAAAATAAAGAAAAGTTTAAATTCAAACTATAGATATAGTTGTTTTATGTAGTGCATAATGAAACATAAGAGGAAAACATTTATGCCAAACATTAAGTGTGTACAAGAAAATTCACTAAACACTGTAATGACTTTGCGTGTTCATATGTAATTCAAGTGTCCACATCTGTTTGCATGTTTCCATACACTCTTCATTGGAACTGGGAACTTTATTGTGAACCCTATCTGAAAATCTTTCATTTTCCATCTCTATTTGTGTGTCTCGGCTAAGTGGGTTCACTTGTGTCCTCCCCGCCAAACCACTGTGTTGCCTTGGCGACCTGAGGCCCGAGCTAACCGTCATGTCTCGTCTGGGCGACAGAAACACCTCCTTATCAAATGAGGGCTCAGAGACGATCCCAAAGGAAATCCGTCCACACTGAGACATCTGTACTTGTGTTAGCCTGGGCAAATCCGTTCCTTTCTGACAAGCATTAATCTCAATGTGCGACTGTGTCTGTGTGTGTATGTGCGCGTGTGTGTGTTTTTTCCGAGAGGATTGCAAGAAAGAAATCTGCTAGTGAGATGTTTTTTTGCACTTGTTGTGTCCTCTCACCCTTCCCTGCTGGTAAAAAACAAAAACAAAAATCCAATTGCAAGGTGGACAAAGCCGTTCAACTGGAGATTGAGTGAGTCGGAACGCAGTCGAACATATGGATGGCTAGATTGAAGCAGCGATAACAGCGCAGAGGACATTATTGTCAGGCTAAACACACACACACACACACACACACACACACACCACACACACACACACCAGTAATAATGAAATCAGTGACAACAGCGGGGTCCGTTCTCCATGACAGAATTAAACAGCTTTTCTATTCTCCCCGTAGTGTCAAGCATATGGGGCAGCACGTTTGGCTGACAGGTGCAAATGTATTACACACACTCCGCCTAACCTTTAACCCATATTTTCTCATCATTCCCTGAGTATATGTGAACAGTAACTGAAAAAGATGTGCTGGGAGTGTGTGTGCATGTATGTGTGTGTTGTATTTTATGGTAATGCATGTCAAGGAGACATGTGGGCCAAGTGCAGCCTGTACTGAGAACGAGCACAACACTGGAGGTTAATGTATTTCAGGCAACTGGAGGGGAGGAAGTGCCAGCGCAGGCTCTTAACCCCTGGGAGAGGGGGCTCCAAAGCCCACGTGGATCTGAGTGGAAGTATGTGAGGTCCAGTCGTGTGTGCTTTTCTGCGTGGGTCAGATGGAGAGTGAGTGCGGTGGTCATGGGGGGTCAGGATTTCCAAGCAATAGGCCACTTATTCTAAATATGCAGACAGGAAAAGTCAGCCTCATCCTCCTTTTAAGTGGGATAACAGATGTTCATGTTTTTTTTTTTTGTTGTTTTTTTTTTACTGCTTTACCTCTCTGTGGTTCTCTTCTTTCTTAAAATAATTAAAACTCTTCTTTCACCCTGCTTTCTTCCTCAAAACTGCTGGATAGCTTCCAGCAGCCAATCAAATTATACATCTCGGTTAAAATCTGCAAATGTTTTTATGATGCAAAATATAACACACGAACACACAAGAGTTTAGGCTATAAAGTTTCATATGACCGGTCGCATCTCAAAAATGAAAAAAATCACTGTTTGGATACTCTTTAAACCTACCCTAATTGCAGACATCTGCGGTTGAAACACAGCAAACTACAAGTCAAAAAGTGAACAGTCGATAACTTTAATTTGAAATAAAAGGAAAACACACTTGGTTTGGAGCTTTACTTTCCAAAGCTCAGCCTCTTTGACTTTCTTTGCTGCTTGCTAGTTCAAGCTATGTCTTGTGTTGTTGTTTCTGTGATGTGGCTAGCTGATCCTTGACCTTAACGGAACGAAACCTTGGTTTCTGAACACTTTGACTTTTGCGTTTCAACAATGTTAGAATTTTTGGTGATTTCTGAATTTCTTTATGAATAAACCCGACTAAAGACAATACACAGTGGCCACTTTTCTAAGCATTCAGTAGGGTTTTATCCCCACTTTCAGAGGCATGAATCTTGGCTGGGAAAGATTTAAGAACAAAATGTAATCATCATTTTGATCATGATAATAACCTAAAAGTGAAATCATATATAAAGACACCTCTGTGACGTTAAAAGAGATAGAAGTCTCTTAAGCATCAGCCACAGATTAGCTTTGACAGTCAATCTGAATATTTCTGTCCTGTACTTCGTATTGCAGGAAACAGCCATGGGCTAGGGTTACACTTGTCAGTTCTGTGTGTTTTTTGAGCTCTGATCATGAAGATCATGGCTCAGTGGACACACTCATATAACTCATGTTTTCACCAAATGTTTAAGTGTTTGATATTCAAAGACTCGTGCTTGTATGGTTTTGGTCCCTTAATCTACATCCGAGAAGTCATTGTAGTCTTACCTGGAGTTGTAGGGGTCCCAGGCCTGGTGTGGCAGCAGCGGCAGCAGCCATTGTTGTGGGGATGAGCTGGAGAGGGTACGGATCACCTGAAGAAAACCAGAAAAGACCAAATAGTTTAGCATTTTCCACACATTATGCTAATTTTAAATCAAAATCAGTGATTGTTTTTGGTGCATTTTAAACACTAGCATGTCCTTGTCACCTTTTCTCCAGCCATTCCTCGCCCTATCCTCTGTCTCATTCTATCTTCTCTTCCTTTCCCTTATCCTCCATCTCTCTCTGCGTCCCCATCCCTCTCCCCTCATCCTCTTGTTTTTCCCCTCCCTCTCATCCCACCTTCATCCCTCACTTCCCCTCGCCTTGCCCCTTTACACCCCCACCACCACCTGAGTCCCTCTCTGCAGCTGTTAAAGCTGTCCTTTGTGTGCTCTGCCGGTAGGGCCTTAATGAAAAGCCTGATTGTGTGTCCTCCTCCTTAATACCCCCAGACAAAGAGCAGTGAGGTGAGGGGATTCTGATAAAGCTGGCCCCAGAGCCGTAATTAAGAGCCGCTACTGCCGATTGCTGCTCTCTCCTCTCTTTCCCCTCAACTGCTCTCCTGCTTTGTTGAGAGACGGCTGCTTTCACTTCGCCCGTCTCCCCACTTTCTCTCTCCTTGTGTTTTCCTTGTTGTCATCTCACAAGTTACTCTCCACCTCTATGCCTCGCTTCTCTCTCTCTCTCCCCCTCTGTCAGAATTGATAAATCAAGAGATAGATGGGTGGAGGAGATGACAGAAGCGCAGAGAGAAAAGGACGAGTGCGGATTATTAGTGACCAGGTGCAGATAGGCTGTGCTGTAATTACTCTGAGAGAGAGAGAGAAAAGGAGGGAGAGACAGGTCAGAGATGAGGGGAAGAGATGGAGGGTGAGGAAGGGCAGAAAGGGAGAGGAGAGGAGGAATACTGTACTTAATTATTGCTATATTGACTAAAACGTGCCCGTTGACAGCCCTGATTTGCATTTGGAGATGCCCACTAACCAAAAATACAGTACACGGAGGTCAGACGAAAACTTGGGAATGTTCTCAGGACTTGAACTTGCATTTCTGACCTAAACTTCACAACAGCGGTCAGCCTCTGGGCTGTACCAGAACCTTCTGTTACGCATGTGTGTACTCATGTAAATGTGTGCGCTTGGCATGAGCCAAGACTTTCCTTCCGACATACTTTCCCATATAACTCGGTTCTTTAAAAAAAAGGAGAAGCAAGAAGCAAAGCTGAGACATTCTTTTCTCCAGCAGGAAGGGAGGGCAGGAGGGATTAAAGAATTATTTCAGGACTGTGTATTCTAGGAGATGGTTCTTTTCTCTCGTGCTCCCTGGACAAACATGAGCTGGGTGGATATTTATGCTCCTCCTGGGGGTCGCCGTAACAAAAGGGAGAAGGACGGAGAAAAGCAAACATGTTGCTTTTGGCTTGGGGATAGCGACCTCGGCGGACAAGGATGAAATTTCTTACAGACAAACAGATGAAAGAGGGAGATATACTGAGGGAAGTGAGATGCAAAAACGTCATTGATTTTGTTTTAATTCTTAAAAGGGGCACTCCACAAATTTTCAGGGGTTCAGTGTGCTCGTCATAAGCAGCACTGCAATACCTGTAAAAATAGTTGGCTCTGAAGTGAGCTTTTTAAAGTTTGAGAAAATAACCCAGATGATGTCATCATAATTGGGCTTGAGTCTTGAGTTTTTAAACGAAATCTTGTGTTATGAGCTCGCGATGTGGAGTTTTAAAGATGTGGAGATTTTTTAGACAGTGACTGCCTAATGGAAGATTCTGTTGAGTTGCATCATGGGAAATGAATGATCCGGTGTTGACCCACAGTAGAGACTAAAAGTGAGGATATCTTTGCCTCTGCTGCATCACTTTTGATTATTCTTTTTTCAATCTCTTTCAGTCTCTTGTGAGTCTCTCTGTGTGAAAGTACAATGCTAAAACACTAGAATGCCCATTTAAATGTATTTCAGTGTCATCTATAAAGTATGTGAATATGACATGAAACAAGAATTTAACAAACTTACTACAGTACAGTGGAAAAAAAATAACTTGACTGAAATTCTGAGATCAATAGGACTTTAAAAAATGCTTCTTCACTCAGGGCTGAGAAGCACACGTGTTTTCAGTTTGTTTAAAACTAAGCAACTAAGTTTAGAATTAAAATGGAAAAAGTGAAAATCTGCTTCAAATTCATCTTTTTAAGAGCCATACCTAAAAAATGCAGTTATGTTTATAGTTTAGTTTTCAATCTTTCAAATAGATTATAAAACGTCCTCACAACAGTTTAACAGTTCTTGGTTATCTGACATGTTGTTTCAGCGTCTTGGACAATAGAAACATTTCATATGACAAGTGCTCAAACAAGACAGCCACAGAAGTCCATACTTTGCAGATCTATTCATATTTTCAAAGCTATGAAACGCCGTGAGAATATGTCAGAGCACAATGCTACACATGTCCTATTTAGAGCTGCAGCACAAAACTACATAAATTCACAACAACTTTGAAAGTTGCCAGAGAGTTTTCTCAGGGGCGGCTCAGCCTGGCGCAGCGTGCCAGTCCGGTTGGAGTTGGCGGAGGCAGTGAAAAGACAAGCCCACCACTTGACAGGGTATTTACGTGGGCAGTGGGCGTGGGTGAATATGGCACTAATTAAAATGGAATGGACTTGTTTGGGAAGCTGTGAAACTCTAAGGGAGTGGGGGACGAGCAGGACTGAGTGTGCATGAGCTTGCGTTTGTGTGGACGCTCACATATCTGTGTCTGAGGGTTTTTGTGTGCTTTTTTGTGTTTGCGATATCACAAAGCAATCTCTGGCTGGCTGGACGTTTGTGTGTGTATGTGTGTGTTAGTGTGTGTGGGCTGTGTTGGAAACATGTTCTGGCTGCGTCCTGTGTTAATGTGAGGAGAACCTGGGGCAGGTCACATTACCACCACCCCCCCCTCTGCTAACCCCCCCACAGTGCATTTATTCCCAGCATCCCCTGGCAAGCACCCACCCCTCTTTCTCTCTCTCTTTAGCTCTCTCTCTCCCTGTCTCTCTCTCTCTCCCTCTATCATGGTAAACAACACATTGCCACACAGCCGGAGCGTGATAGCCAAAAAGAAAAAAGAAAAAACATGTCCTGCAGGATGCCTGTATTTTGTTGCTTTTATACATCAAAAAATAGACAAGACAAAAGGAAGGAGCCAAAAGGACTGAGCGAGAGAGGGAGAGAGAGACAGATAAAGAGAGAGAGATTGAGAGTGTAAACAGGAAGGGTGTATTTGGACTGGTTTTTCTATTAAGAGAGAGATGTTGTTGTAGGGGCGAGCTCGTCTTTTGGGAAACAATCCAACTCCTTGTGTGGGAAAATGGTCAGACTCTACCTTGCTTGGTGAAAAACATTTGAAACATCACACATAATAAAAGTGCTTTTACGCTGAAAGTTGCACCTATTTATGAAAATATGTGTGTGCGCATGGATGTTACTCACTGCAGCCAGGCTTGTAGTTGAAGCCAGGGGGGCATGAGGAAGCCCTGCTGGGCTGCAGCCGCCGCCAGAGTCCTCTGGTCCGGAGGAAAGACAGGAATCATCAGCGGAGGGAGTTGGCCCTGGACCTGCTGATGGAGGAGGGAGTAGAGCAGGGGAGGGAGAAAGGGAGAAAGGGAGAAGGAGGCATAAAAAGGTAGCAAAAAAGGAAGGGTTGATGAACAAAAAGAGGAGGAAGGGGGGGAGAGAAGAAAACATGAGCAACTTTGGCATCTCTTTAAGTGACCATCCAAAGACATGATGGACATGCACTGAAAACAATGTTCACAATAATTCTGCTGTGTGTAACAGATCCCAGAACAGTATTAAGTACCATTCTGAAGATAGTTACAGTTACATCTGACCATGTTGTCTATCCAAAGACAAAAAGCAAGTCATGAGGACAGTTCACCAAACTCTCACAACAGCTGGCCTTTTCCTTTTATTTGGAAGACGATGTTGTCTCCCTTCTCCCCACATCAATCTCCCCCATCAACCCAAACACACCAACGCACACACAAACGCCCAGACACAACTCTCTCTGCGCGCCCGTCGGCATAGAGCCATACGACTTCACAAGGTTTCCAGGATTTTAAAAGGAGAAGCAGAAAAAAAAAAGCTCCTCCGATGGGTGGCTTTGGCAGGGACGACAGGAAAGGGAGAGAGAACGGGAGAGGGAGAGAGAGAAGGAGCGATAGGGAGACAGAAAGAGAGAGAAGTAGGAGACAGATGGTTGCACTAAACAGCGTTCTGCCAAAAACAACACACAAAGACTTGCGTGTGATGGACTGACTGACAGTTTGAGAGGAAAGATGGGAGAAGATGAGAAGAGGGAGTGAGGAGGAGAGGGAGAGTGGGAAAAGGTGAGACAAGGGGGAAAATAAGGAATCTTATCGAGCTGTTAAGCTGAGGTGTAATGACGGGATGATGTAGAAACCACAAATATGGAGGGAGGAAGTTCAAGCCAAATTCTGTGCACATTTTAAGCAATTTCCCAAAAGGTCAGAACAATAAATCTATGTGTTTTAATAAATTACTGGGCAACATTTTGGATGCGACAAGACTGCATACTCAATAGAGTCTTAAGCTAGGGTACATTATTTTCACTAATCAGCTTGCTTTTGTTGAAACATACAGTGTGGCGTTTTCATTTGCCACCAGTTTTGCTTATAAATCAATGGGCATGGCAGCAATACAACAATGCTGCGCCTACACTGTACTAAAATAAGATAAGAACAAGAAGAAGAAAGAGAAAAGGCAGGTCCTGAAATGGAATCACTTATCTAACAAATCAGTGTCCTACAAAATAAGTAAAACTCTTTGAATTATTCTTTCTTTTCACTCAGGTGCATTAGTGGAGACAGACGAGTATTAGATTTTGGCCAAATATTTGATTTGACGTCCAACAAAATTGAAGGATGGCTTTGGAAGGCGATTGGTGTCCTAAGGTGTTTTATACCTGAAACTGGGATAACCCTGATGACATCATCGGGGTTATAGTCTCTAGAAACCTCCTCCAGAGCCACAGAAGACATTATACAACTGTTTTTAAAGGCTGACTACTACTCCTCATGACAAGTAAACTAAATGTCATGTGTAAAACTGGTGGAGCGCCCCTTTAAATCAAATCCCCAATGGGGTCTTTAGGCCTTTGATCTGTTCTCCTGGTTGCAAAGCACTTTGTTCACTCTTTACAATGCACCTCTTTAACATCCTCTCTCCTCCTTCTCCCTTTTCTCTTATTTTGCCAGGATGGCAGCGAGGTAATGGCTGAATAAGATAATGGGCAGGTAAAAGCTGTCTGATGTGGAAAATTGATCTGGAATGATGAAAATGGCTGGAAATAGCTGCACAATCATAAGGATGTGGTGTCACCGTACAATCAGGCAATGTCTAGGCGATGGACACTTGAAGTGGTTAATGCTTGAGACAGGTAAACAGAGAGAGAGAGAGAGAGAGAGAGAGAGAGTGGCTGTCTCTCAGTGCTAACAGTGCTCCCAGCTTTCCCTGCCTGTGTGTGTATACTCAAGTTTCCCTGGGCGTATGCATGCCTGTGTACTGTAAATACCTATGAGCGTGTGTTTCTGTGTGTGAGTGTGTCTCTTCCTCCTCCTCCTCCTCCTCCTCCTCCTGTGTGTCGGCATGCGGCAGCCAGCAGCACTGTAATCAAACTATCACGGCGCAAGGGAATAGCGCTCTCTTCAAGCGGCTCCTGTTTCCCCCTTACACCAAAAACAATAATTACTCCACCATTTTGGTAAACCATAAACCGCCGTGCCGCTCGATCAGAAGGGAGAGGCGTTCCAGCGCAACGCTCGGACAGGACCCCCGCGGGGACGAATCACAGACAGAACAGTTCCGCTTTGCCTTTCAGGCCTAATTGGACATATGCTGGAGTGGAGCTGGCTAGCAATACTGTAATGTACCGTAGGGAGGAGGAGAGGAGAGGAGAGGAGATGAGTCCATGGCAGCTGTAATACATATATACTGTACATAGACATATTGGCACATTTACTGGATGACGTCTGTGTGTGTGGATGGCATTGCTTTCTTTCATTCAAATTTTAAATGTCATAGAATTTCCGATTATTCTCCTCGTTATATATCTGCCTCTTTCTCTGTATCATAATTAAAAGCCTGCATACAATAGGCAAACATTAATCAGCCAAGGGACTGTTGCACAATACATGTAAGTCTCCACAATGGGATAAGAAGATCAAGGAACAAAAAAAAAAAGAACAACATGGCAAGAGAAAGACTCTGAAACATACAGAGAGAAAATAAAAGAGAGAATGGTTAATGGAGAACCATTCCCTCCCATATGTTGCTGGTATAATCGTTGAGTTGGATATGTGTGTAACAGCTGTTGAGCTGATGAGCAGCAGCACTAGCCTAGCATGGTCACTGGCACACACATACGCTGACCTCCAAAGGGTAACAAGCACACAAACACACACATATGAGGCAGAAAACATGGGTCAGAGGAAGTTGAGTGTATCAGGGAGAAACACAGGCTGTGTGTGTGGAGGGGTGACGGGCCGGGGGGGATTGTCCGCTAGCTGATCATATGATATTGGAGTGGATCAGTCTCCCTCATCAGGGTCCCCTGTGCATTCCTTCCCATTTAAGTTCCTTCACCATCTGCAAAATGACTTAATCTGATATTCTTCTAATATTGGATATACAATAATGCAATACCTTAAAGTGGATTATAAGCTATGTGTGTTAGCCTCGTGATCATAGTGTAAACTTTGAAACCAAGAGGAAGAAATGAGAAGGGGTTGGGGGGGCTCTCCCAAATCAGAGAATAAGAATCAGAGACAAAGAGATGCATTGACGGAGGGAAAGAAAAGCCTGCGAGAGAAAGTGAGGGTGAGAGAAACAGAGAGGGAAAGTGAGAGCGAGGCCAGATCTATCAGACAATCTCCAGATCCCACATAAAGGAAAAGGCACATCTGAAACAGCAGGCGCTTTGGGGAATAACTCACTCCCCAGCTTCTCTTTCACATCAGGCCCAAAGCGAACATGAAAACCTACAACACACACAGACAAAACATCACACTGCTGCTACTGTAGGCTGTCGACTTGGAGAATAAGGGGCTCCGCTTTTTATCTGCAAACCCCTCCTTGTCCAAAAAAAAAAAAAGAAAAAGAAACCTGAAACAAACAAAACTGGAACTCATCTGAAAAAAATCCTCTAATCAGTGATAACTGAATGCAAAACAAAGAAAAATACTCGGAACTCGGAAAAAGACTCACGTATATAAAGAAAACGTGTGAAACTTTTTCTTGAGAACTTTCACAGGGGCAAAGAGGACAGAAAGGAAGAGAGAAGTTGACAATTCACCCTGGCGAGAGAATGTCTTGGGAAGTAAATGAACAAGAGAGGGAGAGGGAGAAGGAGAGACGTCGAGGGGAGCAAGAGCTGGATAATTGGCAGCGAGTAGAGGCTGCGTTCACCGCACGCCAGGCGGCACAGCTTGAACTTAAAGCGCCGCTGCGGCATAATGAAGATGTGGCCGCTAATTAACATATGGGGTGCGAAACAGGTTGGTTGGCACGCGGCGCTCTAAAAACTCCAAGGTAAAGTTATTATTGGGGAGTAATTAGCTCTATGAAGTTAATGCGCCGAACAATAGCTGCCAGCGCCGCACAATATGGCTCGCATCTGAGCGCGCGAAAAAAATAGCCCCCGCTAAAGTGCGAGTCCCACAGCTAAAATCTGTTGGCGACCATATGCTCCTGCAATTAATGCACGACCTGGATGACCTATTGCTAAAGAAGGGACGTGTGAGCGATGGAACCAATAATTAATTTGGAGAGAGAGAGAGAGAAAGAGAGAGAGAGGTAGCTGGCTTTTAATATTAGTCCATTAACTTTCTATGGACAGGGGCTATTAGAAGCCAGCCGACTGTCAATGTAGGGGCATGGTTCATGTCGCAATGGCACTGCAATGGCTGAAACACACACACACACACACACACAAACACACATACACGCACACAGGTATGTCTGTGTGGGAGTACATTAGAGAGAACGCATGGTAAAGAGGGTGGGTCTGGTGGGAGGTGGAAAGAGCTGGTTGGTTGTGGTCCAGTCCAGTGTGTGTGTGTGTGTGTGTGTGTGTGTGTGTGTGTGAGTGCACATTGACACATACAGTGCAGTAAGGAAAACACAAATTACACTGGTTGCAGTGTAATGGGAGTGATTAAACAATTACACAGGCAATTGGGTTAGCCGCTCCTATGCACAGAGTACAGAGGTGCTGGTGTGTTGTGTGTGTATGTATGCGGCGTACTGTATGTGTGTGAAAATGAATGAAAAGCAACTTTTATAGTCTTTTTGCTTTTGTTTTTCTCTTTTTCTTCCACAGAATAAAAAAAACAAACACAGACAGAGGCTGTTCTTGTGATTGCATCAGGTATTACACTTGGAGGAGTGTGTATGTGTGTGTCTGTGTGATTGAGTTACCAATGTAGGTTAACTTTAATAGAGAGCTTGTTAGCTGCTGTCGCCGCTGCGTCTAGCATCTCTTAAACTAGTCACAGCATCAGGTGGCTTCAGTCATTCTCTGATTCTTTCTCGCTTCTTTCTTTCTCAGTTTTCTTTGCTGCCTCCCACCTATAGCTATGGCGGTGCTTAATGAGATGAAAGACAGCCAACAGAGGTAGAGAGGTTGACACACACTTGTATGTGTGTGTTTTGGTTGAGTGAGTTTTGATTCATTAGGCAGGACACACTTGTGTCCCCTCATCCCTCTATTTCAATATACAATGTTGGTCGTGTGTGTGTGTGTGTGTGTCCATGTTCTCAAGGTAAGCCCAGAGCTGCTCGGCAGGTGAGCTCCTTTCATCCCCGGTGTGCTTCCCTGCACGGCAGCAAGAGTCGTCCCCAGCAACACCGGGGGGAGCCTCTGAGACAAGTTGTTTAATTAGAATAAGAGAAGACGAGAGGGAACGCAAAGGCAAGTGTGAGGAAAAGTGCTCACCCCTTTGAGTCTAACAAGAAGGCCCCTAGCAGGGGGTAGGAGTGTATGTGTGTGTGTTTGTGTCTGCATGTCTTTTTGTGCACACATGTTCTTCTTTTATAATTCTGTAGAGAGCAAGTTGTATTATACCCTCAGACTGAGCACAAAGTAAGGATTTTTTTTTGTGGTCCTTTACTTACTTTAAGGGAGGATTTTAAGGTGAGGATGCTTAGGTTCAGATTATTTATTATATTTATTATATTATATTTATTATATAAATTATTATAATATGAATTTAGTTAGTTGGGTTAAGGATAAGGATAACTTCAGGTCAGGACATTAGTGTTAGAGGTTGTAAGGTTAGATTAAGTTAAGTTCAGGACTTGGACTAAAGAACAGATCGAGGGTTAAGCTCGGATTAGATGTAACAGTGCTCCCTCAAACAGTAAAACAATGTGAGTGTGTGTATAGGGGGTCTGGATCAAAAATGGATCATAATTGGTTGGATAATTCCAGGTAGAATCAATTAGAGTGAGAAAGTAGCCACTCGCTGACTTCTGAACACTAATGAATTGTGTGTGTGTGTGTGTCCCGTTCATACGGTATGTCATTAGCCGTGTGCTGTCTGCCTCTGTAAATAAACTCACTTGTTTATCAGCTCGCGCCACATTCGGCGAGTGCCGTTGGCCTAAATAGTGGATGCTAACACGCATATTGCTAGCTTGATTTGGGTTTCGGGGTGAGAAAAAAAAAATAGGAAACCGGACGCGAGGACAATAAATAATTTGTCCTCCTTTCATGAGGGATGTGTGTCACTCTACTCTCTTTTTCATGAGCTTGATTATTCGTTTCATTTCATCACCTCTTCCAAGTGGACGGTTGAAAGCATTCTTCACAGGCCTTTGGGGGTTTGGGCCAAACAAAGCCAAGGACGCGCACACACACACACAAACGAATGGACAGCTGAACTCAGCCTCGTTAGGGGGAAATGCAATCACAAGGGGCTTATCATACAGACACAAAACACACACACACACACACAAACCCCAACACACTGAACCTGGTGCCCTCTCTCTGGCAGACTATTGTATTGTGGGATTGCGCAGACAATCTCTTCATGAATGATTAAGCAGCGTATTTCTCGACCAAGTCTTTGATGATGAGTGTGTGTTTGATCATCAGGCGAGTGCGCGAGCGAAGGCGTATATTTTTCTATGTTTGTCCATGTTTGCGCGTACTTTGATGTGTGTGATATATGTGGATGTGTGTGTGTGTTTTTGCGCTCCCGTGATGAGCCCCTGTTGATTGTGTCCCTCTCTTAACGAGGCTGCCTACAGCTGCCCCTGCTTGTGAGAAACTATTGTTGGGCCCGTTCAATGGAGAGATGCTTGTTTGGGAAAAGGTTGCAAAGTCATGGGAAAAGAGAGCTTTGTCTCGGCGGGGTCGTGAGGGAGTGAATCATGAGCGGACGTGTTTATAGCTTAACACACACAGCTGCGGCAAACACACACACACATATGCAGAGATGAAGAAATGGAAGCTCGAGAATGCACAGAGAGAAATCCTCAGAAACAAACGTGCACTCTTTTTTTTGTCAAACGCGAACAATTCAGAATTTAACTCACACAAAGCAAATAAACACAGCTGCTTTACACAGAATCGTGGACACACATAGACACACGTCCCACACACATGCTATCACAAGGTCTCTTATCACACAAACTGTGTATGGCTAACCTCTCGGGGGAAAGGGAATGTGTGTGTGTGTGTGTGTGTGTGTGTGTGTGTGTGTGTGTGTGTGTGTGTGTGTGTGTGCTCCCTCTTGGACAGGGTGTCTCTTTATGATACAAAGCCCGGCTTTCTCAGCTCAATATTCAGTGTCATCTGCTTTTACAAAGGCCTGGGCTATTCGTTCCAAGCCACCTGGAACAACATAGAGGCTCCAGTGTAGCACCCAAAAGGACAATACTTCCATTTTTAAGTGTTACATATATACCCACCCATTTTCTCTAGAACTAAAGACACAGACTCACATTCAAAGGGACTTTTAAGTTGACTTACTTTGCAGATGTTTTGTCCATATAAGATTATTCACTTACGTCTACATGATTAGATTTGTTTAACATCTTGCTCCAAATAAGAAGTCAACTAAGGTAGTTGCCTGGTCTGGATTTGTACAACGTTGCAGTTGCTTGCATGAGGAAATCTATTGCTCTGTCTGTGTAAACACCTTCACAATCACTCAAAGACACAATGGAATACACATCAAAAGAGTGTACTTCACTGACAGTTTGACGTGCAAACTTTGATTTATATAATCATAACTTAAAACGTACATACTGTACAAGCCAGCACCCTACTACTGATTTTTCTAAGCAGACCGGCCACTTTTAAGTGATTACACAGGTTGTGTGTGTGTATGTGTTTGTGTGTTAGAGGAGCAGGGGCTTTTATAAGTCAACGCTGATTCAGGCCTCAAATGCTGATGGACTGTGCAAAAAATCCTGCAACAATCACAATCACAAAATTGCCTTTGTGGGCCATGCAGTCACACATCAAGACACATTCACGCAAACACCTACCCTCAGAAAGACACATAGACATGACTACATACGTGGATGGACACACAAACGCACACACAAACCGGCCTCACCTGGATTTGTTGCTGCAGGAGGTTGATTTTGTGTTGCTGCTGCAGAAGCTGCTGCTGTTGCCGGGCAATCTGAGGACAGAGGACGCAACGCATTATTAGAATGTATATGCAGTGTGTGTGTGTGTGTGTGGCAGTGTGGACATGTGTATGTGTGTGTGCTTTGGTGTGTGTGCAGGGCCTGTGGGAGACGTGACACATCTGCAGGTCTCCGAGGCCCCAGTTGCACGACAGAGGGTCGATGCCCTGGTATGAAATATTAAAAAGCTCATCTCATCTGGACTCTGCTCACAGCCAAATGGCCAGCAGAGTCACACCGACACACTTACTGACATAAACAGAAACTTAACTGAACATACTGTATGTAGAGAATTTTCAGTTTACAGGGAAGGTGGCCAAGTGAAGTCTGTGAGTTTTTCTTTGGTGACCGAGTAAATGCTCCTCTGAAGGTGACATTTGGGTTTATGAACTAAGTTCAACCGAGGTTGGATGAACACAAAAATACATGATAGGCGAGCTGAAGTCATTTTTTTTTCTAGCTTAAAAAAAATGTGACATATGAGGGAATATGGCAAGTATACACTAGACATGCATTAATCAAGTGTACCAACTAAATAAAGCCAGTATTAATACATCATTTTAATCAAATACATTAAATCATTTTTTCTACTTCCAAGGCCATCAACTATTTTCTATACTCAATAAGGAGACATTTTCTCACTTACATTTTTATTGTAAATGTAATGCCATTTTACTTTTGTATTAATTTTTGCTCTTTCTGCATGAACGCAACAACATTAAGCCTAAGATGTAATTAAGTTCTGCACAGAAGATCTCTGGTGGCTCATAGAGTGGAGTGGACACACGAGAATACAGTATTCACATACAGTACAATTCGTGGGCAGGCACTCAGTACGTGCTGGTGAGCGCTGCAGCCAAGGGCATTGTAAGGCATCGTGTTTGTCACAGGTGATTTGTCCTTACAGTTGTGTTTCTGCACGTGTATGTGAGTCTATGTTGTTCTCTTTGTAAACTGGAGATTTCCAGAAGCTAAAAAATACAACAAAGAGGGAAACCCTTGTCTATGCAAATACCTGGCAGAGTCTCGCCTGGGAGCTTGGAGTGTGTGTATGTGTGTGTGTTTCTACATGTGAAAGCGTGTGAATGTATGTCTCCGCTACATCCGCTCCAACACTACATACCCTCAGCTTATTCCTGTGCAATGTCCCTGTGTTCAAGCTGCCAAAGGCGCATGTCTCTGGCTGTGTGAACACTATACAGTATGAGATGTGTGTGTGCGAGACTGGGAGAGAGAGAGACAGAGAGAGAGAGAGTGTGTGTGTGTGAAGAGGCAAGAAAAGTCCTACACCTTTAAACCCACCTTCTGTTCTCAACTCAAGTGTATATGCGTATTGTGTGTCTGCACATACCAGTGTGGTGTGTGTGTGTGTGTGTATGACTTGTGACTCCAAATCAGTATATAATCATGTGCCTTTTTTTACTGTTTACTGACTAGGCACAATATATTTACAGGATTGTTTAAGGCATTATTGTGGGGGAAGATACATCATGAAAATAAAAGTAACTCAACCTATGAACTCTGTATTTTAAAATATAGTGGATTACACAAAGAATCAACACATTTGCAGACGGGGCAAAATTCCTGAAAAGTACTGAACAATTGGAGATAAGTGGCATAACGAATACTTCAGGTGATTTTTTATTGTATTTTCTGAAGTAGAGCCAGACTGAATGGCTTGTTAGGATGGATTGTTTTACAGCAGAGGCATACACTACACTTCATTTCCAAATGCAGGCCTTCACATGCAGCGTGCTCCTGTACCTGGTCCTGCTGCTGCTTGGCCAGCTCCATCTGCTGCCTCTGCTTCTCCATCTGCGAGGCGGCCAGCTTCTTCTGCTCTTCGTGAGCCGCCAGGAGCTGCTCCCTCAGGCTGCTCAACTGGCCAATCATGCCCATGAGCTGGCGCTCTTTCTCCGCCAGGCTGTCTGGGGTACCTACAAGGCAAGAGAGGGAGGGGGGAGAGGAGGGGTCAAAGGTTAGATGGTAGCACTTTGAAGAAAAGTGCAAGACTCTGTTCAAGTTACGCTATGAAGATTCTTTCATCATAATAAATTGACAAATACATTAATAAAAGCTTCCAACTACACTATATTGTGTTATGAACCATTAATTACATGGCTATATACAACTTATAAGTGCTTAAAGGGTTGCCCAAACTACAACAATGGCTTCCTTAGAAAAGATACAAATTCAACAGGAGCCAAAAAAGTCAAGATTGGAAATTATGCAAAATCTGATGTTGTGTTTTCCATCTTTGTGAGATTTTCATGGCTATCCGGAGGCCAGAAAGGATTGTGAGGGTGAGGTTAGAGGTCAGAGCCATGAAGGAGAGGAATGGAGGAGGAAGGAACAACAAAGCAGTCTAAAGCTATCCATGGCTTGTTGGTCAACCTAATATATGACTGGTTAGGGGCTTTGGACGGAGGGAGGGGGCATGGCAGCGGAAGGTGCGTTTAGCAAAGTGCGTATGTGTGCTGCAGCGTTGTAAAACCAGATGTTGACTTATTTTCCTGGGCACACAGAAGGCCAGCAGTGATTACTCAAGCCACATCCATCACTGCCTTTATTGCCTTATTGAAATAAAGAAAATAAATCTGGCTGAGGAAACATTTGTACACAGGCAAAATGTGGCGGCAAAACAAATGTAAGATCTGAGCCAGATTCATATGTTTAACAAACACAATAAATCTGCAGCCAGGGTTGAAAATTTACATTTCTTACAAAAACCTGAAGCAAAATCTAAATTTATTTGATTGGCGCTGAATTATGGGTACATTTGGAGATTGGTCTGTAGCTATTCAAGCTGTATTTTGTGATTATGTGTGTGTGTGTGTGTGTGTGTGTGTGTGTATGTAGAGAGGAAAAAAGAAAGAAAGAGAGTGTGTCTGGTCTGTGTTTACCCTGCAGTCAGCCAAGCTCCTGCTCACATTTAGCATGGCCTGACCTTTGACCTCTCAGATCCTGACATACCAGCTCCATTACACACGCACACACACAGACACACAAGACCTAAATCATTCAACAGGATGTAGTTAGAGAGAGGCACACTGAGGCACAATCAGTATGAGTGTGTGCGCCCATGTCTGGTCATATGTACCAGTGTTTCCCGACATGCCTTTGGTGTGTGTGTGTGTGTGTGTGTGTGTGTGTGTGTGTGTTGTGTAGAATAGCACAATCCCCCATTGTTCTTCAGCTGCTACCTTTAAGAGGGCCACATTCCTGCGCCAGTCAAACCAGATGAGGGAGAGAGAAAGAGGGTGAAAAGAGAGGGAAAAGAAAGAGAAACACAACGGGGGATAAAAGGGGGAGTCAGAGGAAAGGACGGAGGGAGTAAAGGCGAGGAGCCACGGCTGCTGACCTGCCCTTTGACTGCTTGGGAAGGTGAGAGCCATCCATTTGTCCTCCCAGTTGGTAGCCGCTGCCCCCACCCCCACCCCCCCACCCTGCTGCCCACTGACACCCCCCTCCCCCTCCTTCCTCACTTCCCCACGCACTCCATCCATCCGCCAACAATGAACAATAAAGGCAACTGTCGGGAGCACTGGCCACTGGAAAAATAAACACGCCGCTGTCCTAACTCACAGACCCACCTTTGTAGAGACAGAAGTGTGTGTGTGTGTGTCTATAGCCAAAGCTGACCAAGACAAGAAAGAGCCTTGTGTTAAAAACGTTAGCCTGTTCATATGGGGGGTGAAGGGGTGGGGGAGAAGGGGGCAAGGGGGAGAAAAAAGGGATAAGGGGGGTTGCAAAGGTGAAACGATGGATCAAAGGAGTCTTTCTTGTAGGGGGGTTCTTGTTAGGGTTAACCCCCCTTTACACACACATCCATGCACATGCACAAACGCAAACACAGTAAAATTGGGCACTTCTGTGCAAAACAGTGTGCACGTTGAGGTGGAAAGACATTCCTTTAACCAGCAGCCTGGATATTTAGGTGTGTGAAAATGAAGACAACCGGCCTATTCTTTTTCTACAAGCTGTTCTCAATCCCCCTCTCAGCTGTGGCTCTTTCATCAGTAAACAGCAGAGTATTTGCAGAAGAAGCAGAATCCAAGATAACAACACGCTTCTTAACTGAGACGAGATTTAGAAGCTCTCCTACGAGGACACAGGCTGCCCTGTCTCTCCCTTCCCTCTCCCTCCATTCAGACTTTCAGAAATTCTGGGGTCGCCCCATAAATCAGCTCGCGTTGGCTTGTTTCCTCAGCTGCTGCGAGGCGGGCAGGTGGATCGATAACTGGTTTCCTCCACTGGTTCACACACATTCCTCCTTAGGCAGATTGCTACGGCCTGTGCTTACCTACAAACCCGCCGAACCAACACCACCTCTTCCTTTTTGCTCACACACACTAGTGCATGGTGTAATTAAGCAATTTGTAACAATGTAATACTTGTCACCGTGTTCGCATTGCTAATTAATGACCCTGGCCGCATTGATAACTCCCCCCGGTAAGGTTCGGGAAGCGGGGGATGAGACAGCTGAGGAGGAAGGGAGGGAGGGAGGGAGTGGAAGAGGAGCAGGAAGGAGGAAAGAGATAAGACACAGACGTGATAGTGGCGGAGAGAACAGAGTAAAGGAATGAAGAGTTAAGAGAGAAGAAGGGGAAGGAGGTAAACAGACAGAAAAGTCTGGAAGTATATTAAGAAGTATATTTACACGGACATGACAATTAGTGTAAATAATCAAATTGAGTTAATATTAAGGTAACACAATTAAGGTTTGATTAAAGCACTCACTACACTGTTTGCAGTAACCTGATTTTCCCACTAACTCAAGTTTACTTGATTTGTTTGACTGGATTGGCCACATGATTTGCAGCCTACAGACAATATCTTACTGAAGCTCTTTATTGCTTCTCACATTGATTCTCCACAACCCTCTTAGGGTTAGTTATAACTGTAAAAGGAGTTTTGTTGTTGCCCCAAAATGTATTTTTGGCTCACAACTGTACGCATATATACCACATGTCTCAGTTAATCGGGAGAGTTTTAGCCAGAAATTGGTAATTTGAAGTTGTTTGCAGGCATGATGAAGTGCTGCACTGGTATAATCTATTCATTTAAAAATAAGTCATAAGATTTAATGTAATCCATAATTGGGAGGAGGTGAGAATAGAAGGTGACTAGAGGGGATTCAGGCTATGCACTCGAGCATCACCTTGTTTAAATCACTTTCACTTACAGTTGAATGTGTTGCATACGTTTGCAGCAGGAACTTCTTTAATCCGTCAGTGCAATAATTATTCCCTTCATACACAAATACATTTATTCTCTCCTTGATACCTACCGCTGTTGTGCTATTGAGCAAGGCAATTTACCGCCCAAGTCTACCCGAAGAGCTGCTCGGATAGTTACAGCAGACTGTGGTGTGAGTTTGATTGCTACCTTTACCCTCTTAAATCTAGACAGATACACTGGTGGGGTACATGTTGCGCAACCAAGCACACATTTCCAAAGATAACGGATATTCATGCCCAACGCTCGAGAAAATGTATATAAAACGGTGCAAAAGACATTCAGAATATTTCAATTTGATGTAATGGTGCAGCTGTTAAGAATGTTGGGTTTACATATTTGCCTCAGTGTAACATCATAGAGCTTTAATGAAGTGCTGAAACACGCTGATCCTCAAGAGTTTAAGAGTCCTGTCACTCTCTACTGTCTATCCACAGAGCTGAGGTTATACTTTAGAGATATGTATTCTTGAACTTTGAGTTCCATGCATGTGTGTGTGTTTTGCTATGTGACCAACATGGGGCCTTTTGCCAATGTTGCTTCTCAATAAGGCCAACAGAGTGGGAGGTGGTGGCTCAAAATCACTTTGTTCCCCACAAAAGGCTCTTCAGTGGAATTCGATGGAAAGAAAAAAAAGTCAAGGGATGCACCGATAAATGAGAACAGTGCAGGCACACACACACACACACACACACACACACACACACGTACAAACTGTCATCGCATACGAACACTTGATTTTTCCATATATTTCTGTATGGTGCCACAATCATAGGCACAAGTACAAGTTCACACACACACAGACACACATTGTTATGTAAGCACCGTCTGAGACACACACACACTACTGATATTTCTCCCCAGCTGTTGGTGTGTGGTGCGCCAAGCGGGACGCCCCTACACAGAAATGTCAGCTCGGCAGGGAGCTGGGAAAAGGGGTTTTGATCAATGGAGCCCCCCTCTCAACGGCCACGCCGCTCCGCAAGGCTCTTTGATTACATATTGCTTTGCTTCCTAATGAAGCTCAATTACTGGACTAGAACGACGGCTTTGCCCTGGAGTTACAGGGAATAATAGCTAGACGCCCCCCCCCTCACTTTCTCTCTGACTGATTCTTGCTCCCGCATATTCACACTTTTGTCCCCTTTTTGTTTCACTTCCTGCCCTCTGTCTTGTTCCGTCTGTCTCGCTCTCGGATGTTACTAAGCAGGGCTAGTGTGGATAAAATGGGTGATTAACAGTGAGATTAACACAGAGCTGATGGACTAGCAGAGAAGTCATTGACTTCTTGACATATTGGTCAAACACGAGACAAAGTGTGAACCAGCTTGGTTCATTTCAGGACAGCTCAGTGCATTTGAGTTCACTTCAGCTGAATTTAGTCAATTTCACTTTAATTCATTTCAATTTATCCTAGGCTGTTTAGGCCTGCAGGACCTTTACTAGAGGGTTATGGCCTGGTTACCATATATTTTACATAGGCATGCCATTTATTGTTATTTTTAAGATACGATGGGCTGCTCAG
Organism: Lepomis macrochirus; assembly: GCA_024633595.2. NCBI lineage: Eukaryota > Metazoa > Chordata > Actinopteri > Centrarchiformes > Centrarchidae > Lepomis > Lepomis macrochirus. Next base: position 7,792,908 of record JALXJV020000024.1, on the reverse strand, counting down.
AAATGCCATCAACAGACATGTGAGTGGTTGAGTACATGATCTTGGACAGAATGCATTAAATAAAAGTTGCAAATTGAATAACGCACATAGTATAAAACAAAAAAGCTATTTTTATGATTTTTTTGCCACATTTAAATTATTGTTTTTACTACTGGTTTTTCCATTATGCTTCATGTCAACAGTTGCCATGGAGTCAGTGAGTTATGTGCGAGCTACACCTGACCCCTGCTATTTATTTTTTTTTAAGTCTACTTTTTAACCCTTTGGTGAAACCATGAAAAGTCATGTTGCTTTAGTTGCTAGCAGTTTGTCTGCACAATGACCAGAGAAAAACCACATGGGCAAATCTTAATTTAGAGATCATGCAGTACCATGTGAAGTTAAAGTTAGTCTTTTTTAAGGTTTAAAAAGTAGATTTATGGATGTATTTTCCTCAATGGACATCGGAGGTACACCAATCAAGTTCCAAGGGTTAATTAAATTTAAAACAGCTAGTTTAAGTTTAGGCCTGTCATTTAGTCAAACCATACCTTTAATTTCTCCGATGTGCCCTGAGCCCATGGCCAAAAGTTTATCCTTCCAGTCCTTTGACAACAGCCTCTCAATGCTGGGGGCCTCTGTTTAGGGGAGGAGGAGGGTGGGGGGGCAGAGGAAAGAGAGAGAGAGGGATTCAGTTGGCTGGCCAACATGACAATAAAGCTCATTTAAAGTCCATTTGCTGTAATAAAGGCAGTGGCAGCTCAGCCTAATGGCCGCATCAGCAGGAGAGAAAGGGAGAGAGAGGGAGAGAAAGGTGGAAAGAGAGAAGCTGATAATCGAAAGAGAGGAAATCTGAAGAACAAAAACAAGTGAGCAAACGGGAAAGAGCGAGAGAGGCAGCGCAAGATAAAGAGAGAGACAAGTGGAGGAGAGAGGGAGAGAAAGAGAGAGGCTTTTTCCCTCTCACCTGCTGCTAGAGAATCATTAGCCCTGTGGGCCCTGAGACAAAGAGGGCCTTAATGCACCCGCCACAATGGACACATTATCAGCTAGCGCTTTGTTTTCAACACACACTCCACAGACCCTTACGCACACAAACCCCTGCATGAACACACACATCTGCGCACACCCCCGCAGAATTACTAATTACAATCCTAACTATGGTCACACTCACACACGGATGGACACACACACACACACACACACACACACACACACACACACACACACACAGACAGAGGGAAATAGAAATGTCACACAGAGATTCAGTCCGAAGTGTGTGCACATATATGCACTAATATCAATGCATGTACACATACAGACATGCTCCCATGAATTCAGTCACCCTATTGACTGTTGTTGACATGAACAAAGGGAAATATGGGGGAAATGATCAGACAAAGGACGCCTGAAAGTGTGAAGCAAGAGGGTGAGAGAGAGAGAGAGAGAGAGACTCCTCTATTTACTGGGAGCCATCTGCACTTAGGATGCGAGGCCTTGCTAAGGAAAGAGGTTTTACACTTTGAGTGGGGAGATTAACCCTATCAGCCAACACAAACACACATACTTGAATGCCCGCAAATCATATATATGTATATATGTAGCTGCACACACAGATGTATACACACCGGCAACTGCTGATGGCAGGCGAAAAGTTTGTTGGTGCCTGGATTATTTTTCCCCCCTCCGTAATGACAAGACTGACTTAAGAAAAAAAAAGTCTTAATCTTACTGGTATGAGACAGCTTGCCTGTACAAACACACACACATATACACACATGCTGTGTGACACACTAATGCTTTCCACAGTGTGTGTAAGAGAGAGAGAGAGAGAGAGGGAGAGAGATGTCCGGTGTGTTGAGCTGAACAGCTTAGTGTCTCTTCTCCAAGTGAGACATGAACGCACGCACACACATGCAGCAACAACACTCAACATCAAATCAAAGTATGTTTACCCATCATCCAAAACACAAAAAAGCAGTGCTTTGCCTAAACTTCTTTCTTTCCTCTGCAGTCCTTCTACTTTTCCTGTCTGTGATGGAGAGGAGAGATGAGACCAGGATGAGAAACCACCTGGAGATTCTCAGGCTGTAAAATGACACACAATCACACAAAAACAAGGCTGCTTGTGAGTGAGAGATTCGAGACATACAAGCTCTGCTCAGACACACAAAGCACTGCAGCGTGTCCTACATACTGTACCTCAATGTGTGTGTGTGTGTGTGTGTGTGTGTGTGTGCATGCACGCACGCGTCTACAGCCTCCCCAGAGGCCTGAATCAGGTCCTTTCCTCTGGCTTCAAGACTAGAGCATTCATGCTCCGTTGATTATGGGCATGCATTTGCAAAGACACACACACACAAACACACAGCAAAAGATCAATGGTGAACTTTAAGGCAGTGCACCTCTCGCTCTTTCTATTTCTCATCCCTCTCTCTTGCCTTTTCAAATCCCTTCACCGTCCTTGGACTCTGTCCTTGTGTTTCCGATGCTGCCACTCAGCCAGTTAGTCAGCAACCCAGTGTAAGCGGACCATGATGTGCCCTAGTGCTTCCTGTCAGAAGCCACTGCAGCCTTGAGGGAATAGGTTAGCGGTGGGATGAAGGTAGGAGGAGGCACAGTACAATGAAAAATGGGAGGAGGGAAAGAAACACACATAGAGAGGAAGAAGGAGTAGAAGAAAGAGTGTGCTCCTGTGTTTCCCCCCCGTGACAGCTGTCTCACCATCACCCCAACAGGTGCTATTAGCCCCTGGCGCTCCCCCTCTCTCCCTTTTTCTCTCTGTCTCTCACTCTCATCTCTCCCTCCAGCCCCCTCTCCTTCAACAATGACAGAGGCTTTTAAGCCAAAGAGCTTTGACAAGTGAGAGGGAACAACAAATGGCAGTGTCGCCTGTTCTCTTTCCATTGCACTCCCTCTCTGTCTCCATCTCCTAGTTATTATTTTTATTTATTAACAGGGCTGCAGTTATTGTCCCCAGTGACAGGCCGGGGCCACTTTAACTATTAATAAAAGCCAAGAGGCTCTTTCATTGTGCAGGGATGGCAAAATGGGAGGAAATGGGCAGGAGGAGTGGAGAGGAGAGGAAAGAAAGAAAAGGAGGAGAGATGAGACGAGAAGAGAAAAGAGAAAAGAAGAGAAGAAAGGAGAAGAGAAGAAAAGAAGAGTTGCTTTTAGTGAGATGTTGACTGATGTGGAGAACACTATGAGAAATGAGTCCACACTGTCCCCCTTGATAAACTACAAAGACACACACTTTGCTCCACACCAACACATACACACACAAACTTGTGGATCAATTAAGAGAAAACTGAAACTGTGACCCTGCAGAGATGTCCTACTCTCTCTCGTCCATTAGCTTCTTATCATGGTTGTTTTGGGCGTTAGTTGGTGCATTAGATTACTTCCAATTGCCAAGTGTATTCCCTTGTTTTCATTTTCATGTAAGAATGTGAAATATGGCCACCATTACCTGACACTGCACAACAACTTGCCAGATGCAAATCAATTTTTGAAGGACTCTTTCTGCTTCTCTCACATTCAAGGATTTATTTGCTTCAGCCCGGCAGATGGAAACACCTGATTTTAAGTTCTATAATATTGCAGGAGTTTTTTTTAAATGAAATTTGCTTGACAGTTGGATGGAAACATAGCAAGCATCTAGTACTGCTAATTAAGGCCAACAATCATATAATAAAAGAGAACAGCACAACACTTTCCATGAAAATCAGAAAAGCTACTCCCTGTTCGTCTGACGTATAGGACACGTGTGTATGTGGATGTGTGTGTTCTGTGAGGTAAGCGGGTGGAGGTTGGTGCCCACGCAGGGGTGTGGGCCACATATTTGCAGGGTGGGATGTTGGGAGCTTAGGGTGAGGGAGGACACCGGCCTCCCCCTTAACAAAAATAAAGGGGTGAGGAACAGAAGAAGGGGTGAGAGGAAATTTAAGTGTAAGTCACACAGGGTGGTTAAGGTGTGTGTTTGTGTGTGTGTGTACATGGTAACCCCTTGAAATGCAGTTTTGCCCTTTCTTTCCTTTCTTTTCCCCTTAAGTAGCTTTAACACTGGAAAAATCATCTTATTCCACACTGACTGACAACACCACATATATATTCTGTATCAGCTTGTTCCAGTTGCTTATTAAAGTTATATGATGTTTGCACTGAATGAAAAATGAATGTTCTAAATGACAACTGCCCTGACTACCCTTAGGCAGCTCAGGAAGGTTTAAGGGGTTTCAAGAAACTTTAAAATCTCTCCTTGATGTGACTGGTTTTGACCGTGCGTATGTTCGACTGTGAATCTCGCTGTAGTATATTCTTGCAAAAGCGCATTAATTCATCTGAGGCTGACGCTCCCATTCCGATCCCGCACGGCTGAGAGGGATTCTGGGAAAAGCAGAGGGGGGAAAACGCTGACAATAACTCTGGAATCGTCGGCTATTATCTTGGCTCATTGGCTCAAACGGAGTCAAGCTGCTGCCCTGCAGCCGAGCCAAAACAACCCCGTCCACCTGCCGAGAGGGGGAGAGAAACAGTGTGTGTGTGTGTGTGTTTGTGTGCGTGTGTGTGTTAGAGCAAGCCCCCATTCGGCTTTTGGACTCAACAGTGAGCTTTTGGTTCAGAAGCTGCTGGAGAGAGAGGGAGAGGGAGAGAGAGCAATGGGAGGAGACTGGACTTGAGTCCAGCTCACTCCGACCAACCTCACAAACAATACCATCTCTCTCTCTCTCTCTCTCTCTCTCTCTCTCTCTCACTTTCTATTTTTCACTCAGACGTTTTGCCCTGAGTCACCACAAGCAGCCAGCTCTATTTTTCCTATTATCTCATATTTGTGAAGCCTGGAGACCTTTAGAGGAAAATGGAGGGAGGGTTGGTGAGGAGGAGGAGGGAGGTTTGTGGAAAGAGAGAGAGAGAGAAAGAGAGGGGAGGAAAATAGAGAGAGAGCCCGGGCCCTCGGGTGCACAACAAAGGGACCTCTGTGCCAGCGCCAGGCCCAGCCGGGCTCAGAGGAGGGTGGAGGATGAAGGAGGACAACGAAGACGAGGAGGAGGAGGAGGAGGAGGAGGAGGAGGAGGAGGAGGAGGGCCCACAGGAAAGGGCCCTGGCTTGGGACCCGTGGCCGGGCCTTATATCCCAAAAAACAGGCTCCACATTGACTTGGGCCTTGGCAGCCATGAGGAGGATCCAGCTACTCCCCCCTTCCTCCTTCGTTCTCCTCCTCCTCCTCCCTCCTAAACTGAGCGGGGGTCAGCACTGAATAAGCAATTATACAAGCACTGGTGGAGTTTGTCTAAGGCTGCCACCCTGAACACTGATGTATTGAGATGGAAGGAAGGAGTAAGAGAGAGAGCGAGTAGAGATGTGTGTGACTTCTGTGGGGAAGACACATTTGCTGGCGGCCACAGAGACAGAAAGAGTGTGTTCATGTGATGTAAAGATTAGATTATTAATGTAAATCATGGTCAAACCTCAAGCATAACAGACCTGGATTACTAATCATTTTTTGAACTGAGACCCATTCCTCTTAATCTGGGTTATACACAGTAAGAGAAAGAAAAATTGGTTTGAGACTGCAAACACACTTGCACAGACTCACACTCATTATAGCCCCAAGCTGCACTAAACCATGCTCTACAAATTACCTGTCTTAATACAGCAGCATTCACTGTTCTAATGAATACTTGCTGTAGTTTAAAACTAGTTTTACACTGAGAAAAAAAAGGGGAAAGGTAATGTGACTATTTAAATAATATGAGGTAACTTCAGTCTGTTAGTAGTTAAATGTTTCAACTTTTAACAGACTTGATCTTCTAAATTATAGAGATGTTCAAACAAACTTCATAAAAGCAGAATTTGGAATACAACTGCTCGCTTATTTACTCCCTCTTGATACTGCAGCTTTTGCTTTTCAGTCTGGCGATTCCCCCTTGCACTGATGGCACCAACATACTCCATTACGAAATGATGATGTTGATATTTTGATGATCAATTCATGTCTGGTTGAGCTGGGCCATGTGTCTGGACACATTTTCATCGATTCCTTCTAAAGACGGTCCAATCGCTCCAAAGCGAAGGTGGCCGTGCCAAGATTACGGGCAGTCTCTTGTCAAAAAAAAAAACAAACAAAAAAACCAAAACAGGCGCACTATACGGCGGCCTGAGAGAGGAGAAAGAGATAGAGGAGATGTATCAAAAAGCTTTTTGTCCAAGCCCACCTCGCACCACCACCTCCGCAAGGTTAGCCGCTAACAGTACCAATTACTGGCTTGTTGTTGGGGAGAACAGCGCTTGGCAACAGTTGCCTCGGTGGCCGGGCCTCTGTGTAAACACTAAAATCCCTCTCCTCCTCCTCCCTACTTTCTAGCCCCCTCCAAGTGCTCCCTGTCTCCCACTGACGCAGAGCACCGTGGCGAGGAAAAAAAAAATGTGTGTGTGTGTGTGTGTATATATATATATATATATATATATATATATCATCTATATATATATATATATATATATATATATATATATATGTGTGTGTGTGTGTGTGTGTATGTTTGTGTGTCTCAATGTCCGTAGTGACTTTTAATTCAGAAGCTGCTCCAACTTTAGTTATTAATAAACACCCAGACCAGTAGGCAGACTAGGAGGACACTTTTACACACACACACACACAAACTGAAAGTAGTTGGCACGCACTCACACTCAGAGCTACATGACATCGAGAGTGAAGAGACAGTTATTCACCTTGCAAAGTGAGTAAGTAAGTTTTTGGGTGTAGCGACAAGGGACATATGGTCCTCCCCTAAAGTACTGTGACAATCACAGACGCGTCTCTAAACACATTTCGGGGCGACACACCTGTTAACGGAAAATTGCAAAACACACACACACACACACAATATCACTTGCCAAATCACCTAAAGACTAACCGGGCCGGGGGCTTTATTTTTGTCTATTTAATGCGAGATGTAGTTTTATAAATGAGCTTTTTTTCCTTCTCATGTACATGTGAGGCCACTGTGCTGTGAAAAAAATCAAAAAAGAAGTAATTAAACTCACAAAACAACAGATGTAGTGGGATCTTTTTTTTTCTCCATTCTAATATTAGGGATGTATGGATGTATAGCAACACGTTTCCATTAAGTGTGACGTTCTAAGAATAGGCCACAGCACATAAAGCGAACATTTACAAAGGTGTCAGTCAACAATTTAATAAATTGAAAATCCATTTATCTGAATACAGAGTTCTGCCCTTCACTCCACTGCCTTTCCCTAACAGATGGTGTTGTGGGTGCTTATGTCCAATTTGATTTGAACCAAACCCTCAGCCAATTTTTACACTGGCATGAAATCTCAGCGAGCCAGATCCACACACTGGCAGTCAGAAATAGCAGCGGAGAGGGCGCGACATTGTGAAAGAACGATGAAGGGCAAAATCTGGAGCGACATTCGAGAAAGTCGCAGAAAAACTTTCCTTGTTGTCTCATTCTGCTTGTGTGCTGTGTGTGAGGTTTTTTTTCTCCTCCTTCTCCTCTCCCCTCCTCTGCATGTTGTGTTTGTGCCGAGCTGGAGAAATTAGCGATGCTATCTTAATGCTGTGTTTTTTCGGGACGCAGAGAAACGTTCCTTTCACACAGACACACACACACCATTTTCCCAATTGCCTCTGTGACCTCCATTATCATTAAATGGTGTTTGATAGCATCTAGACATTTGAATCCGCTGCGGACTAATTCAGCTCGGCCCCTGATAGCCGCTGCCACTGCACCTTATTAGAGACAAGCTATGGGACCGAACACAGATCCCATTTTCATTTTACTGCCTCATACTTTACAGGCTGAAGAGACCAAGTGTCAACTGTGGTACTGATAACCACCAAATACTGCCAGCTAATTGCCTGGTTAACAAACAGAGCCTCATGAGGGACTTTTGTATAGATAATAGAGGTTCACATGCAACAATGGTTAGTGCTGTATTCAAAACTCAGTGTATTCACTGAGGAGCCTTTGAAAAGCTGCTCTGACAAGCATATTGTATCCTGGTACTGCTGTCAGGTGTAAACCTTTGTTTTTCCTGAAATTAACATCTTAAAAAAGTAAGAAAAGCATCTTTTCACTTAACAGTTTTTAGCTGAGCATCAGTGCCTTTTTTACATGATGCGATATGTTGTGAGACTGTTTCATAAGCCCAAAAGGCCAAATAATTCTTTCAACCAACATAGGGTCATGACGTAATGAACTCGACCATAAAAATCACTTAAATTATTTACTTGCAGATCCAAATGTAAATTATAGACTCTTGACATCTTAGGTTTAAGAGAAAAATATATTGACTGACATATATTATATATACATATAGTCAATGACCTGTGAATCAACCAATCACAAAAAAAAGGAAAATCTGCAAATTCTGCCTGCTCAACCTGATGTCAGAGTGAGGAGAGGGTTAAATAGTCAGGGCTCAGCACTCTTTTAATGCATGCACATCTCTCCCTGTCAAAAGCATCCTGTTGAAGTAGGCCAAGGCATGTGTATCGGTGTGTAACTGTGTGTGTGTGTGTGTGTCGTACACAGTGGCTTAGGCTGCTGTAATGGAAAATGACACTTGCAATCTGTCTCGTGGCAATAACCCCTCTTCAGTGCTCTTGTCTCCACTCAACACACACACATGCACGTGCACGCGCGCACACTCAATGTCTCTGTCACGGCAGCAGCCCCCGGGCCGTCCTTGTCACTGCACAGCTTTATTGCATCACTTTAACGTGACAACAAAAGAAGACATTGTGCATTGGGCCTGCCGTGTATAGGAGGGGAACGGACCCACGCATTAACTAGGCGACAGACAGGCGGAGACCATGTGTACACACACACACACATACACATGCGCGCATGCAGAGTGCAGCGTTTTCTCTTGTGAGTCGTGACATTTTTCGTCTGCCTGTCAAAGCAATGACAGACAGACGGACAGAACAGCAAGACACTCCTGACACACTAATGTTGCTTAGCATGCTGGAAGCCTTTTCAAACAGGACTGAGCTGTGACTTTAACCTCCCCTGCGCTTGTGTTTGTGTGTGTGTGTGCGCAAGCATGTGTGTGCATGGAAGAGTGATGGGTAAAGACTGTTATTTCTGATGCTATCATCGTTTTGGCCTTGTGTTGGCTGCTTGATTGACAGTTGGCTTGGCTTTAGAGTGGCTTTACTTTGCCGGACGGCGGAGGCGGGACCCGCCTATTCCAGTTAACGCGGACGCTGTTGACAAGCACAAACAGACGCACTCACTTCTCCCTCTGTTTATGCGTCTGTTTGAGTCTTGATATCCGTCACTGTCTCTTTTTGTCTTTCTTCTCTATGTGTGAATGTCTGTTCCATCTGTGAGTCGATCGGTCTGAGATAGAGTGCGTTGTAAAATCTTAAGAATAGCCCACATTGTCCTGTGTGCTGCTCAAAGATAGGGCGACAGACATGTGAGAACCATTAGACCAATGGCAACAACAGTCCAAACAGCACAGGAATGCTCTGCTGACTAGCATGTGTGTGTGTGTGTGTGTGTGTGTGTTGTGTGTGTGTGTGTGTGTGTGTGTGTGTGTGCCTGACCTCTTGGAGCCTTACGTGTCACCGTGCTCCAATTTTTCGCTCACCTCACTGTCTCTCCCTCTAAATCTTTTCCTACTCCCTTATTTTTCCTGGAAAGATCACATTGTTTTTAGACGCAGAAAAAAAAAACTTTGATTGGTTGATGAGATTTGCCTCGTCAATAACGGCTGATGCTGCTGGTTAGGTCACATTTAGATCACTTAGCCATCTGTGGCCAACAAATAGGAAGGGTAGAATTCACAAATTAAATGAAAACATCAGAGAGGTTGAAAGCAAATACTTGAATTGATAATTTTGCTCTTAAAGTTTAGTTTTTTATATGTTCATGACTAAAAATTCACATAACTGAATAGAAGTTGAAACTCTATTTGTTAAAAATAGGCTCAAAGGGTCACACCACCCATTCGACAGCTTAGTTTACTTGTCAAAAGGAGTACTACACAGCCAATGGGGGAAAAAAACAGTTGGAGGGAGCTTTCAAAAGTTTGAAAAAATAACACTGATGATGTCATGGTGATGTCATCCAGGGTTATCTCGGCCCGGGTTTCAGATTTAAAACTTTCAACACAAAGCCAGCATTTGAAAACGGAAGTGTGGGATTTGATAGAAGTGGAGCATTTGAGTCGACAGAGAGGGCCTAATAAAATATGCTATTGAGATGTATGATGGGAACCGTAGGAACAAGTGTGTTTGGTTCTGGGGACTAAAAGTCAGAATATCTCGGTCGGCAGCAGATTCAAGATTAATATGGCTTTAACTGACTGGAGCAGCTTCAAGTTCAGCCAGGACATTTAAATTTGATATGTTCAAAGTCTAAATTTCATTGCCATATCTACCAAAACGCTTATTAAAAAATAAATGCTCACACCATTAGAAATATTTATTATTGTTATTATGATTATTATTATTATTATTATAGATTCTGTCAGTTCAGTTACACTTACATTGACTCTATTGAAAAATATCATACGAGTTTAGATTTCAACTCATCTCAGACACAGTTTCTTGCATCAGCACTCCTTTTCTTCCTGAACATTCCTGTGGGTCTTTAACCGTCTCTTCCTCCCCCCCCCCACCATTCCTCTGACAAGACATCATTGACTCTTTGAGTGGGCTAATTGTCTTAACAACGCTTGGCTCAGACGCGACTGGAGACTACAGTGGGGCATGATAACCTTGGCCATAACCTCGTTAGCGTAATTAAACAAACCAACAAAATGGACGAGGATGGCATGATCTACAGTGAACTGGGGCGAAATCCATTTCGGTTAAGTGGGCTAGAAATCCTGCGTACGCCTGTGTTTTCACATAGTAAACTGATATGGGGGTTAGAGGTGGGGGGGGTTGAGCTAGACAGAGGGCTCAATGTTATAGAGTGTGTTGGGTGTGTGTGCTTTTGGGAGTGAGAGTGTGTCAGAGAAACCGACATGACCTAACAAACAAGTGTCCAGTGTCTTAGTGTGGACGGCTCCTTGAACCAGCATCACAAGACTGTCTAGTGTGAAGCTTGCAAACAAACATGAGTACATGAGTTCAGTTTGAGAGAGGGAGAGAGAAAGAGAGAGAAAGAGAAAAATAGAGAAAGCCAAATACAGACACCAAGAGAGAGAGAGAGAGATAAAAAATTTGCCAGAAGGAAAAGATGGACTGTAGAATGTTTCCCCTGATACTTTGTGTCTATGAATGTGTTTGGACCCAGATACCAGCAGCACCACTCTGAAGCCCACTATGCACCATCTGACACAAACATACACACACACGCACGGGAAGAAAGCTTGCAAACTCCACCCACATCTAAAGGAGCCTTAAATAGCGCTGTTACACACCACTTCACGCCGCTGATCATTGATATTCATAGTTAATCATCATTTTACTCACAAATTTCAACAATAAGTATTCACATTCTAAATTTAAGCAACCGTCGGGAGGAAAAGGGCTGTGAGTGTAGGAAGGGCATCTTTGCCAAAAAAATGCTGACGCATGCAGACACACAAACACACACACACACAAAGATGTATAAGGTGAACGTTTTGTGGTAACACTTCAGCAGGGACGTAGGGAGAGACGAGGACTGAAACTCCTGACAGGTGTACATTTGTGCGAGCATTGCCTACAGACAGGGCAGGATGGATGTTTTGGAAAAAAGAAAGGAACAAGTTAGTGTGAGCAGGGTAAGGAGGAACAAGCGGAGGGAGGGTGAAGATGGAGAGGTAGAAATCATGTTGCCTTGGGGATGGAGAGTTCTTCCAACAGTACACAGTGACAGACCAAGCTAATATAAACAAGCCTTACTGGCAGTTTACTCACAGAATACAGAGGCAAACCCATCGCGGCCTATTACAGAAAACGTGTTGTAATAAGGTTATGTGAACAAAAACCTTGACGAAATGAAATGTAATGTTAGTTTTTTATCTGTTCAACGCCCTCATTTTTCAAACTCCGTGCACCCATTTTATAATACAGGTTTTCTCTCAAATATTTGTCTTCAGGGTTATTTTCTTTGACTTCTCCAGAGCTACAGCAGACATTACACAACTGTTTTCACAGGCTGACTAGTGGTCTCCATGACCTTTATATGTAAAATCCAGAGAGTGTCCCTTGATTTTTTAATTTAACCTATTGAAATTATTTCAAAAATGTCTCCACAATCTTTGCCATCTCTGTCATTGTAAAAAAAAAAACTAAGTCCCTTTAAATGATTGCCTCAATATGTCTAGGTGAATCTATGGCAACTCTGAATACAGTATGTGTTAATGATCGCTGTAGTATCATGTCATAATGTTCTTTTATACCCACTGACTGTGATGTTTTGGAGAGGCTACAGAAACACACACCTGGGTTACAGACAAGACTGGCGTACAGCAGCTGATTTGCTTTGTCGGTTTTACAATGAGCCAAGAGGCCCTGTGTTTGTGTGTGTGTGTTTGTGTGTACATGTCTACATCACCCTGTGTGTGCACGCTTGCGTCTGAGTGCGCGTATGTTTGGATGTTCAAATTTGTGTGTGTGCATGTGTGTGTGTGTGTGTGTAGGTGACAGCTCCAGCCCCAAACTGACTGGCATCTGGCGGTGGCAGTTGTTTTAACAGCTGAGCTGACAGCATTAATCCGAACGCACCCAAATCAAAAGGAGACAACACCTGTTCACTGCTCCTGAGCCCAGCAGAGTAAGAGACGAGAGAGAGGGAGGGAGGGAGAAGGGAGAGAAAGACGGAAAGCAAAGTATGAATGGAGGCAGGGAGTGAAAGAGATGGAGGGGGAGTGATTAGAAGCAGGTGGAGAGAGTGACGGGGACCAAAGGGAGGTAGGAGGAGAAGGATGGAAGGAAGGTGGCAGGGGAGAGAAATAGAAGCGAGGATAAGGCAAGGGTAAGCTAGAGATGAGAGGGAGAAAAGAGAGAGAAGAGGGAAGGATGAGGTGGGAGAAAGGAGGGGAAGGGGGGGGGTGATGAGAGCAGGCACGCTGCCAGGCAACACACACACAGCACTCTTTCCCCTGAGTGAAGCGGAAAGGGGCAGTGGGCCAAACGAGGAGGGAGGGGTGAAAATAGAGGAAAAGGAGGGGAGAGGTGAATGGATGGATAAAGGGATCCCACAGGGAGAGAGAGAGAGAGAGAGAGAGAGAGAGAGAGAGAGAGAGAGAAAGAGAAAGAGAGAGAGAGAGAGAGAGAGAGAGAAGGGATGTGGGGAGAGCAGACAGGCAGGGAGACACAGAAATAGAGCGGCGATCTATCCAGAGGAGCATCAGAGCCCTGACATGAGTGGCTGGTGATGGCCAGTCTGCTAGCCAAGCAGCAGCGAAGGAAAAGAATGCAGCAGGAGTGAAGGGGTGGGGGCGGAGAGGGGCTGCTGGAGATGCTTGTCTCCCAACATCTGGCTCAAATAAGGCCGTGCCGCACTGTGGACTCGGGGGTCGCGACCCCTGAGGCTGACTACACAGACACCACCACTTCATCAGCAGGACCCGCCCTCTGACCAGCAAGCCAGGGGTTAATTAATATAGACCCTGTGGCTTCAAAGACTGACACAGGGACTGAGTGACGGACTGACTGAGTGACTGGCTCTCAGGCTGACTGAATGGAGGTCAGGGTAGCTACAAGACGGAGTAGACGAGTGGCTGACTTCTTGGCAAGCTGGCTGACACACTATAGCGCAGGCTTCCTTGATTGCTGACATATTCAAACACTGGGCGACTGAGCATGTAGCTGACTGGCTTGTTGCTCTCTGAATGACTGAAGTGCTAAAGCTGCACAACAGTATGCACGCCACCTTGATATCTGTCATGTAAGAGGAAGCGGAAACAACAAAGGGTGGCCAGTGGGTGGCGATTACGTGGATTGTTGGCATGTGTCCATTCGCTATCCCTGATGCATCATGGGTAGCTGTGGCTCCCCCGTCAGGTCACACAGGCTGGTGTGTGTTCGTCATCGTGAGTGGGGCGATATGCGCATATGCGTGTTTTTTTACCGTGTGTGCAGACAACCAACAAGAGCTAAGCAGTGATACATGCCAATCCCACGTCTCCACTCTTTAACTCCGGCGCTGGACGCTGCTGACATGGGTGACTACAGCTCTGATGCTTTCACATGGAGCTGAGACGTCGAATTGTGCTAAGCAGATTGTGCTACTTTGCACACAAGCCTACATGGATTATACAGGGGAAACTAGGGTATAGTTTCCGCCACACATATTAACATGCAGTATATGGCATTTAAGGCACACACCAACCTGCCTATATGTATACTATATAAAAATAGTATATACTGTAAGTACACACATGGAATCTCCAGTAAAAATAGAAACAGCCAATAATGACAATGCATACTGTAGATGAACATTTGCATGACAAGAGGTAAAGACAATCTCACTTTTATCTGGAGGAGCCAAGAAATTTGCTTGAATATAATCATACTGTCTTGTTTGTAGCCTGGTTGATTTGCTTTGATTTTGTTTTACCAAAAAAAAATCTTCTCTTTAAGGCTAGTTGCTGTACTGGTTTCTGGGTCCTGTTGATATTGATTCATGGAACACAGAAGTTCAGCTGAACATGCACACAATTCAACATACAGTATATAAGGAATAATGTTCCAAATGATCAGTAAATAATGAATGAAGATTAACTTGGGTTTAAATTTTTTCACTAGAAATTAACAAATTCTTCAAAACTCAAAACAGCTTTATAAGTAAGCGCTATTTAAAATGACATATTTTATCCTTGAAAACTTCCAAAGAAAGTGTTAGGAAATTATGGAAAATCTGTAAAATAAAGTGTTACTAATTGTTTTACTTGATGCCGCAAAACACGATGAAAAAAAAAGACATGTTATTAAAAGTCATGAATTCATTACTTAGTTCCAACTTCCGCCTATTTCGCCCTTTATTTAAAGTTAACTTAGAAATGCCTCCTTGCACAAACACTCTAACATTTGCATGCTAATAGAAATGCGTGCAAAGCTCGCAGCAAGTGATAGTTTTTTAAATCTTGCTGTGGCACAATGTCAAGATGAAAAGTCAAGCATTTCATTCCAAAATGCGACATCCACCTACTCACGAAGTGACTGCTGGAATGCCAGTAAAACTACTTAATGGAAGATTGTTGAAGTTGTCTGCTAACTTTACAATTCTTCTAACAAAGTCCAAATGTTTGAGCAGGCAGTCATCTGGCCTTTTGAAAACTGGTTGAACTCCAAGCAATAATTCCTTTCGACAATGTTTCTCAGAGTGTTTTTGTAGCTTAAGTGCCCCAATGAAAAAATTTTAAGATTTTTCAGCTGTATTACATATCCTTTTGATAACGTAATTGAGGGACAAATGAAAGTCGGCGCACTTTACACAAAACTCATTCATCTTGCAGCCATTTTGCAGCATAAAAACATTCCTCTGTCTCTCCATGGGAATAGGAGAAAAGACCAAGAAAGGAAAATCACAGAAAAGGAAGGAAAACAACAACAGGGTGTGCAAATGAAGAGAGTTTATGAGAAAGCTGAATAGATAAATCATGGATTCCACTGATTTGGTCATGGGACATGGCGCTGAATGGAAGTGAATGGGTGGATGCCAAAACACTGGGGCCTGTCTAATATTTTGGTGTCAGTGACAGGAAGCCTTTATGTGGGAAAGTCTGACTCACACAAATGCACACTTGCACACCCAGACATATTCATATGTTATGTATGACACACAGGAAGTGCATAAATACCTTCCTAATGTGTATAAATACACACAAACCCCCAACCTGCCTCATCACCAGGTATTAATACAAACTAATAAAACTCACATGCACACAATGTACTGTAGGACAGGCAAATTGTGGGTAGTTCACAATAGCTAAGCTATGGAAGCCCTGACTGATTCATGAACCTCAGGCCTTTGTCCTTAACTTAATGCCACGCCGGGAGGCCAATAACACACAGACACAGACACACACACACACACACACACACACACCATCAGGAAAACCGCAGGACCCTCTCTCCTCTCTCTAAGCCCCTTTATGTTCATGTATCGGACAAAAGCTGAGGCACTGCTTTTCTTGCAAAAAACACACACACATACACACACATGCACACTATTCATCTCCTTAATATCGCTCATCTGGACTAGGAAGAATGGTAGAAAGGAGTTTCATCCCCACTGATTGTCCCGTGCAAGGCTGGAGAGAGAATGCCACGTTGAAAAGCAGACGCAAAACAATTCAATAAGAAAAGTGACTTGAATGCGCCTTTCATCGAGCCAACAATGGCCGGCCCCACAATAGGCCTCAGGTTCGCCCCATGACGTTGCCTGTTTCTCATGCCGCAAAAGAAAAAAAAAACAAAAACAGAATTGACTCGATTTGAATTGTGAGCCATGTCCATGATGATTTTTTCTCCCCCGTCTACCACAAACGCTCTGAAGTTAACTGACACAATGTCACTCGGATAACTGGAAAGAATGATAAATAAGAAGGAACTGGTTTCCTTAGATAAGAAACATGAACCGTAGCTCTTTGCCTGCTTCAAAGTGAGTTTTATTTGTGCAGAAGGATGCCATTTCTTTTTCAATATTATGATCTTTCTAAGAAGAAAGTGTCTGAATTTCACCACTGAAGGTTTTCTTTTGCTCTGCCGGGTCTCAGGATAGGAGGAGTAGCATAGAAACACAAGACATGGAGGTCAAAGAGGTTCAAGGCAGAGTTAGTCTCATAAGAATGATGACAACTTCTCTTTAGCGAATGCTGACCGCGTATTTAGAAGTCCTTAATTGGCGAACAGGAGGGCAAAATCCTGCTTTTTCTCACTCGCCTGAACTTTCTCTTGCGCTCGTAGTGAATAATCGTTTTTTTAAAAACTATTCTCTCTTTCAGCCACCCCCTCTCTTTCGTTTCATTTGCCTTCCTTTTCACGGTGCGAGAAGAATGATTGCGACAAACAATGGCGGTGAGAGTCCTGCTGCACTTCATGTTAATTTATACAACTAACTAATTACCAACAGAGGGTGGAAATCACATAAAGACATTCGCTCGCTCCCACGCTAGGACTGTGAACCTGCTGCTGTATGTGTGCGTGTGATTATGTGTATGTATGCGTATTGTAGTCCACAAATTCCCACTAGGGATCTGTGCCTAAAAGTAGCAGGTCCATGTGGTGACTTGCAAGGTTTGTATATGCCATTGTTGATGTTTATAGTGTGTGTGTGTGTGTGTGTGTGTGTGTGTGTGTGTGTGTGTGTGTGTGTTTGACATAACCCCCCAGATAGCAGAGCAGTAGAAGGATTAAGTAAAGTGAATGAGGGGGTGGACTGATGGACGGATGAACGAGAGACTGCCTCGATCACTCCACTTCTCCAGCTCTTTTTTCCCCTCCCTTTCTTTCTCTCTCCCCTTCTTCTTGGGAGAATGTATCCGCCCTTCCCATTGTCACCCATTGGAGTGTACGGAGGCGTGAGGGAGCTCCGGCCACTGTGTGCTTGTGTGGCACAATGGCCGTGCCTAAGTGCTGTCCTATAAAATGCCTCAGTGCTCTCTAAAAGCAAGGCCCGGATTCCCTCCCTGCCTTGAAAGCAGATGAAGTGCTGTGCGTGCATGTATGAGCATGTGTTTGTGTGTTGTGTGACATCTGTCATTGACTTGGCATTTTCAGTATGGAAACCAGTGCCTTGGAGCAGCGAGTACGCTCAGCCATAAAAACACCATTCTGGTTGACCTCAAGGTTGCCGGCAGGGCTGTAAACCTGCACGCGGTGGGTGAGCGTGAGGCTGTATAGCTGGCTGCATAGATGAGTGTGTCTCTTGTTTCCCTGCAAGTGTGTCCAGATCAAGGCTGTAAAGTACAGAGGCCAGGGTCAGAGGCCAGGGTCTGACCCCAGGGCTGTACCCTGGCTCAGTAAAACAACAAGAATATTATCATTTGTTGGCCCCAACAATGTCACACTGGCACAAAAGGCAGGTGACCACCAAAGACACAATCAAGCTTGGTGCAAAATTGTTTACAGAATTAAGTTATCTGTCATAGCTATAGCAACCATTCTGTCAAACTAGGTGTTGGTTTACAAGAAAGTGGGCAGGGTGTTATGTGTGTGCGCATGTGAATGTGAGGAGTACTGATGGATTTGGCTGCTGTACTTAAGTAAAACGCAAAGCTTCATTTAAAAAATGTTTAGTTTAAAGGTGTCTTTTGCATTGTGAACTGCACACTGGCTCTCAATTAAGCCATTTAGCGATGTCTAAGTAAAGGTGGAATCTGCTAAAAAGATGTACAGTAGGTTCACTCAGTCGAGACACAATTCTAGTTGGTGTTTATTCCTGTTTACTGCAGAGGTTACACTGAAAAAAAAACCCAACAGAAAACAGTCCCAGAGGCCATGGAGCCTCAGTGACGGGTAGCTGTAGCTGGGTAGCAGAGGGTCAACAGACGGGTCCGGAGATGGAGCTCAGCTGGCACTTCGTGTGTGCCACTTACAGTCAAAGCTGCCATAGAGAGAGCGAAGGAGCAAGAGGAGAGGGAGAGGAGAGGAGGAATGAGGCTGAGTGTCTGGTGAAAGTCCAGAGCAGTGGAGGCACCACTCCAGGGGCCATGAGGAACATCTGTGCCCCATTTAGTGATGTTTCTCCTCCTTTTAATTTACCTCCATTTTCTTCTCTTTCATTTTTTGCAGTTCATAATCTATCTATCTATCTATCTATGTGAATGTTTCTTTTTCCACTGCTGGGCTAATAGATTATCATTAGGCCTTGCTCTGCGGCACAGAGGTTACACAGGGCTAAATAGCGAGTCCAAGGGAACTGTCCATGGGGGTGTGTGTGTGTGTGTGTTCAGCTGTACAGGTGTGTGTGCACATGTGTTCGCGCAGCCATCTCTCTCTCGGGTTTTAGCGCCGGCTCTCCTCTCGACCCTGCGCCTCCCGTGACGCTCTGCACTCTGCTCGATTTATTCCACGTAATGACAAACGCACACTCTCCAGCACGAGCCGCTCGCCCGGCGGCTTCTCGCCTCGACCCCAGGCACACACGCACATGAACACACGTGAGGCAGTGTCATGGCATTTTTATCACCGTTCTTCCTCCCTGTCGCTCCTGAAGAATTCATTAAAGACGGTTTGTGTGTGCATCTGCACATATATGTACCAGAGCGTGCATGCGCGCGGCGTGTGTTTGAGAGCGAGTGTGTATCTCCAGGGTAGCAGGTGGCCGGTGGAGTAAGACAGGAGATGAATGGAGAGAGCAGGAGAGCGGTGGAGCATGGTAGGGCCAGGCCATGGGGGACAGCATGGCTAGTCATTTATTAGAGGCCAACACACACACTCACACACCTTGCATGCATGCAGCCAAATAGAATCCTCCCCATAAAACACACTTGTGCACACACATTCTGTCACAAATACATATGCAAATGCACCTACACACGTTTACATGCTCCCAAAGGCTTAAACAGCACACACATGCACACACACACTGACCTAGTATCTACCACTCTCCATTCATCTAGCCTAAGTAGAGCAACACTAGCCACTGACACAAAACTATATCTTTCGAACTTAAGCCATAGTTGTGTGTGTGACGTCTAGCTCAGGGCTTGCCTTCGTTAAGTCAAGCTTCTCATTCTGTTTCGAGATGTTTATCGTTTTCTGACCCATTTCATGTCTTTGGCCCGTCGTTCACATCCCTCCTGGTGTTAATGTTCCTACGCTCTAAAAGTGTGTGTGTGTGTGTGTGTGTTGTGTGTGTGTGTGTGTCATTGATCCAGCTGGAAGCAGTGTGCGAGCGTGTGTGTGTGTGTGTGTGAGTGTGAGAGAGAGAGAGAGAGAGAGAGAGAGAGCAGTAATATTCCAGGCCTTTCATAATGATTAAAGCCTTCATTAAATTTTCATCCCAACCTGCTGTTTGCTGCTAATGGCCTTTGTGAGCCACACAGCCAAACAATAGCTAGCCGGGCACAGAAAAGGGATTTCTATCTCGCGTTCAATACCGCCCCTCGTCGTTTCTTTCTCCCCCCTCCCTCTCCATTTGCCTCTGCCTCTCTTCATCTTTTCTCAGCATCCCTTTTCTTCCTTTACCCTCTTTTCTTTCTTCCTTTCTCTCTTGCTTGGCCTGGGTTCTTGTGTGTGTGTGTGTGTGTGTGTGTGTGTGTGTGTGTGTATGTGTGTGTGCTGGGTCTGGAGGCGCTGAGGCCTTTTGTTAGCGCGTTTCATTTAAACGTAGGGCAGATAATGCTCCGGGTTGGTTTGGATGCCGCACCACTGTGGCACTCTGCTAATGGGGTCTGTGAAGACACTGCTCTTGCTCTCCTTCACTCTTCTGTCCTTCTGTCTTTCCTTTCCCCTCTCTCTAAGCACCCCCCCCCACACGCTGGCTGACTCATAAAGATCCATTATTGTTGTTTTTTTCCTGTGCAGCCAGTTCATGAGGTCTAGTGAAGCAGCGAACAACCCAAAACACACCTCAATTACAGCTCAGCTCGACAAACAGCCCAGTTTTTTCTTTCTTTCTCTCTCTTTTTTAATATAAAATGTGCCACAACAGGCCTCTCTATTGACTGGAATAAAAACAACCAGACGGCGAGAGCTGACCAGCAGTCTCGGCCGCTTTGAAAACCTTACAGAAAAGCCTGGAAAATAAGGTTAGTACATCGCAGCTTGAAGTGAAAGCCTGTTGATGTACTGTCGGAACACGAACACACGAACATCTACACTTAAAAGACAAATACACGCTGAGCTGCTGCACTGTTCTTTCACCTTTTGGGCACGGTGTTGCTTGACGCTGCATACAGTTAAGATATGGTTGAACAGAAATTGACAGTAGAGGATTTATAAGCTAAAAGTAAATTTGGAGACGTATAAAAACATCTAGAGGTTGTTACAGCATGCATCTGCTTTAGAAGTCGTCACAGGTCCACTTGGTTCTGAGGAACCAAACCTTACCCGGGACCCAAGTTGGAACCGGTCCCTGTTAAGTCTATGTGTGTCTCTGTGTCATTATGTCTAATACCTGAGTGAATCCAAATTGATTTTAGTGTACTTAGTATCAGCTCTGATCACATGGGTTGTCTTTGAAGCATATAAACAGATTATTTTTGGATTTAGTGAAATTTGTTCCAATGGACATTTATATTGTACTGCTCTTTTTAGACCACTGCTGCTTGTTTGATAGTGCATCATGCCGCAGCCAATGTTGGTGATGTCTCTCTATTGTGGTCTGTTCGGCTTGACCACATTTTGGATCGGGTCCAATTATCCTCAGGTCTGATTTGTTTCCTTCATTTTGGCTTTGTCTTTAAAATATGAATGCACATTGGTTTTAGGTAGGTTTACCACGGGTACATTTTGGATCCATGCAGACCTCTAATGTGCTTTGCTTAAGTGCCCCTTCAGCAAGTCGGTGAATCCCTACCAGCTTCAGGTACCGGTTTTGAAAATGACACAGATCTTTCTGTGTAGCACACGAAAGATACATCCACCAATATGGCACAATGTTATTTATATTACCCCATCAGATGGACACCTGTTGGTAATCTGCTTATCACATTATGACTATCACATGCATTTCATAGTGACTTAAGCACCCATTTATCTGCCCAAATGGAAACTGGAGTTGGCCATGGGCTAATTTTATCTCCTGACTCCAACTGTTAGCCCACGGCGAAACTTGAGAATGAAATGTGGGGGCTAATCGAGCTAAGCTATGTAGCCCTGGGCAAAAAATCTGGTTGAGTCTCCTCAACAGTGTGTAAAATCTTTATCTGAGGGCTGGGAGAGTATTATCCCAGAGATTACAAAGGTAGAAGGACAGGCGGGAAGATGAATTTAACCCTCACTGATTATTTAGCAGAGACAAATCTGAACGTCAGTGTTCCGTCCCTTGAAATAAAAGCCTGGAAACATTTGGAGAGTTGTTAAGATATCAAGCTCTTCACATACTCAAGCATACACCACACACGCATACGCGCACGCAAGAACCCGTGCATGCACACACACGTGTACACAGCTTATTTGTCAGGTTGTGATAAATATGTAAAGCATGGTGGACAATAGGCCCAAACAGCTGATGCTGTCTGTCTGTCTGTGTGCTGGAAAAACAAAGGCTCGCCTCTCATCTGAATGTGTATGAGTTCATAATAGAGAGAGAGAGAGAGTGATAGAGCCGCAGAGAAAACAAGACAGAAAGAAAGAGGAAGAAAGCACAACAGAGTGTGATAAAATAGCGGCGTGGAGCCAGAGAGATGTCGGGGAGTTGCAGATCACACATCTGGCCGCACCAGCATCCCCTTTTCATCACTGACCTTCTGGCTCGTTCTTGATCAGCTCCTCCATCTTGCGCTGTTTCAGTGTGTCCACCACGTCTGCCAGGCTGCCCTTGCGTCTCTCGGGGGTCCCCAGGGTCCCCGTGGCTGAACCCCCGTCACTGCAGGGCCGACCCCCGCCTCCACCCTCCTCTTTGCCCGGTGAGGTAGCAATGTGCTGGGGGTAAGGACTCAGAGAGCTCCCCTTAGTGCCGTCCTGCTCCTGGAGGGAAGGACGAGAGGAGAGAAGGAGAAAAACTTATTAGATTCAAAAATAACTAAACTTTAAGACGTAAATAAACTGTGGAAGGAAAATAAAAAAAGAGGAGAAGGTGGGGGAGGAGCTGGCATACACCCACTCATTATCTCCATCCTTCTCTCCTTCTCTTGCATCCCTTATTCTCTTCTCATAGCTCAATGCAACCAACTGTCATCCCTGGCCAGTTGTCTCAAGTTAGGGCATACTTCCTCTTCCCTCTCTCTCTCTCACACATCCTCTGGAATCTGCATTTGACTGACTTGGAGGTACTTGACAGAACGAGCACATGAAACAACAGCAAAGGACTCCGCACACTCTCAGAGTCACGCTAACTCTTCATTACAAAGCCTTCAACGGCTTGGCTTTGAGGGACGTCCAACACTACTGTACCAAAGCCCAAGTTTCAGTGCTGCGATACTTTTGTCCTCAGATTACTGACAATTAATGCTGAGGATGCAACTCCATCAAATATAAAAATCTCAACAAAAAAAAAGAAAAAAATAGATCCCTTTTCAAAAAACAAAGCTTTGGAGTGGTGTCAAATCATTTCCATAAATTCATGAAAGCACTGACAAAACAACAATTAGCATGACAGCTACAAAATATAATATATACAGCTCACAGTAAAGCTCTGTGCCTTTTGCCAAGCTGTCATGATGAATAATTATCCCACTGCCTTGTTTCCAAACTTTACACTGTCTTTAACATGTTAAGTTTAATGACCTCTCTAGAAATCATAATCCTCTTATAAGTAAAACAACAAACAAAAAAACCCTACTTTTTGGGGTGTTTTTGGTTGAATAAGGTCCCCCTCCTCTCAAAAATGTGTTTTTCTTATTGTTCTCCTGGATGTCTGACCCTCACTGTGCCAAATGATGCATGTGCAGATTTTGACACTAGGCGGCTGTTTTCACAGTCATCTGATGAAGGGGAAAGCTTCTCTGTGCCGTGGGGTCAGTTCAAGGCGTTTTTTGTGCAAACGTGATTTAGTGACATCACTGGTGTGTCATGGAAACTTGAAACCTTCAACCCTCACATACACCTACATTTTTTTTCAAATGTCTTAAAAAACAGTGTCCAGTGGGAATCTTCAAGTTATTTTTATCTTTTAAATGATAATAACTAATAAATAATGACTAATAAACTAATAAG
This sequence comes from Lepomis macrochirus, assembly GCA_024633595.2. Lineage (NCBI taxonomy): Eukaryota > Metazoa > Chordata > Actinopteri > Centrarchiformes > Centrarchidae > Lepomis > Lepomis macrochirus. The sequence goes on along the minus strand of JALXJV020000024.1, from coordinate 7,769,183 downwards.
AAATAAAGTGGGATGACTTAACAGTAAGAGAAACCCTAACAACAGCTGCTAAATGGTAAGTAACTTCAAGCATCTTAATCTTTGACCTAATAAGGCCTGTGTTTGTTTGACTAGCCCGCATGATAGACTTAATGCCGGCTAAGCCCAATTAACAGTGACACTGAAAAGGAAGGCTGGCATTAGCTTCAAATAAGAACCCTCACTATCTCCTTGTCACATGTTTAGACGAGTGCAAGTCACGCACGCTCACTTCGAATGCATAGGCAGACACGCTGGCACATACGGTATCCTCCAACACGCACGTACAGGTGTGTGTTGTGCTCTTTAATTAGAGAAACAAGTGAGTGAGTCAGTCAGTCAGTCAGTCAGCCACCCAGTCTGTCAGCTCAGCCCTTTGTAGACAGGAGGGTCAATAGTCCACAAGGTTAATCTTTGGCTAATCTCACTACAATATGGAGCACGCCACCTGGGACAGCCGCACTAATATTCAGTACCTCTGTTTGTCTCTGTGTGGGTGTTCATATGTGGGAGACACACAGAGACAGAGACAGCGGGACAGTGGTACATTCCAGCTCTATTAATGACATTGTAGTGGATTAAGGCGGAGATAGTTTTCTAATCATTAACTCGCAGGCTGCTGGTGGAAGTGGAACTTAATACTGAGATCACAGTCCACAATGAGGTCATCTAGACCCCAGACGACCCCAGATTCTATTTGTTTCTATCCTATAGGCAAAGTAATGGGGTTTTTTTAAATAGAAGGATCCATTTGAGCAGAAGAGCTCCTCAAGACAAAAAGTCAAACTCAAATCATTCCTCTGTGTTCTACTGAGAGAATAAAGCCACGCAGAAGCTTTCAATATTGACAATGCTTTCATTGTCAGTGGCCAAACACTGTATGAAAGGTACAGCAGACCATTATCACTTGCCGTTTCATACACTTCACTGACTTTCTCTCTTGTGTGTTTCCACACTCTGAATAAGTCAGCCCGCTCAATAATTCACTAATTCTCCCCTCTGCATTCTTGCACATGCATTGTAACGGGGGGACAGAGTGTGACAGCGATGATATGGCTGTTACAGTCGCATATATACAACGGGGTGATGAGGCTTCAATCAGTCGCTGTTGAGGCTTCTACACAGGCTGCGGGCACTGCTTCGCTGGGAAAGTGTCTTGTGATCTGAAAGCGCTGAAAGACTTTACTCTTCTCCTCTAACCACCTGACCAAGTGATGGCTCGACCTGCTCCTGTCTTTCTTTGTTGCTTCATTTCTTCCTTTGCACCATCTCCTGTTCTTCAGATTAGGGATATTCAGGCTTCAAATGAGCGGCTTTGTGGTTACGAGTTGCATCAGCGCCGGCACGACATGCAAATGTAACGAGACAGAGGGAGAGAAGGAGTGCAAGTGGGTAGAAGTCAAAGAAAGACAGAAAGAGCGAAGGCGAAAGAGAGAAAGAGAGAGAGGGGATGTTATTAGAGGAATTGAGAGAGCAAGGGTTGACAGAGATGCATGGAGAAAGAAAGAGAGAGAGAGAGGAAGGCAGGCATCTTGAAGGCAGCGGTCACACCTGTCACATCCCATTTATCTAATCCAGCGCCTACTTAAAACAGCCGCACTCTTTCTTTCGAGAAAGATGTCGCGCAAACAAAACAAACAGAACGAGAATACGGGAGGGAGATGGAGGGAGAGAGAGGGGGATAGAGTTGGGGGGTGAAGGGGTTGTCGGATCTCTTTGCTCTGTCAAAAATCTGCCAGGGAGATGTCATCTCACTGCGTCCAACAATGAAGGTCATTTCCCAATCAAAGGGAATTAGCGGGGAGCCACGGCTTCTTCAAAGATCTGGTAAATTAGGGCCTGTGACATTATTTATGTGTAGAGTCAGACAGGCAGCCTTATCCCGAAGGCAACTTAAATGGCTTATGATCCCCTCTCCCCAGTCAACCTCCCAGCATATAATCCGGGTGCCCTGCTGACATTTTTACCCTGGCATTTTGCAAAGTCCGAGACAGAGGGATCAGAAAGACAAGACACAAGACAGATTCTCTATTGTAAACGGGTGTCACTCAGCTGATGTGTGTGTGTGTGTGTGCGCGCGCGCGGTGTGACATGCTCCTGCGCTAACACGGGTCGCAAAACTTTTCCTCATCAACATGCATTTATTCATAAGTACAAACAGAAATTCTGGATACTGTAAATGTTCATGCCCTCCTCTCAGTGCATGTCAGTGAGCAGGTTTTGCCATTTCTGTGCGTTTATGTGTGACACTGTGAGTGCACATAGCCTGTAGGTGTGTGTGTGTGTGTAAATTTGTGAGTGCCTGCATATATGTATTTATATGCACTGGATGTGGCAGGCTGGCAGTGTGGGCGGTTCTGCCTTTAGTTTGCAGATGTCAATTCTCTTCCAAAATGACTGGAACAAAGTAAAAATTGCGCCTCACTCTCTTTATCCTTTTACTGCCTCTGCAATGGAACCGAATTAAACAACTTTTGTCTTCTTAAGCTCATCTGTGAGGGGAGGTTGGTTTAAAAACACGTAACTCTTGCCAGAAAAAGGGGGGAGAAAAAATCCAAATGCTTTTTTTTTTTCCTACAGCCAGCACAGATGCCGCTGTTCTTTTTTTGATTTCTTCGTCTTCTTCCCTTCCTCCTTCTCTGTTGCCCGACAGAAGAAACTCTCTCTCTTTCTTTCTCTCTTGCTCCCTCTACTATAGCCTGACATGTCTCGGGTTGTGCAAGGTGTATGTGTGAAAAACAATATTTGATGCTTGGCGCGTCGTTGTGGATCAAGGCATGGACAATGTGGCAGTAGGAAGAACTGGAAACAGCTGCTAGACTAAAATACACACACACACACACACACACACACCAAGAGAATGTCAGTGATCACTCCTGCAGGGGGGTAAGACTTAGCTCTCCACCAGAGCTGCCAATCTCCACGACATACACTTACAACGCACCTCCGATACACTGCCAAACACACACACACACACACACACACACACACACACACACACACACACACAGCAAATCCCTTTACATGCCACGGCTAAACACAGACACTGTCAGTTTTGACTTTGAGGTCCCTCAGGCTGGGACAAGCGAGCAAACACACACACACATTACTTTTATCCTCCTGTTCCAACGATATGGTGGAGGTTTTCCATGGAAACACCCAAATAAAAATAATGTAGCCCTCAGATAATTATTTTAGGATATTAATTTCAAGGGTTATTAAAATCAAGCAACAAAATTGCCCTAGAATTACTTGACAAATTTGAATGTCTTCATTCTAATTGTATATTTAAACTTATTGTCCAACGATTACACACTTGCCCTTCCTTATCTAAAAAACATGCAGCTGTATTTTCTGTATTTTAAATAGCAGTTTGGCTAAAATGTATGCCAGTATATTTTACCACGACCCCTTGCTGTTGACAGGCAAGCGTGTGTTGATTCATTAGTGCATCACTGGCATGAGAAATTAAGTGTGACCACTGTGTCTCAAGACTGCTCAATGACTGTGTTAAAGCTGTCAAATTCACATGAACACACACACACACACACACACACACACACACACACACACAGAGTCACACATACATATTACACAAAAATAGGGAAAGAGAGGGCTCATGGAGGGAAAAGAATAAGAAATAATGCCTGGTGAAATATCTTTATAGTTGTCTGTCGCATCTCGTCTGTTAATGAAATAATTAGTGTTTGTCCATTAACACATTTATGAGAGAAGATGCTTGCCTCTGCCTGATGTGAAAACAATTTTTTCTACAAGGATTTGCAAAACACAAACATCAAAGACCAAAAAAAAAAAAATGAACGAAAGGTATTAAAAAATCTGAACTTGCACTGCGGAGTTTAATGCACCCCGTTATGATAATTCATAATTTTGGTTGTTTACTAGGCAATAAAAATCCATCTTTTAATAACTGCGGTTGCATCATAAGTGAATTCTGTGTTGATTGGCTAACCTCACTGACCACTGCTAAAATCCTTCCCATCAGGCATTTGAACTGAGCTGTACTCAGCCAATCAGGGTCCACCAGCATGGTGAGAACCTCACATTCAATAAAATACCCTTTTAGCTAAACTACATTCATTTGCAAAGCATTATGAACAGCAGCACTATTCTTACCTAAAACCGGGGTTTGTATAAAAACATTTTTTTTTCTTTTTTCTAAAAAGTGAATAATCTGGCCCCTTTCAGCTTTTTAAAACATGCGCGAGTGCTGTTTTTTTATTGTGTGTGTAGCAGTACAGCTGCAGCAGGCAGGTAAAGTGGCCGGGCCAAAGCCGAACAGGCAGGCGAGGCAGGCGGGATGAAGAGGTCAGTGTGTAGCCGAGTGCTTCTCCGCCACCGTGTTAATTTACTATGACAAGATAAAGCTGTAATCTCGTCTCTCCCCCTCTCTCTCCTCTCGCTCTTCCCCCACTGCCTCACTTCCAAGTCAACCGGTCGCCAATGAGCCATTTACTTCCCCCTATCACTTTACGACAATTGCCCAGAGATAGACCCTCACCCCACTCCCTTAGAGTCCCACAGACACCCCCCACCATGCTGTAAATCTCCTTCTCCCTCTCCATTTCTCTTCATCCACTCTTCACTGACAGACAGTCAGTGGCGAAGGGATTGGTGCTGTAGCCCCCCCCCCAAAAAAAACTTAATACACATCTTACAACATGCCAAGCAGGCAGTCAGATAAGCCCCCATCCCACTCACCAGACACACACCCAACCCTTGCTTGCCACTTAATAAGCCACATCAGCTTTTATGCTGTGTATGACACCCCCACCGTTGCAACACATGTTCTTCCAACACACATCAACACTGTCTCACTTCACGTCATTTAATACACCAGAAACTAGTTGTGTGTCATTTTGGTGATATTTTCAGGAGGGGCCCTTTTTTTCATTAATATATTAATATTAATAATGAACATTTGTATATTTGTTTAATGATTTTATATTGTGTTGTGAGTTTATATTGTGTAAATATATAAGATAAATCTAAATTAAATGGGAAATAGTCTAATCATTGTTCTTAACAGCTAAAGATAAGGTGTGTGTGTTGTGTGTGTGTGTACACCCATGAGTCCCCCACAGTCCCAGGACTTTGGTTTACAGTCGGCACCTGAAACACAAGTCCACTGTGGGAGGAGCCTGCCTGCTAATCAGTGGACTAATTACAGAATTAGCTTTCCATTACAGCTCCTAAGCGCTGTTTCATTGTTTTACAGCATGCAGAGCATTTATTGTCAGTATGGGGGAAAGGTCGACAGTCATTATCAGAGCACTGCTGTGACAAGGTGTGTATCAAGGCAAGGGCCCATAAGAAGCTAAGACTGTGTGTTGTGTCTTGGCATACACACTGTATCACACAGAAATTGAAAACACACTTTAAACAGTTTGGGTGCAAACACACAAGAGTCATTGACGTTTTACGAAGACAAAATCTTTTAACAGATGTCCCCAAATTTTAATAACATGTCTCATGATGTTAAAAAACAAAATAATGTATACCAGCAACACATAAGACCCTATACAGTCACATAATCGCACTTATGTATTGAACATGCATTGTAAATCACACCACATGTATAGAATGTGGAATGAGTCACATGCAGGAAAACAGAGTCATCTTAAAAATGCACACATAGCTGTGTACTTACACACACATGCACGTCAACTAACAGAAGTTCACAATGAGCCGATATACTGGGAGTCCTGTACTAACATTTAACATGAATCACACAGAACTAAACAACCAGACACACACATACAGATGCACTTATACATACAGAGCCATACATACAGCGTCACCACACAATGTCACACTTCATCCTGAAGAAAATGACTCACAGCAATGGCTCACATTTTTTAGTCACGCAACTGTGCATCAAATGGGCTCAAAGCGACGGCTGGTGGTGCGCACATTAAAGCAAAAAACACGTGTGCACCCAAACAGTAGCCTCGAAGCGTCACTTTTTTCCCCCAAACTTGCAGCTCCCAGCACCAAACTGCTTTTCACTCGGAGAGAGAGTCAATTTTTCCTCTTTAGAAATCTCACTCTTCCTATCTACTGTGAATCACTGGTCAAACATCCATGTATTTTATTTCCTCATGGTTGAGATTTGTCCAGTTTTTTTGTGTGTTGGATTTTAAAAGGTGACTCATAGTGTACGTCCACAGATTTTCAACACAAGACAAATATCTGCACATTAATGGATAGAGGAGAGGCTCAGTGTTCCAGAAAAATGTAAACCATGTTGACGGGACATTTGGAACCTTCGTAATGTCAAAAAATATACTGAAAGTGCCAAATGTTGCCACGGATTCAGAGTTACAATGTGAAGTTTTTGCTTCTATTTGTTTACATTTTGGCAAATTGGCACCATTAAAAGTACATCCAATTGGCTATCAGCACTTCCTGTTTGCCGTATACCCATTACTCATTGGATTACTCAAGCCGGTTCTGGAGTTTTGAGAAGAGTTCTAAGCAGATTCATTGATATCTACTTTCCATGGACATTGGCAAGATAATCATATCCCCAGTAAGTGTAAGTCACACAAAATCTGATCTGGGTATCATGTCAGTTTGTTGAGATTTGACAGAGTTATGACTCTGAGAAAGAGTGCAAATTTTAACGCAAACTGTGGTAATCAGGTTAGGAAGCCCTAAGGACAAGAGAAAACTTCTACTTGGAGAACATATCTATCATTTTTAGCTAATGCTTTGTTCATGAAAACAACATCGAAACTTTTTCAAAAGGGATTAAGTTTCCCAAATGGGCCAAAAGTAATGTGATAGAAAGAGAAAAAAAACCTTAAAGCAGTAAAACATTCTGTTGGACATACTATCTGGAAACATCATCAAAATGTTGCACCTGTTTCATAAAGTGAAAACGGCTTAAGGCCGCAGCCACCCATGGGTGGGTTCTTTCACCCTGAGAAACAATAAGCGAGATCGGATGCAAAAAACGGCGGCTGTCCTTACCATGTTCGGGGGGCTGTCCAAGTTGCGGTTGGGGGGCGAGCGAGGGGACACCTTGCCGCAGTAGGAGGCCAGGGGGGAGGTGGATGACACCGCCCAGTCCCTCGCTCTCCTCATCCTCCATTCGCTGTCTGCTGGTTGCCATGGTTACCTCTCCATCTGTCCCCCCATATGGAGAGGCTGGTCGCTTGGAAGACATCCTGGAAAAAAAGAAGAAAAAAGAAGGGAGATAGAAAGACAGAGAGAGAAGGAAAAATGAGAGGAAAAGAGTGAGCAATATTCAAAAGGATGATATAATATGTTGACGACTGGAGTTATATGATGGTGGCAACAGAAAGTGTGAAGGGTTCCTGTGGGTACAAGTAGCTCCTATAAGCTCCTGGATAGTCTGCTCCAACTTTGCTGTGTGTTTACTGTCAAAAAAAAAGCTAGCATGAAGTTCTTTCAGCAGGTATTCACCAACTCACATTCAACTTATCAACCTGCGGTTCTCTTTCTTCCCTCTTCTCTAGATCACCTTTTTCTTTTTGTTGTTGTTGTCGTCGCACATTCAGGCGACAGAGATCTCACAGTGCACCCCCAACACACAATAACCACTTCAGTCAGTTTGTGAGCATCCAGCTCCTTGGCAGACCTTCAAACACACTCTCAGGGCTTACAGTATGTTTACCACGGGGGCCAGTCAACGTTCGCATTACCAAAAAGCCGGGGCCATTACTGCAAATGGAGCCCGCTTGCACTGGCATTGTGGAGGAAATGACCATGTCTTGACAATGGGCTTTCAGAGAGAGACACAGAGAGGGAAAGAGGGGAGAAAAGAGAGACAGGGAATGGGAGCAGTATGCACAGTAGCAATAATATGTGTTTATGAAAACCTGTGGACAATAGAGAAACTGGAGGGAAATAGCTAGCAACACGAGGGCCCCGCTGTTTGCATTTGTTACTGTGGCTTTGTTCCCTTGAAAAGAAGGAAAGGATATAAAGCCACATCTATTAGGTGAACTCTGTCTCTCACAAGGTAAATTTTCCTCCCTGTATTTCAGCTGAATAGGGATGCAGTGACTATGCAGCAATAATAGAATTTAATGTGGTTCTCAGCATCGCCTGAGTGCTTTCAGATGCACTTGTCAGCCTTGAAGCCACAGCGACTATGACCCCGGGTAATAGGCTGCTAACGCTCAGTCGCACAGAGGCAACGCATGACAAGGATGGAGGGATGGAGGCGTGGATGGAGGGACTGTGAAAACAGGGGAGGGGTGTGTGAGATGGTAAGCAGTGAGAAACAAGAAATAAGCAACAGGCGTCTGACTCTCGAAGTCTGCTGATTCTTTCCACTTTCCCTCAACAATCTTTTCCTTCTTTTCCTTTTCTTTTTTTTTACCAAGGCCAAGAGCTACATCATCTTGTCTTCATCCTCTATCCATATCTCGTCTGTTTCTGATTGGCTCTGTCTTCCTCTCCGGCCTTTCTTTCTTAAATTCTTCCCCTCTCTCGCTGCTTGTCTCCGGTAAACTGATTACACTCTTGACTCTATTGGATTTCCTCTGGACTGTACATCTGGCATTGTTCCTGGGAGCAGCCCTGCCACTAATTCATTGCTTGTTTACCTTATGACAGTGGAAAGGAAAACAATATTGAGTGCTGCTCACTGGAGGGGATGAGGGAAGCGCCATGCTAAGAAGCACAACATACGGCGTTATCACATCGTGGGGAAGGTTACAGTCAAAATCAAATAAACTCGACTCCAGTAACAACATAAAAAACGAACTCTCCACCATAGTGACATAATCTAATAACCTTTAATTGTTTTTGGAAGATATTGCCTGCAAGATTCATACACCTCATAGATAATCTAGTAATTGAAAACAATTTGCAAATTGGTGTTATAATTTGCATATTGCTGAGAACCTTTTTACCTCCAAAATGCCAAGTTTTCAGGAACACAGAAAAGCAACTTTGTTTTCTTTGCCTGTTTTTTTTTGTGTTTCAATGGGCTCCGCTGGGCTTTTAACGGCTGTACAATTTCACCCACTTATGACGGACTCATGTGATACTTCATTTGAAGTTAAATCAGAAAATTGCTTAATCACCACTTCAGAAACATACAGCTTTGGCTGTTATATCAAGTTAAAACTTCAGTCTCACAATTATAATGGCTTTTGTTGCACACTCTCATTAAGGTTCGATCCGCTTACTCACATTCTGCCTGTTACAATAAGGCTGAACGAGTTAGAGTCAGTGTGTTTTAATGTAGGACAATGTGTACAGAAGACAAATGCACAAACACAAATACATAGACAGTTCTAAAAGTCAACAGTAATTTCTATCTGCAGCTGATTTCTTTATCCGTTTCTCCTGGACACTATCTTTGTGGGCTTGCTCAGCAAAAACGGAGGCCATAAATTTCCTGTAAAGACTTTGTATTTGTTTCAATGACAAAGGACTGAGGAGATAAAACTGCACACTGTTATCTTTAAATACAATTGATATTAAAACTGAAATTTACTTGTGATAATGTCTATGATACTTAAGTAGAAAGACTGGGGAGCAAGCTATGTGTGTGTGTGTGTGTACAAGTCTGTGTGAGTGTTGTTCCACACATCGTCCGATACGAACGGCAGACCCAGCTGTACAAACTACAGGGCTTTGAGCCACGCGGCGAGCACGCGCACACACACACACACACACCACAACACACATGTGTGCATACATAGAATAGAGGCCTTAACACTGCAAGCCTGTCTTCATCACTGCCTGTTTACTTTACCTTCTTTCACTCTCTCACACTGAGGCCTTTTGTTTCGGACACACACACACACCTCCCCTTGTGTTCTGTGCACACCTCTGCCTAGCCATAACCCTACACGCTGACCTGGGGTCAGCTTTGTATCTTCTCACCTCACCAGCATTGCACTTTGGCTCAGCTACAGAAACATCTTTCAAAAGTATGTGAGGATCTATTTGTTGTTTGTTTTGTTTTTACCATTTTATCATCGATCATTTAACCACAGCAGCCACATACACATATCTAGATGGACGGGTGATCCATGGACAAGAACAGTTACACATTAACACAGGAAACAACACAGACATCCAAAAACTCTGTGGGCTAAAGAGAGCCGTTCACTCTTCTAAAAAACCTCAGTGGCAAACGTTTCATCATACTTTTGCTGTTTTCGCTCCTCTTCTTCTTCTCCCTCTACTCCTCTTAACACCCGTCCACCCCCTCCCCAACTCTACCAGGCCTACTACTTCCTCAGAGGTGGGTGTCTATGAATGGGGAAGCCGTTCGCAGCTCCTCTCCGGCTATAAAATCCCTCTCTCCCTCCCGTTCGCCTTTGAAGTCGAATTACTACACAATTGGGCACGGCGGGTGTGCAGGTTACGCCGGCTACTTCATTTAAAGTTTGGCAGGGCTGTCACGCCAGCAGAGACCTGGAGGAGACCTGGAGGAAGCTGCTTGAAAGCGCAAGAGCGATGAGAGGATTAAAAAAAGATGAGGTTTTATTAAGTCGACAAATTGGCAGCGTCGTCCAGGTCATAATTAGAGAATATTAGCATAATTCTGCCACGTCCAACAACAGCAAAAATCTAACACTTCACGTCAAACCCAGCCTTTAACACAATTAATACATACACAGACGCTGCTAACCTTTTTTACAAAGCAGCAAAGTAATGATATTTCAAATGACATAACACCAGTGCAACAATATTGAAGTATTTTTTGATTTACAAATCAAATTATTGAGAAAACTCCAATGTGCTGTTTGTCTCTCTTCTCTCATTTCTCTTGCAGGAACACACACACATAACCGTGCACACGGTGAGAGCGTTAAGCTGAGATTAGAGCACCACTTCCCCTTGGCTTTTTGATGATTAGCGGCTCCTCAGTTAAGTCCCTCTCATATCACATATGTCCACTGCTGCTAAATCACTAATCGGACAGCGATGGACGTCCATTAACCGGCCAAATAATCGCCATCAACGGTGGTTAACCGTCTCATGGCCTTCACTTAATCAACACGTCCATTTCATGTTGGCACATCAGCAGCGGCAACTTTATGCACACGCAAGCACGTTTAAATACAGGCGGCAGGCTTATAAGCATGCAAGCGGGGCTGCTCACACATGCAAGTACCACACACACACATACACACACACACACGTATATATTTATGAAATGAATTAAGCAAAATGGGAGCAAAGATTAATTTTAACTACACTCAAGAGTTAGGGAAAGACAAAGCAGCCATCGCAGAAATGTCACAGGCTATCACACACACACACACACACACACGTGCCCGGCTCTCTCGCTCTGTGTGTCTGGCTGCTAACATTATCATGGTGCTAACTGCTCTTGTTAACTCCTCTACTCAGAACAAGCTTTCAGGGAGCGTGGGAGCCTCCTCTGGAGAATTCCACAGTAAAGTGTGTGTGCTTCTGCGTATGCATGCATGTGCGCGCGCGTGTGTGTGCACATCTCCTCTCTTTAAATTACAACCCATTATTTCAACCTCTACACAAACACACCGTCAGTTCAATCTTTCGTCTACAGTAAAAATAAGCACGCCGGCTAATTCCAAAGTGCTGTCAAGAGTCAAAGTGACATTTGTGTGTGTGTGTGTGTGTGTAGGTGGGGGGTTCCCGCCACCTTGTGACTGCTAAGAACTGCCTGCCTGTCACTCAGGTGCGGCTCTATTTGCGTGGAAATGCGAGCTATCTTTGAAATTGTTCTCTGAGGGAATGGAAGGGCATATCAAAATAGTTGAACGGAATGCGCCTTTTAGATAAGACGCTCAGGGCGTTTTGCCTCCGAGGAGCCGACCGCAACATTTACATCCGTATGACACCTCAGGCGGGAATTTAAACAAATGTTTCCCCCTGCGTCGCGCTATCACTTGCTTTATTGCCATCGCCTTTTTCTCTCCCGCTGCATTTCCTATTCCCTGTCTCAGCTTTCAAAACGATTTCTCCTTCTGTCTCTCTCTCTCTCTCTCTCTGTTTTCTCCGTCACACACTCTTGAACTTATTTTAACATCGCCTGTCCTCCTGCTCTTTTCCTTTCTCTGTCTTCCTGCCTCTCTCTTCCCCGGTGTTGTCTTACTTACTGTTCCCTCTTTACACAATCAGCTGTTTGTAAGAATGTCGCTCCATCCTTCCCCCTCCCTCCCCCCTTCTCTCCCTTCTTCTCTGTGCAGACTCTTAAGGATATTGCCTAATATCTATTTATAGGCTGTCCTTTTGAACAGTGGGAAGAGTGGCAGCAACAGAGAGGAAAGGCTGAGATGGAGGGATAAGGATTAACGGAGGGAGGACCTGGAGGAGGGAGTCAATGATTCCTTTTTCCCTTGGTGTGTTTCTGTTAGGTTCGATATGCTTGCCAACTAGACTTTAAAAGCAGTTGTAAAGAAGTTCTAAGCATAAAAGTTTACATTCCTCCAACATTTTGATTTAGGAAAAATGCTGATTTTAAAACTTTCAAGATGTCTCGACATAAAGGTAAGCATATATACATATATATATATATATATGTGTGTGTAAGGTTTTTCTGTTTGTACTGAAGTAAACAGTGTGTAACGGGAAGAAAATGTGAACACAGCTCCAGCCTGTATATGCTCACACATTCATATACACACAGACACACCCTAACACACAGGCACAGACGCACACACACACACTCAGCCTCACACACACAAAGCATCCTCTGTGAGGTGCCCTAAATCGGTGGCTGACAGCCCAAACCGTGTTTCCTGTCCAGTTAACCACAAAAGGCAATAACACACAAACTAATGTCACCACTGTTAATCACACACATACACACATATACGCTGTAGAGACAGTCATCGGTTGTGTGTATGTGTGTGTTTGTAGAGTGAGCAAAGGGGGTGGGCGCAAAAGACGTGGGCTAACTCACGTGGCCTCTCTACCCCTCTCTCTCTCTCTTTCTGTCTGCATCTCTTGTCCAGTCATCTACCCAAAGCTTTAGTCAACAGCGAGGCATCACTCCACATACTTTCCATGTCATGTTTTTTAGCTCTTTCCCCCGTTTAAAACCTCATTTATGCCTTTACACTGAGTCACCAGGCGACGTGATCGTCACTGACATCCTGGCACAGAAAGAGAAAAGATAAAGGGGAGAGGAGGAATGAAGGGAAAGGGAAGAAAGTTTGTTAAGCTTGACAGACTATCTATCCATCCATCCATCCATCAAACCATTCTTCTATCTATCTATCTATGGTGGGTTTGTCGTCATCAGCTTAAGGTCTTGTGAAGACAGCTCGTGGGAAAATCTTGAGTGTTGCTATAGAAAAAGGAAGAAGAGAGACAGAAAGAGTGTGTTGGGGGAGAAGGGGGGGGGGGTGAAAATAGACAGACGGCGAGAGGAAAAGTGCATCCGGTGGACGGCGGCCCCGCTCCCCTGGTGTTTTGCGAGGGGGAGATGCTGCATAATGTTTATTGAGCGAGGGACAGTGTTTTTCCATTGTTGTGCCAGGCCACTATTTGTGCTGCATTTGTTAAGCAATCCATAAAGGAGTCACAACATTTGTCTCACTGTCAGCGACTTGGCCTGCCCCTGTAAACCAGACACACACAACACACACACACACACACACACAAATGCGAGCTCATTCTCACACATAAATGACAACACACAAATACTCGCACACACACACTCCCAGCTGGCCCTTTTCTTTCGTCCCACACTTTGAAACTCTCCCACCTCGGCCCAAATGGTCTCCTCCTTTTTCCTCTGACCTCCCCCCTATCCCCTCCCTCTCTTTCTCTCGCTCTCCCTCCCTCACTACCTGGAAGGACAGAGGTTTCATTGTGGCACTCTGGGAGGGAGCTCCAAGTCTCTAACACTGTCTCCTATTGTCGATTGGAAGGATGGTAATCTGTGTGTGTGTGTGTGTGTGTGTGTGTGTGTGTGTGTGTCTGTGTCAGAGAGAGAGAGAGAGCGAGCAACATAGTGGGACTTGTGTAAGACAAGCTCCCTGGATTGATAGATGGCTGCAGAAATGGACAAAGAAGAAGAGATGGAGAGAGAAAGAGGGACGTGAAATGTGACGACTGAAAACCTGGATAAACACACACATGGTTTTCCTGCTCTGTTGACAAGCAATACCTCCACCCGACCTTTGACCCCTTCCCAGTGACCTCATGTCGTATGACCAGACTCTAGTTAGCCTGGAGGGACACCTTTGTCTGTCTCTGTCTGTGTTTTACACACTCTCATCCTCGCTCTCTTTCCCAGTCACTTCTAAACACTCCATCACTTCTCCGCTTTACCCCAAAACCCACCCTCCTCCCCCATTCATAAACAACAACAAGAACAAACGCAGCCTAATATTCTCCCTCCCTTTCTTCTATTGGCTATCAGAGAGGGTCAGCTGATCGCACTGGGGTGGGAGGTCGTGGTGGGAGAGAGTTGGTAGGGTCAGGGGGGCTGGGGTGGGAGAGTGCTGAGAGAGGGGAGGAAGTTGGGGGGGCGGGGGGGTAGCATTCTCCTCTGGTATTTTTCTGTCTGTCGTTCTTGCTTTTTCTTTTTTGCCCCCCTCTCACTCCGTGGATGGAGACACGGTTATCAAGGCTCTCTGGGGACAGACAATATGGCCCAGACAATGGCCTCCAGTCCGAGGTGGTGGTGGGAGAGAGATGGAGAGAGAGAGAGGGGGAGAGAGAGAGAGAGAGGGAAAAGAGGGAGGCCGGGACAGGGCCACAGGGGAAGAGAGGGGCAGAATGGCGCATTAGTTTGCAGAGCACGGACACTCTACTCAATTACTCTACTTGCTCTCTCTCTCTCTCTCTCTCCCCTCCACAGACACACACATTCTCCCTTCCCTCAAACACACACACCACTTTAATCTCGCCCTTTAAATGAAGTGCAGAGACACTTGCACTGGAAGCAGCACTGCTCACTTAAATTGGAAACAAGTTTTTTTTTTTATCATCAGCCATGAGAATTTCTCTCTTAACAACTGTCCATACTTCCATAATCACAAAATAAAAGTCGACAATCATCCAAATAAATACAAACACACAGTGGTGGCAGACCTATTCAGATTTAGTATTACAAGTTAAACTCTCACATTCAAAATTTAAAAAAAACATCGGCACAATATGCTAAATTTCAAATTACTCATTATGCAGAATCATCTTTTTCAATTATTATTATTATATATATTATAATACTTACTGTTGTAGGTGATCAATGTGGAGCCAATTTCAACTACTTTATATACTGAATAATAGTTCGATCTTTAATGATGCATTTTCTATGCTGAACATTTTTTTTTTTATGTAAAATCTTCAAAAGCAACTGTAGAAATAACAGCTGTCAAACAGATAAACAAGCACAATATTTTCCTCTCAAATCTAGTTGAGGATATGGAAATGCTCAAGTAAAGTACCTAAAATTACACTAAAGTGACTAAATGTACTTATTTACTTTTCGCTGCTGAAAATACAAATAAAAAAAAATGTTTGTCTCAATGGAGTTAAGTAAAATCCTTCAGGCTGCTGATACAGTCCCTGTTGCTGAGTGCGACGCAAGTGATGTCAGCTCGTGTCTGAGTGTGTCCTGCTTAACCGTTCAAAGTGTTGACACATCCACTGTTGACTGCCCCCCCCACCCCTTCACCCACCCCACCCTCTTCAAACGCACTGACACACACACAAATACCCCAATAAGCGGAGGGGACAAATGGAAGGGTGTGAAAATCCACCGCTGCCTTCCTCCCCCTTCACCACCTCAATCACCCAACATCGTCTCACCCCCCCCACACCTCCCCAGTTAATCTCTGGCACTCTCACTTTCCTGTGACCCTGCTTCTTCTTCTTCTTCTTTTTCAACTCCTTCTGTCCATCGGCGAGGAATGTGTCAGTTTGACCACATCACCATCATTTCCCCGTCATCTCTATATCCACTGTGCCACAGCAGCTCCTTCAAATGTCTCTTGTCTCTGTCTTTTTCCTCTGTGTTTAGGCTGCTTTGGCTTTCTCCGTTTCTCCCTGTGTGTATATATTTCTGTTCTGTTTGTGCGAACAGATGAGGCCGTGTTAGCGAAGGCAGTCTGTTTCCACTATTTTCAGCCTCGGCTGGAAATTTTGATACACAGCCGAACGCTCAGAGGACCAAAAAAATATTTCAAATCCTATAAAGCGTAATTAGAAGATAAAATTAGAATATAAAATAATTTAAGTCGCCAAATATCCAAGCGTTGTCAAAGCATGAAGTGCATTTTTTAGCAGCTAACCAAGGAGAGACAAACCATATCACAAGACTTTTATCTAAAATAAAATGATAAAAATGTGTGTTTTAAACTTCAAGCAGCAACAACAAACACAAACACAACAAAAAACCCTCATCTCTAAAAAAGCAATATTTCATTTCAGACAAACCTTCTTTTAGAAACTCTGAAAAACTCTTCCACGTTGGTTATTTTCAATCAAAAGTGAGTTCTAGTGAATTTGAACAACAATATGATTTAAGGAAGAGAAGAAGGAAGGGGAGAAGAGGAAGAAGAGTTGAGAGCTAAACGAAGAGGAAGTGCGATGAGAGGAAGAAGAAGGAGCATGGGGTGACGGAGGCGAGCGGACACTTACAGAGACGCAGGAACGGAGAGCATCGCGACGACCGAGGCTGGAGCGCACACACACTGGCAACTCACACACACTCCGCTCCGCCGAGAGACTAGCGCTCAATGCACACACACTCGAAACACACACACACACAGGGAAATGGAAGATATCACTCTCTCGCTCACACACACATCCACATACGAACCTACACACACACACACACACACACACACACACACTCAGACATATACATGCACACGGCCAGAGCCACAGTGATGGAGTGCATTACTGGAAAGCAAGCGCGCTCTCCTCCTAAGTCATTGTAATCCCTGCATTTATCTCCATACATTCTGCTTTTCGTTGTAATCCTTTAAATTTTTAATTCCTACTAGCTGTTGTTATCTTTTCTCTCTCTCCTCAACCACTTTGCCGGATTGAACGGTTTATTGAAAACACATTTTTGCCACATCTAAATGTATTCTTAATTCAAGGGGCCCCTGAAACCCCCCACATCAACCCCCCCCCTCCCCCAATTCCACCGACCCCAGTTTATCTCGGAACAAAAGATTAGTTTCATCGGGCAAAACAGAGCGCTACTTTAATGCAATAAAAGTCAAGCAGGCAAGGGGAGAGAGATGTGTGTGTGTGTGTGTGTGTTTGCGTATGAGTGTGTTAGTATTAAAACGCCGGGTATTATAACATAATCTGTCTCTCGCGGCATTAGCATCAAACAACCATTATTCCACAGGCAAAAGCCAGTTGTGTTGACAGTGTCGGGGAAAAAAAGGGGCAAGGTTAGAGGGTTCGCACCTCTAAATGAAGCAGGCCCGCACAAACATCAGAGCAGCACAGTGAGATTAACATTAGCATAAGGCAAGGAAAAAAAAACAAAACAACAACAACACCGTGCAGAGTGACAATAGGATTACTGAGGGTTTGCATGTATTGAATTTGGATTACGTGAAAAATAAATCGCAAATAAGTACATTTTTTTAAAGGCGAGGCTGAGCAGGAGGGCAGGGAGTAAACAGTTCAAATTTGACAAAAAAAAAAGTGATTTATTTAAAAACTTTTTTGACGTTAAAAAATAAAGACATTATCTGAGTATTTCTGACTTGTTGATCGCACATTAATATGTTAGGCTGTTACAGAAAGAGACATGTAAATAGCTGATAGGGTAAAGCAGAAGTTAATAAAGTTGTGGTGAGCAGTGGAGATGATGAGAGGAGAGGATCACACATTCTGACTTTGACACACACACACCTCTCTCTAAGTGTCTCTTTTTCTGTCTTTCACACACACACACACACACACCCAAACACTGTTTTAAGTAGTTTGTCTACAGAGGTATTGAACTGAATGACTTCAGGCGGGTTAGATAGGGGAGGAAAAGAGAGTCACTTTTGTAAGTGCTGGGACAAAAATGCATGGACACACACACTATATAATATCTGTTTTGCCCCAGCTTTGCATATGGTATCTCTTCCAAAAGCATAAGAGTCAATCATCAACTCTGACTCTGTCACACACACACACTCTCCAACCTCAAACTCAGCCGACTTGCTGAGACAGTCCACATGCTTTACACACACACACACACACACACACACAGGCATAGACCGAGTCTTCTCTTCACACACATGCCTTTCTACTTTCTACTTCTATCCTCCCGGCACCTTCTCCTCCCTATCTCTGTCCCGCTCCGTCTTGTTCGCTGTCATCTGTATGTGAATGTGTGTGCGTGCGTGTGTGCGTGTGTGTGTGTGTGTGAGAAAGCGTCACGTACCTGTTACACTCCTGAGGTAGCTCAGGCTCAGTGAGCATGCTGGAGTAAGGGTCCGTCTCTCTCGACAACAACAACATAAAACAGATCCCACAATGCTCAGAAGAACAACGTTAGTCTCCCCAAAACAAGACGGGATAGAAGTGATCCTTCAACCTCTCGCACACACTGCTGATTCTCTCTCTCTCTCTCTGTTCCTCTCTCTCTCTCTCTACTCACACACTTTGAGCCTAACACCCTCCCTCTCTCTCTCTCTCTCTCTCTCTCTCTGCCTCTGTCCCTCCTCTTCTCCCTCCCTCGCTGTAAGCTGTGAGATCTAGGCTCAGCTCTTAAAGGGCCAGCAGCAGAGCCTCTTTCTCTTTCGCTTGTGTGTGTGTGTGTGTGTGTGTGCAAGGGGAGGGGCCATTTGACCAAAGGGCTCATCACTCCCTAAGTGCAAATGCACAGCAGTGCTGCCCCCCTCCTCAAGTCCATCTCTCTCTATCACTCTCTCCCTCTCTCTCACACACACACACTTTGGTTTTCTCTCTCAGACAAACACACACAAACGTGTGGACACACTTCAGAGTGACAGGACTGCAAGCCTTCATGCACTTTATGATGCAGGGGAATAACCAATATGAGGTGAACTATCTGAAACACACACAAGCACATGTTCTTTTCTGTCTTCTCTGTTTTAATACTTCCATATCACATGACTTGTCTAAATGGGATGTTAATTGTAATGCAGATTTTTGTAAATAATGTTTTCTCCTACCACAAACAATAATCCTCCCGCTAAATGGGAAAAAAATCCTTAATGTTTCATCTTACTCTTTTATAAGATTACGGCAGATAGACTGGATGGCGATGTGAAATTAATTATATTGCTGGACCAAAAGTTCAAAATCCAAAGACATTCAACTTACAATCACAAAAAAGTGACTGGCGCAGCACATTCTCAACTATGAGATGCTCCAACCAACTTTATAGCAATTTAAATTTGATAATCAAAATTATTGACAATCAATAAAATAAAATAATAAATAATTTGCTTTGACTGCTGATGTTCTGGAACAAACTTATTTGCAGATTTATTTCAATTTTAAAAAATAAAGAAGACATACATAGAAACATGCTGTGATATTCCATTATATTGTGTCTGAACTTCAGGATGTAATCAGAAAGGCTGTGTGTACTTCAGGTAATTATAATTGTATGAACGCTATGGTACAACACAGACAGAGATTTTTTTTGCTTTGTTTCTTATTTGACTCTTGCTTTGGCAATGTCAACATCTATTTTTGTTGACATTTTGTTTGTTTCATAAAGTTGTCTAACATGATTGTTTTAAAGTGTTACAAATGCAACGGGCGATTCCAGCAGTTACTGGATCACTGATGTAACGCTGTACAGTGTTGTGGGTCTGTGTAATAACACAATTCCAGCTGCAGCCTGGACGCTTCTGTATAAAGTGATAATCTACCTTGAAAAAACAAGCTAAAAGTAATAGTTTTTACTACATATTTGGAATGCCTTGGACTTACCCATGCTTCTAGCCTCTTTTACTCTCCTCTTTTACTCTCCCTTTGGTTGCACCATGTCAGGATAGTGAAGTTCGTTTTGTGCTCCACTTTAACACACATCAAGTAGACCTAAAACAAACCTTGACACAAGATATAAGGTAGCCTAAGTTCCAAGTGATTATATTCTCTCTCTCTTCCAAGGGTGATCAAATAATAATGTGTATGTAAGGGAAATGTCGCAGGAAAACAGCCACTTTAATGAAATCTAATTAACTTAAATTCATGTTTTCAAGAAGAAAAATTAAACTGAAACTTTATTGGCACTATTCCTTGTCATTCTTGAAATATATGTTACTTCATAATTCCAGCAAGTGATAAGCAGTAATGTCAGCCAACACTGATTCATCAATCTCTTCCTACCTATGCCATTTTCTTCCTCTCTGTCCCAGTCCTATGTTAAAATATCGTTAGTCAAAGATTTGCAGCTATTCGTTTACAGAATGAGCGTTGCTATGATTTGTCTTTGAACAGTGACAACGATGAGTGTTGCAGGTATCTGAGAACAATGCACAACCTCCAGCCAGAATCAATAAAAGTTTTGAGTTTTGACTTCAGTCTCCTTTCATTTTTCCTTTGTTTTGATTCAGTGAGAAGCAGACATTTGATTCTGCGACATGGAACAGTTTTGTTACAAGCAGACAGCTGAACACTTTCAACAGAACATATGCTGAAGCTCACATGCATGAATGAACACACACACAGCCAGACTGACAAAATACACATATACAAACTGACTGAAACCTTCACCAATTACCCACACCCATTGTGTTCTCAGGTGTATGTACAGTGTGTGTGTGTGTGTGTGTGTGTGTGTGTGTGTGTGTGTGAGTGTTGTGCATGCTGCTTTCAGCCCTTAGTGCTGTCAGTCACTATTAGGGGTGTGTGGTCTACATGTCACACATACGGCCAATCCAGCTATTGTTCTGCAGAACGCAGAGAAAAGCAGAGCTGACAGACTGCCACTTCTGTGATACTTGAACACACCACACACACACACACACACACACGCAAACACACACACACAGAGGAAGGAGAGAAAGCAAGCCCTGTCACATTTACTGTATAGTCAACCAAACGCAGCATGAATACACTATACGGTGTTTATAAAGTGGGAACATGTTAACACACATATTTATAAAATCAGAAACTTTGCAGACGTTTTCAGTTCCATTTTTAATATAAATTAAAACCTTTTGCAGCTTCTGGTAACATAACAAACCTGCATAATGTAATTCGGTACAATTACTAATTACTTATTAAAAAGTGTAATCAGTAAAGTAATCCAAGTACCCCAAATTAAAAGTGATGTAATTTGATTAGTTTTAGTTACTGTTGGATTACTTCAATGGCAAATGGGCAAATGAAGACAAGAGAAGTATCAACGTTGTGTTGTCTGCTCAGTGTATATTTAGAGAAACATAAAATAACAAAATCTCCTATTCCCATGAAATCAAAATCCATGTTTAAATGTTTTTATATGATATGCTTTGCACTATGTCACCACTATCGCAAGATCATCCATTGATGATAAAAACACGTTTTGTCTGTATTCTTGATGATATTTAACAGTTTGTCCTTTGGAAAACGATTTAAGAAGAATTCATGACTCATTTTGCACTTGTTTTATTAATTTAGCGTCCAATGAAAAGATTTCTCAATATAATGCTATTGTTTCTGGGACTGGGCCCACTGATTACTGCACAAAAACACAGATTTTTTAACTGACTTTGGTGAAACTGGATCATCTTTGCAGCGCCTGATTGAGAACCAGAGCTGGGTGAGCGCGCAACAAAACCATCCTCAGGAGCCTCGCAGTGAACATGGCATCAACAGGACCGAACATAGGCTTAAAGACCAACAGAGAATCCAGTACAGAGATGATTTACACAGAGCTTCTTGATGGACACAAGAACTTGATGGATAGCTTAACTTTTTGCTAAAACGCTAACTTAACTGTAACTTTATGTCTCCTACTTTAGAGCCAAACTCCGCAAGGAAGCCCCCTCAGGACTGTATTCCCAGTGGTCAAACTGATCTCTGTTGTTGGTCTCGGAGGCTGTATTAGGTCCTGGTCCGGCTGCCATGCTCACTGAGACCTGCACCAGTCTGCACAGAGTCTGCATGACAGGATGGGGGCGTAAACACACATTTGGCGCTACTGGAGACTGTAATTGCCAATCAATGTCTATAACACGTCCCTCTCTAGCTTTGTGTTTTTATAGAAACACGTACATGTACCATAGACTTTTTTAAGTATACAGAGGCAAATAGCTCTGCATTTTCCGTTTCATTGAATCTTTCTGCTTAAAGTAATCCTTATGAGTAATCCCACATTTTTCAAAATATACCTGTAATCTGATTACGTCTTTATTTCCTGTACTGTAACGGAATACAGTTACTTTTTTTCTCTATCCTGATTACGTAACTCCGTTACTCCCAAACCCTGCAATTAACTGCTGAAGCTTAGCTTAACTGCTAAACCTGTCCTTAACTGCTGTCTGGTTTTCGTTGTATTCAACGACCTGCCAAACCTAACAAAGAGGAAGTGGGGATGTACTGTACTTTTTAACGCTAAGCCTAAGTTTTGGACCACAGAGCTTGCAGTAAGTTTTTTTTTTTAATGAAATATTTGTTTCAAAGGCAGCAATTGGTCGAACAGAGGCTGGGATTATCATGGCGACAAAACTGAACTGAGGAAGTCTCTCGGATGAGAGACACAAGGTCTTTGACTATCTTTAACCAAGTCCAGGTGCCCTTGATTTTAACCGTCCATGGATAACTATGACCTGGATGACTGAGGACTTTCACTGACATGGCGACCCAAGTTGCACCGATGTGATCCTTTCCCAATTTTAACTGTAGGAAAAAATCTTGCTCTCTCTCACTCACACACACAGAAATACATTCACAATGCCCACCTTTATATCGAAAAATGTACAATGTAAACATCAGTACACATACAGACAAAGCACACATCCAAGCCAGCTCCCCCTTCTGCTCTCTATAAGACAGCAATATGAACATGTCAATGTCAACAACAATCAGCGGCATTAGTTTTCTATTTACCTAATCTAATTCATGGTCAAATGGAGAGAATACACTGAGAGGGCTAAATCTAATCGCATTCTCCGACTAAATTGAGCCCCGATTGGAAACGGCATCTCTCCTTGACCCCGTAAACAGCTGCAAAACCAATGATAACCTCATTTGTGCATTACAGAAACTTAATTTCTCCATTATGCGGCTGACTTGGAGGCAATCGGTCAACATAACAGAGCAGCGCTGGTCTGGGCACACCCCTTGCCCTAGACAGCTAAGAAAATGGGCAATGGGCCTTCTGGTAGTCATATTTTGAGTAGATTAATTCACACAATGGGTATGGCTGTCAGAATTTACTTTGCCATGAACTTTGCTTTGATTAATTCTGACTTGCCAATGGTAGACAATGGTAAATTTAGCAGATACAGGCGATACAGAGGATAATGCAAATGCACAACAATGAATGTACCTGTTCATGCTTTTTTGCATGGAGACATTTCTTATGAGGTTGTATCAATCGGCCCGAGGTCAAGGTTTCTCAAGTGGCCATTCTGCAAAGAAAGAGGCATAAAGAGACAAGACGAAGTGGAAGACGTAAACAAGCTTGGCACAGAGTTTTGCCGGAGAAACCAACCTCTCAGGTGTAAGCCATCATCTGCAGTTGAAAGATGTTGCTGAGGACTATGAATGAACAAGGCCACCGGAGTGTATTGTGCTCGGTGAGAGAACAATGGCAAAAAAATAAAAACGGAGCGTTTCACCTGGGCAGAATCACAAAGGGCTTGTTAAGTGATTCATACGTTCATAATCTGAGCTGTGTTTTTGGAAAGAGAGGAGAAGGAGAGAGAAAGTATCACACAGTTGCTCGTATAAGGACAGGATATGCAACACAAACACACACACACAAACCAGAACATACCCAGAAGGAACAGAAAAAAAAATCACAATACTGTAAGAACACACATACACACACACACACATTTGTGTTCAGAAAAACACGCTCTCATTCACAAACACAGGAAAAACACACGGAGCAGCAAGCATGTGCACGCAACACATAAACAAGAGTCCATTACAATGAAACCGTTGATGGGAGGCCCCTGTGTCGGGACCCTAACAGCTGTAGTGCATTAGGGGCCGACCATGAGCAGGGGCAGGGACAGACCGGCAGTAAACAATCCCAAAGCCTGTAGACCCACACACAAATAAAGTCACACACATCACCCTCACATTTTCACGAACATTCACACACCATATTATGCAAATGCGGAGACACGCACGTCGTACACAATGTGGCAAATCAGTAGTTATGGACTTGAGAGGGGTTTTTCCATGGAAGAGCAAGATCACATAGTTTGCATTTAAATCGGAGCGAAATGAGCGCGCTAGGGCTTGTTGAATATTGCTGTGCTGTGATGCTGAGAAATCAAAATTCTAGGACAAAGCAGCCCAAAACCTGGCAATGTTTTTTAGAATTTCAATCATAGCCATCCAGTACAAGATGATAATGGTCAGCAATAGTGTTATGAATTATGAATCATAGGGCAGTTGCCATATGCAGATACAGTAGTTGAGACAGACAGTTCATTCTTGACCTTGGAAAGAGCAATTGGAAATTAATCTCATGTCAAGGTCCGCTTAC
Source organism: Lepomis macrochirus (assembly GCA_024633595.2). Lineage (NCBI taxonomy): Eukaryota > Metazoa > Chordata > Actinopteri > Centrarchiformes > Centrarchidae > Lepomis > Lepomis macrochirus. The sequence continues at coordinate 7,744,561 of JALXJV020000024.1, read as the reverse complement.
TGATTTGTTTTGGGGCTTTTGACCATATCACACGGCCTTCATCAGCAAATTTAGCTTCTTCAGTTGTAATTGAAATGTAGATTTTCACACTTTTCATTGTTCAAAAGTTGGGGTTGACTGCTAACAAGTCCTGTCAGTGAAACAATAAAATATATTGTTGGTCCATGTACTCAAGAATAACACATGCCTGTATCTGCAGGACAACATAATTTGTTTGTGCTTACTTAATTTTAGGGTTTGGGTAAGTTTAGGGAAAGATCATGGTTTTAGTTGAATTACTATGTACTCTCAACACTAACAGTTCTGTTAACTGCAGTTTCCACGATACAAAAATTGATTTGTATTGCAGAATTGCGCAATATCAAAATTCGGACTTGTGATAATGCCCCAGCGCTGTTGAATTTTGTATCTCTTCACCTTTACAGTCTCTTGCACTGCCACTCTCACACATGACACATCCTACTCACATCATATTTTAATTGCTTTGCAAAACTAGGGCCTATTTAAGCACTTTCTTGCTCTCCTGATCTGTCAGCATTGCTCCTTTGCAAATACTCCTGGTGCCTATACACTCACTGGCCGCTTTATCAGGTACACCTTGCGAGTACAGGTTTGGACCCCCTTCAGAACTGCCTTAATTCTTTGTGGCATACTTTCAACTAGTTGTTGGAAATATTACTCAGAGACTTTGGTCCATATTGACATGATAGCATCACGCAGTTGCTGCGGATTTGTTGGCTGCACATCCATGATATGAATCTCCCATTCCACGATATCCCAAAGGTGCTCTTGTGGATTGAGACCTGGTGACAGTGGCCATTGGAGTACAGTGAACTCAGTCTCACGTTCAAGAAACCAGTTTGAGCAGCTGACTCAGATTCATCAGACTCGGCAATGTTTTTCCAATCTTCTGTTGTCTAATTTTGGTGAGCCTGTGCCTCAGTTTTCTGTTCTTAGCTGACAGGAGTGGCACCTGGTGTGGTCTTCTGCTGCTGCAGCCCATCTGCTTCAAGGTTCGACGTGTTGTGTTTTCAGAGATGGTATTCTGCATACCTTGGTTGTGACGAGTGGTTATTTAAGTTACTGTTGCCTCTCTGTCATATCTTGAACCAGTCTGCCCATTCTCCTCTGACCTCTAACATCAACAAGGCATTTTGGTCCACAACTGCCACTCAATGGATATTTTCTCTTTGTTTGTCCCATTCCCTGTAAAACCTAGAGATGGTTGTGCAACAAAATCCCCGTAGATCAGCAGTTTCTAAAATCCTCAGACCAGCCCGTCTGGCACCAACAACCACGCCACGTTCGAAGTCACATAAATCCACTTTATTTCCCATACCGATGCCCGGTTTGAACTTCAGCAAGTTGTCTTGACTATGTCTACGTGCCTAAATGCATTCAGTCGCTGTCGTGTGATTGGCTGATTAGTTATAACAAGCAATTCAACAGGTGTACCTAATAAAGTGGCCGCTAAGTGTATATATTCCATATGCATGCTTGCATGCAAAAAGTCCAATCAAGCAGTTCCAGACTGATCTGTGATGGCGTACTTACGTTTGTCCTATTGCTGCTGCTGGTGGTGTTTTTGTTGCTCCCTGAGGACAAGCTACCAGTGGAATAACAGTGAAGCTTACATCATTCAGCTGACAGTTATTACTCTGGCAACCACAGCAGCTTATTTGAGCCAGCATTAATACATGAATGACACCGAGACACAACAATGGAAAGAAGGCCGGATGGAAAACTTGACTAGTGTCTGAAGAGATGCCTTACTTCAGTCGACTGGTCAAATGCACACAACCAAAAAGCAGCCAAAGCATGCAGGAGAAAATAGATCCATAAATAGTTGTGAAGTCTTACCCGACAAACATATGTTTTTGACATTCTTGTATCAGATATCATATTCTAGGTTACATCCTAGGACAGTCTTTCAAAAATATTAGATATGATCAACAGAATAGAATTGAGCATGAAGGCCTGTGGTGTGAACACTCCTTTTTCTCTCCATCTGTCTCACTCACAGCTCATCTCAATCTCAGGTTGAGCTCATATATCAATACCTCTGGCATCTTTTCTTCTCTCCCTCTCTTCTTTTTCCTGAGAGAGGAGGCAAGAGGAGAGGCCAGTATGGAGAGGCGCAAGCCCCTGTGAAGTGGCTTTATCGTGGGGAGACACGTGCAGGCAGAGGACCCCGTCTGAAGGCTGAGTGGCAGGCGGCAGAAGCCATTAAGATAGAGCTGCTATCTCTTGCTGCCAGGGCCCTGTTAATACAGGTGGGGGCTCAGAGCGTCATTCACACAAACTCACTCACTCACACACCTTCTATCATGTGGTACTTGAACTGACATGCGGTGACATGGATGTAGACACGTGCGTGTTCATTTACACTCTCTCTCTCCATCTCTGTGTGTCTACCTGGAGTCTGTTCCCCCTCTAAAACCCATCAATCCCTGCCTAGGCAGGAAAATTGCACAGATAGACAGGCAGAGACCAAAAGAGTAAAACAAATTGCTCTCTCTGCCACTTTTACCACGAAAGTATAGTGTTAGTAATGTCAGGTAAATGCATATCAGATTCACTCTTATGGGATATCCAGGTATTAATATAACTTAGACGCTAACCCTAACTGAACTATCAGTGATTTCAGATAGCATTTCAGTTTCAATTTCTTTGGTTTCTTTGATATGCACAATTTCTCTTATACCCATCACACAAAAAATGAGGTCTTAGTGGAATCTGTGTTAGAGGTTTTTTTAAAAAACTTTCAGTGTAACTTCAGGTTTTTGGGAAATACACTTTCTTGCTTTTTGCCGAAAGTTAGATGAGAATATCAATAGGGGAGAGCGGGGTGAAACATTGCAGCTATGTCTCCTAGTTGTTTCATATCAATGCATCGCTTTAAAGTCATCCTGTTGATCATCATGTCCGTGCCTCCTGATGAATGGACTTCCCATTTTTGTACTTCTCCCACTACTCTGCCCAAACACACAATAGGAGATGAAGCCTGTCTGTCTTCCATTTACAGAAGCATGATGGTTTCTGGTCTAAAATCATGTCAATCACATAATTTTGGTCAATCAATCACATCATTTTGGTGATGCATAAGAATGCAATGTAAAATTACAGTAAAATAGCTGTCTCAACTTCCCTCAGGTATTTTGGCTCAAATTACCCCATCCGTGCCATTTTAACAAAATTTTGTCATCCAGCAGTTCAAGGGTAATGCCATGCTAACAGTATAGCCTCTTATTGTTTCTTCCTAAAGGACTAACACATACCTAAGATTTTCTCAAACCTGACTGTAATTGTTCAGACAGAAGAATCAGGACTCCTTGAAAACAACCTTGGTCGTTCCAGGCCTTTCTGTGTGGATTTTACATTTTCTTCCCGGGGTGCTCCGGCTTCCTCCCACCATCCAAAGACATGCGGACTAGATTAATTGGCGACGCTAAATTTGTCCTCAAGTGTGTGTGTGCCTGGTTTGTTTGTGGCACTGAGAAGGACTGGTGACCTGTACAGAGTGCACCCTGCCTTTCCTGCGATGTCAGCTGGGACCGGCTCCAGCCCTCCGCGATCCTGGACGCAGGACAAGCAGTTGACGATGGATGGATGGATGTGCTTATGACTTATTCCATGGGCCTCTCTCCATCACAGGGTGAGTAAAAAGGATTACTCTTCAAAAATGTGTGGTCACATGAGCAATTTTCTCTATGGTTGCCGAGAAATAAGGGGGGCTCAACTTCCCCAAAGGCTCAAATCAAAATCGCTCTCCCCTACCCCTCTCATGTCTTTTCGGTTAAGTATGGTGCTGGAGCCAGCGCATGATTAGCTTAGCTTCATATAAAGTCTAGAAGCAGGGGAAAACAGTTAGCCGGTGACGCCCTGGAGTCTTGTCATCACCATGAGGTCAGGCAACCAATTGACATGCCAGGGAGTTACTGCATCCCTGCCGCTGGTCACTGCGGACAGATAACACCAGGTAACTCCCCTTACAACCACAATTATTGTTACATTTCTGGTTGTGTATGATTTAAACAAAGAGGATACAACATGCTAATCAGTGACATTTAGGGCAAATTTATATGTCTGCATCGAGCCTTCGCCTTTTTTTCTTCTTCGTTGGTGTCGCCTAACATTAACAATGGAAACTGAAACTGAGCGGATCATGTTAGTGTTGGAGCTGATCAACGTTGAACAGCAGTCACTTTAAGTGGTATATTTTTGACATTTGAAGAGAGCTAGGCTAGATGTTTACACCTATTTCCAGTCTTTGAGCTAAGGTAAGCTAATCACCTCTTGGCTCCAACTCCATACACCCAAATTTTGGTATCAATCTTCTCATCTACTACCCCTAGACAGTAAAGGACTTCTGTTTGTGATATTTAAAACAACTCTGTATGTCTTTGCTAGAAAGCAGTTCTAATTGAAAACTGAGGTCTGTTAAATATCAAGAGTAAAGTATTTGAAAAGACACTTTCAGCATTGTGAAAACAAAATTCTATTGACCTCCATTGAGATATTTCCAAACCTGGCTGAATCAAACCTATTTACGCAGCTAGCTATCATTAGTTGTAACAGAGATAGCATGGTTTTGTGATTTGGTTGAACTGACTCTTTAATTACATATGTTGACTACTGTGCAAGTGCACCAGTGAATTAAAACATGCATTTTATGAAAAACAGAGATTGTGGGATTAGGATGGCTTTATTTCAAGATCACAATGCAAGGGAGAATTAGTCAGGGGTCATATTTGTTTCCTCATTTCTTTCTTGGTCAGTAGGTTTTTTTTCTGTCTCGGCTGAATGACAGTGTTTTAGTCCATCCCACCCTTTTCTGACTCAGAGACAGTCTTGTTCAGAGTTTTTCTCTGCCGCTGCTCAAGGTTACTGGACATGGACTGCAGTGTTCGAATGTGTCAGAGACCTTTCTCTGCCATGCTTCTATAGCAAGCACACTGCTCTAACCGCTGTGGCAAACGCTGTTCTGTAAACAAAGCTGTTTTCTTCCCCCGACAATGGCTGCGTGGAAAATTAATTAACGACCTGTGCTCTTTGTGCGAATCTTAACTCATTCCTAATTAGCTGTATTTTTTCTGCTCTCCTTGAAAACATCAAGTCAGTTCATTGGGGCTGAGGGAAAATAGACCGTTTCTGGTGTCACTTATGTATTAGTAATCTCTGGTGCTGTGAGAGAGCGAGCGGCAGGAGCAGACAATGCAAGAAGTGAATGAAAGGGAGTCTGTGTCACAGCAGGGTTAATGAAACACTAGCCTGGGAAGATAAATAAAAAGTGAATGATTTACAAAAAAAATGACCTGTCCAGACATCTTGGAAACACACATGCATACACAGACAAATACACAAAAAAAAGTGTCTATACACGAACTCTCTCACACATATGCTGCAATTGTCCTGCTAACCAAGACAATGGAAACTTTTCCTTGAACTTTTTCTCTCTTCAATTAACAGCAAACTAAAGGCTTTGATGGACTAAAATTAATCTGCAGAGATAAAAGAATGAGAAGGAAAGAAATATCTTTCAGGGGGAGTGTGGGGGTGGGGGTGTTCTGTCAGTTCCAAGCAGTGACTGAGCATCAAGGTTGTTAGTGATTGGATGAATGGCAGAAAGAGACAGACATGGACTTCATTTACCAAGCACCAACCTGTGAGACAGTTAGACAGATGATGGTGAAAAAGATGGTCTGTGTGTTCAGATGCAGTCTATTAATTCTATTAGAGCCATATTAAAGAAGTACAAATGTCACTACCAAGTACCCAGCACAGTCTGGATTGTTTTGCTGTTTTCTGTGCATGTGCTTCAAAGGTCAAATGTCAAGCTACTTGGTGCAAAGAAGCATGCAAATGTGTACAGGTGGTAAAGCCCTGTTGACGTAGCTTGTGATTTATGATATTGGTTGTGTTGGGCTATATAAATAAAAGACTTTGGATTGGATCAATTAGATGGATTCACAAGGACAGAGTGCTATAAAGCAGCCAATTGGAGATTCCCCTGGAGAGCCATAGACAAGGTCTTGACACTGGTAGTGGTAGGGTGGCGGAGGGGTAAAATTGCAAAGCAGCGTAGAATGTAATGACAGTGGAGAAAAGGAGAGAACATGGTTTAAATATTTGACAATCCCTCAGTTAAGATGATCACTGGATGACCAGAAGACCCCTGAACAAATCCCAGCAAAATCATTGGATAAATGCTGGGAGGTGAAGTTGATGATGACAAACTATACTAGAAATAAAAAAAGTCCCTCCATCTTTCATATTATATTCCTATTTCTGTTGACCCTCTAGGCCATTTCGGCAATTTGGGTCTTATTTTTGGAGTTTTGTCTATCATTCCTAATAACAGTGAACATTAATTTCATGGTAACATTGGTAAAAAGAAGTCAGATGGAGCAAGAATCATAAGCAGTCAGAACCCATACGGATTTTAAACAAACTCCCATGTTAGCTAAATTTATTTGAAAGAGGAAACAAAGTCACAATTATTACAAAAACCTGCCCTATATTAACATCCATCAAAGTTTACAGACTAGCTTCCTGGATTGAAATCTCCAGAACAGCTATTCATAACGGCAAACCATGCAAAAGCTTTAATTGAACTATTAAATTAATCTATTCATAGTAATCAAGTTATTTTGTGCATGTACACATGCTGAGTGGGGCTGAAGTCTCAGCCCACCACAAGATGAATCTTCCGGTGCACCACAGATCTTTCCCTCACAGAAGTAACTGGGCAAACTGAAAGTTGATTCCCTGTCTCATTAGATCACATAGGGAAGAGCAAAACATTTTTAAATATGAAAATATAGAGGATTATCAGTTTGAGACTTCCAGAGCTTTGTTTTTATCCCCAGGAGCTAATGTTCTCCCCCTCTCTCCTCCTTCATCACAAGCTCTCCCGCAGTTGCTATCTCTCTCCCTCCTTTTCAATCTTTCCCTTCCTTCCATCCCCTAAACCCCCCGCAAACCCCCGTCCCACTCCACCTCAAAGCTGTCAGGATGTTGCCTCCTTCGGTCTGAGGCTGAATGGGGGGATTTGGCTCCATTCCCCTCTCCTCGCTTGCTGCAGCTGTTTTTTTTTTCCTTTAAGAGCACACATGTTTATGCACCAAATCTCTGCACTTTGTGTTTCTCCGCGTCAAGGCACAAGCTCAACCCTGGATTGATGCGCACTGGCAGCCCCCTGTGTACTTGCTCTGAGGGAGAAGGGGGACGACAGAGACAACAGAAGAAGAGAGAGAGAGAGAGAGAGAGAGCGAAGAGGAAATGATTTTCTGATTTTCTACACAGGCTTTGTGGTCCTGGAAGGCTGTTTATATGTGTTTTTTAAGTCCATTGGTAAGAACAAGAGGAGAGGAGATTGTGCTATCCACTGCCTAAGGGCTATGCTGAGCCTATGTATTTAAGCTCCCTCTGTTCCTTGCTTAACAATAACGCCTACTAGTTTTAATTTAATTCTGTCATTTTTTTAAACTAAATAATCCACTTCCATTTTCTATGTCACAGCTGGAGAAATAAATCTAATCTTATCGCATAGCAGACGGGGTGTGAGGACACTTAAGAGTTTTTCTTTCCTGTTTTTTTTCTTCCTCAAGGCCTTGTGTGATGAAGAACAATAGAGACAGAAGTGTGAGAGTGTGTGTGTAGTTTACAGAAGAGCAGGTAGGGCACAGGCAGTGCTTGAAAGCGTTGACAAAATGCCTGTTTGATGTGTTTCTTAGTATTTTTGGACGTGCTCGACCGTGCGGGTTTGTGCTATGTGTGTTTGTTTGATGGTGGGAGGGATTGAATTGAGATAAGGCATAAAAAGCCAAACAAGATGCCAAAGTAAGACAGTGACAGTGAGTGAAGAGTAAGAAAGATGAGTAAAACCAGTCAGAGATTCAGAGGGAAAAGAAAGCAAAAGAAAAGTAAACGGAAGAAAAAGAACAGTGTTGCTTGAGGTTTAAGGCCACCAGCCAGCTGGCCTGTGGCCACTCCAGATGTGGCTAGCTTCCTAAACATCTTACAACCCAGCAGCATGCAGCCTACACACACACACACACACACACACACACACACACACACACACACACACACACACACACACACACAGTCATTACCAGACCACAACTCACCACCTTTTTATAGAAGCCATTTACATCAGATTTCAATTTTGGTTCAATGTGTAGCCGGTGCAGATGCCTGCGTTTGTGTGCTCCTAGTGTGACCTAAAACCACGAAACATCACCACAGGCATGTGGCACATTAAGTAACTGCTTCAAAAAATGTTCTTTTAATGTATGCTATTTAATTGTTGGTGTAAATTGATTTACTAATTAGTTGGAACTTGAGGCTATGAAGAACAAAAAGGTCTTTTCACACCTGTTGTTTGGTTCATTTGGTTTGGAGCAAGGATAAAAATTTAATACCTCTGTGCATTTTAGTTCTGGCCTGGTTTGTGTCCCATTAGCTTAATTTATATCCAAATGTAACAACATATTTACAGAATTTCCAGAAAATTGTCAAAAGAAAATGTCAATTTACACGTTTCCATATTAGGAGTTGGTTCATCGTAACAGCTGGTTTCCACTGCACTTGGTCGCATTTTCTTTTAAACACCGACTTAGTTGCAAGGTTTTGCTAATTGAAAATGTGCATACAAACAGGTGGAGGGAAACGCACTTGGTGGCACTTTACAAACAAACATAAGGTCTTGTGGACTGATGGTGAAACCTTGATTGGAAAGTTTCATCCTGCTTCATCATCATCATCCCTACACTCGAGTGATGAAATCATATTCTGGTAACTGACAAAGTCATGTTTCACTTTATTGCATCTAATGTGTATTCACATTATCTGGTGTCACAAGGAACTGACCAAGAAATATCTGATTTTGAGTTAATACTCATAATCAGATGACTAATAATTGACTTTTATTATGACTAATAATTTAGTCAAAACTGCAACTCAACCTAATATAACCATGCAAAAACAGGATGGAAAAATGACTTGTTTTACAGGGAGATATTTACTGTGTGATTCCCCTCTATTTCAACGAGGAAGCCAAAGCAGTGAGACAAGAGCACAACACATTCCTGTTTCACTTTCAAATTGATCAGGAAAAATCCCTAAACTCTCAAACACACCAAGACCCTCCTTTTTAGATGGTCTCGATCAAGTTGTTTAGTCTGTACCAGAGATCAACTGACAGTTTTCACGACAGCCTAAGCAAACTGAATTGAAAGAGAAACATGCATCAGAGGTCAAGTGAACCAAACCAAACAGGTTAAGGCCAACTCATACTTCTGCGTCAAGTCTACGCCGTGGCTGGCAGCGTAGGCTATGTGAACATTTATACATGTGCGTTGTTGTCTGCTTCGCTCTGTAATTACACCGCCAAAATGCTAGTTGCTGGTGGGGTATGAGTTTCTTCTTCGTTGGTGTAGGCTCCTACAAACAATGGCGAATGAAACTGAGAGGATTATGTTGGAGTTGGAGCTGATCGATGTTGAACAACAGTTACTTTTAGTAAAAATACTAAAACGCAGAAACGATAGAAGGCTTCGGAGGAGATTGTATGTACGACCCTTGAACAAAAAGAAGGACAAGCCAGAAATGCGATTCTACAAAGCCGGCCACAGTTCTTGCAATCTGCGTTGCCGCGACGAGTAGTTACATTTTGGAGGTGCATGTCAGGCTACAAATGAGTGTAGTAGGATATTCGGCTTTAGTTTCTATTCTTAGCGCTTCCATCCATGATCTACCGTTGCCCACAGGAATACTATCAGGGCTCTGTGGCTTTGACCCTTGACTCTTACTACTGGTTTCTTATAATGTTGGCACTTTGGGTGTTATTGGCGCTTATCTGCTCTCCTTGACTCCCTCTGGACTGCAGCTTTAAGCCTAAATTATAAAAAAAGACCATATATTGTGCACAATATGCTGCCCCATTTGTTTGAATAAAGGAGAATGATCTCACAAGTTGTACATTAGATGTCAGTGCCTGTCGTCTACACGCAGGGCCACCTTATGTTGTTGGGCACTCACACATCAATTCTTCACTTTTATGTCAACATACACTACAGTGCTGTTTTGTTTTTTTTGTGTCTGTAGTGGCAACCTCCGTTAACCCCCCCCCCCCTCCCAAAAAAGTCCTCCTTTTCTCACTGTGGGAACACACTGGCACACAGATGGTTAAGCCCACCCTTGTGATGAGTGGGAAGGGTGGGAGGTGGGTGGGGGGTTGCTGCAGATGGCACAGAGGGCATCGCCAATCAGCCTACATGAACACACACTAACACACACACGCACACACACACACATCTACACAGAGAAATAACGGGGAAGAGAGAATGAAGTAAACACAAAGGGGACAGAGACAGCGGGAGGTACATGTATGTATGTATGTATGTATGTATGTATGTATGGAAGGTATAAGTGGGTGGGTGAGTCCTGTACCCACGGGCACGTTGTGTGCTGTGTACGTGCGATGGCTGGCGTTGATCTAGCGTGGCACACAAAGCCTTGGCATCTCTCTGGCACCTCTGCCCACGCCATGCCACACTGAGAGGCATGGCGAGGCCTGCCAGAGGGGCCTGGCAACACAGTGTGTATGTCTCTGACTTTGTCTACATCTTAGAACATGTCTCTGAAGTGTGTGTGTGCGTGCACGTGTATGTGTTTATGTGTTCCTGTAAATTACGCTATATGTGTGTCTTTGTATTGGTCAGTACTTGCCCTCCAAATATGTGTGGCAATATGTGGCTTGCTGTTTTTGAAGGTGTGTGTCTAAATAAGCATATACTGTGACCCAACCAAATACCACACACTCCCATACACACGAACGCACACACACACACCGGTACTCCCTCTCATTAGGAAGACCCTACCCTGTGTCTCTAATGGCTAAGCCTTTGATATGCAATGACGACTAATTCCCTCTTGTGTTCCACTCTCTGCAGACAGCGCAGTCATTAGACAACGGACACGGACACACACACACACACACACACACAGTTGTGTTTGAGCAGGAATCTAATAATTTAACCCGTCCAGAGGTTCTGATTCTCATCTATGTTCACCTTACGTTATGAATTGTCTACCGGGGGACTCGCTCCCCTCACTTGTAATGTAAATAGAACAATATTTACATAAAAACATTTGAATTTATCATTAAAAATTGTGCTTCTTGATGTGGAATGCTCTTTAAGGCAATAAGGTGAAGCCTAATTTGCTCGTTGCACTGTTTGTCTTGTATGCATAAGTTATTCTGCCATCAATCCCACACTGTAATGAGGCAGAAAGATCCAAACATTCAAATGCACCTACTTTTCGTGAGGACAAACAGTACGCATTCACTACTGCTATGTAAGCTACCTACCTTTGTTGGTGCAAATATCTGTAACATTATCGCTGAAACTAAATGGTCTGGACCTTCCAAATAGGGAATGTAGAAATAGGATATAGCATTTCAGTGTGTCTCTGCACAACATTAGCAAAACAAATCAATGCAACAATAACAGGCACAAATGAGAGATATAGTTGTATGGTATCATGTGTGGGTATCTGTTCCTTATATCTTTGTGTTATATTACCCATCTTCATCGAGAACCTAGGTGGGTCATTGCTGGTTGAGAGAGGCCCATGTTTTCTTATGTAAAGGTGCCAATATGCAAAGCATTTCATCAAAAACGTTGCACAACTCTTCCACAGAACGCCATGCTCTGGTTACCTCATCTTATCCTCAGGTACTTTGCCCTCATGACAAGAGCACAAGGTGGACTTGAAGCTCACACTGGTCGGCACCTTGCTGTTTATGCTTTCTCAAAGTTAAAACTGTTGAATCTGCGAGGCATCACAAGAAAAATAAAAATACATTTTTTTACAAAATACAAAATGTCTCTGTCCTATACTGACAGAAGTGATCCTATGATATGAATTAATGATTTATAGTCTAGAGCTTAAACAATTACTCAATAAATTGATTAGTCAACTGGCAAAAAAAATGATTCAGCAACTATTTTGATAATTGATTAATCACTTATTTTTATGCAAAAAATATATTTTTTTTGCTTTGAAATGAGAAGGAATGTGCTGTTGTGAACTATCATGACAGAAATAGTATATATACTTTCTATTGTGTATATATATATATATATATATATATATATATATATATATATATATATATATATATATATATATATATCCAAAGAAAGACAGTGAGATTTATTATCGCGCGCCTATAAAATTGAGGGACTTGGTCAAAATTGAAGGAGCAGAGGTGGTGATATTCTTACTTTTTTCCCCCCATAACCTCTGTCCACAGTGCAATCAAATCCTAATTAACCTTCTCAAACTATTAAACATCCACATCTTACAAACTCCATGCCTCCAGGTCATAACGCAGGCTTTCTGTTACAAGTTGTTTGTCTCCAAGCCTAAACTGAGATTCCTCAATTGACATCAGCTAAGTAATTCTCTCAGATTTGACAAAGCTCAGAGCAACATAAGGTATTATACAACTGTTTACGCAGGCTAAGTACTGATTTTGACATGTAAAATTGGTGGTTCTAAACATGAAGCATGCAGTATAAATGATTACAGGGGAAACTGTGTCATGTTCAGTGCAGGTCTGTAAGAAAACTCCTTCCTCTGATTATTCCCTCTCCTACATTTCCTTATCAGTCCCTCCCTTTACCTCTATTACTGTGCCCTCGCCTCTGTCATTACCTATTGATTTATTTCCTTTTCTCTCTTTACTATCTCTCTCCCTCTCTTTCTAATCCAAACCCACTTCATTCCTTCTATCTCTACATCCACCTTCCCCACTTCACCTTAAACTGATACATTGCCCTGATCTCGCTTCCTCCTTCTTTTCCTCTTTGTTTCATCCTTTCCTAATCCCACCCTCTACTCAAACTTGTCTTTTCCTTTTCCCTCCTCCCTCTTCTACCCAACCACCGTTGTGTTATCACTCCATTACTGTGTCCTCAGTTCAATCTGTAGCTATTAACCTGGTGAACAGTCTCACCCCTGCTGACCCCAGCCAGCTAATACAGCTTACACACACATACACACAAGGGCTGGCTGCATTGGCACACCTCCCTGCTCACTTCTGCTTCTACTAACACTTATTTTAAAAATCCTTCCTAATCTTCCTCTGTCTGTGGAAGCCTATGACAGTGGGGAAGAAGCAGTGGAAGTAATAGTAGACTTCTGTGTCACTAATGTCAAGACAACAATTTGGCATCAGGATAAAGAGTTCACGAAGTAGTAAGTAAGATCAAAGGTACACAAACAAAATGAACATTTAGACTTCTGAATTTAAACAATAGCATACTTATTAGAGAACTTCTAAATTAAAGGCATAGGACACAACCAGATCAGCCGATCATAATACAAGTGTAGGGTTGGTGTATTTGTTAAATAGTGACACTGAGTCAGAGAAGGGGCTGCTATTAGCGGAGGAAGTGGAAAGGCTTTGTTTGATAGTGACAAGAGGCCTGAAAATGTGGCCATTAAAGTCTGACACTAGCAACGGTTGCCACAGTTACCACTAATCACCACTGCGTTGGTCGGTGAGGGTGAGAAAGCCAGGGCTGCGGTCAACTGTAGAACACCGCTCTGTGATGGACTAGGCAGGATGAGAGTGGACAAACTGATTCTTGATTTTGGAATGGTAGCAACAGGACTTAGCATATGCAGGGGCGGAGCCAAAGGAGACATCGGGGTGCAGTCATGTAGTAAAATCTGATTGGCCACCCTCAGTGCCACTCCAGATTTCCTTGACAGTCACTGATTGCTCTGCTTGTATCCAGCAGCTGACATCACCGCAAAAGGACAAGTGTGTTTTATGTTGTCTGGTTGCCCTTTTTGACAGAAAATCCAGCTAAAAGTTATCTCCAGTTTAGACATCCCAGCGATGAGCCACCCAGGAGCAACTAGCAACTGTAAATGAATCTTTTAAGCAGTTGCATTTTAAGGCTTCAACAGGCATGATGTTCACATAAAAAAAAACGTGCCAATCAACCTCTAGGAAGATTATTTATCCCCCAGATGAGACCCTGTAGATTCACTCTGTTTCCTAAAGTAAGGCTCTTTACTCAAACTGCATTGAAACCTAAGAGCAAAGAGTCAACATAAAGACTAAACTGGATTCCTCACGGAACAGCTTAATCTCGCTTGAGCTGTCAGAACTGCTTGTCAGACTGTCAAATAGCTGTGTCCGTCTACGTGTTCGCCTATTTCTGTAACTTTCTGAAACAGACGATCCTTCTTTCACACACACTTCTCACCACGATCGGCCAACTGTGCAGAGGTGAGAAAAGAGCTGGGGTTTGAACTTTTCTCTCTAGCTGTCTTTAGTCATTCGTCACAATGCAATTTCTGTCACTTTTCATGTGAACAACCGGGTGCAACACTATGAATACCTTCCAGGACAGAGTGTTTGAAAATGTGCGTCAGTCATTGTCAGTCACTGCTGTGTCCTGTTTTTGTATGTCAGTACATATAAAGATTTGAATCAATAACTCTTGATTACAATAAAATACCTACATCTCCTGGCTAATAATGGTCAAATAATGATTAAATAGCAAAAACTAAAAGCATATCAATTACATTAAAACTTTACCCTACAACTTCAAGTACATTCAAAATGTCCTTCCCTACCCCAATAAATATTACGAAAATTTAAAATTAGTTGTTTTCTTAGTTCATAGAATGATAAGGAAACAGTGTTTGTTTGTTGTTGTTGTTAGAGTTACATTGATGGGATACCTGCTATGCCATTTGTGGATAAGAGTGATGGGAAAAAGACACAAAATAAGAGAAAGACTTGATCGTTGCTCCATTAATTTATATGTTTCAGTTTGTAACAATTCCTTGCTTCCTCGTTTTTTTTTCATATGTTTCATGTCACAATATGGGCAAAAGGTACTGTTATTTAAAAAGGTGAGCAACAGCGCAGCAAGTAGGAGTTGTTTACAGGGAAATTGTTAATAAATATGTGATGTGTAATTGGTTTTAGTGATTAGTGTGTATCATATCATGACATGCATATAAAAGGTCTAAATACCATTTAATTTTTAATTTTTTTATTCATCAGATCTGACTTCTGAAGCAGAGACGGAAGTCCGACCCAGTGCTGCTACAACATACAATCCAGACAGACAGGCTGTAGAGAAAACACCTCTCAGTAAGCACTGACACAATGGCTGTGTAATACAATTGTCAATGACACTGGGGTGAATGGCACTCAAGCAGCATGTATATGTGTCCATGTGTATCTGTGTAGGCTGTTTGCCTTTGCCGACATGTGTGTGCCCATGTAGTGTAGCTGCATGTGTATGTGTGTATTCACAACACAGGGCTGCAGTTAAGTGACTGAATGCATTAAAAGGGTTGTTGGGGAGCCCGGCTCGCTCACTGCCCGCGATAATGAGGATGTTTTCTGTCTTCAGTTCAATCAGCACTCCCGGCTCTCTGAGATGGGAGAGCCTAGCAGATGCATGGCACGTAGCAGATGTGTGCTATTGGAGTGACATCTGAAAGTAAAACTCTAGAGCCTTTTTACGACATTGTGTGCTGCTGTTTAGATGCCCGCGATTTCCTGGCGCCGAGCGATGGTGACAACTGCAACTCGGGGAACAAGAAAAGGCAGAAAAGAAAGGGGAGAGAAAAGGAAAAAGGCGAGGAGAAAAAAAGGGAGGAAATCTTTGGCAAGGGCCTCATCTTTGAAGTGATTTGGAGAGAGATGACATGCAAAATTAGAGAGTAGCGTTTCGCCCTCTCCACTTTGACTACACATTAAACGCAACAGGGAGAAAATTTTCCCCACAAAGATAAATGGCGCATGGGGCACGCCGTGGTCCCTAAACAACACAGATTACCTTGTCTGCGCCTTTTCAGAATCTGTTAGGATTTCAAGCTGTTTGATTAAAGTTTTGTTGCTTGTTTTCAAATGTAGGTACATGTAACTTTCCAACTATTCAGTTCCAACTTTTCAAAAGCACAAAAAAAGTCTCTTCAATCATCTCTCAGCCAATGAAAACAGGTCCGTGGCCAAGAAACACTTAGCAGACAAAATACATCCAAAGCATTTGCTGTGTACAAGAGGCAAGATACCTGAAAGAATAAATGGCTAGGAATTATACAGTGATGTGTTTCATTGTATGGTATGTATCTAATAGGGAAAATGTTCCATGGTACCACTTGTGTTTCTGTGGTTCATAATCACAGATTGCGTGGCTGCTATGTAGAACCGTGTCCAGATCCTACATGTCTATCTATTCATCTTCACACTAAATGGCACTATATCAGAGCCACATGATTTTCTTATTCTTTAATAAGAAACAACTGCTATTTACTATCTATTATTGTATGGATTTCACAGGGGTTAAAGCACAAAGACAACTTCAGCAGTAATTACTTCCAAACAAGATGCTTAAGTAGGCTGTTTCTTACAATACCACGCAACACCTTCCTCTGTTTGGATTGTGGGCTATTAAAAACAGCGCAGATTGCGTGAAAACAGAATATGTAAATAATGAGAACAAAATTTTAAAAGTAAGAGCACATGGAGGTATTGAATCTAGATCTAATGTAGAAGTGGGTTTACAACAAAGACAGTATGTGTGAGTCACACAGAAGAATCCTATTCTCGTTTGAGGAATCGTGAGGCACCGCAACTTATTTGTCAATGCAGCAAAGATGAAAACATTCAGGAGTTTGCAGAATTTACTAAAAACTCTATTAAGCATCATTCAGCCCTGAAGCTAAAAAAACGGGGTCAAAATATCCAAAAAGAGCCAAAAAATGTTTCACAATGAAGATAAAGATCTAAGACGAGAAGACTTACTTTGCATTGAGCTAATTTAGATAATGTGTAGGTGATTGTTTAACGGACCAGTGGGCAGACTTTGTGAACATAAGAGCATTCTTCATTCACACAAGCATTTACACACACATATTTAATTGTGCGTTTTAGACCAACGCATTGTGCGAGTATATATGGTGTGAGGCTGATCTAGAGGGAGTTTTATTGTTGTGCCCACGGGAGCAGATGTCGCTGGCACTTACTCAATACTTTCTCTCATTCTCTCTCTGTTTTCTCCCTTGCTGTGTTGCTCCCTGTCTCTCTCCATCCCCATGTCTGTCTATCTGTCTCTCCCTTTTTTTCTCCTCTTTTTGCTTTCGACCAGATGGAGAGATGCTCCACTCCAAACCTTGCTCAGTCAGGATCACAATGCTCTGAGTCATGTGACTCCCGGCTATCTCCTCTCTCTCTATGTCTCTTTCCTTTTGTCTCTTTCTTTCCATAAGCGCTCGTTCTCCCTCTTTCCCAGTGTCCTTTTCCCCTTGACAAAGGCAGACAAAGGCCTTTCATTTCTCCAAGCTTTCTTGTGCTCTGTGTGTTTGTACTGTACCAAACTAGGCTCCCTCTCTCATTGTATTCCCTCCTTCTCATTGCAAAGAAGGTGTCTAGGGGCCCCGGGGCCCCTGCTCTGAGACAAGGGGCCTGCCTTAGCCCGGTGGTGGTGGTGGTTGGAGGGGGAGTGGGAGTGGGGGCTCGGTGTGGTGAGTGAAGAAACGAGGAGAGGAAGAAAGAGCAAAAGCGACAGAGTATATTATTTCATTAAGTGCTTTGGAGCTCGGCAGGGACTGAGGAGCAAAACCTTGCAGCTCTGTGTGTGACAAGGGCACGACCTCCCGCAACCTGGGAACTCTATCCACACATCACGCTGCTTTCATCTGATACTGGGGGTGTGTGAGAGCTCTCAGTCACTGGCGCTGGCTGGCTCACTAAGGGCTCTAAGCTTTTTAGTCAGGGCCCACTGAACGGAGGAAAAGGTGGCGAGAATGACGGAGGAGGAGGGAGGGAAGGTAAAATGACTGGGGGGGGGGGGTCAGGGTAGGTACGGTAGGAGGAGACAAGAGGGGGGTTTTGCCCGAGCCCTGGTAAGACAGAATTGGGCATTGTCGCCAAGCAGAGCAGAGCAGAGCTAGCCCATTCTGTTGATCTGTGCAAGATCCAGGAGAAAACAAAACTGCATTGTTCCCCGCAGATGGAAGCCAGTGTCTCCTGGGTAACAGCATTAATCTCCCCTTTTCTCCTGCTTCCTCTCTTGTCGGGGCCATAATCGGTGGGCTCCTTTCAGCAGCCGAGCCAGCCTCAAAGCCCAGGCTCCTAACTAGCCTCCTAATTAGCTGCAATTACAATGAAGACAACATGATGAGATAATAGAAATTTGCAAAATAATGACATACCACGGGAAAATATTCCTCCTCCCCAAGCACCATTTTTCCCTCCGGGAGAGGCACAATGGAGAGCCGGGGCCCTTTTCTGAGAACGGGGAGCTCAGAAAAAATGGTGGCACATTATGTAGCATTGAACCCTATTGTCTGCCTTCTGGTTGCTTCAATCAACAGGCCATTGTCTGGCTGCTTAAATCAAAATGACTCAAATACGGGCTCCGTAATGATGCCCTCTCAGCACAGCATACTGAACAGAGAGACAGATTGAGGGAGAAAGAGGAGAGGAGAAAACAAGAGGAAAGAGGATGGGAGAGGGGAGGGGAGAAGAAGAGGAAAGAGGATAGGAGAGGAGAGCGGAGAACAAGAGGAAAGAGGAGATAAGCTAATGTGAAATATAACCAGAGGTAAAATAATTACAAGAAAGTTAGAGAAGGGTACCATCACAAAACTATCCTCACAGAAGCCGCCGAAATCAGAAGGAAATAACGCAGAGTGTTGTTACACAGCTGCTTTCATATGGTTAGATCACATTAAATAGCTGTCAGAGTACAAGAAAACAGAGTTTATGAAATCAAACATGACCGAGAGCGAGGAAGTCAGAAAAGAGACGAAGGCAGAAAGAAGGAGAGGAGGATGGAGGGAGGAGACGGAGGTAGACAGCAGGTGGTAGTCATGCACAGAGCAACATTTTTAGCAACTCTGATTGCCAACAAGGGACTAAGAGCTACCTGCGCTAGGCAAGTTCTGTGTGGACAGAAAGGGGAATAGGTGGTCTGTTCACTAAAACATTAGTGAACTTATATATAAACTTAATATACAGGCTTTTAACCAGTAAGAAACACAGTACCTTTCTGCCTCTCACTATGTCATAATGCCTTTGCGTCTGTCTGATTGTGTCTGCTTGTTGCTCTAATGAATCACAACAGCATACATTTGGGATTTCTCTTCTACCCATTAGTAATAAAAAGCTTACAGAAACCTATGCACACTCTCTCTCTCACACACACACACGTATATGAATATTTTAAGTCATGCGTGACATCAGCTGATTGGTCCACCTGGTAACTCATCAGCTGGTCACATCAGGTGAGTCTTTCAACTGTCAGTCACAATCAAAGAACACCAATGAGGTAGGCTTTACAGTGTCAAGGCTCAGTGTTTCACTCTGCTTGTGGTTTGGTTCTCCTACTTAGCTCACCGGCTCTGGATCAATCAATCAGTCTGTCTGTCTATCTATCCATCCATCACACAGCCTGACTGACTGAGGGATTCCCTACTAGGTAAACAAACATTACCACAGTGGACCGCTGGCAGGGACCTGGCGGTTTTTAAGGGCGGAAATACGGCAGCTGGTGCTGTATATGGATGTTCATATCCATCTTTTTCTTGAGTTGAGAGGTGATCCAAATAAAATTTAACAGCTTTTACAAGGAAGTCCGGTGTGTGCCACTATCTTCTTATTGTTGTTTTGCCCTCAGTTCACCGCACATCACGTGTGACTGAAAACTATGAATAGGATTCTGAAGAGCTCAATGCACGAGGCTTCAGGTTGATTTCTTCAGGTTGTATACTTTCAAAATCTAGCTTTCTCAATCTAGTTGCCCAACGTTGCCTACCCTCTCTTTAAGCCTTAATATAATAGAAAAGGGTAAGTTATATAAAAATGCACCCCTGTACAGTTCTCACGTACAGGAAAATTAGCTGTAGAGAACCAAATAGATTTTTGTACCAGAATGTAAAGATTTATTTCTGATGTATTGTTGGGCATTTTAACATGCGGGTCTAAGGTGATTGACCCACTATTGGAGTCAGCCTCAGGTGTCCATTCTACTAACTGCAGTTTTTAGCAGTATTAGCTCTTTCAAAGGAGGCACCCTGATCAGATGGCCAATGATGCACCTCAACTGACTCCTTTCGATGTGAAAGAGCAGCAGGCTGTGCTCAGAGCTCCATCAAGATGTCTGAACTCCACACCCTATCTCTTATCTCTGGCTGCTTGTATCCACAATCTCATTCTTTCGGTCACTATCCAAAGCTTGTGACCATAGGTAACGGTTGGAATGTAGAACGACTGGTAGTTTGATTGAATTAGATTTATTAATGCTGGTAGTTTTACTATGGTGTTATTGCTACTGCTGCTTAACACTCATCGCCTTTGCCCTTTCATATACAGCACACATTCACATGAACAAATGTGCACATGCGCTCACATAAAACAAACTTTTTAAATTGAAAAATAACTAAATTCATCCAGAAATGACAAACTTCAGGAACATTTTTGCTAAAGTTTACTGAAGTTTACTGAAGTTTGTGCTCTGCATAGATAACGCATTCACCAATATTGTAGTTCCAAGTTGCTTGGGCCCCTGTCTAGTGTTTTAGCTGAGTTACACTATAGTTAAAAGGTAATATACTTGAAAGTGCGGACTGATCGGAAAGGTCTGCCCAGGTGGTGTGGAAAGGGACGCTTTAATAGCATATGAAGTGCTGGAGTTTTCCTTAAGCTATCACATCTGATCTGTAATGTACTGCATTTATGTTCCAACAAATTCAGTGTGATATGTAAGGATGGTATGACTCAAACATTTTAATTGAAACCTGATCAGCCATGGCTAACTAGTGTGGCATTCCAACATATATATGTTTTGCAACTATAATTCAGTGATGAAAACATTTATTTTTAAAACATTGCTCTTTTTATTTTATGTGTGCATTATCAGTTGAATCCAAGGTATCAGACACCAGCTAATTCTCAGCCAATATTAAAGTATTTAAAGTTAGTGATGCAGTTAAAAACTTGTAATCCCACGGAAAGACATAGGTATTAATCTAGAGGGTGAATGGGGTTACAGACGGAGGTGCTGCCACCTTTAAAACCAGCAACTCAAACACTACCTCCTCCTCCCAAACACAGAGGAGTCCCACGGAGTAATTAGCGTGTGTCAGATAAGTTGACAAGCTCGTTAACACGCCGCATCATCCGATACAGTTGCCTTTGTTTGTGTAGGCTTCTGAGGAAGTTAGCAGTCTAATTAGCATAATTACGACTGCTGATTTATATGGCTGTAATTAGCAGCGCAGATTTCCGCATGTTGGGGTCTGATGGAGATACGGCGCTCCCGAGGAGGACGCTGGAGAGGAGATTCCATTACACTGCAGGTCTCACACGTCAGAGGCCTGTACACACACACTTTCTATCTTCACACATATTTTGACAACAAGATTAACTACAGAGAGGTAAAAATGATGTGATGATGATGAATGTGATAAACATAAGCAGCCTAGAAAGCTACAGTACACATAGTAATTTCCTTCTGAATAGTGTCCTAATCATTTACGGCAGAATAAGATTGCCTTCAAAGGTGATTGGATTCAGTTTGGACACTCGAAAGAAAAATTGTGTAACTCTTAAAAAACATTGCATTATTAACAGCAGTTGTTTTAACAAACCACTGTGACTTTTTTAAGAGACAGAAACAGAAGGCTTTACTCTGAAGTATACCTGCCTTTAAGGCATACTGGAGTATTGCTTGTGAGTATGCGTATGTGTGTGTTTGAGTCCAAAGGGAGAGCTGCAAATCCCAGTTGGTAAATAAAATAAAACATCTTTAAAATGAACACACAGACACATTCACTCCCACAGTCTAAATAAACAAGTGCTTACAGCTAATCAAGTGTGTTTGAGTGAACGAGTGAAAAGGCGGCACAAGGCATGACCCGTCTGACAAGGTGGCCTTAATTACAGCAGACGTTCACAGTAGGACAGTGAATTAGTGTAGTTACCTCTCATGACTACTGTATAACCGCGGGGTCAGTAGATTACCACACACATACATACTGTACAGATACATGCAAACACACACAACGCAGGGTGCCGTCAAGCGATCTTAGCAGCTTCCTGGGTGAAATGAGGTGAAATTAGGGTTAAAGTTAATGTCTGTGCCAAACCAGCTACTACAGTAGTGTACCGAACAGCATCATTTGGACACTGGGGTGTTCTGATGGCTCAGCGACTTGAAATGAATTTTGTGTGTGAATAAGTCTTTACAGGCTTGCTTATTTATGAAATGGGCTTGTGATTGAAGCAAAGAGCCTCCTGGTAAGTCACCAATTCTTCTCTCATTGACAGAGGAGCAAGAAATTGACAACCTTTTAGTTTGTGACACTCTGTTTAAAGCTGTGTGTACTTGCTACCCTTGCTAGATAATGTCAATCTCAGTGTCAGTGTTGCCAGATATGGCGGACAAAAAGTAGCCTAGTCGGAGCCTAAAAGCACACGATCATGATAACATAACATTACCACAGCTACAATCATGGAAAATGTGTAATAGAAGTCAAGTGTTTTTCACACTTATGACTAGATGGAAGCTTATTTTATCACAGTTACCAACAATTATAGGAATAAGAAAAAGGTTTCAATTTGGTAATAAACTGAAATGACATTTGGTTTTGATCATCAGTTATCTGCCATTGCATGTAGAGCTGAGCTGTGTTAACCTTAATCAGACTTCTCAGAAGAGAGGTTCAATTATAGAAATGTCTGCTTTAATTGACAAATGATTTCAATGTAACCGAACAATATTTTTCTTATTTTCCTGTCCTATCAATTATCTCATGGCCTCTGAGGTTTATCTTGTGACACACTGGAGTCGTCCCAAAACTCAGGTTAGGAATCTTTGTCATATAAGACCTACTACAAATGACAGTTTGATGCCACTTTTTTGTTATTTACCCACAAATAGTGACACAAAATGTGCCATGGCAGACTGCACTAGCAAACAACTGACCCTTTTTCTATATGTTTACCTGTGTTTGAGTGTGTATTTGCTTGTCAAGGTCCATGTTAGAGCCCTACACATACACACAAACAATCATACAAGTAGTCATAGTGTAAAGACCTGATTGATATCCCTCACACAAAGACACATATACTGTATACCCACCTGCTGTCTAACATGGGTCGATGGAGTGGGATGTGTGCACATGTGTTGCTGTGTATTTGCCATTGTGAGTGTGTGTGTGTGTGTGTGTGTGCATGTAAGTTCTGGATTGACTGCATTAATTAATGCAGTGCAGATGAGTCCCCTCGGAGCTGTCTAATTAGACATTAGCATGGAGATGTAATTACCTGAGAGGGCTCAACATGTTTCACTTAACTACTCTCCCTCCTGCATGACAGCCCTACACTGAGCAGGTAGGGCTCACATTGTGCGTGTGTGTGTGTGTGTGTGTGTGTGTGTGTGTTCAACCACCTACGTGCATATACCGAATGTGTGTATTTGAGTGCTTTATTGTAAGTGCAGGTGTTTTTATGTGCATATGCTCCATTCACACTCATACAGTTGCAGTCACGTGTGAGGACATTATTGATTTGCTCTTAAAAAAACACATTTACTCTTTACTCCTACACTCCTATCTCTTTCTCTTCTCGCCTCAGTCGCCCTTGCTCCCCCCACCGTGATACACTGTAGCTGGTCATCCTTTTTTTCTCCCTCTCTTGCTCTTTATTTTCTTTCTAGTTTGGGTGGTAAGTGCATTAGACCTCTGTTTGGAGCGACATGGGTTCGATTCTTGATCGATATCCACCACTCTACTGGCGCACACACACACACACACACACACAAAAAAGACGCCTCCCTGCTCTTCAGTCTCCAAAAGCCTCCCGTCCTCTTAGAGCAGAGAGAGAGAGAGAGAGAGAGAGAGAGAGAGCCCAGATCAGACAGATTGTTTGCCAGCGTCGTCATGGCAACCATCTCTGCCAACCTTGACACTGGAGTTGCATTGTCTGGCACCCTGACATTAGATAAATAAACAACACAACCTTTGTCGCAAACCCACACCAGCATACAAATGCAAAAAAACAAGAATTGTGTAATCTCAATCATCCGCACACGCACACATACATTGAGCTCATAACACTACAATTTCCCACTCAGAACAGACTGCAAGGCAGAGCCCAGAGGAGACTGTCAATACAATCCGTAAGACAACAGATTGTGAGAACCCCGTGAACTCCAATACAGCCTGTAACACACCTCTCAGAGCACCAGGAAGAAATCTATGGGCCGCTGCAAGCATTGTCTTCTTATCTGTAGATAGTTCTGTCCTGTTTC
Source organism: Lepomis macrochirus (assembly GCA_024633595.2). Taxonomy (NCBI): domain Eukaryota; kingdom Metazoa; phylum Chordata; class Actinopteri; order Centrarchiformes; family Centrarchidae; genus Lepomis; species Lepomis macrochirus. The sequence goes on along the minus strand of JALXJV020000024.1, from coordinate 7,720,196 downwards.
CAATTGGGATCAATAGCATTAGCATGTCTCGAGAGACAGAGGGGAAGCGAGACAAAAGCAGAAAGAGAGATAAAGAAAGATGTTTACTGCAGACCTTTGGCCAGAGTGGCAACAGAGCAAGAGAGAGAAAATCTTACTGTAAATATCAGATCATGAGTGCCAAAAATGTAGGAGCGATTAATATTTCTTCCTATAAATGTATATATACGCACCTTTCAAATGCAGTGTATGCCGCATTTAACTTTCGGCCAGTCTAGTTGCCAGGAGCTGATAGTTAAGCTGATGAAACACAGGGTCAACTTTTTGAGCAATGGTGCTAGGCAGTCTTGCTGGTGGCCAGAATGACTACGTTTTGAATGGATAGCGGGTGGCGGAGTGGTGGGGGAAGGGGATTACGGTAGTAATCTTTATTCATTGCCATTGACGGCAACATTGCCCAGCACCATTGCTCTAAAAGTTGATCCGTGTATCATCAGCTTTAGAGCTTTGTATGCCGAAACGCGCACAGTGACAGTGAACGCACATGTGTTTCTGTTTGTACTACATTGGCTGTCTGCATACACAGACGTGTTCACATGTGTTGGCACAGGTCTGCACAGACTGTCCACGTTCAGCCCAAAATTTATGAATGTGCAGACTGAACGTGTGGACCCTAACTGATGCGACGGCTGATGACAAAATTTACATTGTGGCTATGCAAACGCTGAAAGTATAATTTGCGCTTAACTGTGTTTGTGTATTTCCAGCATTGTCATAGTTTACAATTTACTGTGGTTACAGTCTCTAAAAATGCACTGAATAGCTGTTAACAGTCTCCGACCAGTGATTACAGTTAATATTGTGTATTAAAGGAGCAGGTATAACTTGACTGAAAGCGATTCCCACAATTTGACACATTTTTTAAAGTCTTTACGTCTCTGAGTACTAGTCTTATTCAACACTGACCTAAAATCTACAATACTGGTAGCATTGCACTTAATTTCTGGCTAAATAGCAGATATAAAAACACAGACATTCACCTCTGTGAAAGAAAGAAAGGGTACTTTACTTATACCAGTCTACAGGATCATAAATCAAAACCATTTAAAAACAGTACAAGAAAACAAGTGCACACAATCTCTTGTTAAACTTGCAATAATTGTTTTTTGGGTTTTGTTTTTACATTTGGGGGCAGCACAACAATATTTAAACACAACACTGTCATAGTGTGACAGACATGAGTATAAAGTTGTTATAATTTGCTGGAGGGCAGGCAGCGTACAGTAGGTTTATCTGAGCCATTTTACTGAAAACAACTCTTTGCTGTGGCTGGAGGCTGATGAAAGTACTAAAAACAGTTGCAGTCAAAGTTGCAATCAGAAACCAAAACAATGTGCTGAACGAATCTAAAGGGTCAACAGAGCCCTTTGAGGGAAACTGCAGAACTGAGTGATAATCCTCTATGGGTTAGTCATTACAAGTAATACCTTTCATGCAGGTGTTTAAACCACTGATAATATAAAATGATCGATTGAATTTAACTAAAATTAAAAATTATTATTATTGTTATTTGTCACTCACATTTTTCTTTGCTGTTAGAGAATGAACATACACTGCAAATGTCTCAAACATTTGTTCTAGCTGTAGAGTATTACAACGGTATATAAACCCTCTATTGTGCACAACAATTAGATTTTCCACAACTGTCCTCAGCCATTCAGGTCACGATTAACTGAGTAAAAAGTTGTAATTCTGAAGCACTGAAGTTGAAATACTGGTGCCTATAGCATGGCGGCTAAGAGAGAATTCTAATGGAATCATGAAGCAGCTTATCATGTGAATGAGAACAATAATGAGGAGACAAAGCAGAGACAAATCCATTGTAAGTGAGGTGGAATTATGTCGGCTCAGTGGATTAGGAAAAGGCCTTGATCCAGCGGGAGTTGAAAAACATGGCTTCTATTCTCACACACTTTCACACACAGACATACACACAAATGCACTTATACACAAATCTATGCACATGCCTATACAGTCCAGTATGTCAGGAATGCTAAAACACGCTAATATAAAAACACATGCACACACATATGCATATTATACAGCTGCGCACACACACACACAGAAATAGGCACACATACATAAACGTCAAACCTTGATATCTACTCATGCTGCCAGATAATTGAATTAATTCAGCTGAGGAACAACTTCACAGATTAGCGACTTAACTTTTCAATAATAAGAAAAAACTCAGCCACGCGTGATAATTACATTTGTCTCAAATGAGGGCAGCCGTCGAAATGTATCATGCACAGTTTAACCCACTTGCTCGCATGCACACACACATAGGCACAGACCCCCCCACCCCCCACCCCAAGAGGCTGAGAGATAAATACATTTTTTAGAGTTAGAAAACACAGAGGAAAAGTGATGGAAACACTGCTTCAGCGTAAATGCTGACTGCAAATCAAACGAAGGTTTTAAGCACACGTGTGTGGGTTCACATTAGTTGTAAAAGCCTTGAAATGTATTCCCTGAATGATTGTTTTGGGGATTTTCCCAATTCACACCAAATAAAGTTTTCTACAGTATACGGCAAATAGCATGTGGACACTATACTCCAGTATATACTACTCGGTTTGTGGCAGGTTTGACCTAGGCCCCTAGATGCAGGAGCTGGTCTGAAGCAAAAACCTCCCTTTTATAGGTAACTGACTTAAAATGAATATTTAATGATACACATACACAGCAAAACTAGTTCTTTGTGTTTGTAATTAGTAAACGATTACTGTCCTTATTTACATATTCTTCTGTTTCCGTTGTCAGACAAAACAATGGAAATGAAAGTGATCTAATCGCAGCTAATAAATATTACCTTTTATCAGAAGCCTGATAAAATCATTATTTTATGATTGCGATGTCATCTGAAAAAACTACAAATACATAGTCTACAGCTTACTGGCGACAACAGCAGTGATGTTGTAAAATGATTAATTCTAAACTTAATTCTAACCCTGACCATAAACTCCCCTCTTCAAGACTGTGATATAATATTATAATATAATAATAGTTTTTGTGCCTATCCTTGTGAGATAATTTGGTTCTCACAAGAATAGCAATAGAAGAACATACAGTCATCCGTTCTTGAGCAGCATCTAGCAGTGGACAGCCAGGAACAGGGAGGTGAAGAAGGTGCAATGTATATTCCATGGCCCCCATGACACTGAATTCTGTAACAGCAAAAACAAGCCATAGAAATTCCAGTGTGCACTGAAATCCCCGCCACGCACCCTTTCTCTCCCCCTCCCTCACCCTCTCCATTCCTCTTTTCCTCCCTCTCTCAATCTGCTGTCTCCCTCTCCTATTTCTGTCTATTGTCAGTACAAAGCATCCCATTCAGGCCCTGATGACTTCTCTTATGGAAGGCAGCGGTAGGCTTAACGAACAATGGCCGCACGGAAACAAAAGCCAGTTTATTAGGTTGAGACAGAGAGATGGAGAGAAAGAGGAAGACAGAGAAAGAGTGGCACTCGGCGCTCCATTGTGGCTGGACTCACATCTGGTGGCCATGTGTGACCGGAGCAGCAGGGCTAATGATGGGCTTCCTGAGGCCAGCTCAATTAGGCCAGGCCTCACCGGACTCCCAGAGAGAGAGGCAGAAAGAGAGATGCCTATCGACATGCTGGTTTACTATTTGTGTGTGTGTTTGTGCGTGTGAGTCAATCTGCACCATAAACAGTCATCTCCTGCGTGGATGTGTGCGTGCACGACAAGTGTGTCCTATGTGTACGAATGTGTGTTTTCGGACATTTTTTGTGTATGTCACTTCCAACTGACACACTCCTGAGCACCGCCTCCCTTATTCTTTGGCCCAAACGACATCTGCCTGAAAACACACATACAGAAACATGCATAAACACACACCCTCCTCCTGAGCGGGCTAAAACTAACTAACAAGCCGTAAAGCCATTAACGGTTAGGCCGCTGCTTTGATGGTCTAACACAAGATTTCCAACACACTTAAAACTACACAGGGGGGAGAGCAAAAATGACGAGAGCCTGCAACCGTGTCCTCGGGCATGTGTGTCCATGTCTGTGTGTGATGTCTGGTGTGTGTGTTACATTGTGTACAAGTGAGCGCCAAATCAGATGGGTTCCTGTGACAGTACCATCTCTTATTATTCCTGCCTTGCAAACTGTTCACCCCAGAAGACACAGACTGAAAAATACAAACCTAATAAACAGCAAAGAAAAGCCTGCCTGTCTGTGTTAATAAAAGGCTTTATTGGGGAATTTTGATGCCAATTCTTCTCATAATCACGTGTTACTGGTCAGATGTGTATAATTAGTATTGCATAAGCAATTGCACAAACAAGAACTGGGGTTATTTGAGGCTTACAGTTTTAGCATAAGAGCATAACGACACAAATGTTAGGTTAATGTTTCGGACATGATGCTAGTCTGTGTTTCGTGTTAGTGTTATGTCTTGAAATGACATGATCTGGCCATGGAGAGTTGTTTGGCTTCAAGATTTTCAGTCGAAAAAACCTTCAAACAATAGATAAAGACACTGTTCCTCAGATACAATTAATACTAGACTTTAAAGTTTGCCTCTCTTTGATTCAAAATAATAAGACTGGACACAAAGAAGGAAGATTATATTATGTATCTAGAAAACGGAAAAGAAGCTGGACACTAAAACATATCAAAAATGTCTGAAACAGCTAGGAAATCAAACTGATTTGATTTGGCATAATCATGGGAACCTCATTTTCACCAAAATATGATGTACAATTTCCAGTGGAATTTGTTTATGCACATGATCATAACTCATTCAACTGACTGAATGGATTATAATGAGAATAGGATGAAACTTTGACAAAGGTCAAAACCAGAGTCCAGAGGTTAGGGCTGTATCTGAGGTAGAGACATAAGGCGATAAAGATACTGTGTGAGGTGAAAGGGACAAGTGCATGCAAATGTACTGAAAATAACAGGAAGTTAGTATTGTAGTTCGGCCCTTTGAGTTGTCCTATTTATGCAGCAAGCCTCAGAGTAGTTTGTGCAAGCTAGTAGCTTACTTGAAAGTACCATATTGCCCGTCAACAATCATACTCTATATCTCAGCGATAACTCAGTCAAACCTGAACGCACAAACATGATACACATATTTCTGGATCAAGAATAAACTTCCATAAATAACCTTCAAAATCACAGAAAAAAATGCTCATTTTATTTATTTATTTTTGACAGCTTATGTCTCATTCTTTGTTTTTTCAAAATATAGCGGTTCTAAATAACTGTACTGGAAGAGATTCTCACCACAGAGAAGCAGCTGATGAGACTTTGACTAGACTGAGGAGAATGGTGGCAAACTACTGAATGTGTGAAGCAGTCCATGTTGAATATGGCAGTTACAGCAATAGTGCTACAACAGACACTATGAGCACACAAGATTAGTGTGGTAGAATAAAGACATCATCTTACCTGTGTACTAGCACCTACTTGTCTGTGACTGTGTGTGTGTGTGTGTGTGTGTGTGTGTGTGTGTGTGTGTGTGTGTGCGTGAGTCAGAGAGTTTGGTCACTGACGATGAACTGCACCTAGAAACACTCAATCTAACGTCTGCCCACATCATCCTTCATGTCATTCTTTCTCTCTCAAGCAGTAAATCGATGGTAGTCGACTGGAGCGTTCGATCCCCATCCCGTTTTCACTTGCTTCCTTTGTGATGGTTTCTGTGGTTACGTGAGCTCCCTTCTGCGGAGGGGAAATGGTTCTCAGGCTGAAACAACACAGGTTTCAGTCAGACGCCATCAAAGTCGAGCATGGTAAATATTATACCTGCTTAGCATCAGCATGTTAGCCCCGTCACTGTGAGCAGTATAACCTTACAAAGAGCCTTTTTATTTTGAAAATAAGTCTTTTCAAATTGTTTAAATTGTTTTTTTGAAAAATATATAGCAACATTTGCTGGTTTCAGCTTCTCAAATACGTGGTAATGCTGCTTTTCTTTGTTTTGCACAACTGTAAACTGAAAATCTTTGGGTTTTAGACTGTTGGTCGGACAAAATAAGTCATTTAAAGATATCAGCCTATATTCAAGTAAATAATCATCATAGTTGTAGCCCTAAACAGCTTTCTATTTTAATTAAGTCTAGTACAAACATTGTTCTAATCACAACAAGTAGACTTTATATGCCCCGGTGTCAAACTGTAAAAGCAGAAGTTCAGAAAAATATACACTCCCTTGCAGCTGTTGCTATTCTTGGGGTTATTCCTCCAAGCTTTGAAGCAACTGTTGCTTCAAGGTGTGTGTTTTGTCAAATGGTGAATAGGAACTGGACACACTGAATACACGTACACACACTGTATACGTGATAAACAACATTTTTTGTGACACACGAGTACCTATGAAGGTTTCTGATTTGGACAATGTTTGCCAAAATGGACCAATTAGTACATTAACACACACACACACACACACAATAGCAGAACAGCTTTTGTTGGTCATCAAGGACAAACTGCACCACCTGTTACAAGGCTACAGCAGCAAACCACTAGCCCTTCTCCCCTCAGTCACTCTCTGTCTCTACAGGAAATGAGCGGGCGAATAAGCAGACGGAGATAATTACAGGCCAAACAATAGCTGTAATTTTTTTCTACATCGACCTCCTGGCCCTGCCCTCTCATCAACAAAACACAGTTTAACGTATTCTGCGTCCTCTTGGTGGACAGTCTGATCCAAAGCATGCCAGAGTAGCTTCATACATCCATTTTCTCTGTCTATTCCTCTCCTCTCTCCCTTTGCTTCCACAGAACAAAGCGTGTTAACCTTGAGCTGCGAAACAGCTTTCTGCTGGCGTCTGAGGAGATATTAGGAAGGTGATTAAGTGAGATTGATGGTACTTTAATTCCCTGACAGAAATAATGGCTCCTTGCTGTTGTTTAATCTTCAATCTTCATTACATGGCGGAGACTCAAGAGAGTATGGGTTTTAGCCAAAAGAAGGCCGTGCTAACAAAGGACACCATCAAGGATGGTGTATTTACATGTTTAATTAAAATGAATTGTAATTGAAAGTCCAAAGGAGGGTTTGGGAATGCATCAAACTGTGGGCTGAAAAGAGATTGTTTAGAAATTTGAAGGTAATTCTTTTAGAAGATGATTTTTTCGGAATTCAGAGAATTTGACTGCAATTTAGCCGCAGTGTAATTAGGAACACAATCATAAAACTCTCGTCTGCATATTACTGTTGTGATTTTCATTTTGCTGATGATTTACACAGACTTATGGATTTAGCTTATTCCCTTGACCTTGGAGCCCTGGAAACCATTTCAAAAGTTACTATTTCTAAAGAATGAAGACAAATTAGAAAGGTTTTCTCAACTCGGGACAAAGTCAGATTTTTGAGAAAGAAAGTTGTCAAAAGACAGCATTCATTTACAATATAGCCAGAAGGTTCAGGACTTTTGTTTGAGAGTAGTTGGACAACAAAGTTTACATGCTGTTATGAGAAGTGACCTATAACCTCCCTATTTTGGGATAAGACAGACCACGATGTTGCAGGTTCGCTTCTCATGTAAAACAGAAATGGGTTTTCAAGGGGCTCAGGTTCGGTTCTTTCTTTTGTGGTGGATGGAGTGTCCTTGAGCAAACCAATGAATCTCTACCAATTTTCCACAGGCACTGTTCCAAAGCTGACCCTGAACACTGACCTCCCGGTGGAGAGTGCCGAATGAACATAAAATTCCTCCTTTGGGTGATCAATACCGTGAGAAAAAAAGGCGATAGATGCAACCCCGGCAAACGCTCCTAAAGTATAGAGAGGTCAGAACACAGGGTCAGCTGAGAAGCAGCACTGTCTGTGCTGACAGGGATTCAGTGTCTTGCTCAAGGACACTTCAACAGGGTGGATGCCTGCCGAGATACAGCTGGGTTCCAACAGTTCAAGGGAGGGGTCCCCGCTCACCAAAACACCCTGCTGCTCTCAAAGAATTACAATGAAGAGATGGAATGGAATAGGCCTACTAATGCATGTGATAAACAAGCTTTGTACTTGTGTACTCTGTACACAATGTCATTTGTGAGATGCAAGGTCTAACATTTATGATGTGTGCAAAAGGTCATTTGAGATTACAGCCAATGAAAGGAAATTTCACTGACATTTAACAGAAAAAAACATATGTTTTCTATAATAACAATAAAAAAGGTTCTATCTACAAGTAAATACATATCAAATCTTTATAGAAGTGCAGATTAGCCTCTAAACAGCAACAGAAACAGTTTGAGAGTTGTATTCTATTTATCATAGTCAGTAGACAAAAATGCCAAGAGACTGTAAATTATGTCTCTTTCTGAGTTTAGTGTATTAGAGAAGCATTGGAAAAGTTATAGTTTTCATCCCTGTTAACATCTGACCCTTTTCCATCCTTTTCCTATATTTTACTTTCTGACAGCTTTATATGGTCGCCTAATGATTGACTGCAAATAGATAGACTGTCAATGCAACAAACAGCACATGCAGATGAAAAGGGGTCCCGCCGTGTCATGGCAACAATGTCACACCGTTTCTGTGCGTGTACAAGCAGGCCTGTTTGTGTCTGTGTGTGTGGGGGTGTGTGTTTATGCATAAATACACATGTGATCAATTGACTGTAGACTTGTCTATAGCTGTCCCGCTGTACAATAGGGACTAAAGCAGCAAAAGCAACAACCCTTTTAATCTAGTACATTTTTCGCGGCGTCTCAGTCTGATGTCCGACTGCACAAAGAAGGGTCAGGGAGGGCTCGGCTCGGGTGGGTGGGTGGAACAAACAACTGGGATTTGCTTTCTCTCTCTCTCTCTCTCTCTCTCCATCTATCTCACGCTCTCGCTCTCTCTCTCTCAGTGAGGCTTCATAGTCTGCTCAGGCGTACAATTACAGTTAGTTTACTCTGCATCAAAGAAAGTCCAAATGGGGGGGTTGGGGGGTTGTAACTTCCTAATAACTGAACCACGCCAGGCGAAAGTTAACCAACTTGTTTAAAAAGTGAATCCTATCCATCTTTCTGCTACAACCTCTCTCTGTTATTTCTTTCTCTATTTATCTCATCCCCTGCCATATCTGTAGTCTCCATCTGATGATAATAGCTGCCAGTCTGAACATTTAGTAATAATTTCTGCTTCCAAATCAGTCCCTGTATTAAACCCATGGCTACCAAATAGCACTACACGCTGCCTAATCTAGCTCATTCTCCTGAGTTCAATACAGTTTATCAGCAAAAGACAAGGGGGAAAGAGACAGAGAGCTGCAAAGAACGAGAGAAAATAAGGAATTGAAGGAGAATAGGGCAGGAGGAGAGAGAGGGAGAAGGAAGGGGGTCAGCAGAGGTAGAAAAGAAGAGATGAATGCAGCCCCTGTTCCTTCCCACTGTCTCAAACAAGGCCTGGGTAAACAGGAAGTACAGCTGCGCTCTGCGTCCCTGTGACTCTGTCTTTTTCACGCTTTCTTTTGCCTCCTCCACCTCCCTCCTTACCATGTCCAAAAATACACTGCATTCCTATTCCACTCAGAACACCTTCCTTATCAGCTACACTAACCCGTAACAACAACAGAAATGGCCAAAGGTTGATGGGAAAGGAAGGGACAGAGAAAAAAGTGAGATGCGCAAACAATTGACAAATGTCATGTAGAATATCCCGCTGCCTTGTCGTCACATTGCAAAGAGTCATGATAGTTGGCAATCTGGACACGCGGTTCCCCTCAGTGGGCCCTAATCCCCCTATTTCTTTAAGAGAGAGAGGGAGTGGAGCGGAGGAGAAAGGAGGCATTGTGGCTCGAGACAGTGCAGTAAAAAGAGGAGCGTACAGTACCAAATTGAGGTCGCCGCAAGACAATGGCTGCCCTTCACTGGCTCATTCACACACGGTCTCCACACAGCTCTATCAAACGCCTCTTTCTTTTCTTCTTCCCCTCCTCTGTTCTGTTCTTTCTCTTTCTTTCTCTCACGTCCGCCTTTCTTCTCCTCATCACAGAGGAATGGGGGATAATGAAACCCCGGCTCACCCAGGCTGTTCTGGGGCCCGTTTCACAGAAGAGGAGCTCTCTCTCTCTCTCTCCCTCCCTCTTCTCAACAGGCACCTTCTCATCTTCTCTGTTCAATGTCTTACGCCAGCTCCACCCACTGCTTTTGTTTTGGAGGAAGAATGAAAAGTTCAACAGGAAGTGGTTGTTTAAGTATGGGACTTTCTTTAGAACAAAATTCTATATTATCTTATTTTGAGCAGTTCTTAGTGAACTGTTAATGACACCTTTCAAACCAGTGACTTCACCAATGAGGTGAAGTCACTGGTTAGGAGCTAGATCGATCTTAGGAGCTTGATCGATCATTCTATCACTCCCTCTACGATTTGATACCTCCCTATGTTTCTCTGTGACTATAACTCCAATATTACTCTCTTGTGTTTTGAACCACTGGGTAATGCGAGGAGTCCTGAGTACACAAGACTTCTAAATGCTGTGAGTTTTGACAGTACTGTCATTTGGCATCACCAAATCTGGACCCAGGAAAGAGAGACAGCAAACACCTTCTTTGCATAAGGCAAGAGGCTGCTGATGACTTACTACTACTGATATAAAATGACTGAAAAGTCAACTTGGAAAGTAGATGCTAGCCGAACGAGCCAGCTACCACAAACATAAATGGGTCCTCCAACAATTTAGGTTTTTACTTCTAGAACAAGTTAAGATTACGGATTTGGATACCAAATCTATGCAGCCGAACGAGTTCAGAGATATGATTTCATTCAACATATTTTTGTTCTTTATTAAAACTTATCTAAACTATATACTACTTTTTTATCATTTTCAAACTGGTAGAAAGTTGAAAAAGTATGTCTTGTATCAACGTTCGCAGGCTGTACAGTTTGATGTGGTGAGTCAGTAGTGCACCACAGACGTTGACAGTACGTCTTTAAGTGCCTCAAATGCCCATCAACCACAACCAATGATAACACCCATCCTGAGACTTTAAGCTTACATGCTGTTTTCATATGTCAAAAAAACTATTTTAAATTTATACAGAAAAATTTGCATAATAGCTGCAGTATCATCGTAGTTTATATTTCCTTACTCAAAAAGTGAGAGGAAATCTTCTGGTGGCTTCTTAAACATTGCTTGTGTGTAGCTCCACTTTAAACGTGTGAAAATTTACAAAAATATCCTGCAGTTCAGAAAATGATCTAGTTCAGGTTATTAGTTTGGATATTTAGATATTATAATATCACCATGTCCCAGTGATGTATCATTTTCAGATCCTGCAGAGCACCCGTTAACACACATAGGTGGCCCATAAATAAATCATTAGTCCAGAATTTAGAGCTTCTAGAACAACAAACTCAAAGTATTCTTGTTAAATAATTTCAGACCGCATCCTGACTCCAGACTAAATACTTTATAAGGGGAAAGAACATTTCATTTGCTTATTATTTAAAGGCATGCAGAAAACCCAGAATCACGCTTTTAGAAAGTGAAATAAAGACACTAGAATCTGCGTCAGTTCTCTGACCAGACTCAATCAACTCTCTTGGCTCTGAAATTTTAATTATATAATTTGCTCAAGGCTAAAGCTGAAGTAATAATATGCCATACTAGAGTTACATATTACAATCAGAGTGCAAGTTCAAGTAGATTTCTAGCTGCCCGGTTAAAACAAAATGAATCATTTTCCACCATTAACGCAATCTAAACTCCATCAGGACCTGTTACCCATGACCCAGATGAAATAAATGATACTCTTGGTTCGTTCTACTCTCATCTCTACACAGCTGAACCTACTCCTGATCTGACTGTCCTCAAATAATATCTGTCAGAGCTCAACTTACCATTGTTGACTATTAACAAGAATAATACCTTGATGTAGCATTTATGCTCTTAGACCGTTTTTGAATAGAATGCAAAGAGTAAAATTGCCAGGCCTTGGTGATCTGTCCCCAGAGCTGCTCCTTTCATCGTGACCAAATACATCACTTCACAAAGGTCAACAGAGATGCGACAGTTACAGATATCACTCATTACAACAGGACTGAAATTCTTTGAAACATTTTTAGTTAGAACCAGGGTGCAAGTTATATGATGACACCCAGGGGGATCAACTTTGTTTCCAGGTGAAGGAAACCCAGTACACCGCAGGTACATGCAACAGTGAACTAAAATCTTATAATTCTTACAATATCCTCACTTATATAACTAATGTCATCAGTCTGTAGATGATAAATCAAATTCATTACACCAGTGGATGGGAGCCCCACACCACACAAAAAAACTTTTGTAGTCAGAGGTCACCAAGTATTCTAGAGCAAAACAGCAGACCATACAAACGCTCAAATACAGACCCACACAATGCTGATCCAGAACCAAAGACACAACCATAAAATTCAGTCTGCATTATCATCTCTAATTCCTAATTCTTGAGATTTCAAGTTGTAAATTTCAACTAACTCTTTTTTTAGCAAATATCCTCCTTTCCTCTTGCTCATTTTATCTTTGAATGCAACGTAAGCGGGGTTCAATAAAGCAGTAGTCATATATTGTTGGCTCTCTTCCTTGCTCTATACAAAAAGTGCAATGAGATGACTTTTGTTTTGAATTGACATAACATAAATAAAACTGGAACTGAGTACATTTGAAATAACAAAACTTTTCCAGAGTGAAAACAAATACCTGCTTATTCCAAAAAGACACACAAAATCTTTTTTGCGGATGGTCACTTTCCGGCGCATTTTCTGATTCAGATTGTGCACAAAGTGGAGGGGCCATTGACAGACAGGTCTGCTGTCAATGAGAGAGAGTAGCAAGTAATGGATAGCTTGCTAACCTATACTGACATCAACGAAAATCGTGCGAGCTGATGTTCCGCATGCAAGTATATGCTTAGTTGTCAAGGGAGCACTCTCAGAATGTTGCGGTTTGTTGGAAAACGACACACATCACTAGCAGGAATTTTAAGTGGGAGACTTGCGTCAGACAATATCAGATGGCTTTTCCACATCATGGATCTGAATCAGATTCACAGTCTGCTGCTGTGTTCAGCTTTGATAGAGTGAGTTAGGAAGATCTATGGGTAGTTTTGGAGGAATTTGGATTTGGTTGAAACCTCAGATCATTACTTAAAAAACTTTAAACTTTTACTTATGCAGTTGTACATATTCGGTCTAAAACATTTATCCCACAGTATGGTACCCCCTCAAGGATGCTTGCTGTCACTGTTGCTCTGCATATCACTGGAACCATTGGCACAGACAATTAGACTAAATCCCCACATCTTATCTACTTGTAGACAAGATACACAACATAAAATATCTTTACACAGATGTATTACTTTACTAATATCTCCAGGTCTATGCCTGCAAGTCTTTACCTGGTTCATTTAATGTTTTGATTATCAAAGTTGAAAAACTGGCATGGCCATTTTTCAAATGGTCCCTTGACTTATCACCTTAAGATATCTGAATGAAAATGGGTTTTCTGGGTATCAACGATTCTCCCCTTTACAGACATACTGACTTTATTCTAGTCCCATGCACTTTGGGGCAAAAAACATGCAGTTTTGCATGCAAAATAAATGTGTAATTTTCAGCTATTCTAAAAATGGTGTTTTTGAAAATGTCTGCATACCTGGGGTCTCTAAACCATATTGGTATTGCATACATTGGGTATTACTGAAAAGCTAAGACTTTTGTGGATTCATTGAGCCTGATTGATTTTGTGTGTAATGTTAGTTCCCATAGTAGCCATTTCATTGGAATTACACCTTTTTTTGAAACTTCACGTCACTGTTTAAAATGACGTATTCTGACCTCTAGAATAACCATAGCCTCGTGAAACTTTACAATTACAACTAGAGACCAAGGACATTCAGATGATCTATGGTTTTCCTGGGTATAGCGACAATAAGGGGCTTTCTGAGCAATTTCCAGAACAGAAGTGCCCACTAACCAATCACCAAAAAATGCAATGCTTTGAAAAATCGCAAAATGTCAAATATTTTTGATACCAAATCACAGCATTTTTCTATGGTATCCTTCAAGGTCTTTGTGTCTTAATGATGTATTTTGTAGGGATTTTTGACCTTTTGTGGTCAAAATAGTTACATTTCACACCAAATAGGTATAAGAAATGGTATCAAGCCAAACATTACTGCAAAAAATTGAAAAGAAAAAGTGCTGCATCTCAAATTCTTTTTCAGGTTCCCCAGTTTCAGATGATGTATTGCACTTGTAGGCCCCCTAAAGATCCCTTATCCTCCCCTTAAAAAAAGACAAATTTGGGTGTCTATGTCTATGGTAGGTAGGGGTGGAGTGGAAGATGTTAAATACTGTTTGTATGTGCAAGAATCCTTGTCTATGGTACCTTGTGTACAACCATTTTCATGTGACAAATTCAATAAAAAGTTGATCACAAAAATGTGAGAGGAATTTAAATTTCAGTTTGACTTTAACCCTATTTGAAACTACATGGGGAGAAGTACTGCCAGCTGTGAGTACAAAAGTCTATGTCATTTGATCAAGCAGTTTAAGTTAGTTAAGGATAAAATATAGTTTGTGGTTGATAGAGATAAACTGTATGAAGATTTATGTTTGCTTGATACATATTACTCAATGAGATATTAATGGCTTGCAATAAATTTGTTACATAAAGGATTAGCTGTGTTTTGTTTGTTGATGTTTGAAGGGTGTGTGATGGGCCAGTATATGTTTAACATGGAAATTACATCTCACAAAGGTCTTTAACCTATTTTGTGACTGGTCAATAAGGATCTCAGTAAGTGACAGTATTCATTTTCCTGGATTCAATTCATCAGTAGGAGTAAGTATCTAGACTACTTTGCAATACTAACATGGGTATTTAAAACATTTTTCATTCTCTTACCGTGTTCACATCTATTCATATCTACCAGCTGTTTTGAAAAAAAAAACAACATTAATATAGAGCTAGGTCTGTTTTTACAAAGGATACAACACATGTCTCATTCACAGGCAAATATCATATGGACTGCTTGCAAAGAAGAAAAGACCGTGAACAGTAAAATATGTTCCCTTTCTGCCAATGAATGGATCTGTAGAATTGCTGCTTCACATGCAGACAGAAATCTCAGAATGCCTCTGGACTGAATCAAATTAATAAGTGAAGAGGGCAAATGCACCTTCGGGCTACTTGGGTCACAAAGGCTGATAATCCACAAACTTAATTTGGCTTGGCAAACCTAATCGTTCAAAACTGATCGAATACGGAGTCTACTGGATGCCTTTAACCGGTTTATTGCGAGACTGGGGGAAACAGAGATTGGCATTGTTATTCAAACCACAGAAAAGTTGTTGTCTTCCAATCTCATTCAAGGATGTCAATTGCCCACAGGGTCGAGCACATGATGACGTTAAGGTGACCATTTTTACCCATTGGAAAAGATTGCTCTGATGTTCTTTTGATGGTCAAGTACTCTTTAGTACAAGGCAATCATATATCATACCATCCATATACAATGGTATACACAATTAAACCTCAACAAACATGCACACAAATACAGACATATACAGAGGAACCTGCACTACTCACACACATATCATGCCTGGAGTCAAGTGGAGAGGAAAAGAGACGTGTGAGAGTATATATTTAGGCCACAAAGGGAACAGTGACTCATAAAATGAGGAGGGCCGGCAACAGACCATAAGACTGGGGTCAAAGGACTATTATAATTAACTGATTTTATTTACAATAAAGTTTCAAGGGAGTAGTCACATCAGTGCACTGACATATCCTTTGTAAGTATTCAGTATTTTACCGTCTCTGTATGTTGGACTAACTAACTAACTAACTAACAACTGAGCATTTTGAAGGAATTGTCACAGCAGTAGAAAATGTTGTCATCCAGGTCAAGTCAAGTACATTTTATACAGCTCAAAATCACAGCACAAATTTGCCCCAAAGGGCTTTAAAAATCAGAACAACATTTGTCACACTCCCCCTTAGCAGGTGCTCAGACCGAAATGTTGGAGGGGGCATGTTACTTAATCTGTAAGAAAGTCCAGTTTCAGTTATGGTGAATTAGAAGGCTTTTCAGACAGCACAGTGGTTTATAATGCTCTGGCATAGGATCTTAGAACTCTTGAAATGATCACATGGCAATTATTTATCACGAAAAGTAGGACAACAGTACATATACGTTGCATATGCATGTATGTGATTGGTCAACTCAGTGCTGGACACTATATTGTGGCATCAAAAGACTGGTACCATTTACTGAGAGGGCTGATTTTTTCACTCATGGCTACCGTTGGTCTGGACGTCCTGTTTATTCCATCAGCCATCTAGTACAACCTAGGCTAACGTAGTATAAATTATATATTTTTTTAAATAATGTTTTGCCTTTATTCAATAGAAACAACAATTATAAAACACCATCATATGTAAATAACAAGTGTACAAGGTGTCTCCATTTCCTCCCACTTTACAAAAATAAGCCAAAATATGCTAAATAAGGGTGCTGCCATGTTGCGCCGATGACGTCATTTGGAGCATGAGTCGGCCCAATAGTGATCGGGGTTGGAATGTAACTATGGACATTTACTGAAGTGCTGTACTTAAATACAATTTTGACATACCATAAAACTTCAATTAATAGCCGAGTCCCAAATAGCCACCTACCTCCTTTACTGACCTGGTGTGGGAACACATTTTGACAAATAAACACCTGCCTCAATTAAACGCTTGGTCTGTTTTTTTATAGAAGTTCTTTGGATGTATACAACCTCTTAAACCCCACGGGTTCGCCCGCTTCAGCTGCTTCCAAGCTGCTTAGATCGTTAATACAAATATTAATGTTTAAATGTATGATCAATATGTCAAGACATGCTGAACACCTTTAGATCGGTTAGATTCTCCACAATACCACTGTTAACTTCATTTATCAGAAACAACAAGACCCAAAGCCTAATTTTTCTAGATTTACCGGTGTAACCTGCATGGCTACAAGAGAGGAAAAGGGGAAAAAAGTGCTGACTCACGTTAACTTTGAAGCACTTGTTAAGTCCGCTTGTTAAG
The DNA here is from genome assembly GCA_024633595.2 of Lepomis macrochirus. Classification (NCBI taxonomy): domain Eukaryota; kingdom Metazoa; phylum Chordata; class Actinopteri; order Centrarchiformes; family Centrarchidae; genus Lepomis; species Lepomis macrochirus. Next base: position 7,703,136 of record JALXJV020000024.1, on the reverse strand, counting down.
TCCCAACTGTCTGTTCCTTGATTATTTATATTCCTTTAGTCTATAAGGGTCCACCAATCAAAAGAATCAAAACATATTTTCATAAAAATGAATCCAAGTTGTGAATCCTGCTAACTTTTCTCATCATGTACCATGTTGTTGTTTTTTGATAGGTTGCTGCATTCAAAATAAAAGCGCATAAGCCGTCTGCCAGAGCTAGATAAAATGAATGATGTGTATTTGATATTATTTGATCATTTTTACATAAGTATTATTCTGTTTGAAATAAATTAACTGTTTGATAGTAGTTTCAGTTTTGTGCAAAAAGAATTAAAGGCCTGTCCCATATGGACGCCTGTCCCAAATAAAGTCAGGGTCAATTTGGTGATTTCAGCAAATAAAAGCCTGGACTATTATTCAAAGTTTTACGGTACTTTTACTTTACTTTCCATACTCTGATAGATGATTCTCTCTTCATACACAAAATAATTTCTTAGTTTAAGTCATCACTTTATTAAACACCTAACACTGTTGCTAGCCAACAATCTACAGAAAAGTGGTGAATAAATGAACAAAACTCAAACACACTCCTCACTTTTAAAGTCAACTTGACAGCCACTGGGGATGTGAAGCGATGTGAAGGTTGGTATTAAGTGGGAGAAATGGTCAATGCAGCATGGTTATTTAACTGTCATGTCATTGCCATTTCACATCGGTGTTCAAACAACACATACAATCTAAAATTGTCAGACAGGAAACAGGCTGAACATAAGACGGTTAACTGACAGGCAGGAAAAAACAGACAACAGGTAGAAGGACAGGCAAATACGGTACTAATGGAGCTGATTGCAGATGTAGTCAGAAAGGTGACATTCTGTGGCCCACTGAAAGCAGACAGCAGGCTTGACCTCCTAATCTCACATACAGCATAGCCACTCTCATGATGTAATTACCTGTCACACTGTGAGCGGCGTGCATCTGTGTGTGTTCTGGAAGAATGGGTGTGGTAGGAGACAGCACTTGCACTTGACCCGACATGCAAACCAACCCTGTGTTTCCCATAAATGACATGAAAAAAGCACCGGCGACCGCGTACACCTAGCCGAGACCCTAACTCCCATGGCCCTCTCCCTTTCTGGCTCCCAGTAATTACCTGTGGGCCTATGGAGGGGTGGGAACCATTGTGCGCTGCCTGCGTAGCACTCAGGGAGATGTGGGATTGATGCGCACTCAGCGACCTCTCTGATTGGGGTTAACAGCAGCCTCATTTGCATGAGGAGATGGGGTTTTCATTAACTACAGTAGCAAGACCTCAGGTGCAGAACACACATACCAGCCTACATGAAAACACACACGCATACACACACACACACACACACACACACACACGGAGAGGGTAAATTATTTAACCTTTCCAAAGACACAATGGTGTCTTGTTAGTGTTATTGGTATGTATATACTCACATTAGCTATACTGGGCCATTACACATCGGTTTCCTAGTAAAAAGTATATTGTGATGTGGAGAAAGGTGCGATAAGATAAATGTCGTTAGAAAGTTTGGTGGCACAAGAGGCATTAAAAAACATTTTTGTGTGTATGAGTTCATCTCAAAAGCAACAAAAGAAGAAAAGCAACCTGATGATGCTGTTTCACGTTTCACTGACATATTGTATGTTAATTTATATGTTTATAAAGTTATATCCTTACACTACCTCGCAATCACAGAGACAGAGGATCACAACTTTCTAGAGTGATAAAATCCTGCCTCATTATATTCTAACTTGCTGTGTAGTGTGTGAGCAAACGATGTCCTACAAATTCAGGACAGAGAGGCAACATGGCCGTCCTGTTGGACTTTTCGTGTGGAATGAAAATTTTATTCATGATCTTTGGGAGAATATTCAATATACAAAATGAACATTCTCCCATGTTTGCCAAACTGTTTTGTATGGCTAAGTAATGTGACCCAATAACCTCTCCTACAGAAAGTACCATATACAGTAGCAGAAGGAAATCCAGAGAGCTTAGTACATGTTAGATGCACCCATGACACTTTACAATAATCACACAGAATGACTTCTAGCAGGTTTTGTCTAGCTCCAGCACAGAACAGTGCAGAGAGACAGTATAGTCTAGCAACACAAAACTGCCCCATGGTCAACTGTTTGATTTACCATTTTAAAAATGAAGTTTCTTTATAATACTACATAGTAGAGCCACTCGCACACACAGAGCGGACGTGCCAGACAATATGCAACTAAAGGCAGCTCAGTGCAGATCTGAAATAGAGTCACGCAACAAAGTGGACACTTCACTCAGCTGACACCTCCAAATGCTCTCTCTCTCTCACTCACAAACACACAGTCACACACACTGTCCTGTGCTGTCATGTATAATTCAGCATGTGGCCGGGCGGGCAGATGCCTCATCCCCAGGGGGTCCCCATCATGCCTTTGCTAGGATGAAACATTTAACAGCACAGGACAAAATGGAACACGCTCCATGAATAAACAGGAAGGGTTTCTTGAGGAACACACACACGTAGGCCTACACACACACACACACACACACACACACCACATTCACAGTCTTGCTATCACATGGTTCCTTTAAAACAAACATAACCTTTCTGATATGTCCACACATGCATGGCTCAATTTACATTTCTCAAGATTTAAAAGACGACATTTGAAGTACCTTAAATTACATTTTTACATTTTGGCCTAAGTTTTCTACAAAACCAGATTTTATCATCATTAACCTCCAAGCCCCAAGTCACACACACTTTTTCACTGACTCACACAGATGTGCGTGTGCGCGCACACACACACACACACACGTGCAGAGACGGGCAGAGAGAAACACTGGTTCTCCTTTTAAAGACTGTGAAAACAAACGGTCTCTCTCTCACACACACACACAAGAAGTGGGTTGTTAAATGAGTCACCCAACAACTGTAAGAGTGCTTTTACAGCCTAAGTGAATAACCGTAGAGAAACGACAATATGGCCACATAATATCAATATCATGTTCCATATTCAGCACATGATGGCAGAAAGAAGAGGAAGCTGTGTGTGTGTGTGTGTGTGTGTGTGTGTGTGTGCGCGCGCATGTGTGTGAATGCTTAGAGGTTTCTGTGTGTGTGAACGCCTGTGTTTGATGGAGCAAAGAGGAAGAAGCTCTGTAAGTGTGAGCAGATGCTGGTGCTTTAAGTTTGTGTGTGTGTGAGAGAAAGGGGGGGGGGCTAAGACGGCCTGGAGTGAGGCCAGGCAGGCTGTAGACTGTGAATATTAATGTGTTGTAACCTTGACACAAGAGGAGCTGCTGGTGCCGGAGAGGAGTCTCCTCTGATGACATCAGACAAGAAGACAGGGACTCCTACCTGATGTAACACACTGAGGCATGACTCCTCATTACCACCCCCCGTGTCTCCTCTTTTCTCCCTCGTTCCTCTTTTCCTACCTACTCTTTTCTCCTTAAAATTCGTCTTTTTTAAATCTCTTTCTCAGACTGTACCTCCACCTCCTCTCCAACTCCCTCTCCTACAACCAGCTCTCCCCTCTCCTTCCCTTTCCTCTAATCTAACCTTGTCTCCTCAGACTCAATGTCCGGCAGCCTTCCTCCCTTCTCCCTTGGCTTCCATCACCTTTCTCCTGCCCTTCACACCTCCGTCCTCCATTTTATGTTACCTATGTTCTCCACCTATGTCTTCTTAGCTCTACTCCACTTTCTATTGTCCTCCTCCTTACCTTGTCTCCCCCTTCTCTCTTCCATCAGCTCTTCATTCTTCTTTCTTTCTCCACCTCACTCTTTTTACGCCATGTCACACCTGCTCCTCTTCTGTCCTCCACTCACCTTCCTTTCCTCTAATCTTCCTCTTTTCTTTTCCTTTCTTTTTCACCACTTCCATCCCTTTCCTCTTCTCCCTCACCTCACCTCTACCATCTTCTACTCCTCCACCCTCATTCTGTCCTTCCCTTTCTCTCCTTGTCTTTCTTCAATCTCCCTCCCTTCAATCTCCTTCACAATCCCTCTCTTCTCTCACACTTCTCAACACTACTCTCCTCTCCTTTTCACTCGTCTCCTTGTCTCCTCTTTCTTTTCTGCTCCTCTGATCTAAGCTGGTCTAGTTTCACCTCATGTCTTCCACCCCTTCACCTCTTGTCTCTTTCCCTTCTGCCACCTTGCACTTCCCTCAGCTCTTTCTCCCTTAAAACCCTTTCTATTCCTTTATCTCTCTCTCTTCTTCTCCTTCATCTCCCACCACACCTCCCTCCTCTTTTCTCTCTCCCTTCTCTAACCCAACTGTGTCTCCGCACACCTCAGGTCTTCCACCTCTCTCCGCTCCTGTTTTCCATCATTCCTGCCATTCACCTCCCATTCTCCTCCCTCCTTTGTGAGTGTATATGATGCTGTCTGTACGACTAAACTCCCCCCACCCCTCCCCAGTCTCTCTCTCTCTCTCTCTCCCTCTTTCAGCTCACTGCCAGGCTACCACAGCCCAAACTGTTCAGCTGCAACTGTTCCAAGCTCAATAATTACAGCTTGTCAGAAAGAATTAATTTTCTCATTTCTCATAAAGACGTGTAAAAAATTACCATGTTATTATAACACCGCCACTCTCTGGAGGCACCAACGAAAACCAAATTTAATTTCGGAAATTCTTCCCTCGCACATTAAATTAAACACATAAATAAGAGTTTAGGAATTGGGGGGAGGTTGTCGGAAGGGGGGGAGCATATGTTCGTTAGGCCGGCCTCAGCTCTGGGTAATGGCTGTCGTAATGTTTTGATGGGCCCGGCTATTGGTAAGCACCAATACATTTGCATGATCACCGTCGCGGCAGACAAGCGAGCTGCCAATTAGCTCTCATACAGCTCTGGACAGTTCTAGGAGGGAGAGAGAGGACAGGGGATCTGCTCGGCATAAGAAATACACAGCAAGATATTGAACTGAGCTAATTAACAACCGCGTCTGGAGAATAGTACAGTTTCTGCAGGGAGATGCACTATGGGATATGAGTACCAGGATATGTTACTTTTTAGAAAATGTTTATGACTTAAATAGAGCAAGGCCTTGGGTTCAATGGTGCAAATCCCCACAACATGGGAACAGACTAGGGCTAGGGCTGTACGGAACACCAGTTTTGGGGATTCAAAGCAGTGAGGGGATGGGGGTTGGGGATTGCGGGGTGGATAGGAGGGTACGGGGGTGGTTAACTGTCAACATTAATAGACAAAACAATTGTGTTTTTGCTAGTGACCACTCTTAACTTAAGCTTATGGCATTTTACATAAAATTGATTGGATGGATAAAAAATTAATTTCTGATGGCAACAATTCCTGCTACCACTACTAGTTTTATTTTCCAACTCTACTCATCTACAAATACAATATACTAAGCATGAAGCGCAGTTCTCAAACTTACAGGGCTAATGGTCTGAGAGCGTATGACGGGCCAACGGGATCACAGTTTAAGAAAAGGGGAAGGGTACGACGAGTGAGCCTAACTGATTGATCAGCTGATGACATCATTTGGCACTTAGCAAATATGGCAGCAGAATACTCAATAATGGAACTTCACAGAAATTATAAAAATCTGATGAAACTGTTGTAGAGGCCCAGTCCCTCTTGCTCTGACGGGGAACTCCCACAACAAAACAAACTCATCCAAACACAGATGAACGGGGTGTCCCCTCCAACTCTTTGGCACAGCAAAGACAGGGACTTTCCCTGCCTGCAGCGCAGGACACACACACACACACACACATTCCCTGGGACACACACAGAAAAGGGTCACCCCTGGTTGACACGCACACACAGTGGGCAGACTCATGGCTGATCTGACAGGGCTGCGACAAAACCTCATCTATCCACACACACACACACACACACACACACACACGGACCACAATCAGTGTAACCAGTGCCAGCTAAATCTCTTCAGCAGAGCAGTGATGAGGCCGCAATCTGTGATCATGACACCGCCTTGACACAAACTGTCTGGACTTCTTCACACACATGAACACACACGGACACAAACACACACAATGAGCAAGCAGACAGTATCAGTTGAGCCTCTATTTCATGGTCATTTGTCTTGTATCAGGGTTTTTTTTTGTTGTTTTTTTTTTTTTTAAATCGCTGCCCTCCTCTAACTCCAGGGCCTTGTTCTCCACACAGCACCGTCCACTGCTTTTTATCTTTACAGCCAAGCACGCCATGGGATTTACTGATGTCATGTGCCACAACATTTAAAGAAATTCACCAGTCAAATTAATTTCTCAGCAAAGTTTTCAGATGAGGAACCAAAGTTCCCAAGATAGAAACACGTGACTGTGCAGACGAGATGTGGCTTGAGTTGAAAACCTGCCAGCAAAACAAAATATAGCAGTTTGGCTGCTAATAAACTTTGTGCCAGCGCTATGCATCCCAGCTTCTATTCATGCATGTTCCACGAAAATCTTTTTTATTATTCATTTATTTTACCACTTTCCCATTACTTGTTTGAGTACTTTAAAGAGGTGGTATTATGCTCATTTTCAGGTTCAAAATCCTATTTAGAGGTTGTACCAGAACAGGTTTTCAAAAAAACCACCATATTTTTTGTCATACTGCACATTGCTGCAGCTCCTCTTGTCGCCCTGTGTTGAAGGCTTCGTTTTAGCTATGGAGTGATACATCTTGTCTCTAAATGATCTTTGTTGGGAGTTGGACATGCACAGTTCTTAGTTAAGGATTACTAGCCAATCAGAAGCAGAGAAAGGCGGGTCAGCGAGAAGCTGGTAAACAGTTTTGATTCAGCTGTAGGCTACATGTTGCCGATCAGCTTGACAACATGGACTGGAGCAAGAGTTTCAGAGTGGAGAGTTATTAATCTGTAACAAAAGTATTTTTCATCCTTAAAGTTTTAACTGAGCTTTGTCTCTGCATCACAGTTACAACTTTATGTCCATTGACTGCCTGGAGGGCAGCTAGTGTTTGGAAGGCAGAGGAGGTGTGTGCTACAGCTCAGTGTTTTTCCACTGGTGTTTTTGAGGGCATGTCAGACTAACCGCTTGACGAGCATTATGACACGTACTTTCTTGTGACATCACAAGAAAGCGGAAGTAAAGGCTGGACTAAAAACCAGCTGTTTTCAGGCAGTTCAGAGCAGAGTTTTCTGTGGGACATGGGAACTCCCTTTGAGGTGGACTTTGGGCTTTTTCACTTTGCAAACCTATTACATGCACAAAAAGGTAAATAAATCATTAAAGGAGAGGCAAAAAGCCAAAAAGTATAATACCACCTCTTTAACATTACTTAGGGATTTCCTGTCAGTAAAAGAAAACTTGTGTCTAAAAATACACTGCACGAAAAAAAAGTATGAAAGTGTTTAGCTGCTTTTGAATATGTTAAACAAGAAATAAACAATGATCCCAATAGCAACAGTAAAAGTGATGTTTGATCACTCCTGTGGGTTTTTTGACTTTAAACTACAAACCACATATATTGACAAAGTCAGGTGAAAAACTCATGTTATTTGGTAAAACTAAGCCAGATACCATGCATCCATTTGAGACTGTGTTTAATTTTGTTATTCTATCTGAATAGAAGATTGAATAACCTGTGTGTGTAACATAGACCTTGACAGGAGAAAAGGATATCAGTAGGAGCCCTTACCAGTTACTGATGAAGCAACCTGAAGAAATGAATGTCCAAAAGGTATCAGCTCCTCTGTCCACTGAGCCTCCTCACTCCTGAACACAAAGAAGAACAAAAGATAGCTAATTAGTAGTACAATATTTATGTGCTCTAAATCCAGATAACTTAATGTGCATTATGGGGGGAGTTGGAAACAGCATGGCTAAATAGGTTAAAGAGTTAAAGTTAAAATATAGTTAAGAGAGTCAAAGAGAGAAATAACTTTAAAAGACACAAAAAAGGGTTTTCTTATTGTATATATATATTACTTTTAGGAAACCATTCTTATCTTTAGTCGCTTTTAAGCATTCTGTTAGACATGGGCAACTGTGCAGGTAGGAGATCGGTATCTTGATTAAATTAGACAGCTTTAATAATCCCTAGTGGGAAAACTCATTTGCCACCAAATCAACTCAAACAGACAACAAATAATATAGACATTCCCTTCACAGTACACATAAAATATATAACACCATAAGAAGTCATTTGAGACATGATTGACAGCTGAAAAGTGCTATGGAATCTAGAGTTTACCCTTAGTCAAGTATATTACAGCCACAACGACTGTATCAACATTTCATTTCTAGTATGAAAAGCAGCTCCCAACTTGCAAATGTACATGTATTTGTCTGGATATCTGAGTGTGTGTAGGTTGGGTCTGTTGTGTTTCAAGGAGTGTGCCAGCACTCCTGTGCATGAACTTGGGAGGTAAGAAGGAAAGAGAGTGAAAGGAGATAAAATAAAGACACAAAAAGCAAGAGGGAGCGAAAGAATGAAAAGGCTGAGGGCAGATGAACTCATTCAAGCTTACAGATCCTCTCCTCCTTTCCTTTCCTCACTCTTCCATTCCTCTCCCTTACCCACCCCATCTTGCTCCCCACATCCCCCCTACCCTCGCCCCCTTCATACCAGAATTCTTCTATCTATAAATATCAACAAGAGAGTCTATAGAAGTACATACACACACTGTAAACACACACACACCAGTCTAAACCAATGAGCACAGTGGCGTATTGTGCTAGCAGAGCCAATACACACTTCCACGGCCATTACTCCCCATGGAAACAGGCGAGCGTGTTCGCACACACATGTGATGTTGACGTTGTACCCGCACAGTGGCTGCCTTAGACAATAAGCTATTTCAGGGCCAAATCGCTGACAAAAATCCATTTTTCCACCCCGCTAAAAAAGATCAGAAATGAGGGAGGGAGAAAGAGCAGGATAGAGAGAAAAGCTGAAATCAAATAAACAGTGGCGTACATCTCTCTTAAGCTGGATTTATCTCTGTATTTTGTCATCATTCTAATTTATTCCCCAACCTGCTTACAATTACTGCCTTTTCAAAACTCATATCGCCGGCTTGTTGTTGTTCTCAGAGAGATTGCGTGGTATCTGCAAATGAATGAGCGGGGGACTTGCATAAGGTGGAAAAGCTCCTAGTGTACTTTTGTAGATTATCCACTTGATACCGATTCATTTTCTCGCTCACTTGTCACAGTTTTGTAAAGGAAGCGATGTAGGACAAACATGCAAACGCACACACACACACACACACACACCGAACTGTCGAGTGTAGAGGAAGGGAGTGGGCTCATCATCTTTAGTTGTGATTACAACACTTGGCAAGCTCTCTCCTGCCTGTTTGCCTGCCTATTGCCTTACAAATGGATTAGTAAGCCCTGTTCCATTTGTGTGTGTAGCTTCTCTGAGATTTAGGCTGACTTACAAATAACACCAATCAGATTTGGGAGCAGCCGTTGTGTAGTCTTTTTTTCCGGGGAAATATTGGGCAATGTGATTTGGGGACAACGCTACATTACTGCTTGTATACACTTAGTTTGGAAAACCATGGGACTGTCTGCACTTGTGTGTGTTGGGAAGATTTTGCACATTTCATAATAAGGAAGTCTGACTGCTACTTTTGGAGTCAGTCGGCGGTTAATCCATGGGAGGTCTGCTCACTCATCCAGTTTACATGTAATACAGAAGACAACTCTGATCCGAGGAAGAGAGAAAAAGAGGTCTTAAGACTTGGAAAGAAGGGGACAGAAGATGATGAAAACCAGAAAAGTTCATCGCAAAAACATAACGCTTAGGACACTAACATATTTTGTATGTATATTATTTTTTTTTTTACTTTGGGGATTGGTGTGTCTTTCTGTTATTGGTGAAGATAAATGGCCTACAGATGTAGACAAGGAGCGACTGGCCTTTGGCCACATTTGCACTCATAATTGGATAACATCCAGAGATTTAAGACACTTTCCATCATATTCAGCCACAAAAATGAATCTCCATAGGCCAGACTGAAATCTGTCTTGGGTTTTCCTGAGCTACGTGCTAATTAGAATCTGCCTTCCTCAGAGGGTAGTGGCAATGAATGCACCGGAAGCTTTTTGGTAACTGACAAAAATGCAAGAAGAAATAACTTCTTAACTTTAGCTGGTAAGTTTAGCCAGCTAAACTTTACTAACTATCCCTCAACTAACATAAACACATGGATTAATCATGGATTGATCTGAAACAGATCAATGCTCTTACACCCACCCATTTTGCCCTTATCACAGGGGACAGGCTAGACAAATACTGTACATCATGGACTGTCCTCTCCAGAAAAAGAACATTGGTTGTTTCTTCAAACAGCATTCTGATTTTAAAAATCCCAAACTATCCCTTTAAGTTGTGGTAATACAGAAATTTCTGTCGTCCCAAACAGCCAATATACAGGCAGAGAGATTTCGTTCCCGCCTCCTTTTTCCTCTCGCCTCTGTACGTTCATGAAGTAGATTCATAAAGCCCCAGTAAATGAGTACATTTTTCGCTCAAGTTGAAACATCTTCAACTTTTCCTTCAGGTTCTGTTTGAACACACAGTTATACTGTAGTTGAAAGTCTTAATACCCAATCCAGAAAGAGCATTGAGATAGCCGGTGGTGGAATCTTTAAGCACTATATATTACTGATTAACCACAATGGTGATTTTTTTCCTAACCTAGTAGTTTTACTTGCATAAACTTAAACAAACTTTAACTATAGCAGAGAAAATTTGGAAAATGAATTTAAGAACCTATTTGAATGTTTGAGTATTTATTGGGAGGCGCATAATGTTCAGAGAGCTGTTAATTCAACCCTTTGTGTGTGTGGAGGCCTCTGTGTTCTATTGAGAGGATGATACATCAATGAAAATGGAAAAACTGACCCTGAAAAATACATAGCCTTTTATGCGCTCTGTGACCCTGAGCAGGAAGAAAACAATATTACAAAAACATATCGATTTAATATAATTGCACACTGAAGAATGTTCCCTTAATAATTAAATTTTTATCTTTATTTATCATTTTCTACTTGTGCTAGCTATCAAGGAGCCAAAGAAACTTCTTTACAAACAAACTCTGTTATACATGTCATTATAGCCTGAGATCGGTGTAATGTGCTTTAAGTGCCTTGCTCCAAAACATCAGGACTGGCAACTATCTGGTCACAAACTCTCATCTATCATTTGTAAAACATTATAAAAATATGAGCACCAATTTTCATGTAAAATAACAAGGAGTGTTTGGTATATGGGAAAAGTGATTGTGTGTGTGTGTGTGTGTACACATATGTGTTTCTCGTGACCTGAGAGTACAGTTTCTGTGAATAAAGCTCTAAGCTGAGCTTCCATTAAGCCCCTTTCAACACAATGCCTTTCTCTCTCAGAAACTCTGTCTGATGGAAATCTGCTTTTGTTGCCGCAGTTCAATGTCCCTGCTATCTCCTGATGGAAGGGGAGAGAAAGGAAGGTCTGAATGGGCCTCTATAGTTTTATGTTCCAGACGGTTCATGCACACACATTTGCCAAATCACACACACTCCATGCTCCTCTACAATGAAATCAATGCTCTCAGTTTTCCTCTCTGTGCACAGCATCTCACAGTGCCAAAGGCTTCTTGTGATCAAACACCACATCATGTTCTGCAACTTCTGATACTGATGCTAACACAGTACAGCTTTTGTACTCTGGTGTGGCTGTTCATTCACATTGTATTCAGTCGCAATAAAGGATGCCATTTTGGTGGGTGTTTTTATAACGTTTTCTTTTCTGGATGAACATTTCTTATTTGTTTTCTAATGGTTGCCATGCTTTTTTTCTTGCTGATATTTTGGTTCTAATCATATCTCTCCCATATTTGTGTGTATCAGGTCTATTATCCTTGTGTCACCTTGTGTTAACATTGTCTTTTCAAAACTACAGTATGTAAGTATGTTTTGTGTAGCTCAAATCAGCAATGTTAAACATGGCATGTTAAACAAGAGAATGAAACAAAACAATACATTTGAAAATGTTTGTCGCCACATTTTGAAGACCAAAGTTACAGAATCATGTTTGCAGTGTGCGCCTTGCTTTCACAGTTTGTAAAAGCAAGCAGAACGAGAACATCTAATACAATCTGCTTAAATTTAACTTAATTTTGATTGCCTGTTTTGTTATTTAGCTCCACAGATCTCTTCACTGTCTGCGTGGGCATGTTTGTGTGTGTTGGGGTTGAGTGGGTTACACAAGTGAACATATGTCAGGAAATATGTCAGGTTTGGTTTGGATATGAGTGCTCGGCTGCTGCTCCCAGGGCTACCGTGGGACTAGGAGTGTTGGGGGACAAAGCCTGATTGTTGGGGAGATAAATACCGCTAAAAGAGAGGACGAAGAGGGGAGACAACACAGGACCGTTCTTGCCAAAGGTTGCCATACACAGGCATGGAGACACAAAACACATTCAAAAGTAGTAGTACAGTAATTCTACATTAGCCTTCTACAGTAGTTTCTCTGTAAAATACAACACAAACAGTGTCAAAGTGGCATGTTGGCAATGTGCTGGTTATGTAACAAGACTGTGCGGATGGGCTGATTGTCTCTGAGACAGTGGGAGTCAGACAAAGACAGATACAGAGAGAGAAAGACAAAAAAGATTCACATATAGATAGAAAGATACAAAGAGTCAATACAGTGGTGATCACTTGCAAAGACATTTGATTTAATTAAAGGTGTGTTTCTAATGTGAACATTAATGCTTACGGGTAGGATGGCCAATGTATTGGATTACATTAGATTATACCTAATGAACTGGTTACTGTGTGTGTGCATGCACGTGTTGGGCTAATTGTTGCCGTCTGCATACAATCTGCAAAGGCACTGTCACACACAACTAATAAACCTCAGAGGGAGGAAGGATGCACACACATACACTTAGAAGACGGTAACGGAGACATGAGCAGCCTCAAAATGAAAACAAGTTAATGCGCACACACACAAACACAGATAGTGACCTCCATCCAACTGAAAGCTTCTGACTGGGCAAATTGGTCAGTGACTTGATTGAATCATAGACAGGATACAATGGAGACAGAGAGGGAGGTCTTGGCCTGTAACCTGACATTGCTATTGTATCCGCATGCAGGTTATCAAGGTCAAAGTACTGCGGCATATTCTGGTTCTAGTACCTTATACAAATATTAAAAAGGTGACCTTTAGTAGTGTACAAGCAAAGGCTCAGTGAATGACAGCTTTTAAAAGGGCTGTAACCTTAAGACCATAGACTAAAGAATGATAATACTGAACATAGAGAGTGTGTGTGTGTGTGTGTGTGTGTGTGAGAATAGCAGCAGTTGTAGCATCTGTGAGGGTCACAATGTTGAAGTCCAATCTTGTTTTTATCAAATTAATAGTAGTTCTCAGCATTCCTCAATGCACATACACACACATTTGAACCACATCTTCACCACTTAAATCACGTTACTCACGGCCTGCCGCAGTACAACACACTCACAGCCACAGTGCACCGTCCACACACAGCTCATAGACTCCAACGAAGTAAAACACAGTACTTATTTGCTGCAAGTACATGCCCATATAAAGTCGACAACCACTTAGTATGAGGTAAGAGGAAAGACGTCATTGAGATACCGCTCTTCCAGTTTCTATTGCAATAGAAAGAGTGCTCATAGTCCTATACCACAAGATAAGTTATATTTAATTGTTTAATATAAAAGGCACAATTCACTATTGAAAAAGCATCAACAGTAAAGGACTTGCATTGTACTATACACTAGTCCATCCACCATTCAATCCGGGTGGATAACAACATTGCCGCAGCAATTTAATTTATTCCTTCTTTCATGTAAAATGTGTTATGGCTATAATGCCACATTCTGTAAATGATGATGTTAACAATAATAAAAATGCACTTCATTATATTCCATGGGAAAATTAATGCCCTGGAGCGCATTATATGAAATGGAGGCTGGTCTAACATACAGACAATGAACCATTGGGTCTAAAGATGTCATCATGAACCACAACTTACTGGAACAAATGTGCTTAGCAATTATGCATCAGTGACATCAGGTTATTGTATTTTTTGTTATATAGACAAGGACGCAACTCAGTACCTTGAACCCTTCTCGAAGCTGGCCAATATCTATTCAAACCAAGGGTTCATTTTGAAATACGACATCGCTACTTTTCTTTACCAAGTCTAAATCAACCCGGGTAATCAGAATTATATAAACAACGAAGAATGAGACCTTTTCTGTTCTGTCTTTGTGAGAAAGAATGGCTAGACTGCATTTCTGATGGATGTCAATAGGAACACGAGATACACAGCTGTGAGACCTTGTACGGACCTTGAAACAAACACACAAAACATGTTGCAGAAGCAAACTCACTTGACAAACATCTTATTTCTATTATTTCCTGTTCTCTAGGGCTCTCAAACCAAAAATCTATAGCAGGATCTTGTCTGCTTAGCCCTCTACACAATGAAGTTTTGTTTGGCGTACCAGCCTGTTTACATCTGGCCTCATGTGGGCAGTTGATACAAAATAACTGGTCCTTATTAAAGCAGTTATACTTCTTCCATGTACTGCAGTTACGAAAAATCTGTCCTGACTGAAACACAGGTTCAATCTGTGTTCCGCACATAGAGGCAGTAGTTGTTCCACCTCTTGTTCTTATGTCTGTTCAATACACCTGTCAATGCAATTTTCTCTCTGTCATATATGTGCTTGTTAATTCTTAACTTCCTTCATCTGGGTTCCTGTGTCCACATTGTTCAAAGTACACACTGACTAAGAAAATGTTCCTACATGAAATGGTAAAAATGATAATTTAGAATATGTATGGTATGACATTGTGACTAATGAACACCAGTGGTCTTTCATGTCTCATTTAAATAGATCCTACCTATCTTGGGGCAAGCTCGCAAGGAAACACTTGCCTTTGTTTCTAATACACATTAAAGCCTTTCTGATAAGCAAGCCAAAGTGGTGAGAATGTTTTGCCATGTCATTTGCCAGTGTCAAGAATTAACTCTGAACCTCAACTTTTCAAAATTCACCAAAAAAATGGAAATGGAGATTTGAGCTACTATACCTTCCATGAAAACTGGCAAACTCCATGTTAAAAGCTGCTGTAAGACATGACATGTCCTCCATGAAATGCTCATGGATACTGTTTTCTCTCCATAGCCCTATATTTAGGAGGAAAAATGGCATTTGGTGGACCTCAGTGTCTCTCTGACGTGCACTGTAATCCGTAAATCCTTCTACATTATTTTACATTTTGGAATTATGAAAAGGACTACATTACGTCATTCGTATGTAAAAGTTGCTCTGGCCATCTACATACTTTAGAGACGTTTTCCACACTACTTTCAGCAAGGCTCAACAGCAAAGAAAAGCAGAATAGGGCTAGATAATTAAATGTGTACATTCTGTAACGTTTTTGCATATTACTGATCACATCTGTGTTACAGACTTGACTTTATAGCATTTAAAATAATGTACACTACTTCTGCAAAGAAAGGAAAAAAAGTTTTAAAAGGCTTAAAAAGGAAATTGGTACAACATTTCCAAGACAACTTAGCAGCATGATGCAGTAAACAAGCTCTAACCTCATGCATTGCACTTTACGTGATGTGTGTTGCTGACGGTCTTGTGGGGTGGATGCCACAGTGCGAGCATTGCATCTCTGTCTGACAGTGTAGTCATGTTTGAGTGAGTAAACATGGAACTTTTGTGACAGCCAAAAAGCTATTACTATAACAGCAAGACAAACTAATGTTTCAGAACCCATGTCTAGGGTGGGGGTGGGGGTGATAATGGCAGAGACACAGCATTAGGTGATACTGTACACTAGGTAACACCCTGATGGACACGGGTAATGAAAGATTAAGAGAAAGGCCAAAGTGAAACGCTCAGGCTTGTTTTTCTCTCTTCTCTCTCTCTCCACTCTTCCCTCTTTTTCTCTCTCTCTTTCTCTGACAGTTGCTGTACCATTAACACCGCCTCCACAATTAGTGTCTTCTCACTGGCTACACACACACACACACACACACACACACACACACACACACACGCGAGTGACACCCCAGGGCCCTGCACAACCCAAACAGCATAATTAGACATCCCCTAAACAAAGCACACACTCTGTAATTACTCTGTAATGTTACATAGCACAGGGGACTCAACAAAAGCCATTTTCCCTGGATCAACCAGTGGCACACACGCCACACACACACACACACACACACACACACACACGCTATACTCCTGTCCCATGTGTCTGTGACTGTGTACATTTCTATTGATTTCACCAGACCGAGAACTCCCACTGGCTCCTGTCCAGCTTGTGAGTATATGGTAAGTGTGTGTGTGTGTGTGTAGGAAGTATTACACCTTTAGGTATGTGTGTAGTCACCTACATAAATATATGTACTGTATGTGTGTGTCCCTGAACTCGACAGCTTGTGAAAAGGCAGAGCCACTGAATCTCTTCATCTTGTGTCGCTCAGTCCAGGGAGGCAGCCATGCTAAGCACAGAAGGAGTGCTCAAACACAAACGCACATCGAAATACACCCCTCTTTCCTCTGTCTCTCTCTGTGTCATTGCTTCCTAGTCTCTAGAATGGGACATGACTAATTTCTCCAAACAGAGCGACAGTATAAACACAGGCCCAAACACTTATGCTTATACCATTGTCGACAGGACTCCCCTCAACATAACAGCCCCCCACACACACCCAGCCTGTTCCTCCTCCCATCCTCCCCCTTTTCCGCCTCTGTGCCCTCAAGTCGGTGCAGATATTGCTCTAAGTCCAGCAGCAGTGAATTAAATCTCTTTGCCAAGCCAAGTAGTGTGAAATCACATTAGATCTTAATCAGGGGCTATTGTGTTTGCCTTGTTGGATTTCTTTTTTTTTTATTGCGGGTGCTATCATTTGTTGTGTACAGTTTTATTGCACAATGTGCAAGCCATAACAGGGGGGATATCTGTAAGTGACTGTACGTTGTAATTTGGAGTAAAGTAGATTGGAAGGATGCATCAACAACCCTGACAAGAAAGACGTAAGGATTTGCGGCCATCAGTCACAGTCCCAAACACAGATACTCTCATGTTATATTATCCAGGGTTTCCTACAAGGAAATTAGTCAGCAGAGGTTGAAAACTTTCATTTTAAACCAACATTAACCTAATGTCCAGCTGACAAATATCAGACTTCAAACTAACTTCAGTGCTGCTTGCACTCCTCTCTCCTCTCAATTGTTACGGTTTTGGGATTTCGTGTTGAGGAGTTTCCTGTTTTACTTTGAAAGTGATCTTCCGTGTGTCTTCTCCCGCTTCTACTTCCTGTCTTTGTATTTTCTTTAATTTGATTGTTTGCACTTGTCTCGGTTGTCTGGTGTGTTCCACCTCGTTTTGTCACCTCCCTCTTGTGTTCTTTATGCTGCGTTCCGGACTGCTCAGAACCTCCGACTATCTGATCTTTAAGCGTTTCAAATGCATCATGGTGCATGACACCAAGAGTGAGTGAAAAACATGGCTGACCGTGACAAACTGATGTTTCTTTGTCAAGTGCACACTCAGTTGAACCCTCAACCCTGTGTATTAATTAAATCACATACAGGCAAATATACTTCCTGTTGCCTTTTAGTTCATAGTTTACCATTTACAATGTGTGCGTCCATGGGAGCTGTTGTTGTGTAATAGCACTGAGCTGCTTCTCATGAAGTTGTCATACAATTTTTTCTCCAAGTTCACAAGTTGGAACTCTGACAAGTGGCGTTCCATGGAACTCTTTCTAGCTGCATGTCGGAAAATTTCTGAGTTTCAAGTTGCCTGGAACGCAGCATAAGTCTCTGTCTCTTCCTCAGTTGTTCTCGGCTAGTTGGTTAATGTAGTTGAGTGTCTGGTTCATTTCTCAGAACATCCTGTCTCATTTTTGGGTTACTGTTTGTTCAGTCATGCACGCTGGATTTGTGCTTTTCTGGTTTTCTGGACTTTGTTTATTCCCTGGACTGCCTGGATCCTCTTCCCTGTAAGTTATATGCACTTGGTTAAAGTAAACTACCTGCTCTGTCAAAGTGTCCTGCATTTTGGGTCCAAATCCCTGTTTTATGTAATCGGCATTGTGCATGCTGGCTCACTGTCACAACTGTTACACCGTCACAACTTGACTGATTTGTCATGATCATTGATATTATAATCTATAGTTCCATTTCCTATGGTGAGTCAAAATATTTGTTGTGATAAAGATGTATTGTGACATATTTATCCACAATTAGCCAAAATCTGGCTGATTTGTATTTCATCTTTTATTCAAACATTTATAAACGGTGATTAATTGTAGGTGCGGACAACTTGGGACAACACCAGTGAAGCTGGAGCTCCACCTCTTCAGCAAGTGTTCCTTTGCTGCCAATACACACATACACGCTACACATCCGCACTGACGACCCAGGGTTAGGGTTACAAATTTGCGATTATGAAAAATGCCATTTAACCTTTTACTTACCTCTACTGTTACTAACATGAGCATTTGGGGCTACATGATGAATTATGACAACTGTTACACCGCCTATGCATTGTAATTTCCTCCTTGTGAGAGGATTACCTTAAATACTAAACTGTATTATAAAGTAAGTGAAAATTATGACTATTACATTGCTGAGCTTCCTAGTCGATCGAGAAACCGATTGGATTTATGAAACGGATGTTGCCCAAATTTTGATGTGCAATAAAAATTCAGCAAATCTGAAAGTGAGAGCGAGAGTGACAGGCTTGGTGTAAGGAGGGGGAAAAGCCTCTTTTCCAGCCCTCTGCTCTGACATGGCTTACCTAACATGCTTTAGCTGATCACATTGCAGCAGAACAGTACATGAAAACATGAAAGGAGGGCCTATGCATGCTTGAGAGCAGTGAGCCAGCCTTGATACACAAACACAAACACACACACCCAAACAAAAACCCTTACAATATAGCATTTGTGTCTGAGTGAAGGCCTGTACATATAGTTCTGCCTCTGCTCCTTCCCTAGTTGCCTTTCTCCCCTTTGTGTCAACCTCTGTCTTCTTATTTTTATTTCCAAACTGTGTTTTTCTCACTATTCTTCCCCTTTCTCTTAGAAAGAAGGGACAATTCTGTCAGTTTTCATAGTTCTCCCTTGCCCCTCCAATGCCATCTGAGCAAAATACCACAAACAGACAAAGGGACAAAAAAAAAGGTGAAATTATTGATTAGATGTCAGCGTCAGTTAGAGCGAAGAGAGGAGAGGAGCAGCACAGAGAGATCCAGGAGAGAGAGGTAAGAGAACAAAAGTGAGCTGCTGGCATCACACAGGTAAAGTTAATGGAAAAGCGGAAAAACACAAATGACGACTGATGGAGAAATGTCTAAAAAGCATACCACTTTTTAGCCTATATGAATATTAATATGCTTGCAAGGACAGTAGATAGGTGCAAGTGTGTGTCCACATTTTGCTATGTGAAAGAGCTCATCACTGCTAGTGGCGATGAACACAATTTCTGTAACAATTCCCACTGGGAATAGCAACAGCAACACACACAAAAAACATGTCAGAGAATGGACATCAGTTATAAGGCAATTTACACATTTTCATTGGTAATCTAATTCCGTCTAATTTGTGTTTCATCTTTTATTTAAACATTTTATAGAGGATTGTATGCAAATTCACGTCCGTGATCTTTCCAAACCTCACAGAAAACAGGAAGCATTGTCCAATGCTCAGTGCATTCTGCTCAGTGCTAATTTTTTGGGCATTTGTACATACTAAGTCCCTGTCATGAACAACATTTCAGAAGGCTGATTGGTTGAAATTCAATAGGTAAGCACAATTTCAGCCTAAGAAAGTCCTGCATTCTGCTTCTCTCTACTACATACAGCATCTGATAACTTCAAATTCAAATTGGTCGAGTGACTAAATTTACTTAAAAATGGCACAAAAAAATCTGGCACTTCTGGAAATTCAACTTTTATTGGTTTGGAAGCAAAAGTGATGTGCTTTGTTAGAACAAGTACATATGAACCTCTACAGACGACACATACAGTTTGCTGAACTTCTAAGTGAAAACAAAAAGTGAAGTTGGTCCAGGTAGAGAAAAAAATAATCTTAGGACATTACATGTGTAATTAGGGCATTAGTCTTGCTAAAAGACACTTCAGCAGGCTTGATGCTTGCTATCACAGGGGTTTGCATCCAAACCAGGGCGAGCTGTAGCCGAGCATTACATGCATGCATAATAAAAAGGTCTGCTTGAAGAAATTGTGAGTGACAGATATAGATTAAAGGAGACAGTGTATTGATCTCCTTCAAAACATCAGAGGTAGAGGAGGAAAGAGGAAGAAAGAGGTGTATGGATGAATAAGTAACCTGTGATGAACTGGTGATCCCATCAGAATCCAATGCTTTTACTCCTCAATCTTAATCCTACTAAATCTTAAAGAGTTGGTACACTCAAATTACAAAAACAAAACAAAAAGGTTTGGGGACAGTATCTGTCTCCCCAATACAATTAAGGTGAATGAAATTTAATTTGTGGTGCTTAAAGTATTGAACATTTACATTTACAAAATTAAACAGCAGCATTTCATAACCTTCACTAAAACTCTCACCCAAAATAAACCACTTGAGGACGAGCAGACCAACCACAAACAATGTAAGAAAACGCCAATTAAAAACAGTTCCTGTAAGGTAGGTTGCTATTAGTGTTGACACATGTGAACTAGGGGTGCCATTCAAAAATAAAGCAACAGCTACATGTACTTTCTTGTAGGCTATCTCTCCAGCTCAGGGAATAGCTGCAGATTTCTGAAGTGGACGAAACACATGCAGATGTAAACCAGATAGACCTTCATATAGACCTTCATTACAGAAATGGCATAAGTGTGCGGCTTCGGCTCAGGGTAGAGCAGTCGTCCACTAACCGGAAGGTTGGGAACCCCAAATTGCTCCTGGTGGCTCTGCCGTCAGTGTGGAAATGTGTGAATGAGTTAATTTCTGTTTCCGATGAGGAGTTCTCTGCTCATAGTTGGGTGAATGTGATGCAGTGTAAAGCGCTTTGAGAGGTTGAAAAGACTAGAAAGGTGCTATACAAATACAGACCATTTACCATATTTGACAGTGCCTTCGGAATTGGGGGCGATACAGGAAAATGTTCAGACTGTAGATCACCGAGCCCGGTGCAAAGCTCTGAGATCCTAAGCGTGGACGTCTGCACTGAAATAGAAGTGACAGCTGCAGAAGAGGCCATCTCTTTATGTGACCTCTCTTGAGGTGGCCATTTTTACTGCACCAGAAAATTACAGGTAGGTGGTGCTAAAAATGAGAATAATTAAGTATAACATGACACACAGATGCGGCATGGTGGTGCAGTGGTTATCACTGTCGCCTCACAGCAAGGTCCGTGGATCGAGGCCCAGGCCTTTCTTTGTGGAGTTTATATGTTCTTCCCATGTCTGTACGGGTTTCCTTCATGTTCTCCTGCTTCCTCTCATAGTCCATAGACATGCATAGGTTAATTGGTGACTCGTCATTGCCCTTAGGTGTGAACGTGTGTGAATTGTTTGTCTCTATGAGTTAGCCCTGTGATAAATTAGCGACCTGTCCAGGATTAGCTCAATAACAGCTGGGAGTGGCACCACCCCCCTCACGACAAATCGGAAAAAATATGAAAATGAACAGTTAAAGGATATACTTCAATAATAATAATACTAAGTAATAATACTTACTTATTCAAGGATTACTTTGGTAGAGAAAATTTGAATTAAATAACATTTCATCGCAATAAAAGTACATATGAAAACATTGAGCCCATCGAGCTACCAGTAAATATTAATATATCTGAATGAAACTTTCCACAGTTACTATGCATCATAAAAGGAACAGAATAAGGGGGTGGGACATGGTCAATGTTTGTTTGTTTTTTTTAAATTGGCCATTACATTGAGGATTGAGGAATCTGGATGCATTCAATGTCTAGTAAGGATGGGTGTGCAGGCTAAGAGGAGCAGAGGGAGGGGAGGGAGAATGGTCAGGGTCTGTGTTTGCCATTGACTTCAAACTACATCCAGCTAGTGGAATGATAAGTGTGTATTTATGTGTGTGTTTGCATGTGTGCACATGTGTGGGAGACGAGAGGGCAGGGTGAGGATACTGTTATTTTTCAGAAGACATGATGTCTCATTGCACATCACACACACACATACACACAAGAGCACACAGTCAGACAAACCCACACGCCGTGTGTCACTGCGCATTACTGTTGCTTTCTGTGGGCGCTGCGTCCAGACAATGACAGGCAGGCAGGAGCCACAGCATAATGAGAGAGAGCAGGGGCCTTCGCTCACACACACACACTATCATGCGCACACACGCGAACACAGAGGGCAGTCGGCTTCACTCCATCCCCTAGCCTCTCAATTACCCAGCAGGCTTTTAGTGCCACTCCGCTCCACTACAGCAAATTACCCAGGGCCCTGTCTCACTTAGAGACCTGTGACTGTGTGAGTGTGTGTGTGTTTGTAGGTGTGGGTGCTTGACAGAGGTAGAGCAAGAGAGAGACTGCGTGTGTGTGTGTGTGTGTGTGTGTGTGTGTGTGTGTGTGTGTGTGTGTCGTGCTAAACCGAGTGGCACCGAAACAGTGGCTGGAGCCCAGCAGAGGCACGTGAAAAGCTAATAAAAGTGTTTGAATGCAACTGCCATTAGGCTAATACCTCTCCACAAGTATGACACACACACACACGCACACACACACAGGCACACACAGTATGAGAGAGGAGAGAAGAGGCAACAGGGTCAGCTGCAGCGCCCTCTCTTAGATCAAATGTAGCTCTCCGGCTGGCTGAGAGTGCTGGCTTTTATTGAATGAGATATTAAAGAGTTGTTAGCTGAAGAATACTGATACAAATAGCTACTGATGGCTGTTTAATTGCATCACAATTTGGTACAACTTCTGAAAAATCTACACTCTCTCTTTGCCATGACGCACACATATGCCAGGGTTTTTCCTGCATAGAGAACAAGGCGTACCTCCAGCTCTTGACAAAACTCTTCATGGTGAACACTTTTTTTATAGCAAGCTTCTGTCTGTTTCTACGCAAACGTGGTCAGCCTGTATCGTAATCAGCACGGTGCACCGGTAAGGATGCTGCCAAATCTTCCAGAGAGGCTGATTGGCTGGACCGCAGCGCGGGGGGCTTGAGTGTTTTCACTGGTAACATCTTTGCCACACAGCAAAAATAATCACTTTAAAAAACAAAAGCCTTTCCTCCCGTTTGATGTTTTATTAAGGTTGTATATCGCCAGCAGGCGTTTAAAAATGCCAGTGCAAATGGCAGTCTGCGTTTGTGAACGCTGCCCTACACGCCTCTACATGTGTTTTTGATTTGATTTTAAACAACTTGCTGTTTGTTAAGTGTTACACATTAGCTTTTATGTTGTATAAGATTTAATGCTAAACTGGGAACCTTTTTTTCTATAAAATATGCATTAACATGGTTGTAATTGTAATGTTTTACAATGATATAATTATTAGAACTTTCAAAATATGTTGCTTCTAAGAAGTGTTTGTAAATCCTCATATTGCTGAACATCGCACATTCACAGCTAACAGCTCCAATTTAGCAATGAAGAAGGCGAGGAAGCAACGTGACATTAACCCTATCTCAGTATCAAGGGTGATGTAACAATCAGGAGGTTTTGACTGACAATATCATAAATGAAGAAGAGGATTGCCTCACATCAGAAACTCAGCTCTAGGCCAGACTCAAACTTCTTGGCATTAACTGAAACATTTTCTGAAAGTAAAAGATCAAGTAACACACTTTGCGTATGCCTTATCAAGCTCTTGTGTCAATTACAAGAACAAACCACCGCTGTAATGCAGGGGATTCAAAACGTGATCACAAACTCATTACTATGTAGAGAAAAAATAGTAGTACACACAGTACACACACACTCTGATTCCTTAATAACTGCAATAAATATATAGTTATATCCATAAATTTCAAAACTTCACTTCAAAAACAGATCAAACACATGTCGTTCAGAAGAACAAATATGGAGGATACCAATTAACAAGACTTAGAGTCTACAGCTAGGGTGGCTGTGGCTCAGGTGGTAGAGCGGGTTATCTAGTAATCGCTCCTGATGAGAAGTTGGCACTTTGCACTGCAGCCTCTGCCATCAGTGTGTGAAAGCTGTGTGTATGAGAATGGGTTAATGAGACAAGTGCTGTAAAGAGCTGTATAAATACAAGCCCCTTTAGTTGCTCTGTTAGCTCGCTTTAAGCTAAATGCTAACATCATTTCAAAATAATGATTCTCACATATTGGACAAATTCAAAGTTTGACCTGAGGACTGTAGAAAAAGAAAATGGATTACCAAAGTTATTACACTTTATCCTTAAGGGAATATGAATGTCAACACAAAATGTCATGCCAATCCATCTGATAGTTGCCGAGTCTCGAGTCACTCTGCAGGCATCTGATCTGGTTACAATATCTAATAATGAATGCAAGCCTGAGATACTACTGCACAACGTACAGTACTTTATTGCTCAACTGCAATCTCATAAGCTGCAAGGTCTGATTTATTTCTGCCTATAGTTCAATTTTATTGGCCTAACATGTTACACTTTGTGATACTGGCATTGGTTTGCTTCAGTCATTGGCATGAGGCCAGCTGCCAAGTGCTGACGTACAGTCCTCGACCTTTTGTGAATTTATGAATTCATAAAAATAATTGTGCTAAGCTGAGAGTATTTATGGCTTCACTTTTTCCACACCATGAAGGTGAATCTGAGCCATTTGCTCCATTTGTCCACACAAGGGAAAATAATTCACATTTTATTTTCAGTCTGTTAACAGTTGCTATTCGTGCTGTAGGTGTGACTTCTGCATTGTACAAGTTGGTCTGAGCAGCGGTTACCGTTCTTGGCTCTTATTATTAGCTGCTGTGAGAAATAAAAAGGAATAATTCACGAAGTCATCTTGCTCTGACACAGACATGCACACACACTTTGGCGATTTCTCCAGAATGAAACAAAATTTCACTTAACTAGACTGCAACACGACATGAAATCAAATAAAATCCACCTGCGGCATATCTAACTGACTACATTGGTATCACGCTGACAAAATTGCCACAGAGACAATTTGTGCTCGAATAAGACAAAGATAAGATCCATTGATTAGAGTGAGTCAGACAAAAGATGTCTGTGCTTGTGTCTGTGAGCTATTGTGAGTACACACACTTTTTTTTGTCTGAACAGCCTTGTTAGGTGTGTTACTCTGTGTGTGTGTGTGTGTGTGTGTGTGTGTGTGTGTGTGTGTGTGTGTGTGTCAAAATTTATGCGCACTCCACCAAATGTGTTGCGCGTGTGTTAGGATGTTCACGTAACTGTGCCTGTACTGTACATGCCTGTAGTGTGTGTGTGTGTGTGTGTGTGTGTGTGTGTGTGTGTGTGTGTGTGTGTGTGTGTGTGTGTGTGTGGTAAGAGATCTGTTAATTAACCAGCAGTGCCCCAGCGTTGGGGTGAGAGACAGACAGAGAGGCTGACAGAGAGACAGACCGGGAGAGTGAGAGAGGATCAAAGCAGGGGTCTGTGGCCAGGGGGCCCCCTCTGTGCTCAGATGAAATGCGGCGGCTGCAAACTTTAAAGACTTCCTGCCATTAGCCTGGACCTTGTCCCCTCGCAGGCCTGGACCTCCTCCTGCTTCCCCCCAAAACAATGACATAGAATGAGAGAGAGAGAGAAAGCACAATGACCATAATGTTGTATAAATCAAACAGACAATGCAGACTGCTATTATCACACACAGCACAGCTTATAAATAGATAGGAAGAGCACTGATTGACAGTCAACACTAGACGTTCTTCAACCCCAAAAAAATGTAGCTTTATGAAAACACTACAAAATGAAAACGGACCTTTTGGAACACGTAATGGAGGATGCGGCGACATGAGCCCAGTCGGAGGCTGCAGAGCTAAAAAGTATGATAATCATTAAATTGTTAATGTCATTGTTTCTTCACTAGTTCCTGCCTTAAAAGGTGAGTATTTGCTGGTTTTCTGGATCCAGCTGCATCGACTTCTGGTTGAGGTATGGCTGAGTCATGGCTCCATCGTTTCAGAATGGGATCGTCTTTTCTTCAGCAACCAGCTAGCAGCTCACTCAGATGGGGTTTTCGATGTTTTATGGCCGTACTTACTAACATAATGATCTTTTCTCGCCTCTGACGTTTTCTTTGATCACTCTTTTTAAATGTCAGCTGTTCTGATTAAGCTGTGTCTTGGTTCATTTTGTCGTACGATGATCACAAAATAATGATTAGATCCGCAGCAACCGTCTCTCTATAACTCACTCTGCGATCGCTCATTTTAAATGTCAAAACAGGCGATCACAGTCGTTAAGTTGTGACTCGATCGGCATCTCAGTGCAGCAGCACAGGAACTACTATAAGCCTGGTTAGAAGGTGGCATTTATGAGCCATGATCAACTCACAAGCTTATGCTTTGTTTGACAGCAGAAACAGACAATATTGTGAGTGTGGGTTTTTTTTAATAAAACGCAGGTCATTTGATGATACAGAACAGGAAGGGAAAAAAGTGCAGTAGCCGGGCTTTCACATTCTTACCAGATGTTGGCTGTGATGCACAGTTCTGTCTGCTGGCAAAAAAACCCAACAAAGATCATTTAGATTTACTTCCTATTCTTTTGTCTTATTTGCTTCAGTTTGGACAATCATTTTGTATAGTAAATGAAATCAATCAATGTTTTTATACATAAACTGTTTTCAGAATTAGCCAGCTTTGCGGCGTGGTCTGTAATATATAACGGATGAGCATTTTCACATACTTCCACTGAATGAGAGTTTGCGTTCACATTCTTGCAGTACTTGTAGTGTGCGTGTGTGTACTTGTGTACATGTTTGAATTCTTGGCCCCCTTAGAGAAAGCACCTCCACCTGGGCTGCATTAGAGAGAGGAAGTGTCTTTACTGTCCTTTCGCCAGGGCGCACACACAAACACATGAACATACGCGCACACACACCTGACAGAGCCAGGGGGATCTGACCATCTCTCTGGGCGGTGGTGAGCAGAGGAAGCTCACCAAGGGCTAACGAGGGAGGATCAAAGAGTGCATTACCATGCCTCCCCTCTCCCTCTCGCTCTCTCTGCCTCCATTCCTCTCTCTCTGCCGCTCACAAGCAATAAGAGGCCCGCCGGCCGCCTGTCCTTGTGCTTGTTAGGCAGTGACAATAGGACGTGCCCTGAGCCAAAGGAAATGAATTATTTACCCCGCTCCCTCTTGTACTCTTGAAGAAAGAAAATAAAATCCCCTTTCTTGTATTACCATTGAACTCACAGCCCTTGTATTACTCTCACGCCTTGTTCTGTGGCCTTAGATGTTAAATGCTCGGAATAATTCTGTTCCCCGCTGTCGGCGAAGATATCCGTCCCTGGCTTGCCTGCGCAGCACGCGCGCGCGCACACACACTCACACACACACACAGAAGGGAAAAGGATGCATACTTGAAGAGATATGTGCATGCATTTTATGTAGACAAGGCTACTTCAATGCACACGCATACTCAATCAAACCCTACTTTACACACTTTAGCCTTGGTGGAGTCGAGGGTGAACAAACCAAGGTGTGAGGGCACTGAAACAAAGCGAGGCGTATACAGTGGAGGTTGGAGGGCAGGTGTGTTAGGAGGATGCTGCTCTTGACAAACATACATCTGCTAATTTATCTGATATTAAAGACACAATTGAATTATATTAATATTCCATGACCATGGCGAGACCCTCCAAGCTAATGCTGCCCTCACCCAGGAGCTGAAATTGGCTGACACAAGTGCATCCGTACAATGTGTGTGTGTGTGTGTGTGTGTGAAGCTACTTTCTGCACAGTACAATATGCCCTTGGTGAAGTCGCTTCCATAATTATTTCACTTACTCTCACATGTCCTCTCTCGCTCTCTCCACCTCTCTCCCTTCCCCAATCACACTTTCCCTCATTATAATTCTTCTCACCCCTTCCTCCTCCACCTCCTTCTCTCCTTCTCCTCTCTTTTCTCATCTGTCCGCCCCTCCTTATTTTCTGTCTCCGCTTATCTTTCTTCCTCCCCTGTCCTCCGTCCGGGCCCTGCCTCTGTTCTTAGGAGCCGTAATGACTGTGTTTGAAACAAGAGGGGAGTAATGGTCACCTTGATAATGATGATGGTCGTCTTGGTGAAGCGGCGAGAGTGCCGGGGGCGGTGCACAGCCTGTCAGCGTGGGCTCGCCTCGCTTCCTCTCCTGTCCCAACGTCGAAGTTGGAGCGGAAACTAGTGAAAAGTAAAACTGGAGATTGTTCTTTTCTTTTCCTTTCTTTTCTTTTCTTCTCGCCGTTCCCCCGTTAGATCAATACCCGGAGACCTGGGGCCGACACAATGTGCTGCGGGCAACACTGGGGCCTGTGTGGGCCTCAGACAATCCTTCTCTATACACTTCAACTGGTAGGGGACATGAAAGCGCCTTCATTAGCCACGCTAAAAGACTCATATATTTCTCGCAGGGCATAAAAGGCCATTGTAAAAACGCCCTCTGTTCCCTTTCAAACATAAAACGTGTCAGACGGCACAAAAGGATTCCAGTCGTCACAGAGAGCGAGGATCATTACCGAACAAGTCGGCAGAGCAGGCCGTGCAAAGTGAGCAGAGCAATGAGAGGAAATCATGATTAGAGGAATACAGAAAGGGGACTGAAGCAACAGTTTTGACAAGTACCAAACCACTGAAGAGATGGATCAGGGAGGAGAAATGGCCTTGAGGAGAGGAATGTGATACGTCCACACAACAAAATATTTCCAGGTTGTTCTTTATGCTAGAGGCAGCTCTCTGTCTTTTTCTTTATGACTTCCTGTGTGTACAAACCTTGAGTTAGGGGAGCATCTGCTCTAAAAGCTCCTTTCTGGAGTCCTTGGACAGATAATGACTGCCCTGCTAGTCTATTATCAACCACACCGCCCTTGTGCGCTGTTGTTCCAGCCTCTCCTAAGCAGAGCTTTCACAATACAGTCAGCTTTCTGGATTTCAATGGTCCCGCACCTCCCCACCCTCGCGGCACCCAACTGCATGGAAACTGACCCCACGCATGACTGGCAAAGGAACTCAATTACTGGTAGGGTGCCACGGTCAAAGCTTTTCTCAGTTTCGTGATGCCCAAACTGGCATTGTTCAGGTAGCAAATCACTGCAGTTGACGGGAGGTTGTCCCTCATGAAATATAACACGGTGAGTTCTACGGAGACAAAAGAGGAGAAAAAATTACATGCAAGGCTGATTGAGATTGACCTCTGTTATAGGCTGTGCAACAGACAACTCCGTATCTCTTACACAAGCTCTCTTTATGCGGTGAAACGCAGACAGCAATGACCTTCCGATCTGCGCCATTATCCGCAGAGAATTCTTTTCAGCCTTTAACGCAAAAGCGAATGAGTCCGCAGCCATGACCAAAATCGACGCAGTGGCAGAAATCTCTACGGGGAAAAAAAAGGCAGGAACAGAGAAAGTAAAAAGAAGTGAACAAAAGAGGAGGATCGAAAAGGCTAGAAAAGAAATTTAATAAGAGCCTGGTATTTATCTGCATAAAACTATAGCATTCCAGTTTCCCTTAGTGTTGGATCACACATAGCAGGAATCCAGGTGAATGTCACATGAAAATACAGTTTTGTTCTTGTTCTTTTTTCTTGCAGGCCAACTTTGCTTTCATCAACACTTTGTGGTTTTGAGAGGGACTCACTGATCCAAAGGAGAGTATTAAACAAAGTGAATAGGCATAGATGTTTCGTATGTGATTATTTCAAGGTAGCGCTCTTGTGTCAAACCTGTAGATTCAACGTTATTTGTTCCTATTAGGTCGAATGCATGACCTCGGAGAGTGTGCAGTGGGATCCTTTCTCACCCTATTCTTTTTGGAACAAACAATTTTAGGAAAATGGTTGGCCTGTGCCCCTGAACAAAAGGGAGCTCTGATTATCCGTTGCAGACTCCTACATTCTCGTGCTTTCTCCTTCTGTTCTTGTTTTGTGCCCCTGTGCTTCACTTCAGATGGCTGCGGCAACGAAGCTGCTTCTTTGGATTGACCTATTTAGGAATTAGTGTGGTGATAAGACAACAAAAACAACACTTTGAGTAGGAGGGGATGGGGGTCGGGGGTCATGTAATGAAAGAAGTTCCCATATTTGTAACGCAGCGGATCAACTTGTCTGTGCAGCTTAAAAGAGTCATTACATTATTAAGCCAAAGAGCAGTGATTTGTTTTCAAGTACAACAAGGCTACAACATTAACCACCCGTGTTGAGCTATGGGTGTGTGTGTGTGAGGGGGTGAGGGTGAGGGGGGTTGGAAGGGACACCAGCTATCTCAGCATATGTGTTCAAGATGGAAAGCCACTGGTGACCTGCGTGGGGAAAGACTAGAATATTACTCCGACAGCAAAGATTACATGGTACTTACAGGAGGTCAGGGTCCAAAGAGAGTACAGGGGAAGAAAAAAGGAAGGGGGTATAGAGCACAAGAGGAAGAGAAGATAGTGCCGCTTCAGTCCGTCTTCACAGCTCTTCTATTAATGGGGCTATGTGGTTGTATGAGCGAGCTCGAGAGAGGGTACAGTAGTTCTGCTTGTTATAACGTCATATTTGGATAATGGTTGACCTAAAGTCACTGTCTAACTTTGTCTAACTTCTAATCTGAAAATTGCAGTTAACGCTGACAAAGGTTAAACACTTGTGCACAAGCAGACAACTTTTCCTTGTACAAGTTCATGATTTAATTAAAATGATTTGTGGATCTGAGGAGTCAAACTTCTAACCTACAAAGAGTATAAATAATGAATTCTTTTCTGAGGTAATATTGATTTGAACTTTATTAGTGACAATATACCTACATAATACGGTGAGAACTGTGCCGCTTAATGGTAATCATTTTAGATTTTTCTGTTTTGAACGACAGTCCTCCTTTTCCTGAAGAGAATGAAAGTCTCAAGGCCTCCTGAGGTCAGCTGAAAGTCAACAGGTAATGGTCTTTTTCATGTGCGTACACTCCTCCAAAGAGATTTTTTTTTTAATTCATGCAACAGTATATCCACGTCTGAATGAGGAAATTCATTTCAGGCTCTTTGTGTAGCACAAAACTCCTTTACAGTATGTTTTCTTCTTAATTTCAGACAACAACCATTTTTACCTTTAAATTATTTTCTTGATTTACTGTTTGTGGGTTTGTGAATTTGGCGGCAGGAGGTTCTGGATGACCTAATTGTCCCTATTATCCAAACAGGATACAGCTCTGAATGAATGCATCAAAATGTCAGGCTCGGGTATTAGCTGATTTCAGCCCTGATCAACAGCTTTTTGGTTTCATAAACGAGCCACGTGACCGATGAATGCTTTTTACACACAGCAGCCTGTTAGAAACCTTCTGCGTGAGGCAAGACAAAATCACTTCAGAGCTTCTAAAAAGCTTAACATAAGAGTGGACAAGAAATAAAAACCCATCAGGTAGGGATCAGCAGGTGTTCCTTCATTATCGAGCCTTTCACAAAATACCTAAAACACCCTTTTTATTTAATGAGAGTACTGATCCAGACGGTTGAAAAAGCCTTTTAGGATTGTTAGATGGCAGATCACACGTTTTCGAAATAAAGTGTCTGGTCACCCAGCT
Source organism: Lepomis macrochirus (assembly GCA_024633595.2). NCBI lineage: Eukaryota > Metazoa > Chordata > Actinopteri > Centrarchiformes > Centrarchidae > Lepomis > Lepomis macrochirus. The sequence goes on along the minus strand of JALXJV020000024.1, from coordinate 7,671,436 downwards.
GTACTGTTCTCTCAATTTTTTTTGTTATAATTAATTTTTTTTTTATTTTGGAGTTTTTGTTTTGTCAGCAGGGATTGTGTGCAGCACAGTCACAAGGACACGTGATGGAAAGACACGGCGCATCACGTGTCCTGCAGCAGCCTTGACCGAGAAAAATTACATTTCCACCATTTAAAAATGCCCCTCGGCTTTTTTGGTAATGTTGCACCCACGTCCTGTCATGTGCCTCTTTATGTCACTTGAAGACACAAACTGTAAAGACTTCATAGCATGTAATCCATACGTTAATCTGTTGTACAAGGCAACATTAGTTCTGACATTTGTACGACTTAATCTGTTAATGCCCCCACAAGTTATATTAAGTTCGGTTCTATCGTAAATACACTGTTAAGGTGCTTAAACACATTCAGGGCAGATTGACCAATGTGGCTGTGACTGTAGTTTATGTAAAGTGAGTCCAAGTGTATCTGAATACTATGTTCAAAGTGCAGGGAGCCACAGCTGATGGAGATAACTTATCTCTCCCATTCGGCGAGGGAACGCTTCTATCACTTGGCTGGAGCATATGATTGCAGGTATATGCAGATTCTATCAGTGACTGGGTGAGTCGTGAGCATGGAGGCTTATCAGGAGTTTGCAGGAGCCGACTCTCCGACGGTGGGATCCGCAAACACCTGTTGAAACAGAGCGCGGGGGGGCTTCTGAACGCGACACGATAAGAGACGACGGCGGATGCCGAAAAGAGCGGGATGCTCGGAGAGATGTTGATCGCAAACAAACAAGCAAAAAAAAAGATGGCAGAAGTTGTCATCTGAAATGTGTTTCTTTGCTCTGATGAAACAAACAGTAGCCTCAACGCAGCCACAATTTTGATATACTATCTGTGCTGCTGTTCTTTCCACGTTTTTTGTCTATTGTTTTAACAGGGGTGAAATGTTGAAAACCAGACTGGCCAGGTTGAATCTTTGTGAGGATTAGCGAGCGGGAAAGCACGTGTGCTCTGAGGGAGGTTCACCGCGATAATTACCAAGCACTCCCGGTTGCATCTGCCTCATGCTAACTGGTGGCAAGCCAACCGACGACATGCACCGAAAACAACAGTCCCTCTCTGCTGGCACTGCTGCCGCTCACTCGCTGCTTTTTTGTTTTTTTAAGGTCTCTGCCTTTTTCTCTCCCTCTCTCTGGCCCCATCTGTCCCTCTTCCTCTTTCATCTCTCCGTCGTCTGCATCTTTATCACATTTCCTTTTTTTTTTTTTGCTCCTGAGCTCTTTTTCTCCCCTTCTACTCCTATTTCCACTCCTCCTCTCTCCGTTCTCTCGCTCCCCTCTGCACCCGAGGCCATGTGGTCCAGGCGAGGTAGCAGGGTGACAGAAGCCGGACCCTTTGGAGTCACAAGTTCCTTATCTCGCTTACGAGGTGCTGCCCGTGCATGTGCGCTGAGTGTGTGTGTGTGTGTGTGTGTGTGTGTGTGTGTGTGTGTGTGTGTGAGCGTGGTGCTGTTCTCGAGGGCAAAGTGAGGTGTGAGAGGATGATGCACTTGATACACTGTGAGGAGAGGAGGAAGAAGTGAGGGAAAGGAGTGGATGGAGAGACTTCGAGAGGGAGGGAGGTGGAGGCCAGGATTGAGCTGCTTGCGCTGAGTACGCCTCCTACTGGACCTTAGTTTAGTCAGAGAACCATGTGATTCATAGTGAAAATAAAAGTTTAGTACGTTGTTCACTGTGAGGCTTTTCTTCACATTGAAACAAGAGAAAAATGCTATAGTTGATTAAATGATTACACTTTTTAGGCAGTTTCCTGTGTCATGAATTTTTTATGCCATAATTGCCACTGATAACTAAGACATGTGGTTAAAAAAACCTACACTACTGTTCAAATGTTTGGAATCACCTGTTATATTGATGTTTTTCTTCTTACATTCAATAAGTTTGATTGAGACATAGAATGTAAATTTGACATTTGAGAAGAATACTTTAGTTAATGTCCGACAGTGTTTCATGACAGGGGAGGATACTGTATTTCGATTTTGGATTTGTTTTCCAGTCCAAGAACGTGACCTGAGATCATAATTTAACCACAACACTTGAGTTTCCTGTTTTCTTTGGGCCCTCTGCAGTCTACTCAGTGGTTAGACTGAATATGTTTAAACTGTGATTTGTCAGTCAGTAGTACATTCAGCTTATATTCCATGATCCAATTCCACTAGTGCAAACCCTAGACTAAATTTCTATTTCTAGTTTGAAGTTTTAGGAATAGCTCTGCTAAAACAACACCTGTTAATTCCAGTTGGCTGAGGTGTCCTCGAGCAAGGCCCTAAATCTTCCAGCAGACCATGGGTGTTAAACAAGTCGCATTTGGCCTGATTATGTGTAAGTGTAAAGGTGTCAATGAAAGTGTTTGTTGGATGGTCAGACAGCACCCTCACCCTCACAAATTACTTTCCAATGTCAGAAGTAACAGGGAGGTGTGTCTGAAAATTTCAATAACTTTCCAAAACAATCTGTAAATCATGCCAACTTCCCGCTGCCATTGGCCAGGTGTACGGTGGTGAGAAAATAAGCAGGGGTTTAACTTCTCTTTTTCCATTCTACATTCATTTAATACAATTACTAATTACAACACTATGGATGCTTTTGAGGAAAGATTGTCCTAAAGTGTGTGCCATTATCCCCATTTGTCTGATTATAGCCCTCATCCCTCTGTGCAACAGAAGGCTTTTAGACATGGTCAGACATTTGTTTCAAGCAAGTATACTGACACCTTAAGGTACATAAATGTAAATGTAAAAAAGTCCCATAACACATATTTCTGTTATTTTGGAGGATCAATGCTGACAATGAACTTCTCCAAGATGATGTGAAAATGCTTGTCTAGACTTATAAAATATAACCAGCATTTCAAATCTACCCTCATTAGTGCGGACATGGCCTTAAGAGTGTGGAGCAGCATTTTATGGATGAAGAGAGATGTAGAGCCCCCTCAGCACAGATTCCCTGGGTAAATATACGTAAGTTGAGAGGCAGAGGTCCTCAACTGCTTCTGCCTCACTGCAGCCTGTAGCTGACAGACAGAGCAGAATGGCTTGACTTTTGGATTGGAGCCCTTTTGTGTGCGGCACAGACGCCGAGCAGACATTGCACAGCCGTTGCGTGGACGTGGAGGCCTTGGGTCGCCGCTACACTGTTATTAAAAACAGTGTGATAGCATGTGGGCTGTTCCCTCTCCTCTCCCTGTTTCTTCTCTCTCTTTTCTCTCCGTGAGCACCATCAGTCGCTCCTCTCTTGCCCTCTTTTCAGTAACACGACTACTGCAGTCCTCTGTCCCTTTCTCCCACAGCCATACATATCCATCACTGTTTATCTCATATACCTCTCCTGTCATCTTTACCTCTCTGTTTCTTGCCTTTTCCCCTCCCTAAACTTTCCTCTACTCTCTCTCTCTCTCTCTCTCTCTCAGTGTTCAAAGATCTTAGGAGAACAAAAAAAAAAAAAAAAAAATCACACAGCCTTTCTTGTGAGTCTTCTTCAGCTGACTTGAGCACCCACCACCCACCCACCACCAATTGGGAGACAAGTGTTTTTCAAAGGCGCTCTCTTGGAGGTCCTTGAAGAAGATGGCGACAATTCTCAGGGTTTTCAAGTAAACCGTCGGCAAAAAAAAAACCACATCCGTCATTCAACGCTACTAGGTGAAATGGCATGCATTTAGAACCAAAGGCTTCTTTCTATATCTGTCTATGTCTGTCTGCTCTTTGAAGTGAAAGGTTTTTTTTAAATCGGCACCGTTACAGACCTTTTGAAAATGTCACAGTGAATTTTTAATGCAGGTTACAGTCTTTATCCAGTGGAGAAAATACATTTGCGTACTCATATTCACACACATGTAGATATAAATATATGTGGTAATGATTTTTCACTACAGTACAATATTGATCACTTTTACTTTTACAATCAAGTTCTGTCCAAGGTCTTGACTGACTCGAACCTAGTAAACACCTGCGACAGCCATCAACTATGTGCAGAAGAGTTATGATGGCTTACTCTAACAGAGGCAAGAATCCTCATTTCCCTCTCATTTTCCTCTCATTTCCCCTTTCACTTTCCCCTGAAAGTGCTGTAAAATGGGTTCTATTACAATACCCATCACAAGCCCCTTTTTAAGAAGTGGATACAAATGCACACGCAGGTATTCAGGAGATGTGTGCGTTCAGGCGTTAAGACTCATATACATAGGCAAATTGCATGCAAAAAGTCAAACCAAACACAGGCTGGAACAAAGTCATACACAGTTACACAGCAGAGGAACCAAGCCAGGTATATAGCAGGTCAAAGTACACAGTCAGGTATCCATTCAGTTAGTTGGTCAGACACAATAGTAAAATATGACTATAGTGTCTGTAATGTCACCAATACATTTTTCAAAGGATGTTTGTGTCTTACTGGAGCTCAAAAAGCTCATGGACAGGATGGAGCAGGTCAGTCAGTCAGGCAGCAACCAAAGCTGAGGTGAGACTGTTTTTTTTCTGGGCACTTAATTCAACCTGGATAAATGGACTACACTGAAGAAACTAATAGATATATATCTATAGTATTGGACAAAATAAAATAACAATACTACAAATAGGGGTGGGAATAGGCACCCCACAATTCGATTAGGATTCACAGGGCTGCGATGTGATTATAAATGGATTATCAATGCATTTTTTTCCTATAGAGGATACAAAAAACGTGCTGTATAGGGGAGATGTTTGTTAGCTTGCAAGGTGAAGATGCGCCGGGCTTTGATGCCAATTGACGGTGTGGTGAACGGACTCACCAACAAGCAGATACAGGTGTGGTGCACAGCTAACAAGCAGAAACAAGAGAAAAAACAGAACAGAAAAATTTAAGTGCAGATAAGCAGTTGTCAGTAAAAACTTAATTAAAACAGTGAGCCCCGTCTCAGAGTGTAACGTGTAAGTGTTTTTCCTCCATGCCTCTGTCTAACGTTAGCCAGCCAATCACCAGGATTATTAGATCCCGGTACAAGCATGCTGCATGCTCACTGACGCTGATGAGATTTACTCCTTAGGTATCAAAATTTGATACTGAATGACAAGGCATGTTCGAGGAAGTTCAGTCCCCAGCCCTTGGTGAGACACCCCTCAGTAAACATACATTTTTTTAAGACATTCTGTGACATGCCCTTAATAAAGTAACAAACAACAAAGTTCAAGAAGTCATCACAATTAGGTAACATCTATTTGAATTGTGTCTGTATTGAATAATTCTGCACCTCTCGAATTTACGAAGTGCTAACATTCATTGTCAATAAAGGAGTAGTGTGCTCTACGTGTAGCATGGCTAAAAGTAAGGGCGTGGAGGTCTAAGTGGTGTACTGGCTTTAGCACATCTACAGGATACTGTAGTTTGTGTCATGTTTACAAACCTGCAATGAATGTTTGCACTTTTATTAACAATGACCATGATCCTTCCCTAAGCTTACCTAAGTGTTATGTTGCTTCACCCTAACCATACTTTAATCACAACCACAATCCTTTTGTAGAATCAACCAGTCTCAATGTTATCTGGAGATACAGTTGAATAGTCAGACAGTCATCTACCACCATCTGAAATACATAGGATATGAAAATAGATAATCGGACAGTCTATGCAACTTAAAGCACTGATTGGCCAAGATTGCAGAGGTGTGAAAGTAGGCCAAGTTTGTCCTCTCTCAAGCTCTATTTCTTCATTCTTGACAGAGCTACATCTGCCACTTTTCATGTGTGCAAACTTGTGTTGTACCATGGATGCTTTTGAGGAGAGACTGTCCGGAGGTGCGCCTCGGCCGAGGTTATTCGGAACAGATTAAACGCGTGGGCAGATTAGACGGAACTACCATTTCTAAAGGCAAAAGTGCATTGCTAAAGCGTCTGTCATATCAGTCATGTAGCCAGTCAGTCATTGAGTCAATGGGTCAATTTCACTCTCATCTACTCAGTCCTTCAGTTTGGCAGGGAGTCAGGTAGTAACCCACTCTGCCAGTCAGCCAGTCAGTCAGAGAAACAGGCAGGCAGACAGGCAGGAGTTATTCCTGGCAGCAGTCAGAGCTGATTCCCAATGCCTGGGCTACTCAGCTCTAGAGACAAGCGAACAAGGTGGAGCCAGGAGGCCTTTCAAAGGTCCATCCACAATGGACCTCATTACAGCTTCAAGAGGCACAGTCACACCGCAGTCCAGCCATCCCACCACCCGGCCCCGGAAACCACTCTGCTATTCTCTATTCTGATAGTCGCTCATTCTCACTCATCCTCACCATTCTCTCTCTCTGTTTCCCTCTCTCTCATCTGTCTTTCCTAGAAGGGGCACGTCAGATGTAAACAAAGCCCAACGCCAGCCACTAATTAAATAGATGAGCGGTATTAACATAACCTGAAAGCCCTAGCCAGTTGTACCCCCCTCCACTCCCCTTTAATATCCCTCCTCCTCATCCCTCCATCCATTTTTTGAAATTTTTTTCTTGTTGTGATCCGAGCAGTGAGCGCCAATTGTGGGCAGTGTAATTACCATTAGGACAGAAAGCCTAGCTTGTCTTTGATATGGTAATGATGCTTCATGTACACCCTGTACACCCTCCAACCCCCATCCCTAACCAGCACACACACACACAATCCGTTCCATCACCCCCTCTCCTGTGACCCCCCTCCCTCCCCGGCACACACACTTCCAAATAATCTCACCAATGAATATCAAGTAGGGCAACTCGTCAACACCTGATAGTGACAACTGCAGTTTTGCGTGAGCCGCTCAAGGGTGAGGGAGGAGTGAAAGAGCAAGAGAGATGTTGAAGAGAAAGAAGAGAGAGTGGATGGGTGATGGATAAAGCGACAGAGGGCAGGGTTGGGGCCAGGGGTGTGGTACGAACATAAGTGCCAAAATTACACAGACAGAGAGGGGGTGGGGGTGGGGGGGGGGTTGATAAGAGGAAAGTGAAAAGATGACAAAATTGTGACTAAAGAGGAAAGGAGAAGGCAGGGCAGGAGAGTAGGCATGTCACAGGAATGTAACCTCAGTTATTGTCACAAGCTAGCTGCATGACCGTCGGCTCCTTCTTTAATTATTAATTGCACTTGTCAGATGTCATTAAGTCCTCTTTAACATCTCAGTGTTGGTCTGACCGGACAAGTACACCCCCCGCTCTTAGCATTGTTCTGGTGACATTTTCTTCTTCCCCTCTTTTCCTTTCTCTTCATCTTCTTCTTTTATCCTAACCCTTCCAGCCTTGGTCATAAAGACCTCATGTCTAATTTCTCCCAACACCCCCACCTCTTTCTCAATCTCTCTCTACTCATAACTGCCCTGTCTTCTGACTCCTGCTCCCTTTCTTTCCATCATCTCTCATCCTCTGTGTCCAGGCTCTGGCCTCCAGCCCACGGATGGAACAGGAACAAACCGACTGCCCAGCTCCCTGCTGTCTCCCTCTCATCCCAACTACACACACCATCCCTCCAATGCCTCCATCAGTCCAAATCCCGCAGCCTTTCCCCTCAACACCACGTGGCCCTGGCCAGCCGCACAAAATAGCCATGGACCTGGATCCCATGAACAAGAGAGTGTGACAAGTCTCATGGGGACACAATGCACAATGTCGGATTCACACAGTGTACTGTGCATTCAGTGTCTCGCCTTTGTGGTGGTAAAAACCTAATGCCATTGGCTCTGCAACATGAGGCCTACGCCAGCTAAAGAAAAACTTGGATTCAACACAAAAATGACCCAATTAAACTAAGATACAGTGTACGCAGCATGTAATCACATGAACTTGTGCTGTACACAAAAAAACAGCCTAATTATTCATTGGAGAATGGGTATACAGCGCTTTTATACTGCAGGTACTGTGTGCAGGCAGTGCCTTTGGGCATCATGTGTCATAACTGGACCGAATGTTGGCAAAAGTGTTCATACATTGCGTGCATAGTGACCATTCTACCGATGGCTCTAGAAATGTAGTCAAGGTAAATATCATGTAATTGATTGTAGTAGTATATTTGGACCATGTCTGCTCTAAATAACGGATGTACTACTAAATGGCTTTGTCAAATACGCTTTGGAGGAAACATAACCAGATATATCATCTATGTTATTCTTAGCATTCATCTTCTTTGTCAAAACCTGGTGCCTACATTACCCACGATGTGACTTATTAAAAACAAAAATTTAACCAAGACCATTATCTTATTAACTTCACCTAGTGCTTTGAGTTGCCCAAACCTAACCTTAAAAATGTAAAACATGGTCACGTTGCTCAGAATTGATATTATAGGAAAAAAATATATATATAATATATAATTCTTATTTTATTAATTATTATATTAATTCACTATTATTAATTTTGTGATTTTGAAGATAAGTTTCCTCACATGGTTACTAAAATTGAAATACGGGGTGGCATTTTTGTTTTGTTTTTTTACCAACATTTGCGGTTGCATGTCTGTATCATTTTAATGTAATTTAGGAGACAGATTTGTTTCAATGTGAAAGGTTTCCTTACTATAAAGAACAGTTTAAAAACATTTAAAATTGAAGTCTGGTAAAATATATATTAGGGCTATTAATCAATGTCAAATAATGATAAAGTGAAACTGAAGAAAATACTGAGCATGTAGTTACATCCTACAAAACCATTTTGATTGGTGGACCATTACGGACTAAAGGAATACAAATAATGGAGAAAGTGAAACATATTTGGAAGTTATGAGCACTTTAAAGGTAGGGACTAGTAGCCATTCTTTTTTCATCTCTCTTGTTAACCATGGCGGTAAATCTGGAAGAACTTAAGCCTGATGTTGCCCACATAAAAGAACGATCGAGTGAGGATTACAGCTTATTCATTTTACACTGGTGTCTGATCGACACTCAGCATTGGTCAATACCCAAAGCCCAGGTACTGGTATCTGTATCGGGACTATAAAAGTCAGATAGGTGCATTCCTACTGAGAACTGGCTCAAGTGGATGACCTGGTGGACTTTAAAAGGTTTTATACATCAAAGATCTATCAAAGAACTAAGAAAACCAGACCCAGCATCTAATTAAGACCTGCACTTATCATTAAAGGAATAATTTTAGCACTACTTTATACAACATGGAATTACTAGTTGAACAATAACCTTCACTGGTGTAAGATATCGTCCGTAACCAAGTAATGTCATCCACAGGCCAAAGCTGTGTCTCACTGAAATCACGCAGTCAAAGAAAAGAGTAATCTTTGGCTATAATCTTATATTTGATACTTTACAGGGTCGCGGGGGGCTGGAGCCAATCTCAGCTGACATCAGGCGAAGGGCAGGGTACACCCTGGACAGGTCGCCAGCAAGTATTGATTTATTAAAACATTTGTAAAATCTGTTAGAATGTTAGAACGGCTACTGGATTTTATGTCAGGAAAAAGTCAGGAAGATGAAAAACTTTAGTGAAATTATTTTACTCTTCGTTGTCATTTTTTCATGGCAGTGCAGCTCCCGTGTTACTTTCAGTGAACTACGACCATTCAGCTTTTGAAATTATTTTTTATTTTGTTTTATATCATTTGACTGGGAGTTCACATAAAAAAAAATCACTGCAATCAAATATCAAACAAAAAACAAACCGCATATAACAGCAAAGATCTTGAATAGGAAAATCAATTCCACTTCAAGGCTTTTGGAATAGCCCTTTAAGTCAGACGAAACATGTCATTTTAATATTCCTAACAGCGTTTATATAAAGCTATGGTGTGGTAAGAGAGTTGGTGGAGGTGAGGGGGCTGAAGGTAGTCAGGCCTCGCTGCTCTCTCGCTCTCTCTGTGTCGTCCCGCCGGCTCCCCAGTGGGCCACAGAGAGCAGAGGGAGCCCCGGTCGATCAGAGGGGAGCCCAGATGGACTGAGACACGCACACACAAACACACGTACACAGACGCACACACACACACATACTCAGTCACTCACATGTCATATGTTATCCCATCTGCACTGTCACCAAGCTGCCTGTAACCCCAGGGCCTTGCAGGGTGCACGCACGCAAACACACACACACACACACACGCACACACACACACACTTATACAGTAATGCACGCACACGCCAACACAGTCACACACAAAAGATTCTAAAATTGTGTGACTGTGTACGTCACATACACACAGCAGAGGTGTTCCCAGTGTGTAATTAGAGGTGAAGATAACTGCAGCCTCTCTTGTTCGCTTGAGCAGGCATCCGCGTTGTTGCAGCCATTCACACACAAACGCACGCATACGCACACACCTCAATGTGAGTCTTTTCACACGAGTGACAAAGCTATTCTATAGGTAAAGAGTGTCGTACAATACATGATGTGTGGTTTGTTCTACTTTTGTTTGGCTGACAGAGACAGAATCCATAACACACAGAGTAAATTTAGCATTTTCTGTCAACATTTAATAGACTGACAGTGTGTAAATAAGGGCTGGGCATTAAAAGAAAAAAACACCATTCATTACTGTGTTTTGCCTGGCTCGTAGCTGGTACACAGACCTATCTCCTCACTTCTAGTGCTGTGCCAGCGCTGGAGAGAGTAACATCTGGACCGCTCTTCTGATGTAACATGGTAGCGAGACGTTGGTGGTGACGTTCATACTGTAAACAGGAACTTTCTTTCCTCTGCAGCAACAAACAAGATTCAAAGTTCAAGAAGTTTATTGTCATACGCACAGTAAAAAAAATTAAAATAACGGCTTTAGACCGTACGATGAAAACCTTACTTTGCAAGTCTCCCTTAAAAAATAAATATGTCATTATAATAAATAAATATGTATACAAGCTTGGCGCTGCAACCTGATCATCTAGCCCATCTCATGGCGCTGTAGCTGAACTGAATGTGAGACACACACATATTATCAATGCCTACTTTTTAATACATGATGACGGTCCATAGACCATTGGATTTTTTTAGAATTTACTGACTATAGCAACTCTGTTAAAAAGGCCAGCAACACCCTCCATCTTGAAGTGGTACTTTCCACCCCCCCTCTTAGAGTGGTATGTTCCGTCTGCCCAGTGCAGTCGACAAGATCAGGGAGAGATCTGAGAGTTCCAATTAAGTTCGAAAAGGAGTGTTAATCTCTTTGTTTCTGACTGTTGTGTGCGTCCATCGAATTGTAAGTACTGTAAGGCTCATATTGTTATGGTTTGAGTAGAGTCTTCCCCCTTTCTGAGCTAAATCTGGCTCTAGCTCACTTTAGCTACTGTTAGTCATGTTAATTAGGCTCATTTATGAGCAAGTGAGTATCTACAGTGCTAGTTTCATGTGTGTAGAGCCTGTTCTTAATGTAATTATATTCAGTGTGCCTAATAGCTGTCCAGCAGTCAACCGTTTTCTTTAAGGGGATTATTATTATTTATTATGTGGAAAGTGGTCAAGGTGTGGAAAGTGTTAAGCTGGCATCCTTGTGACCGTTATAAATACAGCGGTGTTTATTTGGAAAATTGGTTAGCTGGTATCACTGTGGTGCCACCTTGTGGCCATTATAAATATAGCAGCATTTATTTGTTTATCTGTCTCATTTAGTTCTTTATAATGACTGGTTTGATGGATTGTAATATGTTGCCTTACTCTGTATATTGTTCCTCATTTCAGAACCACACACACATACTAACACATGCCTACTACAATTTGGCAATAAAGAAGTCGTAACAAGAAATTCTGGACTCTTTGTGACTTGACCCGTCACTTCAGTAGTGGGTGGTGATATCCTGAACCCAAGTCTTGTGAGAAGCCACAGTCAGCTCATCTCTTTCTTTCATGGTCCTTCGAGCCGGATTACTATCTCACTACTGATAAGAATGTCCAAGTTACCAGAAGAACAGCATGGTGTGCCAGTCAGGAGGCAAACATCCCTCCCTGCACATCTAGATGGCTATGACCTCTCAGGATTTCGTAAGAGCAGCATTCCCCAACGCACCTCTACTAAGCCCGTTCATCAGAACGAAGAGGAAGTTGAGGACGAGGAGGGTGCATTTGGTGGTGTGCGCTCCGTATCACCCATCAGTCAGGATGATTTCTCTTCTCCGCAGTGGATGATAAAGGAGCAGTGGCCCCCCAATGAAGGATCTTCTCGCCATGAGAATAATAAGACAGACATGGGGAAAGAAGCTCTGCTCAGAGAGATGGAGGAGTTAAAGATTCAGAATGACAGACTCCGCTATCAGAACAAACAAAGTAAGTTCCAGCTGGAGCAGCTTAGCCGCCAGAGTTCCTTCGATACTGACCAGCTCCGCAGACAAGTAGAACACCTAGGAACCCTTGTCCAGCAGTTGCAGGCTACTAGTTCAGCCGCACCAGCCATGTCGACCAGTCCTCCCACGACCGAGCTGCAATCACCAATCCTGAAGCAAAAGCCCATGCGGGTTAAGCCATGCCTCTCCTATCAGCCAGGCGAGAGGAGTGATCTCCTTACTGGTCACCGGAGGTATCAGACCAGCAGGGAAGTATCTGAGGTGTCTCACACCAGCTCATCAGATAGTGAGGATTCTGAGGAGCGTTATTACAGGTCATCCTCAAGCAGACATAAAGCGTCTTGGTCAACTGAGGATGACGCATACAGGAGAAGGGACAAATCCCACAAGCTCCGTCACTCCCATCACCGAACACCAGACCCAGTAGGTGGACAGGAGCGGTTCTATAGGGGTCCAACGCCCACAATTCCTGATATGAGCCACCCAAATCCCAGAGAGTTCAATCGTCTGAGAATCGCTCTAGACAATCTTCTTCCTCAGGATGCTTCAGAAAGATTCAAGTATCAAATACTCGTTGACCACCTCAAGACTGAAGAAGCGCTATTGATAGCTGACTCCTATAGTAGCTCTAGCCATCCCTTTGCTGACACCATGGCAGCCCTGAACCTGCAATATGGACAGCCCCACCAGCTGGCCTTACAGCGGATAGCGGAGCTCATGGATGGGCCAAACATTGGAAGTGGTGACACTCGGGCCTTCAGGATGTTTGCCCTCCGCGTGCGTTCCTTAGTGAGCATGCTGGAGCAATTAGGAAGAAAGGGCAAAGTGGAACTAGAGTGTGGTTCGCATGTTTCCCGCCTGTTAAGTAAGCTCCCCCAAGATCTACGCTCCAGTTTCCGCCGCTTCATTCACCCTCTCAGGGTGCCTATACCAACTCTCCTTGACCTGGCTGACTGGTTAGAATACGAGCTCCAAGTGCAAGAAGACAACACTCGGTTCAGCAGCAGCTCAAAGAGGGAAAGGGACCAGAAGACCAAAGGGCAGAACAACCGTTCCAAGTTTACAATAGGCCCATCAGCAGTTCTGATGAGTACAGCTGCCACATCTCATAAAGAGGCAGTTCCACCACCACTCTCTACAGAGTTCAATAAGAAGTACTGCCCCTATTGTGACAACAGCAAGCATTCACTGAATAATTGTGCCAATTTTCAGATGCTTAGCTCCATCCAGAAGCAGACTTGGATTAAGGATAACAGCCGTTGTTGGCGCTGTGGCCGAGGTCATCGGGCTGTGGAATGTAACCTGAAGATGCGTTGCAAAACTTGTAACAACAGACACCTCCTCATATTGCATGACGTCAATGAGTGTGCTACTGCTGCCAGAGAGCAGTCAGGAAGGCAGTCTGAGCGCATGAAAGCACCTCTTAACAGCCCCACAGAGGAGATCTTATATATCGATCGACCACTAGAGGGGGAGAAAGGTTTTGCTTAAAGTCAGTAAAGTGGTGCTGAGAAACGGAGACCGAACCATGGAGGCCTATGCAATTCTGGATGATGGGTCAGAACGCACTATCCTCCTCCACTCAGCAGCCCAGCAGCTGGGCCTCAAGGGGGAACCAGAAGACCTGCCTCTAAGAACAGTCAGACAAGAGCTACAGATGTTACATGGAGCCATGGTCTCCTTCACCATTTCCCCAGCAGCTGAACCACACCGTGTTTTCTCTGTCCAACGAGCGTTTACTGCAAAACGCTTAGGGCTAGCTGTTCACTCGCACCCAGTGGAGGCTCTCCAGAAGAAATACTGGCACCTCAGGGATTTACCCCTGCAGCCATTGCACCTTGTCCGCCCAGTTCTACTCATAGGGTCTGATCACCCCCACTTGATCACACCAGTGGAGCCTGTACGCCTGGGGCCCCCTGGAGGTCCTGCAGCAGTAAAGACCCGCCTTGGGTGGTCTCTCCAAGGTCCAGCACAAGGACTGAGGCATCAACTGTCTGAACAGCAGTGTCTGTTCACATCCATTCTGTCACCACCAACAGACATCTACCACCACGTTGAGAAACTGTGGCAAATGGACATTCTGCCCTGGCGCAATGAAAAGGCCTGCACCCGCTCGCGCCAGGATAATGAGGCCCTAGCCCTCCTGGAAAGCAGAACAACAAGAGTAGAAATAGGCGGTGTCCACAGATATGCTACCCCACTCCCTACGTGTGCAGAACATGCCCCCTCTCAATGCACCAAAGGAGGCAGTCCTCCCTCAGCTCGAAGCACAGAAAGAGGCTGTCCAGAGATCCAGAGAAAGCAGCAGCTTATACTGCTGAGATTCAGAAACTGGTCAGTGCAGGCTACGTCAAGAAGCTGGAACCAGGTGAGGAAGACACACCCACCAGCTGGTACATCCCACACCATATGGTGACCCACAATGGGAAGAACCGGGTGGTCTTCAATTGCTCATTTGAGTTCAGAGGGAGAATCTAAACCAGCTCTTGCTCCCTGGACCCACCCTGGGTCCTTCCCTGCTGGCTGTGCTGCTGAGGTTCGGGGAGCATGCTGTGGCCATTAGTAGTGACATACGTGGCATGTTCCATCAAGTCAGGCTGCTCCCCGACGACCAGCCCCTCCTCAGATTCTTGTGGAGAGACTTGAAACGAGAAGATCCGCCTAACATATACGAATGGAGAGTGCTTCCATTTGGCACCACTTGCTCCCCCTGCTGCGCCACATTTGCTCTCCAGAAGCATACCAATGATCACAGGTGTCAAGGAGGGGACGTCAAAGAAGCGGTAAAGAGGTCATTCTACGTTGACAACTGTCTAAAAAGTCTGGCAACCGAGGATGAGGCTAAAGCTCTAGTGAATAAGTTACAAGACACACTGGCCAGCGGGGGCTTTGAACTGAGACAGTGGGCAAGCAACAAGTCTTCTGTTATCTCCCACCTACCACCTGAGATCAGATCAGATAGTGCAGAGTTGTGGATGACTCATGGTCAGCCGAACGCATCTGAACCAGCTCTTGGACTCCGTTGGCGTTGCTCTTCAGACACGCTGTCCTACAATCACCGTCCCATCGATCACTCAGCAGTAACCCTTACGTACCATATACCAGGTGCTTGCCAGCCAATATGACCCCCTAGGGTTTATTGTACCATACACCACCAGAGCCAAGGTGATGGTACAGCGACTGTGGGATAAGAAGAGGGACTGGGATGACCCGTCACTCCCTGAAGACCTTCTTCATGCCTGGCAGGAGTGGGAAAGTGAACTCCCAGCTCTGCAGAATATCATCCTACCAAGGTGCTACACCAGTGATAACATGGACTCGGAGAGCAGCAAGAGAGAAATTCACATCTTCTGTGATGCCTCAGAGCGAGCTTATGGTTCTGTAGCATACCTGCGAACAGAGAACGCAGACGGTGATGTGGAAATGGCCTTTCTCACAGCCAGATCTCGTGTAGCCCCTAAGAAGCAACAATCTATACCCCGCCTTGAGCTGTGTGCAGCTCACAGGAGCACAGCTGGCTAAAGTGTTGAAAGAAGAACTCACTCTTACCATCTGCCAGATCATATTATGGAGCGACTCAACTACAGTGCTTGCCTGGCTGTGTTCAGACTCCTGCAGGTTTAAGGTTTTTGTGGGAACACGTGTCGCAGAAATTCAGGAACTCACTGCCAGAGAGTCATGGAGGTATGTGGACTCTGCAAATAACCCGCGCAGATGATATTACCCGTGGCAAGCGTCTCCAAGAGCTTTCAGCAAACGGTCGCTGGTTCCAAGGGCCAGCCTTCCTACAAAGGAGTTCCGATCAGTGGCCACAACTGCAGCAGATACCATCCATCTCCACAGACTGTGAGGAAGTAAAGAAGGCTACTTTCTGTGGACTCACAGTAGCACCGGCCCTCCCAACTACTCCACAAATCGAGTTGTTCAAGACATGGAGAGAGCTGGTTGCAGCCACTGCTCAGTCCCTGCAGGGGGCGGCTGACAATCCACTTACCGCTGACAACTACAGAGAGGCAGAGAAAATCCTACTCCAACGAGTGCAGCAGGAATGTTTTTCCACTGAACGCCAGCAGCTGATGGCTGGGAAACCCCTTTCAGGCAGCAGTCGCATCATCCCTCTCGCTCCTGAGTTCGACCATGCGGCACAGCTCATCCGAGTTGGTGGCAGACTGCGCCACACTCCTGTTGTTGCTGTCGAGACCCTCCACCCAATCATCCTTGATCCAAAACACAAAATCACACAGCTGCTAATTCAGCACTATGATGACCTGCTTCACCATCCAGGGTGTGAACGAGTGTTCGCCGAGCTAAGAAGAAAATATTGGATTCTAAGAGGAAGGGAGGCTGTTACGTCGGCACCAGCATCATTGTTCTGACTGCAGAAAGTGGCGCGGGACGCCGCAAATCCCTCAGATGGCAGACCTTCCCCCCGCCAGGCTACGTCTCCATAAGCCAGCCTTTTATTCGACAGGGGTAGATTGTTTCGGCCCCTACCACATAAAGATTGGCCGAAGGACAGAGAAAAGATGGGGGATCATCTTCAAGTGCATGACCACCAGGGCAGTGCACCTGGACCTGCTCTCCAGTATTGACACAGACTCCTTCCTGATGGCTTTGAGAAGGTTTGTAGCCCGCCGTGGCAAGCCCTTTGAGCTGCTTTCTGACTGGGGCACAAACTTTAAGGGTGGAGAACGAGAACTACATGAGACATTCTCTTCCCTGCAGCCAGACCTGCAAGCAAAGCTTGCCGCTCACCAGATCAAGTTCAGCTTTAACCCACCATGTGCTCCTCATTTTGGTGGTTGTTGGGAACGAGAAATAAGGTCACTCAAGCAAGCACTCCAAGTCATCATTGGCAACCAGTCCATCACTGAAGAGGTCCTGCAGACTGTGCTTGTAGAAATTGAGGGCATCCTCAACTCAAAGCCATTGGGCTACACTTCATCCGATGCAGCAGACCCTGATCCCATCACCCCAAACATGCTGCTGATGGGGCGGCTAGATGGCGTCATTGCCCCAGGTGGTGTACCCGGAATCAGAGCTCCTCAGTAGACGGCGGTGGCGCCATAGCCAAGTGCTGGCGGACCACTTTTGGAAGGGTTTTATCAGATTCTACTTGCCTGGTCTTCAGGCACGACAGAAATGGCGTGCTAACTCCTCCACAGACCTTCAAGTGGGGGACGCAGTGATGATCGTCGACCCCCCAGCTACCTCGGGCTTCGTGGCCCATAGGACTGATCACCCAGACTGTTCCTGGCCCTGATGGCCGAGTAAGAACTGTGAAAGTGAAGGTAGCAGATCACTCATACATTAGGCCAGTATCCCGCATTGTCAGCCTTCCTAAACTGCCAGACTAAATGATATATCGTCTACAGGCCTTTTGAGTTACTGTGCAGATTTCATACGAAATCTGGGGGCGGCTGTTAAAAAGGCCAGCAACACCCTCCATCTTGAAGTGGTACTTTCCACCCCCCCTCTTAGAGTGGTATGTTCCGTCTGCCCAGTGCAGTTGACAAGATCAGGGAGAGATCTGAGAGTTCCAATTAAGTTCGAAAAGGAGTGTTAATCTCTTTGTTTCTGACTGTTGTGTGCGTCCATCGAATTGTAAGTACTGTAAGGCTCATATTGTTATGGTTTGAGTAGAGTCTTCCCCCCTTTCTGAGCTAAATCTGGCTCTAGCTCACTTTAGCTACTGTTAGTCATGTTAATTAGGCTCATTTATGAGCAAGTGAGTATCTACAGTGCTAGTTTCATGTGTGTAGAGCCTGTTCTTAATGTAATTATATTCAGTGTGCCTAATAGCTGTCCAGCAGTCAACCGTTTTCTTTAAGGGGATTATTATTATTTATTATGTGGAAAGTGGTCAAGGTGTGGAAAGTGTTAAGCTGGCATCCTTGTGACCGTTATAAATACAGCGGTGTTTATTTGGAAAATTGGTTAGCTGGTATCACTGTGGTGCCACCTTGTGGCCATTATAAATATAGCAGCATTTATTTGTTTATCTGTCTCATTTAGTTCTTTATAATGACTGGTTTGATGGATTGTAATATGTTGCCTTACTCTGTATATTGTTCCTCATTTCAGAACCACACACACATACTAACACATGCCTACTACAATTTGGCAATAAAGAAGTCGTAACAAGAAATTCTGGACTCTTTGTGACTTGACCCGTCACTTCAGTAGTGGGTGGTGATATCCTGAACCCAAGTCTTGTGAGAAGCCACAGTCAGCTCATCTCTTTCTTTCAAACTCTATAGTAAATTGTAATGAATGTTAACAAAAAGCAGTTTGGGTCATAATGTCTGCCATTCTTTCTTTATAAGTTTGGCTGAGCTAACCTTGGGGGTTTGTTAATTCTTTTTAGCCTTGTCTGTGTGTCTTTTGAAATTTTTTGATACCGGAGTTGATGCGATACCCAGTTTTAAGCAAAATGAAACTTTTTTGATGCCTTACTTTGAGGAATAAAAAAAGCAGCTGTACAATAGGTTTTCCTAAACAAAACACAATCTATAATTGGCAAAAGAGAACATTTGATACTTCACAGTTTTTGATTCTCAGTGCCCTAGTAATGTCAACATGCTTCCATATCCCAGCAATTAACTTGGTGAGGTAAGTGTTGTCATTACTGAAATAAATGGCCACAACCATGAAAGATGAGATCTGCGCTGTATTAAACAGAAATTTCCCTTTGAAACTTGTAAAAAGGAGTCAATCGCTGATAATTTCTCATGTAAAATGGTACACAGAAAATCGATCAAATCTCATGGATGTGAAAATGACACCCACATACACACAGAACTCCAACCTGCTAATCATCAGTCACATAAGACAATAAGCTAAAGAGCCTAAATGTGAAATTTACATGCCTGAAACAACAACCGCACTCAGGCCTTTGTCTAACAGAATGAGACCAGTAATCTTTCCTCCACTTATCTTGGACGTGTCAGCTAAATGGGAAGTGAAAAGTCAAATATGAGATGTCACATTTAGTTTACCTCCCTGGCTACTCTCTCCATCTCTCCCTCCCTTTCTCCCTCCATCCTTCGCTGGTTTTGTTCAGCACATCTTTGTTTGATTGCATCTCCCGCCGCCTCAACATGACGCTCACACAATACACACTCAGCTCCCATCTGGGTGATGGTTGTGTATCGGTATGTTGAGTTAATGGATTTTACACAGAGCACGGTGCGTTTAATCGGGAGCGTGGTGTAAGGAGGTTTTAAGGAACTGACAAAGAAAGCGACGGAGGGAGAGACAGACGAGGAAGTGAAGGGAAGGAGAGTGACTGAGAAAACAGAAGGAACTGCAAAATATAAATCTTTTGGATTTAATCCCTCCAGCGATCCCATGTTGCCAGAATCACTACTTTTTCTCTTGCTGCCACATAAGTGGAGCCAAATTCAGCCAGGTAGTTGTGAAAAATTTGTATTTTTGCTGTCATTTTCATCTCAAGCAATCATCTTTGGCTGCAACTTACTTTCACTGAACCTCTTAATTATTTATATGGACTGCTGCAATAGTGACATACTGTGTGAGGCCAACTGCATTTAATGAGCCAGAATCTGTTTGAATTCAAATTGTACAACTGCCATATGATGTTGCAGAATTTCTCACTGTTAAACTCAGTGACAAAGTAAATAGTCACTGCTGGCACTATAAGTTATTGTTCCTGTACCACTGTACTGATAGCTCTGAGCAAATGTAATTTAAAAGAGAAACATTTCTAACAGACAAACACTCTGTTTGTTCAAAGGAAATCTTTCTCATTCTAACGTCTCCTTTTTTTATTATTACTTCATATACTATATGTGTCACCTTGGCCAAGCTGGAAAGCTCCAAATATAACAGTACAAGCTGTGATTAGGTTTTTATAAAATAGAATAACTGCTAAATAAAATAAAAAAGCCTAAGGGAACTCAGAGGATAAAATGCGACCCAGCCAGTAAGGTTGGGTTTAGTTTGCTCTGAGAAAAGAGAGTCACTGTCCTGACGCCACTTTCAGGTTGGCCGGTGTTCCACTTGATTCGAGACAGTCCTCGATAGCAAAACAACAACGACAGCATCAGTTTTTTCAGCAAATGACCAAACATTGTCCACAGGAGTGACAGATCCTCCGGGAGCAAAAGAGGAAATAGTATGAGGTTATTATAGAGCCACAAAGTCTGTACAGGGAGGAGGTCGATGTGGATGAATGGGTCAACAAAACCTCAAACTCTGACATGAGAGAATGCTGTTGGCTTTCTATTTCCTACAGATAGTCAACACTAGTTTCGTTTACAATGACAACAATGTTTCCCTATGTGTACTGTATTTAGTAGTTTAATTTGGAGGACTTTTTGCTAGATTCTGCATCTAAATGTAAGGTGATCAGTCTTTCTGAAAAGGTGACACATGTTCCTGGAGTACTATCATTATTCCAAAAATACTGTAAATGTGCATTTACCACAACGCTTTACAGTTACACCAATACATTTTACCAGCTCAGAACCATTTACGTCACTGTAGCCGGATAAAGTAGAAACCCATATCATATTGAAGTGAAACACACAGCATACTGTTGAGCAAGATTATGTTTTATGGCAAATTGTTTTAGGAATTTGCATTATTGCAAATTTTATTTTGAATGAGGCTCTCCTTCTTTTCACTCTATCAAATCAAAGCCAAATTCTGCTGTACTCTCCACAGAATCACCATCAGAAGATATAAAGCCGGTTGATTACCTCTGGAGCCAGAGAGCTATAATCACATTGAAATACACTGAAAATTTATTAGGTCAAGTCATGTGTTAATCACCAGATCTAACACATGGCCCAATAAAGTGTTGGTTAAAAGCTGCAAAGTTGTGGCTTCTCTGCACTTCTGAGCAATTGTCTCTAACTTGGTTAATTACATAACACGCCACTTTGCAGGTGTAAGAACCACTGCAGTCCCTCCGGAGACTCCAACCAACGGGAAATTGCAGTAAAGAGTTTAATTGTAGAATTGAGAACACTGGGAGGTATAAATTCTTTCTCCAGCACTCTGGAGAGTGTTTTCTTTGTTCCTGTCGGAGGGAGAGATAACAATTCCTCCCACCATTAACTACCTGCCTGCCTGCCGACCGGGTTTGTTGTGTTTTCTTGTGTTTTGTTGTTGCTAATAGGTCTAATTGGCCATAACCAAGGCACCCGGGGGGGGAGGGGATGAAACTACCTGCCCTCTATCTCTTCTCTTCAAGGAGAGAGAATTCCACAGAGGAACAAAAAGCGCATTAAGGAAGGGTGTGAGCTCAAACAATCTATGAGGCCTGTAGCTCCGTGCACACATACACAGGTAAGGGGGGGGGGGGGGTGATGTGGAAGAAAAGGGGGCTTGAGCAGGTAGAGCACGAGCAAGAATGACAGGGAAAAGGAGAAAGGAAGGAGTGAACGTCTGTGCGGTTTGCCCTAGAGCAAAGAACAAAGCCAGGTAATGTTTATGGATGATGATCTCTAAAAGGCCTCGTGTTTGCTGCGCAGCACTTTGATACTAAAAACACCCTTGATTATCACTGGGTCAGGCTATAGAATGCGAGCTCTTGATGTTTAATTGATGTGGCTGTTTTGTGACAGTTAAATACGTCACACTGGCGTTTTGATCTCCCCCACTACTCTATCATATAGCTGCACGAAAGCCATTGATGTGAGATTCATTTGTTTTGCGCCGCAAGAAGTGACCCTCTATTTGATCTGTACACACATGGTTAATCTTTAACTGTAACATTGTTCACTGTGTGTGTGTGTGTGTGTGTGTGTGTGTGTGTGTGTGTGTGTGTGTGTGTGTGTGTGTGTGTTTTGCGTTTCAAATGTTCCTGCTAATCAGCACGTAATTCGACTTTTCCTATTTTCCAAGAACAAAGGAACAGGCATTAAAAGGCACACAAACTGTGATCAATTTGTGTAAAATGAGCAGTGCATGTGTGTGTGGGGGGGTTATATGTGAAAAACACACTCCACAACACTACAGTAAAACACCGCACGTGTCCTCATCTAGTGATGTTGTGAATCACGGTCTGTTGTTCTAATATTCCTCCGAGATAAAGGCAGAGAAACCGCCCTGCCCGCACTCTAAGGGAATACTATGAGAACAGTATGTTAGTGGGCAGATTGTGTATGTGTGTGTGTGTGTGTGTTTGGAGCAATGGGACCTGAAGGTACACCGCGAGGACAATCTGTCGCCCCTCCGCCTGGGCCCTGGGTGACAGATGATGTGCTCCCACTGCTGAGCAGGGTGTGTGTATGTACAGTGTGTGTGGGGGTGGGGGGTGGGGTGGAGGTTAAACGTATGGAGACAGCTTGCAACAATAACAATAGCTTTATTCCAGCCCTGTTGTCAGGGGTTTCAGATGTTTCATCCAAAATGAATAGAGACATCGTCCTATGGCCGAGTCAACAAGCCTCCACACTGCTGAAGTGTCTTTCTCGCTACTGGCTCCGCCCATGCTGAGCTCTGACAATCAAAAGAGAATTTATCTTGAACATAAGGTGCTTAAAGTGCTGTAAAGAAGTGAGACATTTTCAGAGAAGCCTGGTAGTCTACGCTAGCCTACTACACATAAAGTGTCAGCCCTATTGAGCCATGTTTTTAGGTGCAAGTTTGTCTCGTGGAGACACGAGCAACAACATTCCCGCTGATGGCTTCACGCTGTTCCACTGATTGACAGTTAAATGTAAATGCTCCATATTTGTATAGCGCCTTTCTAGTCTTTTCGACCACTCAAAGCACTTTTACACTACATCACATTGAATCCTAAGTGCTCAAACAGAAACCAACATTCATACACATTCATACAGTGGAGGAGTAGCCACCAGGGGCAATTCAGGGTTCAGTATCTTGCCCAAGGACACTTCGGCATGCAGCCTGGAGGAGCCGGGGATTAAACCGCCGACCTTCCGATTAACAAGCAACCTGCTCTACCTCCTGAGCCACAGCCAAGGCACCAAGGCAGTGAAGAACACTACAAGCAAGCAAACACATATACATATATACATACAAACTAAGACTTCGTTTAACTGTTGGTTTATTTTAATAACATTATTCATTTTTGCATAAAATCATGCAGAAACAAAAGTGATCATACTGAATGACAATGCTGAGCACAGATTAGGTGTACATTTTTCACACTAGAACTTTAACTTCCAGTTCCTCTATACAGACAGTATGACATCAGTTTGGGCAGATACTGCAAGTTCGTTGGAAATTAATAAAGTCTGCTACCAAGGCTCACATCTTTGCTCCTCTTCTTGTTTTTTTTCCTAAAATAACTGAACATGGGGCGACGCAGGAGAGAGGAACCCAACAGATTTATGGGAAATGTGGTTTTAATTTTAAAAAGCCTCAAATGCTCCATGCTGCACCTTTAAAAGCAGACCAGATGCATAAAAGTCCTAAAATTCTAGCCTTCCCCCCCACATATTAACATTCAGTATCTCTCAGTTGTGCACGGCTGCAGTGACCACTGGCCGGTCTTCTTAGCATTACTCACTATTGTATTTACAGTGAAACCCAGGCATAAACTCACCCTTTGTTAGCAAGCACTTAAGACCTGACGTGTGGTGTATACACACACTGCAGAGTGGGGGTGGTGTGTGTATGTGTGCATTCATGCTTGTGTGTGTATTTTGGACAGCCGTTTGTCTCTTAAACTCAAACAAAAGAGTGCACGTCCTCCATCACAGCTTTATCTGTTTATGCCATCAGCTCCTCAGCACCCACATGCCTGTAAACACATCAACCCACCCACTCCAGGTCTCTCTCTCACACACACACACACACACACACACATATATATATAGCAAAAGCAAGCATCCAGCTGGTCATGGTGGAAGAGTTCATGTAACATGTAATCCAAAGTGTATTACTATATATGCATAATTCCACAGGCCACAGGATATTATGGAACATTACAGAAATTATCCAATTCTCTAAAGAGAAGTCATGGAATATCAGGCACCTCTAATGAAGCTCCGCTAACTTGGCACAAACACATTGCATCTCCTGCATAACTCACAATTAAAGCATCCCACCAGTTCCCCAGTGGAAAGTTTTAATGTGAACAGCAATAACTTAACACAGCTGTGATACGGCTGAAAGTGATGATCAGTAGACAGCAAAATAAGTACAGACAGGGACTGACTAAACTCCAAACCACAGAGACTGAATTGCTCGTGGTTCTGCCATGCTACCTAGCAGGACACCAGGCGTGCAGCACTGCTATCCCCTACTGTGAGGTTGTAGTGGAAACGCATGTCATCAAAGCTTGGCATGGTACAGCAGACCGACACGGGTCCATGGAAAACCTCAATAAACTATATGAAGATGTGTCAGAAACCAACGGGTGACATCACGGACACTAGGTCCACTTTTATATATAGGCATTGGTCAGGGGACAGAATATGCAAGTTTTCACTATGTTGCATTCACCTTACAGGCTTTGTTTCTTAATCCAGCAAGCAACCGTATCATTATTTACTGCATACAAATAACACTTCAGTCAGCAGAGTTATGCCTGCATTTGTACATTTGCTTCTGGGTTTGAGAATGCAAAGTCTCAGATGTTGGAGTTTCCTTGAACATACCACCAAAGACGAGTTTGCAAAACCGTCCCAGTTTGGTTCTACATTAAAAGTATGTAATAGTATGTACAGTGTCATGGATAATCTATCTCAATAAAGTAGTAAGTCTCTGTAGATTCATTCAAATGAAGTGAGAGACTCTTTAGGGGCAACAGCATGTAGGTGAGCTATTCACAGAAAGTGTGTCTGTCACATTGACTCATGGTAAAAACCTGCTCTCCCAATGTCCGCCACTGACCCAGAAGTTAAACAGGAAACCAACACACAACAAAGTGACCCAGCGCTGGGGCCGGTGACCCCGTTAGCAGAGTCCAATCAGTACCCTAGTTTCACTCTGCTAACATTAAAGACAACTGGACTTGATGGAAACTGCATCAAACCCAGGGGCTCAATTCTGAGGCTGCCCGCTTGGCCTCGTTTCCTGGACATAGCAGAGGAGCTAAACCCATATGTCAGACAATATAATGCCCTGTGAAGCACACATACCACGCCAGTGGTATCTGACTGACAGGAGGAAAAGAGCACACAAGCACAGATACACAATCTGATTTGAGGACAGGGCTTTCTGGATGGCCGTTCTGGCAGATGAAGAGAGATGTGTGTGTGTGTGTGTTTGTGTGTGTGCATGTCAAAGTGTTTACATGCATTTGTTTGCATCTGAAAGTTTGTGTATCCTATAAGAATGTCCACATGCTCTGCTTGTTTTGGGGTTTTTTGTATATACAATAAGTACATGTATACTATGTGTGTGGTTGTGTATCTCAGCTTGGCCTGGCAGTGTTGCTGGGCTATACTTGCCCTCTCAAATACACACAGAGACACTCTCGTGCACTACTCATGCTATCTCCCACTCTTTGTCCCTTGGGCAGATGGCATGTGTTTCTTTCCACTACTATTCTGTCCTCGTTGTTCCTCAGTACTGAGTCTCTGGGCTGGACGGAAGCCATATGTCTAACTAGACTGACCTAAAACACCTGTCTGTCTGTCTGTCTGTCTGTGACAGACAAACCTGGACTACCTTTCTATCAGCTCTCTTCGCCTTCCATCCCTAGTCAAAGTCATATATTTCCTTGTATCATATTTCTTGTTTGAACTGTAAGTCTCGAAACTCCTCAGTTTGACCACAGAGGCATTTCAGTGCTAAAAAAACATTACAGGGTCTGTGTTTCCAGAGTTAAAGCTCCATATGCCTCTTTTGTCTCAGCTGCCCTTTCCTGTCCCCATCTCCCACGGCTTTCATTTCCCAAACAAACAATCCCACTCTCCCTACCCTCCATATGCTGTTCTCTGACCATTTACCTTTTTGGCCCTCTCACCTCTGGTGTCCCAATTCATAAACTAGTTCAACCCCCAGTGCTGGAAAAAAGGGAATACAGCAAAATATACTGAGAATCTGAGAAACATGGCAGCAGAGAATGAAGGAATTGTGGCAAAGGCCAAATTAACATTCCCTAAACCCTACTTGGAAATAAAACAAAAGTAAAACAAAAGTGAAATATAATATCAACACACACACACATAATTTACCAGAGCTGAAAAAAATCTATCTGGTCACTACTCATTGGTCAGCCTACACTTATAACTACCTGTAACTGATAAAGGTTCTGGGTTTTCTGTGGTGCTGTGGTGGCTCATATATGCACATCTTTGATTAGGGATCTCAAACTACTGGCCTTGAGGCATGATCCAGACTACACGACAATTTCATACAGCCAAGCACAGAATCAAAATGTACTGTTCCCACAAATCAGCCCACAAACTCATCTCAATACACCAACTGTGTGAATGGGCTTTTTAAAACTGCTTGCTGCTATTCAGTTTGCACATCAATGTACACAGTCTACATAAAGCATATTACCTGTAGAACTATTGCACATTATTACTTTAAATGCTTGATTCCACCCAATGCTAAGAGGGAAAATTGTTGTCAGTGCGCCTCACAAGATAATTGCACTGATCGCACTCCTTTACACACACACACACAAACAAACACAATCCCAAACACACACAAACATCCTCCTCCCCCTATACCCTTAATGTCAGATGTACAGATATGAGGCTTACTGGCTGCTGAGAATGCTGATTGGTTGGATGCTGCCTGTGTAGTCATGGAAACTGACTTGAGCCCTGTGTGTGACCTCATGAAGGCCACATAAAAGCTGGGTTACAGAGAGAGGGAGAGAGAGAGAAAAGTGTCCCTGTGTGTTTTAGAGCGAGAGAGAGCATGACTGAAATTGTTTATATGTGTATGTTTGTCCTTTGAAGACTTACACACCTAAATACACTAAGTCTGTCTGTTTAGGTCTGTGTGTGTGTGTGTGTGTGTGTGTGTGTGTGTGTGTGTGTGTGTGTGTGTGTGTGTGTGTGTGTGTGTGTAAATAGCAGCTGACCTACAAGCGTCCTCAGAGAGGTGGCTCTGCTGCAGAGTGGATACCCATCAGAGAAACGACCAACCCCTGGTAAAGAGAAGCAGAGAGAGAGATTTAGTTGGATTTGACAGAAACAAGCAGGCCGACAATAACATTCGTGAGACACACGCATACAGATAAAACACCAGTGCAGAGATATTACAGTGGAGAGAGGAAAAAAAGGAGTGTGGGGCAGACAAGATCATCAGAGAGACTGAAGGAGAGTAGAGAGTGAAGCAGAGATGAACAAACAAGAGCAAAATCAATGACTACAAGAGGAGACAAAGTCAGAAAAAGAGAGAGACAGGCACTCCTAAAGATGACAAAGGGAATGAGAAATAAAAAGAAAAGCAACTGAGCAGTAAAGAAGGTAGAACTACAGAAGGAGAGGAAGCAAAGGGTAATGACAAGGATCTATCTACAGAACACCTACATGTGCAGGTCAGTAGCTCCACACTTCGAACAACTGAATTCATTATTTAAAAAAACAGTTTGTTCTTGTAATATCTTTTGTGTGTGAATGTGTGCAGAGCAGAACAAATCCCCCAGGGAATCTGTTCAGTACCAGAGTTCCCTTTTTTGGAAGCTGTTTAAAACACTTGTCCTTGTCCTCCAGATTTGGAAATTACACTGGTTAATGCTGCTATTTGTTTTGTTGTTGCATTCATTGTTCAACTCACCAAGGAGGAGATCAAAAGGAGCTACAGAGCAACATTTCCTCTGTAGAAACTAGAAGCTCTCTTTATTCATTTAAAACATGACTTTGTGGAGGAAGCGCAACACCTTCTTTGTTTTCCATCCTGACATTTCATTTCCTGTTTTCAGTTGGTTAAAGGAATAGTTTTGGTCGTTGCGTTAAGCTAACTTAAGCTAATTGGCCGGAGCTTCATATTTATCCCACAGACCTGAAAGTTCAGGTCAGCATCGCCCAGTCTTCTTTACTGAAGTCCAGTGTAACCGAATCCAGTCCTAAACAATGTAGTCTATACCAGTTTGTTCTATTCCATCCCAGACTGGTCTATTCAGCCCCAGTAAACCTTGTGCAGTTCTCTTTAAAACTAGCCAGGTTTCCTTGAGAGCCAACGGAAAAAAGACCAGCAACTATATTTAATTAACTCAACATATAATTTAATCTAAAGCTGGTAGAGCAACTTAGGACGTCTCGTATTGTAAAGCGTTAGTATGTGTGGCCTCTGTGGTTCACCTGCAGAGGGAGTCAGACGCTCACAACTCCTTACTAGACTTGCATACACTTTGTAGACTGGAAAACTCACGCTCGGTGACACACTTACATGAACAAATTTTTGTCCTCACGCACGCAAAGCCACAACCAGTACGGGCACAGCGAGCATGGACACAGCTAATGAAGCTGAGGACAAAGACAGAGCATTGCCTGTGTGAAATACAAACTGGGGGTAAACATCCAGATCAGTGGATCTCCACTTGGCAGGCCTCAGCTGCCTTTCTGCCACGTCCAGCCACAAAACCACCACCCTCCTCCCCTCGTTTTAACCCAACACCTCCCTCTTAAACATCAGCCATTAGATAAACACACACTCGCACACACACACATACAGTTCCATTTATTACTCTTTAAAAAGGTCACCATTTTCTCTGGCTAAACGCCCTGCGCTATTGATAATTTTATGCATAAACAAATGGCAAATTTGTGCCACATAAATATGTATTAGCAATTAATAATGGTGGTGTGTGTGTGTGAGGGGACGCCAGGTGCATGCCGAGTGGGGCTGGCTGGCTGGCTGCTGGTGGAGGCGCTGGTGGAGCCGCTGAGCTGGACTGGTGGCTTTATGCTGCTAGCTGGTCTCCCTCTCCTCCACTGTGTCTGCACAATGGCCACTTAGGCAGACACCAGCAGAAAAAAAAACAAACAGTGAGACAAGCACACATACGTACGTACAGTACATCCAGATACTCTATACACGGGATGAACACATACACAATACATACATTCCATATATTACACCTGAGTAGAGTTAAATATTAAATTCAACACATTTGCATGTAAATACACGTGCACACACACACATACACACACACACACACACACACAAAGACAGGGCAACATTTGTGCACAGAGGCAGGCCTGAGGAAGTGATGGCACAGCAGGCTTAATATCCTCTTTCTCTCTCCCTCCCACCTGGACAACAATGCATCCATTACATTTCACATACCGCTGAGAGCAAAGTAGGACCAAACATAGGCTTCAGTCGTCTAGGTGCAGCAGAACTGTAAATATTCCCGGGCGGTTTCACGAGGGGAAGCATGAGCAGAAATTTGCTTTGGGCAAAGCAGAGGTGGTCATAGCTTGAGTTTGCTTAGCATGTTGAGATCTATTTTGATTGAGCAGCTTACTTCACATAAAGATGTGTTAGTTGTTTGTCCGTTTAATAATTATATTGCGCCAAAGGTAGCTCCATTTATATTTCCATAAAAAAGCTCAGCAAAGCGACCGTGCACTGCTCTTTAATGGAGGTTGCAGACGTCCATTTGCCAAACCAACCAGTTAGTCTTCATCCTTGAAGTCTTTTCTCTCTGAATACAGTGTTTGAAAACATTTCTAATAAAGCCACACAGTGATGGTATTTTTTTTCAAAACCATAAAAAGCACAAATCTGACGTGACGAGGGCATGAAGAGTTGTGAGCTGTATTGAAGTTCACCATTTTATACTGATTAGTTTGGGATGATCGGAAAAGGAGCTGGTTCTAGATAAGAGAGAATAGCTTTGGTAAATAATGTCAAAACAATGTCTGACCGTTAAAATTCGACAACATATGATAAAACAGAAATGTGTTGGGAGAAATTTGAATGTGAATTGGTTCATTTGCCATAAAACTTCAAGACTGGATTCAAAGGAAAGAATTAAGCAGTTGCCAAAATGAGAACATTCCAGTGCAGTGAAAAATGTTTCATGGAGGTCCAGGTTTTGCATTTTTGCAACATGACTGCTAAAAGGTTGAAGGGCAACACACCGGTGTCATTTGATGCCCAAAGTGCGCACAAGACACATCGTACAGAAAGAAGTAATGAAGATAGAGAAGCCTGTATGCCAAATGTTGTGAAATAGCCTGGACTGTTGATGTGTACTAATGCTGGGAAATAGGACAGTATTAATTAGTATGCAGCGATGTTTTCCATACTTACTGATTTAGCTGATGCTTTTTACTCAATTTACAGAGTAGGGTGTCACTTTCTTTGGCATATCATAGCCTGGTAACCTTCTGGCTGTGTGACTTTTTAAAGGTTCCCTGTGGATTTGTAAACCTCTGGCGGCGCTGTGGAGGAATGGAGACGCAGCAAATTATTCAAATACTGACAAGTGGAAACCTGATAAATACATTTGACCTCAGTTGCTTTTAGGAGAGCAAAGCCAGCAAGGGATATTTAAAAGATATTGTGCAGGAGTTGCAGAGGCCATGCGTGTGTGTACATATGTGTAAGTGTGTGTGTTATGTTGTCCGTCTGGCGTGGTGAGAGCAGGCTGGCTCCCCCGTAGAGCTCCATCACTCTGCTTGGCTAAACACAATCACACAACCTCAACCCAACTCAAACGGCCCACTGAGAGACGGAAAGAGAGAGGGACAGGGAGAGAGAGCGGGCAGCCTACATGGATGTGTGTATGTGTGTGTCCTGTGTGTGTGTGTGTGTGTCCTGTGTGCACTTGCAGGACAAAAGGCAGTCCCATCTGTTCCATTGTCACAGGGTCTTTAATACGGATCAGATAAACATGACATTTGGGATGAGTGGCCAAGCTCACGTTATAAACCCTGACATCAGACCCCTGTCTACTACCCTGTGTGTGCTTAGGCGCATGCATTCATGTCCTCCTTTCACTACCAACATGAAAAAACATTGTACATTTACCCTGTTTGTATCTTGTGTATGTCATTTTTACTGCGACCGCTATTTCAATCATCTGTCTGTGTGTTTGTCCTTTCTGCGTGTGCACTGTCATCGTGTGTGCCCTCAGTTGTATAACCTGCTCCCATTCTCAGAGAGGCAGGGCAGGGCTGACACGCTGTATCTGCAGCGGTTGTTGAAGGATTAACGGCCCATTGGCCTAATCAGAGGAGGTAATCAGACTATTCTCTATCATGACAACAATCAGCCGAGAGAGACACACATCTGCCTATTGAGCTCAGCTCTAATGCCATAATAGTGATGAAACATCTGGTCATTTGGGGCTCAATGCAATCAAGATGAGGGATTGGGACAGTTGCAGATGGCAAACCTATAGTAATCTGTTTTAGGCACCAGAGATGAAGACAGAGGGATACACACAACAGGCCAACCTCCTTCAGTAACAATGAGCTCACACTGAAACACCTCAGTGGGCCTGGAATACAGTTGGTATACAAATGTGTAATAAAAGACTGCCTCCAAAATTACCAGTAGTGATTTTAAAGCCAATGCGAAGCAACAACAAATGATTTGCTCATTTGAAACACTGTAGCTTTTAAAAGGCAAATTAGAGATGGACTTTTAAGCCAGAATCTGTTTGTCTTTTAATCTTTTAGAATTAAGCAAACCATCAACCAACCTGAGTGCAAATGGACAGATTGCTATCTGCATCTTCACGAGGACTCACTGAATGTTTCCCGATCGCTGACGCCAAAATGACCCTCAATTTTCAGTCGTTTTGTTTCATGAAAGTGAACTCCTCATCCTTGAAACTGTGGCAGAGCTTCACACAACTCACTCTCTTTATCCATGGAGCAAGCGGATATTATTTAATTTGTCAAAATCACATGAGACCCCTGGTTCTCCTTGTTTTCTCCCTGGGGGAGATTTTTGTTCATGCGCAGAGAGGAGAACAAACGTCAACATCATTGTCTTTATAGGTGGATCTCAGGCAGAAATTACAGCAAGCAGTGATTGCCCATAGATAGTTCTGTTCCTCAGAGCTCACTGTGTTATACACTTAAATACTTTCCCATTTTCCCATCTGCTGGGGGGGCGGGGGGCGGGGGGAGTTGCTGCCAACACTGGCGTTACCCTGAGAATATTTCATGGCAGCCGAGAGTGCAGACAATTTGAGTTTTGAGACATTGCTTGTCTTTTGCTCTTAACTTCTCGTACCAATTGATAATGTTTAAAAAAAATTGAAACTGAAAATCAGTTTCAGTTTTTCGGGCATTTCACACGTGGAGTGATTAGCTGTGCTATAAGAACCCATTATAAGCTAGTTTTGAATGGAAAATAGTGATTGTCATTGTTGTCACCTTTTTCCTGGTATGAAACAGGCTCCAGGCAGGTAAGACTTATCTGGTGTTAAAAAAAAAGGGACTCAGCAACTATAGAGGGTTTCCCTGGCTATGCTTCCTTTGCCCTGCCCCCTCAAACCAAAAGTGTAACCAATCACTGTTACCACATTCCAGTGTCTGAAGCAGCAGCAGAGTGGGCCAAATTACCTGACTAAATACACACAGAAAAAGACACATGCGTCTAGTCTAAGCGAAAACTGACCCCCACAAATAGTTACTGAATTAATGCGTGTGTGTGTGGATATGTGTGTTTCCTGTCTGGCTGTGTGTCTGCTCTGAGACACAGAGTCCAGTCAAACGCTACAGTGGAATAAAAGAGCCATTGTTCACCAAGGTGGTCCCTGTAGGACCCCCCCCCACACACACACACACACACACACACAAACTGAAATATACATGCGCATACAGTACACTCATTCACATTCAAACATACACACACAGTTTTTTGTAGGAGCCAGACAAACACACATAATACACACTCACCTCTCCCTAATCATAGATTTGTGTTAGAGGGTGGCAGTTGCACAGAGCTAAATATTTGGGTGTGGGATGTAAACGCTGGTCTGTGTAAATCAGACACACACACACACACACACGATAGTCTGTGTAATTCAGACATAGCTACTTCCTTCCTGTGGGGTGATGATGTTTAGTCTCTCCACACCGCAATCTGAGTGGTGCATTTGATCTCATCCACTTCCTGTTTAGGAGCACTCTGACCCCTTCTGGCTCCGATCTGGGATCAGCCTTCATCTTCAGAGAGATTTGTGTGTACCACATGTAGGAGGGCTGGTAACCAGTCTGAGATCAGATCTGTCAGCCGAGGGCCTGATTCATCCCAACAGTCTGCGTCATCTGGCTAATGGGACCACACTGTGATGAATGAACTGCTGTCCTGCAGCAAACTGTTGCATCACTGTGAGCACTGTTTTTTTTTCTGTCATGTACAGAAGGCAACTAACTTGTTCATTAATTTTTTTTTTCAGGATGCATACTCGTGTGATTCTTGCCCAGAATAAAGTCCAGCCTTGGTGTTTTTCATCACAACAATCAAACTGACCCTGAACATAGCTAAACACAAAAGACAGTGTGAACAACCTGTTACTGGAAGTGTACACGCCCAAAAAATGTTTATATGGTGTGAATGTGTTAGAAGCTACTGGGCATAAAAGGGAACATGAGAATAGCCTGATACATCAGGACTTTATATGCAATATGAGCATTTTTATTGCAAGGCCATTTTGCTTTTGGTGCATTCATTCACTTGTTGTGTGAGGGCATTTAGGGAAATAAGATATTCACATATTCAGAGGCATTCTGAGATATTTTATAGTGTGGTCAGCTCCAACTGATGTTTGTAGGAAATGGCTACAGTATGTTGCTTTTACTGAATAGTCATTCACTATTATAACAGCAGTGTAACAGTAGTTAATGATTTTACATCCTATTACAACTAACACGTTTCACAAAGTCTTCTGAGGAGAAGAATCCAAGTAAGAGTTGAAACATCATGCCGATTTCCACCTGCTAAATGTAATCTGCAGTCTGACGATTCCAGCCCATTGACGCTATGAATTATGCTCACTTTTCAGTTCCTTGTAAGTCTAACCCAGTGCCAAAGTTCCATCCCAACACAAAAAGCAGTGCGCTCTTTATGTTGTGAAGAGGAAAGGCTGGGCCGGCTATTCTACAAAAGAAGTGGTTTGTGCGAAGCATTTTCCAACCAGACCCTGGTTGGCTGATTACAGTTGTTCCAAACGGCTACACTAAGGTACAAGATGAAAAGCTAATTGTCTGGAAATAACAGCACAAACTTTCGGACAGTTTCCACTCAAAGTGACAGAAGTAGCTGTGTTAAGAATATGCGCCATGTAGAGATAAACTTCATTGTAGCCAACATGTTCAGACTAATATGTAACATTATCTTAAAAAGCCATTAAACACATGAGGATTTTTGTTATTGTGATGCAGTAAGTGCTTTATTGTTGAATTAACAATAAATAAATGTAAAGATATATAAAAATACAACATTTAAGACCTGTGCACTGACACTATCTTTCTTATACAACAGTAACACCACATACATGGTGTATTGTTTTAACCATCTGTCTGTCTGATGAAACCCTCCTGTAAACCTCTTGATTTCCAGACCAAACAAAAGCCTTTGTACAGACAGAAGCTTGCAACCACTTCAATACAACTGCCCACTGGACAGCTTATTCATCTAACTGAGGCTTTGGCCCCAGGAGAGGGAAAAAAACAGATCACATAGTTAAGACAGTTACTGGTTAGATGCCGCATGCCCTTTTATCTAAGCTATGAGGAAATCTTCAGATTACACAGCAGTGTAACTTTAGTCAGAAATGTATGAAAGCTATTGTACAAAAATAGCTCCTGTATAAATGTAATATATTTACCAAAATTGTTAAAATCAGGAGATAAATTAAGGGTGGTTTATTAAGGGAAACAAGAGTCATACAACACAAGTGTGGGAATAATTTCAGCTAAAGATGATCTACATATACACACACATATTTTATATATATATATATATATATATATATATATATATATATATATATATATATATATATATATATATATATATATAAATTATACACACACACACACACACACACACATATATATATATATATAAATTTAAAATATATATATATATGCTGTGTGAAAATCTATGTTTCTAAGTGGATTCAATGGTTTGACTTATTGGTTAAAAGTGGTCATTTATGAGAACAATGTAAAAGCTGTAGTTAAAAACACTATACAAATCACACTACCCACCCCTTATTACCACTCTCCTGTCCTAAAATAAAAAAGATGTTAAGAATGAGATACTCTTTCAGAAGAAAGGGGAAGCAGAGAGGGACATGTCACAAAGAAAAGCCTTCAAAAGAAGAGGAAGGAATTGATGACAAGACATGAAAATGTGATTTTGCTAAAGTTGTGCTTCTGAGAAATGACACCAAATGTCCCTCAGAAAAAAAGTCACATTCACACCAGTGGTTTTTGTGGTGCTCTCTATAAACACACACACATAGACACACAGATACATGGGCCTTACAGCATGACACAACTGCTGTAAAAAAAATCTTCTCTCTTCTTTTGACACCGTGAACCAGGAGTTTCGGACACGGAGTTTGAAAGGGAAATACCTTAAGTTTCAGCGTTGGATTCTGATATTTCTACGCAGTTTGGTCTGTAAGACTACAAGTATACACCACCTTTGATATAAACCAGACAATCACCGCGGAGGAGGTCAATTATGGGAAGCACTTGTTTGTACTCAATAGACTGTACTGTTTGTATTTGAGTTTGTTTTTGATAGCTGTGGGCTGACACACACGCATTTACTGCAGGGTTCAGTGAGAGATCTTAGAGCACAAACTATGGATTTGTGGAGCCCAGGATGCATTGCAGATTTGCCCTTTTGACCCAATCACTGAGAGTTATATATTATGTTGTACAACTTCTACAACTTCTGCTTTAGGCAAAAAGGAAGAAAACAGGAGGGGAGAAAACATGGGGGAATAGAGCAGCAAAGAGTTGCCAGAGCCCCTCCTTCTACGCAGTCAAAATTTCCCATTATCCAACACTTTGAGTCAGGACAAGGTATCTTAAAAACTACCAGATTTCCAAAAAATGTAAAGCAGATATATATCATCCCCAAAAGATGAATACTAATGTTTCTGCAGACTTCCTGACCTCCCCTGTAGCACTACCACCAGCCTAAAAATCACTAATATGCCAGAAACATCAGGTTCCAACGTGCATGTTGACATGAGATTCATGCTCTGCAAAGGGTGAACCTTTTCATTTTTGGTTCAAAAAGTACTTAGAATTGATAGCTGTATTTTTCCATTCTGTTTCCTGTAGATATTCACGGCCACCAGAAGACAAACCCTGAAGATTTTAATGACCCCCCCTGTCTTCGCATCTAGTACCACCAGGCCAAAATTACAACAACTGTTACTGCTAGAGGTGTTCGCTACACATGCAATCACCAAACATTCAAAGTGAACTATCTTTACTATATCACAATGACCGCAGACAGAATCAGTAGCTTTTAGCAGTGGCGCTCCACTAACTGTGATCCACAGCATGTTACTTCCTCATTAAAAGCTTATTAAAGGACCACAAGAGCCACAGAAACAGCCATGAAGTGAGAATTCTGTTGTGAATAGTAGTGAAAAGTACCTAGTTGCTAGGTTCTCATGTTGTACAGTACTGATGTGCGACAGTAGGCTTGAAACAAACCACGTGTGGCTTGATCCCAGCAACAAATGGTCTCTTTCTAGAAATAGTGGCTCTCACTTCAAGCAGCTCTGGCCGCTCTGGGTGGCTTTTTTCTTCTCTCCTGGGATCTGGCAACCCACGAAGAACAAAAGCAAGAATTAGGAAGAAACATCAACAGTGCAAAAAGAAGGAAAGGATGTCTTGTGTTGTGCTGCTCCTACCACCTACCTGTTGCACATTTCCCTTCTGGCAGTCATGAGACACACATGGACACACTCACTTCACCCCACAGAGCTGTGACAGGGAGGAGAAAGGAGGAGGAAGGTTGATAAAAAAATAAAAAAAGACTCAGGGCTGTCTTGGATTTGACAGGGTGAGTAAAACACACCAAGCACAGATCCCTCCTCGTGTCCACACAAACACGTACACTCACTGATGTCTCTATTCATTTAGACTGTCACACTCACACACCCCCAAGAGATCTCACTTCCTCTGTCAGCCAGCTAAATTACAGCTCTCCTTCTTCCTATCTATCTCTCTTTTCCTTTCTTTCTGTCTCTCTCACCTCTGCCTGAGAGACAGACAGCGACAAAGACACGTTTGGCATGTTGTCACTCTCTCACTAACCCTATGGCTTTAACACAAAACCAGTGTCTGAAGACATTTGAGAGGACGTCCCAGATGTGCTGCTTAATGTGATTAAATGTTCCAAGTAAAACACATTACAATAGGGAGGTAAATATCATTTGTGTGGGGTTTTGTGGGCCAGTATCCTGGTCTGCCCTCTGAAGACAAAGGACTGTCTTATGGTTCTGCTGGCTCACGCTTAGGGATGAAACGATTACCGGTTTAACGATCAACCGTGGTAAAATTCTCGATGGTTTTTATTACCATACACATTTTAATTACCGTGATAACCAGGTTAGGTTACTGCGCTATTATAAACTCATGCATGCGCAGTATGCAACATGGGTTTGTTTGGGTCAATGACAACATGGCGGAAGACAGAGCTTCAGAGATTTTTCCTGTCACTCTGAAGTCTGGTCGTATTTTAGTTGTTTTGAGAGCACTGAGGGAAATGTGATTAAAGAAAATGAGCTTGTAATGAATGCAGAGTCAGCTAACACATTGGTTTGTCTCTCTGACTTGCAACAGCCTGTAAACTGAAGCTCTCAGTGTTAGCTGCTCTTGTAAAAACGCTACACTGTGTGCGTCCTGTCTCTGCAGACTCGTCCACTGCACAGGATAACACGTTACGCAGTTTAGTCAACCAACCAGCATTTCTTGTTCATTTTTAATCCAGCAGCT
The DNA here is from genome assembly GCA_024633595.2 of Lepomis macrochirus. Classification (NCBI taxonomy): domain Eukaryota; kingdom Metazoa; phylum Chordata; class Actinopteri; order Centrarchiformes; family Centrarchidae; genus Lepomis; species Lepomis macrochirus. The sequence goes on along the minus strand of JALXJV020000024.1, from coordinate 7,633,355 downwards.
GCCAAATTAATTGTAAAAGTGTCAGAACAGGAGAAACGCAACAGATTGGTATGTATTTACATCAGTTGTTGGCTCATTGCAGTTACTGTCACAGTCTTCTAAAGACTTATTTGTTGTCATGTGCATGGGGTCATTGCATTACTTATATAAAATATAAAATCTTGATAATGCACACTTAGATGGTTTTCATGTGTTTGCAAAAGGTATTGGCTGTTATTGTATTGTTTATGCAAACAAAATGGCAGTTATATTTGTAGTTTTCAATATAAAACTTGTTGAAATGGTTTCAGTGTGGTTCAGCACATTTTAAGCTTTTTCTGAACACTTTTACAATAATTTTCATACCGTTTCATCCCTACTCACACTAAGCTCAGCTCAGCTGGGTCAACTGCTTGAATGTATCATTGTGGACAATGAACCCAGAAACCACCTGACTGTCAGCCAACAATTTAGCCGAAACGGCAACAATGACTTGCCCTGCGTTCTATGCTAAATATAATGAATTTAATTGTGTCATTAGGGAGGGGAACCTTTTTTCAGAAACTAACAAAGTGCTTGTGTTTCCACATGATAAGAATAGTGGAATTTGCACGCAAAATTGTCACATCTTTGTCAACATGCCATCATGTCAACAGTAAGTAACTATTTAGAGTCAAAAGCCATGCCAGCAGCCCTGTGAGACTGTATTTAGGCATAGCAGTGCATTGAGCTGCATGGTAACATCAACAGTGCTGTTATTAACTAAAATTTGCAAATTAGCGCTACACACAAAGTACAGCAGGGGCTGATGGCAATGTCATTAGATTTGAAGGTATCTGGTGTTGGCTGAATGTTTGTAACACATTTCATGGCAATCCATCCAATGGTTGTCGAGACATTTCATTCAACCTTATGGTGGTGCCACGGGAAAACTCAAGGGATAACCAAAGTTATGAGGATGCATCAACTGGGAGCCATAAACGTCTGTACCAACTTTGTGCCAATCCATTTGGGAGATATTAAGATATATTTATAAATATTTTAATGGATAAATGAATCCAATCATCTGCTGGTTGAACTAGATGAAATGTCAGAGAGTCACAAAAGTCACAAGGATTCATTCTCATGGGACCATGAAAGACAAATTTCATGCCAATCCATCCAATAATTATGACTGCACTTTTATTTGTCGAGTACAGGCAGGAGCTGTTTATCAACAGCAAGTTTCTTAATTAACAAAAAAAAAAAAAAAAAATCACACAACATAAAAATGTAATGTAATGTCTTACACCTACCTCTGATGCTTTTCAGATATGTTTTTCCAGCCATCAGTCTGTCATTTGTCTGACTTTACATATATGCTTTAATTTAAAATCAATAGGCTACTGCTGTCCATAAGTATGTCTATCCAGAATGCTTCTGCCAGCACAGCAGAGCCAAATCCAGCTGTGCTGCTTTCTGCACAGCCAAAGCAGACATTATATTGTTCACATGATGCTTCTTTAAGCTACAATTTATAATAATTCACTGTAGCTATGTCTTATAATAGAATAAATAATTAGGCCACTGATGTTTAATTTATACTGATATAGAAAAAACAAGGGAAGTGAATAAAGTCAAATCAGATCTGATTAAAGTCAAAGGTAATTAAGAGAATTAAAAGCCTGAGCTAACTGGACCTGTTGTGCCCAATCAGGCTCAGGCAGAGAATCAAAGCTCTGGGACAAACTCAGATAAAGTGACAGATCAAACAAGATAAAATTAAATACATCAAATTGATTCAAACATAAAAAGATGTCCACAGTTTAACATGACTGTCCATAAAAACAGACCAATGGTGTGATCTGTTTTAATCACTTAACGGGCAAACTTCTCCCAAAAAATGTACTGAATTCTAAAAGGGTAGAAAAACTACAACTGCCCATATATATCTCTCTCTCCCTCTCACACACACAGAGATACGCACACACAAATAGAACGCATCACGCCCAGAAGTGGAACAAGAGCTTTAATTCTATCTCAGCATGGTAACAAACGCTATTCAGAAGAGATTAATTCCACAAGAGGATTATTCTCCACATTAGAGATAATAGGAAGTAGGATGAGGAATGGTGAACAACATTTGATCTCACAAACATCTAGCTAATCCCAGGAGTAACACGTGTTGGTGTTCAAAAGACAAGATGTGCGCGTACATGCTTCACCTTTGTATTCTGTGTGAGTTACATGTGTGTGTGTGTACCCTACCTGCTCTACTTTAAGTGTGTGTTTGTTGAGGGTATGTGAATGCTGGTACACTCCCGTAGGCCAGAAAAGCAGCTGTGCCCCCTGGCCTCTTACTGACAGTGATAACATTAATGTCAGTTTTGCTACCGTTTTTCGTTGACTGACATATCCAGTTCATCAAAGAGCTTACGCTTGCTGTTCTAAAATGTGCAGGGTCAGGCAGGATAGTCCCCTGTCACGCAGGAAGTGATGTGATATACTATTTCTGATAGAAGCCACAACAGTTTATTTAGTTCCGGGCTAAGAGAACAAGAGCAAAGTAGTTAGCATGAGTGACAAAGAAAGTGAAAGCTACAGAAACTTAATCAGAAAATCCCAGAAAGAGGACGTCCATCCCATACTGTTTGATTGACAGGTGATTACTTAGAAGGCACAGACCAGACTCAAGACTCAAAATTACACTTTAACTCATTCTGTATTGTTTCTACTAAACAAACATGTCTCTCTTCTCTAGCTAAGCTAAAGCTTCAGTGTCAGATCAAACAAATGATCTCCCCACATTGCCTGTTTTGAAGTGTCTTTTTTTTTCAATTGTAACTTCACAACACAGATTACCACAAGTTTTCAGTCAGTCTGGCTGTAAAGTAAATACATGGGCTTATGTTAAGTTCATTTAGCTGACGCTTTTATCCAAAGCAACTTTTAATAGCTGTACATGTCAGAGGCCGCACGCCTCTGGATGTGGTTAAGTGCTCAGGGACACATTGATGGATGTGTCACAGTGGGATTTGAACACCAGTCTCCCACACCAAAGGACTGTGTCTTTTCCACTGCGCCACCCCCCAAAACAACTGGTAAAGACAAAGCCAAAAGGACATTGTTTGCGAAACGTCAGCTAATGGAATAAAGTCTACACTGCACACCCGTCATTCTAGAGGGACGCTACTTTTTTGCCAGTTACTGTATTATACTTGTCTACCTTACATTTGACAGTTTCAAATTTAAACTACAAGCTATAGACTCGGTCTAAACAGGTTCCAGTGTCTCTCTCTCTCTCTCTCTTACTGACTCTAAGAGGGAACAAATCCACATTAGATTCTTGAAGAACTATAGCTTAAGAAATGTAACAAAAGCTGCAACTAGCAATCATTTATTGATTAATTTACCAAATATTTTCTCAATTCATCATTTTATTCTATAGAAGAAGAAATACAAGAATGTCAGAAAATAATGAAAAATTGGCCATCTCTTTTTCCTAAAGCCAAAGGTGCCCCAAAGATATTCAATTAACTATAACATAAGACAAAGAAAATCCGCAAAGCCTCACAATGGAGAAGCTGAATCAAGGTCATGTTTGGTATTTTTGCTTGGAAAATGACATTAACAGTTATTTTACCGTCAAAATAGTTGCAGATAAATGTTCTGCAGATAAATGTTCTAGCAATCAACTGATCAATTAATAGACTATTAATTAACCTTAGTTAATGGGACAAGGATCAAAAAATACTGATCTCTGAAAGTTTAAATATACAAGATGAACTAGAAAAATAATAAGCAAACAAGAAAAATCACATCTTAATTAGGTCATCTTGTTGCACCCCCTTCCTCTGTAACGCTTTAATGGCACCTGACTGGAGAATTAGCGGCACCAGCTGTTGATCTGAATCAACTCCTAATATTCACATAACAGTAGTGGATGGAAACAAGCGTTAACTCACACTTTCTTTTGTTAATTTGAAAAGTAAAATTAAAATGTTTTTTCATAATTTTGGTTGGAAGTTCTACTACAAACACCAGCAGTGGACTCTATTTTCCCATGACGAGGCATAATTGCCTGCAAGGGTTACGTTGCAGCCATGCTGCTGACTTCAGCATGCTCACTCAGTACAGGACCAATCAGTTACATACACATACAAACATGGGGATAGGGTCTAGGTTGACAAACACCGAATTTACCTTTAAAAGCTTTAAGATATAGACTTACACTGACTCATGTTATGTGATCAGCACATATGTGACGGTTTTCTTTCTCTCTGCCTCTCTCTTTCTTACACATACACACACACAGACACACACACACACACACGCGCCAATTCTCTGGAGCCCACTTAATATGGGTGGCTTCTGTCTTCATCAGCTCATCCCTGAGACTAAAACACACATGAACTGACATGCACAAAGAAACAAACAAGACTTCTCATCACTTGAACTGCATTGTCTGTTTAGGCAGAAGTAATCAAATCAAGGATCTCCATTTTTTCCACTCTGTCTCTCTCTCTCTCTCTCTAATTGTCTCTCTCTCTGTAATGAGAAGCTGGCTGCGACTTGGTGTGGTTGTTTGGTGCTCATTTCAAATGCTTTCTCACTCTAATGAGGGTCAGACAGCTTGGGTTCCTCCAGGTGAATGCTGTCCATTTAAACTAAATCCATTTATTTTACACCCCGGACAAACTTATAATTTAACAACTTCAAACACATCTGATAGAGAAGAATCACCGAAGATGCATTACAATGGCGCTACATGAGTTATTTTAAGAATGAATAAGTCATTACAGTACGAATGTCCCACACAGCCTCTGGTCCTCCCTGCTGCGCAGATGATGTTGCTGCTCATGTAACCTCACATCATCCTTGTTTCTGACTTTGGCTGTACTGAAGAGCACACACTTCTTCACCCTTTACCCACTCCGACATTTGTAAGAAAAGAATCAGCTCATTTTGTTTTCTTCTGCAAGCTTTCACCGAAAGTGGAACAGTTTCCACCTTGAAATGCAAGCCTCCACAAAAGCCATCTTGGAAGTGGCATTCTCACCATCATGCCTTGCAACACACAAAGCCTAGGTGAAGCTGAAGCCTAATATCTAAATTATACTGTATATATTCATCAGTCTTTGAGATCTCTCTGCACTTCTTTTGGTTTTCCACACAACAAAAGTGAATTCATGCACACACTTGTTACCTCTGTATTGTTTTACTAAAAAAAAGGTTAATGTTTCAGCTTGCTCAAGACATTTAATAAATCATTTTGCAACCATTTTTAGAAACAGTGCAAGTATTTTTTACAACTACACACGTGTGCAAGCTGCGAATTTGACAACATTTTTTACATTTTTATTTCATGTTTAAAAATGAGGAGGTGCCGAGTCTGCCCCGGAAGATTTCTGTTTTGGCCTGCCGTTATTTGATAATAGTTCATTTTCAGCTTGACCAGTGGCAGCGATAATATAGTTGGGGTTTTTTTATACAGCAAGCAGGAAGATCCATTCACCATGTGCATCTCTCTCTTTCTCTCTTTTTCTCTGCCAAATATACATTGGCAACCATTAATCAGTCGGTGTTAAAACTTCCACAAAGCTGGCCACATGTTTTAGTACTTGTGTGTGTGTGTGTGTGTCCGCCTGCTTCCTCTCTTGTATCTGTGGTATCTCTCTGTGCTTCTCGAGTTAACAGACACTGCTCTATGGGTAGTAGCCATGCCAACGACTTCTGTGCACTTCTGATGATGCTGCTTTGTTGAAAAATGCTACCGTAGCGCAAATCGAGTCTATCAACTCACGCTGCCGAAAAATGCTATCTTTGGTGTTCCCATTTCCAATTGTGTAGGCTATATCCCATTAAGGTATAACTCTCACAGTATTATGACACCTTGTTTTTTGAGCATATTTTGATACTGTATTATAAAATCTTTAACATTTCAGTGGTAACCTATTTCAATAGACCAATATCCCCTATCAAATAATCCTCCCACAGAAGAATGATTTAATGTCCCTATTTTATATGAATATGATATTTGATATGTTTAGATATTGCTCACAATCGGCCAGTGTCAAAGGCAGGCTCGACCGCAAGGCTGCATAGATTTATGTAAGTGGAAACGCTCGTGGGTTATGTGTATGTGCAGAACTGATAAGTAACCCATCTCGATTGGTAGCATGTCTACAGAACACCGGTACAAGTGTATTTTCTTTATAGGTTATAGAAAACATGAAAATATGTTTTCTAGAAATTACTGAAAGATAGATTCCGGACACCAGTGACTGAACATTGTAATCAATGTTTTTTTTGTAGACTATTGGAGTGCTTTTTGGACTTTTGCATTATAGGCCTACATACTTTAATTGTTGTGGCTGTTCAAGTTCAGTGAAAGTGTCTGTGTGACGTTTTATGATACATTTGATATGACTGACACTTATATATGCTTAATATAAAGATTATCATTTGAACATTTGAGCAAACTCTGTATATCGCATTCTCTTTTTTACAAGTGTAGGCTAATTGTTTTATTTATTTGTATGCGATATGATTGGTGTAGGCTATTTCTAGGGAGATTTTGAAGGTGCACTCACAGTCTGTTTAATTAGGCTACTTTAACAGTCAGTCCCAAATGTTTGTATTTTGTAATGTGGATAATTTTCTTCCCAGATGAACACAGAGGCCAGATCTATAGCCTACCTAGTTTGGTAACCGTTTCATAAACAAAGGGTTAGTCTACAACATTAGCGGTCTGGGTGTTTGTGTGAACAGGGCGGCCTGGGAGGGAGTCAAATTCCCGGCCTGAAATATTGTGCCAGTCCGGCCCAGTCTGAAGGAGTTTACATGGCTTTGATTTAGCTAAAACACCAACACCATGAACTGTATACTGCAATAGATGTGGTCCAAAACATGCAGGGAAAACCAAGTTTGCTTAGGCAACTGGCACTGCAGTTTAAAGACGACACCAGCAGCAGCAGCTAAAAACATAAAATATGCCGACACAGATATACAAATGAAACTGGATAGCCACTTTCAGTATGTGCATCTGATTAAGCACCATTCAATTAAATTGTGACAGTGAACTAAAAACAAAACACCACATTGTAGTTTCTGTATTTATTACCAAAGTACTTATCAGTAACAGAGTTAAAATGGGGAAAATGTGAAAAATTGCGTTGCACGTCAATTTAAGGTGAGCACCCCAAAATTTTTCTGCCTGTGCCCCTAAAATTTTCAGTTATAAGCTACAGTGCTCCAAGGAAAAAGCCCAGGAGCCCTGTTTGGTTTATAAAAAATGAAATGCTTAGAAAATGAATATTTGTATTGTCTGTATTTAATCGTTCACCAAATGTCAGCATGGGTCTCAGTGATGCCTTCCTTTTTTTGTTAGTTTTCTACAGTAACAAAAAAATGTACCAGATAGTTCCAGGCCACCACTAAAGCACATACGGCGGTGTAACACTTTACCTTAAAAAGCACAAAAATAACAATTTTACCACAGCCACTGTTTCAAAAGGTGGTGGTTAGTACCCGAAGGCATCTTTGTCAGCTCAAACAGCGGCATCTTACAAACAGACAAGGAGAAAGGCACAAAGAAGAAGCCTGCACTGTAATGTAAAAATAATTTTGCAAAATCACATACGAACACGGCTGCGAAAAACACACACCTCCACGTAAACACAAGGTGGCGAGATGTTTGGACTCCTCGTCCCCGCCTGCACAGAATATGCAGCACCGCCTAATCATCGTCATTACAGCTGCTTGAAAACCTGTTTCCAAACAGGCAATCAAAGCCTGTCTCGATAATTAGCGGAGGGGAAGACGTCTTTGTGAGCGAACGGCTCCTCTCCCTCCTCCCCTTGCCACCAATCTTAGAACACAAAATCAGATCTGTCTCCTATGAGAACACAAAAAAACCTGCACATGTGGTTTTGCATGCGTGTGATTCTTAGTACGCGTGTGTGTGTGCGTGTGCGCGCACCAGTTGCACTTATTGTTCTCCCGAGACAGCTTGACTGAAAACAAACTGACAAAAAACATTTGAAGCAGAAAAAAAAATGGGTAAAAAACGTGTATACACAACAACCTGTCAAGAGCGAAATGCCTCTAATTTTTTTGTCATCTGCCAGCCGTTTAACAAGACAAGAGTGCTCTGCCCCCACACTCCTCCTTCGAGCCACGAGAGACTGAGATGGAGGGAGGAAAAGGAGGGGAGACAGAGAGGAAAAAGGCGAGGGTGGGAAAGAGACACACAGAGCATCAGATAAGTCTTTTTACTATCTCAAATCATTCGACTCACTTAATGTTTCCTTTCTCTCCAAGTTGTGATCTTTCTCTCTTTCTCTTAATCGCCCCCTCTTCCCTACCTCAGACAGTGGAAGAATAAAGTGTATATTTGTAAGTATCAGGGGAGGCAGGGTAATAAGCACTTAGCCATTGGCCCTGTCTCTCTCAGACCAAACCTCCAGCTCTCTGCCTCTAGCTTTCTCTCTATAAGGGAACGGTGTTTATAGTAAAGGTCCTGATCACTTTAATATGGCACATTATGCTGATGCTGCCGTCAGCTCACATCAGAGCGCAGGAGGTGCATGCGTGTGTGTGGTTTGTATGTACGTGTGTCTTAGCATGTCTATTTTTGTGTATGTTTGTACATTCATTTGTACATTTACTGTGTGTGTGTGTGTGTGTGTGTGTGTGTGTGTGTGTGTGTGTGTGTGTGTGTGTGTGTGTGTATGTATGTAGTGTGCGTGCTGTCAGCTTGCTTTCTTTTGCTCCTCCAGCGGAGCTGAGGATCGGTGGAGACAGGCGGAGAGATGAAATATTTAACTGTCGTGTGTTTAAAAGAACAACAGATGCTTTGTTCTGCTAATTAGCACTTAGCACAGAGAGCAGCTACAGTACAGCTGTGTGTGCATGGATGGGATTGTTATCCAAACTCAGCTGGGGCTTTAAGGAACCCCACTTGACTTGCCAAGACCGTTCCTGTTTGCGCTTCATCAAACCTGGTGTTACAAGCAGGTATCCAACGGGACAAAAGGTGGTAGAGAAAGACCTCCAGCCAAAAATCACCATGATGCAAACAACTAGCCTACTACAATTCCATAAAAGCACTTCTGGTGCTGGGTGCTACGGTCTGCTTAGGGTGGTGATTTTAAGGAGGTTATGTCTGTCATTCGGTCATCCTTCCAAATGTCCTACACTTCCAGAGCAAGGTCTCTTGATCATTCCTGGCAAGATTGCCATTAACCTAAATCTTAATATGGATACTCGTTTTCTCTAAATGATGACTGCTTGTGATTGTGGTGATCCCTTTATTTACCTATTTGTTTTCTCAAATCTGTCTCCCCCCTCATTACATGCCATGCCTCTGTTGTCAGCCATTTAATAAAGGCATACAATCCCCAAAAGGGAATGGTACAGCTAGGTATGGTGGACAGGGCTCCGCTCTTTAAGAGGCCTCTCCAAGCACCAGAATCCTCTTTGCTCCAAGCAGCAACGCGGATTCTGAGGTTGGTGTGTAGGGACTTGCAGCAGTCAAAAGTGCTGGCATGAGTGTATCAGCAGGGCAACTGTAAGATTTGTCAGGTTACAAAAGCCACACTGTATGCCTCCATGGATGTAGTCTAATTTAACATCTGGACAAGGGACAACAGTTGGAAATTAGCCTTCTGGTTAACACTGGCACATTTACAGTGATCAAAATTAATTGTCCCTGAATAAATACATAAATAACTGGACGTAACAAGTTAGCTGGTAGCCAAACAGCAGATGAATGAGCATGTGATGTCGAGGCATAAACAAAGCAAGTGATGGCAATCAGCTGACGCAAGCATGACCTGAGTACGCTGCCTGAACTAACGCTATGGTCCACATTTGGTTCATTTGGGAAAAATCCTAATGATTATGGTGGCACTTTGACCTATCCTCTAGCCATACCTTCGAACCAAAATTGCTGCCAACGTTTATAATAAAACTACAGTTTGCTCATTGAAATACAGTTAACTGAACATCTACCACAGAGGGGCTTTTTGGCAAGGCCTTTTCCCTGTCCTGCTCCAATACGCCTGCTTACAGCACAAAAGTAGAAGTCTCTGGTTCTATTTAGCAGCTCCTATTGTGAAAGCATGGCAGCTCTGAATATGCGCAGAAACCCTTTCAATTTGTCACCAACAAAACTCTGATTGACCTGGATTGCCCTCAGTCCTTTGTGTTTCATTCAAAGGTAGCTGCATGCTGAATTCTCAACATCCTGATCACGTAAATGTCACTAAAAACCAGTGGACACAGAAAAACAATCCACATTTTGCTCATGAGTTATAGCACTCCACACAGTGACTGACGAGGAGCGCATTAGTGCAATAAATAATTATAAATTTCTGACTCACCAAAGTTCTAAGGAGTGCAGCCAAACTAGCCTGATAATACCAGTTTTCTCAGCCTGAAATGATCACATAAGATAGAAATGCAGGAAAAAGAAAAAAATATGAAGAAGAAAGAGCTGTAGGAAGGGTTTTTTCACTAGTCCTTTGGAATGCAACTTGGCTCGAGGTACAATAGACCTGCAGTTATGGAAAGACTGCAATCCATTAGCCCAGCACAGCTCAGCTCAGCTCAGCCCAGTCCGTTAGTTTTGTCCTTATATAGGGCAGACTAGCGGACGCTCGTATAACACCCAAGTCAGATTCAGCCACAGCAAAACATAAATTAAGCCAAGGGGGGTTACTCCGAGAAAACACAAAGCTAAGACTGTCTGCCCCGATTCTGTCACACAAAACAAAAAGGAGAAAGAGAGCAAACAGGGGCAATGTCATTCTGTACACAATATGGGTCATTATTACAAACACACTTTCATATGCTTTTGTTAGTGCCTTTTTCAGTAGCCAAGACATCGTTCTCTCTAACGGCGACAGAAGAGGAGGGGCTTTGTATGCATGTGTGTGTGTGACAGGTTGTTGTAGTGCCGTGGCCCCTCCTGTCCCTCTTCTGCCCAGAGATGCTTGTCTCCTCTCCTCTGACACTTAATCAATGCACTGGAAGTAGCCTTTCACACACAATCTAATTATATGGAAATGAAGGGAAACCAGGGGGCTCTATGCTAAGTCGCTTAACTGCTACAGCATCTACACATACACAACACACACACACTTCCACAAAGGACAGTACTCACTGTGACAGAGAGATGGAGAGCTGTAGGAAAGTAAAGAGAGGAAAGGTTCCAAGTAAAAGGGGTCTACATTAAGTGCTACTCATATGAACAATAAGGTCGTAACTGTAGTGGGTAAAGAGACTGTGCAGCTAGCTCACACACACAAACTCAAACACCACTGCTAAAACTCAAACTTAAACCATGCACACATAATATCATCTGTATTGTCTTGTTATTGCTCCATATCGTGCTTGGTTTCTGTCCATTTATCAGGCTCTAACACGTGCAGTTGAAATCTTGTGCGCAAGTGTGTGTGTGTGTGTGTGTGTGTGTGTGTGTGTGTGTGTGTGTGTGTGTGTGTGTGTGTGTGTGTGTGTGTGTAGCAATGTAGGCGATGCTGTGAGGTGTGGTAGGGTCAGGGTTACCTTATCCAATAAATCAGGCTTGTGCAGCCATTGAAGCTACGATACTGCTCGGGCATTTGTCTAGGGAATCATCCATTGACTGTGACTGCTCAGCTCTGAATGCCTACTCATGCTGCACTGTCACAGCTCCCTCCTCTCACTGTTGGCTTTGGGAGTCACCACATGAGGATACATACTGTAATGTTGGAGAGATATCATGTCACAATGCCAGGAAAAATTTGGTAGTTACTGTTGCTCCCTTATTGGCAAAGATGGGTATTTTGTCAGACATGCTTTTTGTTATTTTCTTTTATTGAAGTCAGCATACATTTGATTCATGAAGCTGCACGTATTTTAATGAAATTTTTGATATATATTTTTTATTTTATACTTCATACTTAGAGACAAATTATAATATGTTTAATATTTTTAAGTCTCCACATCACTACATAGTGTATCTTTGTCATTTCAGTGCTTGCATGTGTGAGTGGGTGTTTTTACTACATTTGTGGGAAAACTGGGAGCCCACTACACTTTTCTATACACTTTACTATACTTTTCAGACCAAAATGCTGGACCCCACAAGTTTAAAGGTTGTTTGAGGATTTAGACTTGGTTATAGGGTTAGGGTTAGGGATAGGCATTAAGTTGTAATGGCTATGATTTGGGTAAGGGGCCGGTGTACGCGTTTTGTCAATGAACTGGTCCCCACAAAGACAGTAACACAAGGTTGTGGATGTGTCTGTGTGTGCATGTCAGAATATGAGAAAGAAAGCAAGACAGAGAAGATCATGATTGAGTCAACCAACCTGACAGCTGTCAGTTGAACCTATTTCAGCTCAGACACACACACACACACACACACACACACGTCAATTAGGAACCACAGAGAGCTGAGCAGTAGTGAGCTGATTGGCTCATATGTTTACTCCCTGCAGCCACTGTCACCAACAGACCAACAATACAGTGGACATCACCTGACACACAGTCAAAGAAACAGACAGACATACACACAGGTATGCACACACACACACACACACAGTATATGCAGTGTACAGTCAAGAGTGTGAGAGCATCTGGCAAATAAAAACAAAGCATATATAACTTCAGAATACAGAATACAGAATGCAAATACACTTGCACTCAGAAATCCCTTTTGCTGGTGATGCTGGGTGACAGGGCGACAATGCTGTATAGCATTTGTCAGAATAAATTCACCCTGTGCCAAAAAAACAAGACCAGGCTACAGCCATGCTAGCTGCTTTGTGAGACTGTCCTTAGGAACTGCAGTGCTGTGAGATAAATGCGTCATTCCAACAATGACAATACTACCACGCTGTTGCAAGACAGGTGTTATTTTTACCATTTTTTGTCAACATTTGCAAATTAAAACTTGCTGATAAGAATGCCATAAGTTTGGCAGGTATTTAGACATAAACCAAACATTTTATCCTGTGGTGACACTGGATGAAAAGTAGGGGGATCATCAGAATGACTAAGACATCATCTGTTAACTAGGGCTAAACAATTAACCAAAATATTATTGAAACTGCAAGTTCAATATCAAAATTGCAGATGCAATTTTTGATAAAGGTGAAATTGTGTCATAACACTCCATTATAAATGAAGCATTGCTGGTGCTGCAGAGATGCCCAGGCCTACAAATCATATTCTCCAGTATGGGAACATGAAAATGAAATTCAAAAATCATCATCCCAATAAAATTGTGACTCATATTGCAATCGCAATATCTGTCAAAAAATTGCAATCTGATTTTTTTTTTTTTTTGCATATTGTTCAGCACTACTGGTAAATGTGATTGTAACAATATTATTGGCAATTCATCCAATAGTTGAGACATATCAATTAAAACCACAAATGTCAACTTAATGGCAGCATTGGAAGAACAGTCAGGGGATTGCTCAAGTCATTAGGATTCATCCTCCGGCGAACATGAAGGGCTGTCTGTACAGCATTCACTGCAATCCATAAAACAGTTGTTTAGATATTTTAGTCTGGACCAAAGTGGCGGACAGCCCGACTGCCAGACCAAACAACAAACGTTGCATTCCATAGAGAGAAAAACAAAGCTGAAGTTGTAGTAAATGATGCCATTAGTAAAGCATTCTCAAGAGTTTCCAAGTGCAACACTGTGTGCCGAGTGCCAGTTGAGAGCATTGGTAGCAAGAGTCAAGAAAGGGTAAGGAAACAACCGATGATGAAGTCTCCAGGTTTGAGGCGTATCTTCAGAGCAGTCAGAGATTTTCAGGGGAACTTTGCAGTGTCATAAAAGCTGCACAGCTTTTAAAGCCCACTAGAATAATTTGAGTGCTTTTTAAATGAAAAGGGTGGTATGTAGGAAAAATATAGTTTGTGTTAACACAGCCTTGCTCGAAATACATTTCTTTTGACATCACGGGCAGATAATACTGACATTGGATAAAAATTGCATAGATGTAAGTAGTGATGTCCCAATCAGGTTGTTTTACCCTCGAGTCAGAGTCCGAGTCATTTGATTTTGAGTATCTACTGATACCGGGTCCCGATCCGATCCGATACTTCTATAATACTTAAAAAAAGAATAAAGAAGGGCGAAAAAACAGATCCAGGATGTTCCTTATTTTTTATTTAATTCACTTTATTTTAACATTCAACAACTCTGTTAACAAACAGAGCACTTCTGTGAGGTAGCTTGAACAATCAAGTAATAAATAACAAATTCTTCACTTTTGGACTTTAGTGCAACAGTAAATATAAAAAAAGTCTAAGATAAAAACAAATAGCACCTCAACTTAAAATACCCAGCAGGCATGTAAACAAATACTAAAATAAAAGTGCCACAGTGTTTGCAAAGCACATCTATATACATTTATATCCGAGTACTGATCGGGAGGTAACTTCCGATTCCGATTGAGTCTGAAACAACGTGATCGGGCCCGATTTCCGATCTCGTGATCGGATCTGGACATCCCTAGATGTAAGTGTCATTTAACAAACTAAACAGTTTGGAAAGTGAATGTAGCCCAAGAGGAAGACAGGGGGCTTGTTCATGTCCAGTAGGGAACCATGCTGGGCCATGTCATTAAAACAACGCAGATCAGAGACAGAAAGGACAAAAGAGAAGAAAGGAGCGACACAGGAAGAGTTAAGAGGATGTGGGCAACAGAAAGGAATGGTTGTGATAACAATATAACAAAAGACCAAAAGACTTTAAGAGAGAACAAGCGATAGATGGAGACAAAGTAATAAAGTGTGTGTGTGTATTCATTATAAAAGTGTTCTGATTGTCTTGGCCTCCTATCAGGTGGCATCAAACCCATGCGCGATTTGGAGAGGGAACTACAAAGTGGATCCTGGGGCCTGCGGAAAGGAGCCTTTTTGATCGCACTAATTAAAAGCCATTTTGTTTAAAACAAACAGACACAAGTCTAATTGGCTCTTTTCCATAAGAAAGAGAAGCATGTTGAAAGTGGAAGAAGGCATGGAGGAGGGAGGAAGTGGCGCGTGTGTGTCTGTGTGTGAGGTGTTGGATCAGAGGAAAGCTGTGCTCAGCCTGGCACATGCACCGCTTCGGTCACACACACATGTAAACATGGTAGCACGCACACATACGCACGCACGAACACGCACACACTGTATGATTGCGGCCCGATATTAGGGATACCCATTAACAATCTGAGCATACAGTAAAAAGATATTATGTGGGGAGATAACAGGTGGAGATGGCAAACAAGAAATTCACACAGGCATAACATTTCCCAGAAACTGCTGTTATGTTGAACATGTGGTGGAGTTAAAGGGCCCCTAACTGTTCCATTATTCTCTCTTTCTACAGGAGACAACGTTATGTCAGCTTTTAGTCTTCAAGTCCTTTTATTTCTTCACAGAGGACAGTAAGCTGGCTTTAAATATTTTTTTCTTTTCTACACAGTAGGGAAGAAGACAGAAAGGGATATAAATTGCAGAGTGAAAGCGCTCATGGATTCTCTGATCCCCATCTAACCCTGCTCATGCATGCCAAAATTTGGCACCTCATTGTTCATGTGAAATGACCTTACATAACATGACTTTAAGGACCACTTCTCATTTTAGCAGGCTTCGAAACCACCCAGCTACAATGATCTTATCTTAAAGAAATGCACAAAAGTATGACATGCCCAATAATCCTCAGTTTTAAAAGAAATGCTTGTACAAGAATTGTTCAACAGGGGCGTAGTGGTTCCTAAAGAAGTGGGGAGCACACATGTATTTTGTTGCTCTATTGATTTGACACATGCAGTTGGAAGACAATAAAATAGCTGTATGGTGTAATATCAACAAAATATAGGCCTACACAACTTTAAATACAGTGTTTCCCACAAATACTGTACCTGGGCCGCACAGGTATATTAACAGCTGCCAAAGTATAGTTGCAGACTTATATTAGCATTTTGCAGAGAAACAGAAAGAGATGGTATTAAGTTACAAGACGTGGACACAGTGGATATTTTACGAGCACAGAGCGACAGTGAACGCACCACTGCAAATGCCATTCAGTACCACATCGGTTTTCTACAAGTGGCACATCTGCTGCTGTGAAAATGGAATCGCGGGTGAGTTTATTAAACGCGGCGACTTTATAAAACTTAACGTTACTGCGGATGGAGAAAATCAGAGAGAGCGACCAGAGGTGTAGGCAAGGTGTATGAGTGCGGGAAAAAGAGAAGTGAAGAGAAAAGGAGCAGATAGTTTTTAGTGAGTAAACACTCAAACAAGGTGGGGAATGAAGTAGAATTTAAATGATGAAATAATGAAATAAACTACTACAGAGAGAGAGAACAACAACCGTTACAGCCCCGGTGAACAGTTAGGTACACTATTGGAATCACGTGCAAGAATGGCGAACTCTGCCACTAACAATGAAAACTACTATATTGAGAGGAAACTACTAATGTTAATAAGGACTATTACTTTAAGGAGTTTTATTCATCACTCTACAACACCTTCATTAACTACACTCAAGTTAGGGCTGAAACGATTAATTCGATTACTAAAAAGGATAAACGCAAATTCTTTGCATTGATACTTAATTTAATCCATATAACTATATCGCGCACATTTATGACTGTCGCACATCACGCTTACGCTGTGTGAACACAATGTGATCATGATGATGGTTCTCTTAGTAAAGTGAAGGAAGAGAGAGAAAATAGCGAGGGACGAAGAAGAAAGTGTCCAAGCCGCTAAGCAAAAGTACTTCTTAAATGATGCATCAATGAATCAATGAAATAATCTTTGAGCACTAAAATCATCATTAGCTACACTCAACTAGACCTCCCTTATGTCCGGCAGAACCTAGAACTAAATCCTTAATTGAGAATAAAAAAAAACATATCCAGACCAGAAGAGTCTTACATTTCTCCCAGAAATGTGCTTTTGAAAGTTTCTCTAACTTCGTAACAAGCTGTTCTGCTGTTCAGAAACCCAGCAGGCTCTAAATCAAGCTGCGTGCTGCAGAAATTGTTTGTTTTACTCAACCTGGGCAACTTCCTCTGCATTACACTTTTAACCCTTCAAAATGTTTGACGATATTTACAAGTGGTGGTAAAGAAATTCAGCAGACACAGCTCTGTCCGCATAAATCAGACTTCAACAACGTCAATAATACAACAAATATAAATAAATCATAACTTTTGTTTTGTTTGTTGTCAGTATCACAGTTCATCAAATACTTGAGGAGCACTTGCATTAACACACACAAACACGGCACATGTGTCATATGTACACACCCACTCGCACACACACACACCTGGGGCTGAACAGGGAACAGATTGTCTCCTTCCATCTCTGAGTCATCACATCACGGCCTGCAGCTCCTCCGGCTGAGTTCGCACTGTTCTGCTTAAAACTAACTGAAGTCAACTGAGCCGAGCTACATCGGAGTGGGTGGACGAGTCTCAAGTGGACTGGGGTTAACTAGCCCAAAAAGGGATATAATCCAGTTTAAGCAGTGGTTTTACGTTGTGAAGGCTGCATCTTTCAGTGATGCTACAGCGAATATTAGACTTTCAGGAGTACTGTATGTGTGTAAGAGGGAGTCCTGGGAGGAAGGAGGATTTGAGAGTTAAGTGTTGTATTCATGGTTCTCTCTCTCTCTCTCTCGCACTCACAAACACACACACACATACACACACACACTACAGAAGTGGCACCAAAAGGCTATTTGAGCCGTGCAAGCTGTAGTGGATTTTCCTCTTGCCTAAACTCACTTCATCATTGTCAAAGAAATTCCCCTGTAGATGCAAACACACACAAACACACAACACTTTGTACACTACACATGCAGTACACACAAATATGGAGTGTGTAAACATAAATTCTAGCAGAAAAAGTTGCATGTACTGTACAGCGTAAACCCATATTGACTGCTTTTGCTTCAACTTCACCTTAAAATAACCTGCGGAATACACCAAAATCACTCACACAGACACACACTCTCCGGAATTTGACTATGCCCATGTAAAGACACACACTCACGTGCAAAATGACCTACTTCACATCACATAACCAAGTTACGGAGAAAACACACAAAATCATCTTTTACTCATACACACAAGGCCCCAAAAAACTCCACTGACAATCTGCCGTGATTGTGTTTACAGTTATGACAGAGGAGCGAGCGACTTGAATGGCAGAGGCAACAGGGGACAATTTTAACAACATACACAATACACTGCATTAGAGCCACGCTTCCCCGCTTCTTGTCGCAACAGAACATTCACTTATCTATATGATAATAGGAGGGCGCAGAGCTCAATGTGACAACAAGGGAGAGACGCAGCACAATGCTGAGCGGCGCCTGCAGACAGAGTGATCCCAGATGTAATCTGCTCCGAAGAGAACGAGAGGGAGAGGAGACAGAAAGGAAGAGGGAGACACGCGTCTTTATGTGCGACACAATTTGGAGTTGGATGGATTGACAATGAAGCTGTCAACAACAAAGCGCAGACAAGAGCCTTTTGTCAGGGAAAACATATTTGGAGGAGATACTGATGCTGAAAAGGATGAAATACAGGAAACAGTGTGATACAGGAAGTAGTGACAGCTTTTACAATCACAGCTGGTGAGTGAAAGTGGAGTATGGTCGTAGACATGACACAGTTTTTCTCTCTAATGTTTGTAAGTGTAATGTATGTATGTGAACAAACGGGACCTACTCAATGTGGAGCAAAAAGTAGCAACATGGTGTAAAGGTGGATGTTTACACCTGCTGTGTGTGGGTTTTTGTCTTAAATTCTTGCCGGATTTGGCTGAGACACATGGAAGATTACACACTAAACTTCAACCAACACTTGGAAGCCACTTTATTACATCCGTTCAATTGCTGTTCAATTGCTTGCTAACACAACTAGCTAATCAGCCAATCACATGGCAGTTACTCAGTGCCTTTAGGTATGTAGACGTGGTCAAGAAAACTTCAGAAAGCATCAGAATGGGGAAGAAAGGGGATTGAAGGCTAAGTTCAGGCTGCAGGCCTCAATGCTCAATAACGATTTTTTTCTCAGATCCAATTTTTTTTTGTTTGACAGTTCACATTGTTGTTTAAATGTGGCCCATATCAGACTCACGTGTGAACTGTCTGTGGGCTGACTGATGCCGCAGTCTGCCAAAGCCTCGATCCTCCGCTGCTTGTTTGTGTGGGTGATTTGCAGGCTAATCAACATCCCACCCCTCCTGTGACCCATGATTTGACTGTAGCCCTATGTGTAATCAGAGCTAGTGAGCAACGGACTTTCAAAATAATAATTTTTAAAAACTGCGTCAACATGCAATAAAATAATTGTCGCCTTTAATTAATGAACGCGATAATAACACGTTAACATGTCCAGCACTAAAATAAATAAAATATCATTCTTCTTTCACTTCATGTTCACAGATGTGAGCAAGAAAAATTGCTATCTGTTTTTATGGATCTCAAAATCATGTCAAATTAGGTGACATGAGGCAAATAAATTCCGACTGATATTATGTAGTCTGATCTCAGCATTAAACAAACAGGTCACATTGCTAAAAAGAAAGCTTAGAGGTATAGGTGTGAAACTGGGCTAGCTGTTTCCCCCTGCCTTCAGAGCTAAGCTAGGCTAAATAAGGTCTGACATGCCTACTCCAGCTCCCTACTTAAACCTGATCCAGAATGATCTGCTCATCTCAGCACATTTCCCAAAATATTGACCTTTTCCGCTGGCTTGCCCGCCACAGGACAATGAGACACACTAATCAGAGAAAGAAAGAAAGAAAGAAAGAAAGAAAGAGCGAGAGAAGTAGAGGAGAAATCACAAAGGAATTACACTTTCTCTTAGCTCATATGATCTATTATTAATCCAATTTTGCACAGACCCTTACATTTTTGGTGTGGGGGGGGAAAAATCACATTGAGCAAATTAATGAGGTAAACGTAATGATCTGAGATGATCAAAGGATATCAGTGTTGGGCAAAGTATAGCCACCAATTAGTAAAACAAGCGCAGGAAATGGACTAAAATATGCACCACAGCGCCTGATGAAAAGACAGGGTCAGAGAGAATGGACTAATTTCACAAATGAAACGACGTGCACCAAGACAGGCCCACGTGAGTGTGTGTGTGTGTGTGTGTGGTTGTTCGAGGAAGAGGGGGATGTGTATGCGGGTCATGTTTGGATTCCCCCTGGGTCTATGAGCAGAGAGAGTCAGGGAGGTCCCATAAGAGCAGCAGGAGAGGAGCTGGCTTTACTTTGATAACAATAATAAGGTATTTCCCTCTCTCTCTCTCCCTCGCTCCTTCTTGTATCCCGCTTTGGCACAATGAGCACTGCCGCTCTCGTTTGATCCATGAAAGAAGCTTGTTATGATTTTTTTGAAGAGTTTGATGCACAAAAGGAACAGAGGGGGGAAAAAGTTTGGAAATAGGCTGCCTCTGTCCGACTTGGACTTTAGTTCATTAGGAAGGCCTCAAGGGGTGTACTTCTTTTTGTCAGTTCTTGTGTTTGTTTTTTTTGTTTGTTGTAAAGGGTGGGAGCTGCTTGACCCACTGATTGAGTACAAGGTTCCAGAGACTGTATTTCTGTATCACAAAAATGTATATTATTATATCATTCTACCGACTCTTTAATATTCTAAAGCTCATGTAGAAAATCTCAGAGACAAAAAAATAAATCATCTCATCATCTAAAAACTTTAAAATAAGATCACTGAAATCATAAGGCGCGTGTGTGTGAAAATGCCCGTCGTCAGCGCTACTCCAAAAGACATGTCAAATAAAACAATTGTGATCCAGGAAGTCCAGTTTAAGGAACAGATCCATGAGTTTGAAGGCTTATCGAATGCTAAAATACTGCACAGCAGTTTAAAATACTCTGAGACAGGATGGCTGTCACAGAAGCAATTATTTAATCTTTCATCTCAGCGATCATGAGGTCAACTGCAGAATTACAGCATCCAAGTCAGTAATCTGTGTTGTTTGCATGTTTGCTTGCTGGTATTCAACTGGCCACCACCACATCTCTGTAGACGACACCAAGCCGCAGTCCAGCAAAAGCTGAGCCAGGTTCAGCTTTTTTCCCCCCAGATGACCAAGACAGGGCTGCATTTTTTTACATCGGTCAGAACACGTAAACAGCACCTCAAGTATATTTTTGGTTGGGTTACAGATGTGACTTTATTGACCAGAAGTGCAAAGACAGACCAATATAAATGTCTCCAGAGGTCCCGGAGGTTGATTGGATGAAGCCGAGAGCATATGAGAGGAAATTAATCTAATCTCAACATCACAGTAATACATGCTGTGGGTGTGGCGGACTTCTGCATTGTACCAAATTTTAATAAAAAGGTCAAAACTGGTACTTTGCTATCTGGAGGGATGATAAAGGTCCATGCTCAGCCATTCACACTGCGGACAGGATAAGCCTATAAATAGTTTTCTACGTTAAGTAAAACAATTCATTCATTCACAGTCATTCATTCAACAATGGTTTTATTTATAGGACAGTCCCTATAGAGTTGGGTTCCCAGGCAGGCTAAATCCAAACCATGTTTATGGGCGTGTACTACACACTGCGTAAGATCTTAATATGGTTACATGCAACTTCAATAAGTGTTAGATATGTTTTGTGAGTCAGCCTATGAACACAGTTTAAAAATTATAATCTGAAGGGATCATGAAACTTGGTAGATTTGAAGTAAATTTGTAAGAAAAAGAACACACAACTCTTATTCTCCCTCTAAGGGGGCTTTCACACCTACATCTTTTGGTCCGGACTTTGAGCTTTTCAGTTTGGTCCAAACCAGAAACAACAGGTATGAAACCTCCCATGAACCACGGTCCAGACTAAACACACGAAAATTTGGTTTGGATGGTTCGGACTTTCAGACTATTAACAGGAAGTTTGGCGGTTGACGTGTAAACAAACAAACCCACAGGGAAATGCATTGAAATAAGGACACAATTACCTATAAATCTCCTGTGACAGCTCATCTTTTCTAACAGGCGTCCACTATAGAAGCACACTGTCCCATACATCTTTGGTTTCTCATCAAACAGAGGTGCAGAAAGATTGCTTGCTGTCATCTCCTCCTTTCCTGTCGACAAAGTTATAATGTTCGCACAATGAGGACGTTTAATTGCAAATATGAACTAGCCTTCAGTATAGCTGGTGCTGCAGGTAGTAACACCATAATAACAATATAGTAGGAAATATGCATATGTTCAATTTTTATTCATTCATTCTTGTCAAAGCTACGCCCTGAACTGTTTCATAAACCATTCAATGCCAAGCATAGCAAGACGCAGCCCACACAGATGATGACAGGACGCAAGTCTGTCATGTAAAGTTCTTTAGTGCAGTCGCAGAATTGCAGCATGAAACCAAACTAAAACTAACCGAATGTATCAAAATGTATCAAAACATGACCTTTGGTTCAGACCTTGGTGCGGACTTTCAGGTGTGAAAGCCCCCTTAGACCCACTCCCAAACAAACTCTTCTTCCTCAAGATATTATTAAAAATACTTCATCCAAATTAAATCCAGATATCTACCTCTGCAATAGTGGGACACACACGAACACACACAGACCTCCAGCTGGCAAAGACCAATGTTCATACTACGCTCATAGAGACTTCAGTGTTTAACTTTACACACAAGTCTCCTCACTCTTATCCCCTCCTCTCTATTTCTCCTTCAACTCTCCCTACCAGCGTCTTCTCATCTTGATATTATATATATATATATATATATATATATATATATATACACACACACACACTGTAATCTATCTGTCCCGTTTTCATCCTCTATTTTTTAAGGAGATCTGCCATCTTTAAAGTCAAATATTGTAACAGCTCACTTACTAAAAGCCTCCACAGGGAATGAAAGCACGCAACACATCTCTCAATTTAATAACAATGGATCACTTTGCGCTTACAAAACAGACGAGGTGGAGAAAAGGAAAAGAAGGGAGAAGGGGAAAAAAGTTAACAGTTTCTTTTGATGAATCTTAATCCTGACCTCGAAAAAACAGAAGAGACAACGGAGAGGAGGGGGCTGGTATTTTGGTTTCATTCTAATTTTTTTATTCCTGCTTTGTGTATTCGCTTAAGCCTCTGCAAGACTATGTGTTGGAGAGAGACAATGTTAGGACAAGCCACTTAAGCCCATTAGTCTAATAATTCATACGTTTTGGCAGCGCACTCCTCAGCCTTGTCCAACATCTGCAGAAAGACACAGGGAAAGACAAAAGATGAGATAGATGATAGAGAAAGAGAGAAAGAACAAAATACGGATACAGACTACAAAATAGGGAGAAATGCAAGGAGACTCAATTAACAAAGTGAGTACTTAAGTAGGCACTTAAGCTTTCATGAAGTACAGTGATGAGCTGAAGCCAGGTAAGACTCTGAATTTATACAAATGATTTAAGAAATGAGAGTTGGATTAAATTAAAGAGGCTGCAGCTCAATATCATGAATGTCAAAACAATATCATGAAAATTGCCCCTGATATTTCAAAGGTCAAGACACTAAAGACAGGATACTGTCACAATTAGCAATATGGAGTGTTTCCATCATCTGGATCTGAATGTCTAAAAATGTCCCTTATGGTTCCCAATATGGTAGTATTGTCCCAATACACTTACTTTAAAAGAATAAAACAAAAATAACCATACCAAAGATCTAAACATACGGACAGCCCTTCAGAAAATATGCATGTACAGTTTATTTCAGAGAAGTCATGTTGGATTAAATGTTACTTCACAAGTAAAAGAAAAAAACATCCAAAGCCACTTTTCAAATGTTTAGCCGGCTGATTCTGTAAGCCTATAAAAATATTAAACAAACTGGCTTTTAATCGCTTGTTTCTTTTACCAAAACAAACATTCATCCATTTTTAAGTGTACTAATATCTCTGCAACACTGAAGAACTGTTCCAATTTTCGCTCCGCTGTGATATTTCATTACGCCACATTAAGTCACACACACAAACATACTGTGATAGAGAGAAGAAGAAGAAGAGAGGGATACGCTCCAGCAAGCCGCCACATGTTGGGGGATTTGTTTACTGCTTCCTGTCTTGTACGAGATCCACACCCCATTAAAGTACAGACACTCAAACACACACAGCTTTCTCACCTGAGCCCTCCCCTAGTGTGTGTGTGTGTGTGGTGGGGGGCCTCATCAGTCGCATTGGCAAAATACCATTCAGAGATTGACAGATGCCTTTCTCTGTTTGACTCTTACCTGAATCTAACAATGTGTCTCGCTCTGCGGGCCTCAGGACTTGCGTACACTCACTACAATACACAAGAACACACACAAGCGCAGAGTGTTTGTGTGTGTGTGTGTGTGTGTGTGTGTGTGTGTTTCTGTGTACAATACACATTTGAGTTTTCATCTGTCTAAAATGGAGCAGAAACCAATCCCTGATGCTGCAGACCGATAACAATATCCACTCCTGCCAAGCAGTGGCAACTGACACTGTATTACTGTAAATAGCAGACACACTTCACATTCAGCGCAAATACAGAATGACTCAGCAATGACTGCAATTGGCTCTTCAAATAAATTGAGCAGGGAGGTTGTAGGAAATTGAATATAGAACATCACAGAAAAGAATAGGTCTAATAATAAAATCCATGGCTATGAGTGCAATATGTCAGAAATTAATGTTATTTGATTTTTACTGTTTGTCATTTACTGTACAGATTAAAAGCTCTCTAATGGAAAAACATATTTTTTCCTCAATAATGTTGTGTAGGACTGTTCAGCCTAAGAACAGGCTAATGCTCTAAGACAAAACTGCTGAGGAAAAGGATAGTATTTTGTTTTATCAGTAAAAAAAAAAAAGGAAAAAAAAGTAGATCACAACCACACGGGAGCAGGGTTACTGCACCAACAGGACACATTTTTACGCTGAAGTCTCTTCAGGCTTTAACAACCTCAACTTTTACAGCGTCAGGCTTCCACAATTCCCTCAAATTGTCAATGAACAAGGACAGCAAAGTTCGTTTCGGCACTCTTAAAGAGCAAGGGACACGGCTCAAGGAAGGTCCCGCGGCCAAAGTTGCTCAGGCTTGCAAAGACAGCGCTCAAGCCATAAAGGCAGGCATTACAGTGGCTGGCAGGATGCCGAGACATGTAAGGGTCGTTAGAAAAGAAACGTCAAGAGAGTTTGACACATACACACACACAAAGGATGTGAACTGGGTTACTCTCAGACGGCTTTTTAGGAGGAGACAACATATGCCAAAAAACCACTTTTCCGCAAATGTGTATTGCATTGAAGGTTGACATGAAGATATGCATCTTTGCTATATTGGAACAGAATGACTCTGATGTTTACATTTACTAAAAAGCAGTTACCACAAAGTACAAATGAGGCTGATGGAAATCTGTTTTGCAGGAATCTGGCCATAAAAGTGTTGTTGATGATGAAATTTTTATATTCATCCTTACGATGACTGTAGAAAACCCCTATCAAGCAGATGCTGAGACTGAATAAGTGAAAACTTTGATATGCTGGTGGCGGTAGCAGAAAAGTCAGAGGATCGATGGCGCACTGGATAAGATTCCCGCTGTGCCACCATTGTGTCCCTGAGCAAGACACTTAACCCCTAGTTGCTCCTGAGGCATACGTCCTCTGACGTATACATAGCAGCTGTCTCTTTGGATAAAAGCGTCAGCTAAATGACTAATATAGTCATTGAAATGTATTCACTAAGGACCTTGAATATATGGAGCAAATAATTTTTCCATTCAATAGTTGTCATCATATTTCACTCTGAACAAGTAACCCTAATGGCGGCACCAGAGGAAAAATCAGGGCACCACCAAAGTCAGTACACATGTTACACGCAGCAGTGTGGAGGCAACAGGGCAATGACATGTTCACAGTTTCAGCAAGATTAAAGTAAGCGATGAATTGGCATTATTTGTGAGGCAAACAAATGGGCGTTTGTAATAAAAACTACTTTCGGTTAAGTTACAGAACTAAATAGGACTGGATATTAAACCTCATTAGCTTACTTTTGAGCACAGGTACTTGACAGTTTAGAAAGCAAAAATTGTCCTGGTAATAAAATTCAAACTCCAACCATCCCTAGAAATAAACACTGTCATTTGTCACATCCTTTCTTTTTCATCTTGGTATAAAATTTTAATCCCTATGGACCACGCATGCCAACCTTGACACCTCAAAAATCTGGAGCATTTCGTCATGTGTGCTAGGAAACAACATTTGGTGTTAGCTCCATTGTTGTTCAGGTGGGCCGCTGTACAGTGCCAGAAACAGGTTGTGGTAATGAAAACGACAAAAGGTTGTGAATGTTTTTCATGAGTCAGAAGAAATACGGGAGAACTGTGACCTCAGTAGCCAACTGGGATCAGGCAATGAAAAACAGGAGTCTCCCGCAGTAATCGGAAAGGTTGGCAAGTGTGCTAGTGACACATTTGTCTGTCAACTCATTATTTTCTTCAGTTAAATGCATGGCACTCTAAAGGTACATGTACAAACTATGTACTTCCTGCATGCCACACACCTTCTCCAGCCTTTGCCACCTTTATCTCATAAACATCCAGGGAAAACCCTAAAATCATCATGCATAATAGTAAGCAGGCATATCTGGTATAGTACAATTCTAAAAATTGGCCTCTAAGCACATAGACAATCACACCAAATTATGCCTAGGACTAACCCTGACATCGTAATGAAGCCACTTTAGATACTTCACAATGTTTACTTATATGGGTTTTGCCAGAATTACATGTCCACGAAAGTGGTGAGTGAAAGAAAGCCACCACCCTTATTGTGAGATTACCAAGTGTATTGTTTTGTCACTTAATGTACTAACTTAATGTAGTAGTGATGGTACAATAAAAGCTGAATTCAAGGACAGCCAAGGAATTCATTTTGTGCTGGATACATAATTTAGACTGCAGCAAAGCCAACTCACAATTTGTTGTTTTTCACAGGCTGAAGGAATGGAAACCAGTGGCTTGCTGGAAGATGAGAAATCAATCTAAAAGAATCACTGGCAGTAATGTAAAGTGCCCAATCCTATTGAATATCTTCAACAGTAAAATACTCATCTGTACTTCATTCGTTACAAACACATGTTGTAAACTGAATAGTCCTCATTTAAACATCAGAATGTCATTTTAAATTCTGGTTAAGATACCACTGTTTTCAAAGAACAATAAAGTGTTGGAACGGGTAGATCCAAAGTTTCTTATAAACTCACTAATGGATAGACACACAGTTAAATCCACAGAGATACTGTAGCAACGTCAATGAATGCCACAAACTCTAACAGTCCATACATGGATATTAAAGCAAAATTCATGTCATCTCTCACAGAGAACTACCTCTCAACTACCTCACTATCTCTCCCTCTCTCTACTCAACAACCAGCTCTCTCTTGCTTTCCGGGAGGCAGGGTGGTGATTGGCGGAAAAAAAGCCTCCCTCAATCCAATCCCTAATCCCCAGACATATGAATGGAGGAGGACTGGCGGCAGCTGTCTCGCTGTCCTGTTCTGAGCGTTATTTTCTCTCTCTCTGCAGCAGCGGCAGCAGTGACTGAGGGAGAGGAGTGGAGCTGGTGCACGGGAAAAAGCAGAAAAGGGCGCTCAGCTACGACTGACTGCCCTGCTCTGTGCGCTCTGCGCCTTGGAGAGCCGAGTCGCACTGCCAACGCACCGTTGTTGCCGCCGCTTCCACAACTTGTGTATGGTGGGAGGTATTTCTATCTCTTGTTACGACTTACCGGATGCTGCACTGTTGAGGAGACAGTCTTTCCTCTAACTCTGTCTCTATCCGTCTTTTCCAGGGAAAGGCAGAGAGGTGACGGAGGTCGGGGAGGCTGCCGCTGCTGCTGGTGACGGTGGTTTGGGTGCTCACATTGATTTGTGTCACTTCTCTGTCTCTCTCTCGCCACGCCACCTCTTTCCCTCTCTCTCTCTCTTCACTTCACTTCACTTCACATTAAATACACATGCATGCACACACACACACACACACACACACACACACCAAGGTTTGGGCAAATTACACAAGGCAGAGAGGCACCAAGGGGAGGAGACGTCAATTTGTTTCCTCTCCAGAACAGGCACTGCCACCAAGCCAAAACAGCCATCAACATCACAGCAGGCCAGGCAGCAATTCCAAACTCCCAAAAACTCAAACCGATTGTCAATTTCGACCACATAGTGCATTAAAAACTACACTAATACATGTTCTTTATAATAATTCATAATGATGAGAATTTATTAGCATCCCAAGAATTAAAAATTAAAGTCTGGAGTGGTCCACAGGCTCTGAATATAGTTGGGCTGCCATATTGGTCAAAGCTAATTTTGCAAAAAGGATTGAAAACATAGTGGGAGGATGTGCCCTGAAGCATGACGCAGCTGTATAACTTTTAATGTGTCAGCATCAGTAGTTGTTACGCATATCAGCTCCACACAAAGCTTTATTATCCATTTAACATAGCTGCTTGGGCAAGCCAAGTTTCTGCTGGCCACAGTGTTAGACTTGATTGAGTGACTAGCAGATTAGCAAACAAGCCAGCTATTGTTACCTTATAGTTGATAGAAGCATTAATCAATATTTCTATATTAACAAAGGATGAAAATTACTTTTTTGTAATAAGTCACTTGTAGTAACAAACCCACAAAGAAATATCACCCAGTTCTGCAGGGACCAACAGCTCTACGGAGCATTTTAGCATCTTTCAGTTCATTGTTTTGGTTTTAGCGGCCACAACTTTACTCTTTTGGTTTTCTTTCAAAATTCTCATCAGTCCTGTTTCCGGTGTTATGTCTCGCAAGCAAATTTGCTAATTCAACTATGGTTGAAGGCAAGGCCCTGTCCTACTCTCCCCTCTGCATGGTTCAGCCTGACGATTAAGTTTCGTAGCCCTCACTGAAAGAACAGAACGTTTTTGCCTATCTGCTGCCTTCTGACGAGCCATTATAATTTCCTTTAAATGCAGTCTATTTGTTCATGGTATAAGTAGCAGCCTAGGTGAACGGGGTGAGAAAAAAGGGGCATCCTCCTGGTGGCTGGTGCATGTTTTTTATTGAATCTGTTGTGACCTTTTGTATTTAAACAAGCAAGGTTTTGTGTTTTATGTCTCATGTACTGGAGGAGGTGTCATGGTTTTCATAGACTAATGTATATTTATTTTTAACTTGTGCATTATTTTAGGGTCTAATTGTTACCTGCCTGTTTTGTGTTGTTTATATGGCTCATCCTGTTCATTTACACATCCATAAATATTTTTGTATGTTTATAACCAATCTGACTGAACATTAGCAAGGTCTGATGAATCAATGACCGTCTACCCATTGGTCCTTGAAAGGAGAAAGGTGGTGTCATTATTATGTTGAGCTTACTAATATTTCAAACGCTGTGTGTGTATTCTATTCAATGTATGGCATTAAATTACAGCTAGGGTTACAATGGGTTTCAGTTGCTAGCTGCCTTCACATATCTTTCATCCACCAGACTGGCACATCTCAGTGGCCTACACTGGAGAAAAACATTTAGCGACTAGCTGGTACAAAAGCATAGTGGAGCATTTAGCAGTTAAAAAGCCAGTATTCTTTTCTCAAGAGTTGCTCTAGCTATGTTTGCTAACATGTTCAAACTGATATGGTGATAATGTGTTAATATTGTCTTTACAGCTTGTTTCACTGCCACCTAAAGGTCAACCAAAGTCTATTCATGCTACTTTGAGCAGATACTACAATGGCCATTGGTATTGCCATCTTTCATATACAGTAAGTTAGCTAGCATAAATGTTTGCTTTCCCCAACACTGTACTTGACAGCAGCCACCAATTTTTATAGACCTTTAATTATAAGAAACCCTACAAAACAAATAATATATGGGGTCCTAGCATTACTGAAATTACTGTCAATTTAAAGTCACATTTGCTGAATTTGTTCCGTTGCAAGGAAAAGTTGCAAGGACTACGTTACACAACTGACACGGCAAACTATAGATACTGAACATTTGTCATCTATAAAGCCGCTCGTGCACCACTGTATCCATTGGCCTACAGTGGGATTAGGGGTTATGGGTTTGACTCATGGTTTAACTGGAGGCCGGAGCAGGACCCTTCTTGATTTGGCCGCAGCCGCAAACAATTTGATGCTAGGCCTAAATGGTGAAATTAGTTATCCTCAGTTTTAACTTAATTTGCAGTCACGATATCTGTATATGCTTTTTATCTTTTGGCTTCTAAACACTCACCCCTCTGTAGGCACTGCTGTTAAAAGTATAAAAAAACAAGTAAAACAACGTTTCTCCTTTCTGCTCCTTTCAAGCTTGCCAGGACTGACATACTTGTTTTGCGCACATTACAGCGCCCGCCCCTGCTTCTCCATTGGTCTGTACTGCTCCCTCCTAGCTCACCCATTGGCTGAGCTGGCCCTGCACTTTATATAAGCAAAAAGGAACATGCCTGAGGAGAAATGTGATCTGAATTTATATCGGCTTTACTACATTTGAATTGTAATCAGGTGGTAATCACCAGCTGGGATACCTGTGATGTTTTGTTTTTACCTTTTTTTAATCATGTGCCTGAAAATCATTTAGTAAACTACAGGTTGGCCCAGTAAAGGAAACTCAGAAGTGAATGGACTGTTCCACAATCTTGAACAATGACAGATAGCTGACAAATTGAAAACCTGAATAAAGAAGGAGAAATATAACAAATGTAGAGAGAAAGAGGGAGAAAGAGGTGAGAAAGAAATGAAGAAAGAGAGAAAGAAAAAAACGTGGTGGCAATGGCAGAAATTTTAACTGTTATCCCGCAGCTTTTTTACTCAATTAGACCACATATTGTAACCCAACAGCCTAGTATCGTGCTCTCTTTGAGCAGGGAACAGACCCATCTTGCCTGACATTTAGAATATAGAATATATTACACCATGAGTGTCTATATTTACTAAAACATGGCTGTATACTGAGTAATAAGTTACAGGACAGAAATCTAACTATCAATAAGAACTTCTGCAGTATAAGCACTGGTTTGATGAGTCTTAAAAACGTGAATAAGACTGTCACATTCACCGGATCTTAACCAGAACGAACACCTATTGGTGATTTTGGAATGATGTGTTAGACAGCGCTCTCCACCACCAGCGTCAAAACAAATAAATGAGGGGAAATCTTTAGGAAGAATACTGTTCACACCCCCACAGGCATAATAAAACAAGAAACAAGCTCTAAACTCATTGTCCTGTATATTGAATCTCTTGAACTCTTAGGGTACCACCAGCCAGCAGCAATGATCCACTAACACATATTTTTCTTGCATTTTTGTGGAATCAATAGCAAAAGTCTACTGAAAACAAGCATGTCTTTGGTTTGTCCTCCTCGGTGTGGGTTTACACACCAGAGACAAACATTTGTGTCAGCAGACTATTGCTATTGATTTAATAAAAAGAAAAATCCACAAAGACAAATTGTAAGTGTGCACCCTATTTATTTATTTGTGCGTTCCAGAGAGTTGGAGAGGGAGCACTGAGCACTGCTGGTCCAGATGTAGAGGTGGCCCACACAGCACTGAGACACTTAATGTTGGTTTTTCCTTTATTTATCTGCCAGTATCTTACATTAAGGGATAGACATTCAATAGCATAAATGCAGTACATTGCCGTACGATGCTCACCAGCTACAGATCATTGTTTACCAAGCTTTTTTATTTACTACTACACCACTGCTTCATTCAACCATATGAAATTATTCACCCTATGCCTCACTCACTGTACCTCTCTCTCTCTCCATCCATGTGTGCTTACTTGTTTCTAATGAGCGTTTTGCTGCCCACTGTACCTTGTAAATGCCACAGTGTGCCTGTGCAGAGGAGAAAAAGGGCTCAGGGGCAATCAGCTAAAGCGTGGGGGCAGTGCATATGCGCTTCAAAGGCTGTCAAAACTATATTATATGGTTGATCCCTGCCCAATGCACTTTCACAGTTCAATAGTTACTGTATGTTAAAGCTGGAGAAAACAATGGCACTCATTGGCGTCTCCTTATTCTGAAGTTAGCTCACACAAGAGGCTTTATATTGTGCGTGTTGGTGGTCAAATAAGGGAAGGTCTAAATAGAGTGAGCACATAGGTCAGGTTTGACACACTTTATTATTCATTCACTGTCCTCAGCTACGCTTAGCTCATCAGTACACATACACACGCACACCCACACACTCAGATACACAACCTCCCTAGGTGCGGCTTTTACTGCGCATATGCGCCTGGACGATGCACAAATGTCATGAGCAATAACTGGGATGTCACTCCAAATTCACTCTGCTCCTTTCAGCATTTAGCAGCTAGGTGGCTCAGGAACAGGCCCTCTCTCTCCCTTTGTGTATCTCACTCTCTCGCTCTCTTTCTACATGTGTGTGAGTATGTATGTGCATGTGCCCTAACCTCTGGGAGTCTACCTGTTAGATTTTTCCCATCAGCTCAAAAATGTCCAAAGTTCAGTTCAATTCAATTGAGCCACAATAATCTGTGGGAAGAGAAGGCTGGTAAAATTTAAAAAAATGCCCCACTGCTACAAACTGGTTTATTTTCCTCCTGGTTGTTTCACAGATTTTATTTTGTGGATTGTTAGGACTTTTCAGTCACTGTGTAAATCACTTGGTAAATTTAAAAGGTCTATTGAGAAATGTTGAATATACAGATTTTTATCCATCATAACGTTTTAGTTCATCGCTTTCTCATCTTAAGATACATCTTCATGTCCTGGTTTATGATGAAATGCCTTTTGTGATTCTTTAGTGGCCATCAGATTACAATAATCTTTGATGGAGTTATTTAGTTTTTTCTGCACTCTGCTGTTTGACTCCCTCATGGTTTGCAAAGAAGGAAACGCACTTTGGTGTAATTTTAATGATTTTAACATTTTTCAGTTCAATTGGTCTTGTTTAAGTTTTTTTTTGCAATATAAACACATTATTTTACAAATCAAACAAGTGTTGAATGCAGTTAAAATTTTGTATTTAGATAAAACGGTTTTCAGAAGAACATCTGAGTTATTAGTCTCTTGGTAGGGTTACCAATGGCAGCGCTGAGGTCTGGAGTGAGTCCATTATACAGTTAGACTCAGACCAAGTGTGTGTGTGTGTGTGTGTATATATTGATATGTATGTGTATATATATATATATATATATATATATATATATATATATATATACACACATATAGTATTAAGTACTGCTCCACCATAATTTTATTCATGTAGAAAGTTTGGAAATACAACAGCATTATTTTACTAGTACTAACCATTTGGAGAATAGAGACAACGTTTTAGACAGTTATCATAAGTAGATAGTTGAATTAGAGAACAGCTAAATAAATTTGTCAAATATGAACAATTTAATTGAAAATTCAGTGACTTTGTTTTTCACAGTTGAGCTTGAGTCTGTTGTTTTTGTGGGGACATGATCTCATGACCTGAGTATTTCTAAAATCTTAATTACGACCCTGTCTCTTTGTGTAATTGTATGACAAAAACCTACATCAATCTATTTTTTTCACAGAGAAATTTAGTTGTTCAAGTTTCCATGTAAGGTTTGTGTGGGAATGTTTCCACAATCAGTGTTGGTCTTTTCAAAACTGGGCATCAGAAATGCCCTAATTTGTTTAAAACTGCTCCAAATCAAGATCATGTGAAGCCCTCTCTCTGGCTCTCTCTTTCTCCGCATCATTTCATGGATGTTGCTGTGTGTTTGTGTGTGTGGGAGGGATGGGAATCAGGAAGCTGTGGCCATGATACGAACATAATTTTAATGCTCAATCTGAGAAAGATCTTATTGTCAATTTCCTCTATTTTCTCAGAGCACAAATCTGTCTCTGACCTCGCAGCCATTTCCACAGGATTCCTTTCGTTAGTGGAGTTTTTTTTATGAGGTCATATGACTTTGACAACCCATTCAATATTTCAATCAACATAATATGTTAATATGTTTGATGTAATTCATCTCTTACAGAAAGAATCCATTACATATAATAACTACCTAATAATGTTCTCGTTATAAAGCAAAAATGTTGTAGATGTCAATGTTATAAGCCGATTCATGGGAAATAAATATGACCTAAAATAGCTTAGCAGACTGTCTTTGATTTTAAGAACAAAAGGTACACACACAAACACACACATACTCTAAGCATCGTGTTTTACTCTTGAGAATAGCTTGTAGCATCTACCTTTCCAAGACTTGGCAGCCTGTGCCAGACCCCTGGGGCCTGAAGCTGAATCCTGGCCAAATGACACCCTGCTGGGGCAACAAGGCTGGGTCGCCCCCCCTCCTCCAAAAAGTTTGCACTTATTACACTAGCCTTTATAAGCAAAAATCAGTCATCTGTTGGCTAATAGCTGCAGCAACAACAATCTCATTATAAACTCATTATTTATCCTTCACGATTAAAATAATGTTTTTGTCTTCACTAAAGTTGCAGATTTCAGAAGTGTCAGTATCTTAAGACAAAGGAAGATAAGTCAGCTCAATCTGCCACCACATCATTACACTAATCTCTAAAGAAGATGCAACTTGAACTTCTCAGGGCTCAAGTGGATTTATGTCACTTCAAGTGGCTGCCCAGAATGTTGCAGTTTTTCTTATGCTTCAAGGCTAATATCATCACAAGATGTCTATTGATGAACTTGTTAAGATGGTAAAGGCATTTGTTAAAGGCTATACTTTACACCTGCTGCTGTCACAGGAAGGCAGAATGAGCTGCCGCCTAAACGATCATGCACACACGCATACAAATCATATTCATATTGTAGGTTGTTCAGTTAACACTGTCAGCAATCTTTGATGATGCGGCAGGTAAACTTGAGAAGTATTACAGAGAAAATTGAAAACATTTGCTGATAGAGGTTCTAATTTAAATACAATTTTCAATAATAAATACAGGCATGTATAAAAAAACCTACATTTCAGAAAACATTCAGTTTGAATGCCAAGTATATTTCACACAGAGCAGAGATTATGTTGTGAAACATGTCGGTAATCTTACCTCCTGTCATGTACTGTATCGCTACAGTCGAATCTTGTTCACATAGCTCAGGCTCAACCACCCTCTAGTGACTGGGAACTAACATTACAATTACACCACAGACCACAGTTATCAAGCAGCTTTCCCTTCAGCTACAGCGCTATTTCTACACGTATATACGCTCTGCTAGACAAATATACCGTGATATATCCATCCGCCGGGCTATTCCAAGCCTGAGAAATGACAGAGAAATGCAGGAAGTCATTGGAACATAAACAAGGCGCAATGGAGGAAGCAAGGGTCAAGGCGGTGCTTCCTGTTCTAAAACCACCTCTGTGTGCCTGCAGTACAGTGGAATACAGGCACACAGTGGAACTAAACTCCTATTATAATTATAAAGCTCTTTGCCCGGTATTTGTCCTTCATCCTAAAACTATGCAATGTAAGTATGTAAGTATAAACCTGCATTTTCTATATTCTTAAATAAAGCTATCTTTGCCAGAAGTAAATACACTTCTGTTTCCTGTTTTGATGTTAAATAAGTTGCACTCGCTATTATTTTGATTCAGCTTAGTGTATAAAATGTCAAAAGTTGGACATAAATTTAAGTAAGTCAGTGGTTTAGGTAAGTGGTTGATGAAACTGGTAGCCTACATAGAATGACAGTAAACATCTCAGATGTGAGAGCATAGAAATAACAGACTTTTTCGTCCACCTGCAATCATCATGATGCAGCCAGTTTTGATTTCCTGTGGACTCCCCTCCCCCTTCCCACACCCACCCCCCCACACACACGTTTAATTAGTATTTTTGCAAATGAATACAACATAAAAACCTGTTCAAAGTCATTTGGGGGTTATGAAAACCTCCATTGTCAGATGTCCAGTTTGGATTAGATTCATTTTCCGGCCAGACAAAACGGCAGCATCTGGCCAGCATTATTATAGCATATCATAATGAATTCATAATCTGGTATTATTGAAGCATTTGGTATTATTCTCAAACTCAATTACAGTAATAGGAGTATAATGATTTCAAAGGGTTTACATTTCGGGTAACAGACAGGATGTAACCTATCTAGTTCCCATTCTCCCACACTGACAGATAAAACTGAAAAAAAAAAAAAACCTCAGTTTCCATTTTGATTGTAACATGCTACTCTAAATAACCTATTTCAAAATGAGCTCACTCAGTTTATCTCTTTCATTCTGCTTTTTCTTTGCAGGCGGTCCAGCACTGCAGCCCACACAACGCTTTGGACCACAATGCTCGCTGTATTCCACTCAAATGTCTTATCAGTACTTCAGAGAAGAGGAAGTGTATCAACATTTAAGCGAAGGCATATGGTATACATGAGAATTATCTCAGCCGACTTAGTGTGTAGTGTATACAGCAAGAGCATCTGTATCTTAATAGTGTATGAGCAGTGGTGAGGGGAGAATGTGAAAGCTCTGAGGGATTTGGGAGAAAGGATATGATTGCATTTATGTCCTATCAAGCAGCTCACTGGATCCAGGGGAATGCCTAATATATATCTGTATTTGGTCGCCAGCTTACATCTGTCTGCTTATGGATTTATGACTTCAAAACTATTTGGGGAAAAAAGGCGCCTCTCGACAGAGCCAGTGACTAATAACTAAAGCTGACAGGGATGGCAGGCAAACACACACAAGCACGGATAGACGTAACGACAAGACTCGGCGACAAGGAACAAAGGAGTCGAAATCTGACACATTCTCTCTGACAGTAGGATAAAACTCACTCACCCCTCAAGCCATGCTAACACACACTACACTTTTCTGTCATGTAGAGTTTTTCTCCCAAACACGCACATTATGTTTTCACACATGAAAACAGTCCTGTCCACACACTAAACCTTTAAATCTTCACATTAGGTGTGTCTGCCCATTTTATTTAATCTTTTGTACACGAGGCGTTTTAGATACACAGTTAAAAGCAACAAGCATTTGTGTATATGATGTTGGATCTAGAGACAGAGAGGGATTTGTAAGAGAGTGAACACAGTGAGAGCAGTTTGGCCTGTAGTCCATAAAAATATAATACTTATATACTTATATATATATATATATATATATATATATATATATATATATATATATATAAATATAATTCTGTTTCAGACATAGAGTTGATTTTTCATAGCCATTTTCAAGTTGGTTAAATAGCTTTGTTGCGCTCAGTCTCTTAACAAATCATTTTATCTTCATCTTTTAAAGAGTAATGTACATTCAGGTAGCTATTTAGCAAAATAGCAAATATGTTATACAGTATATCTGAAAAACTTGAATATTAGAATGAACTCAGTGAATGCAATTGTGGAATTGAGGTTTAGGTCTTAAATATTCTCTTAAAGCTCTCAATTACTTATGTTGCTTAATGTTGTTGGAAGCTAAACTCAAAGGGTTTTTGATAGTGTGCTAAAGCACTCCAAGCCTATTGAGACATAAAGGGGATGAAATCCTCTGGACAATAAAGATTGCGCAAAGCAAAATTAAAGCATTAACATTAAAACTTTAAAGCAGCATTAATTGATTTTTGGCCACTTGGGGGCAGCAGAACAGGTTGTGAACATGACAGTGACATAATCAACATACA
The DNA here is from genome assembly GCA_024633595.2 of Lepomis macrochirus. Taxonomy (NCBI): domain Eukaryota; kingdom Metazoa; phylum Chordata; class Actinopteri; order Centrarchiformes; family Centrarchidae; genus Lepomis; species Lepomis macrochirus. The sequence goes on along the minus strand of JALXJV020000024.1, from coordinate 7,595,703 downwards.
GCAGATATGCAGAGAGGTGAGCATTAATTTCACCCGATGAAAGTTCAATATGCAATCTGCTTTTATCATTGTTTTGGTCTCCGCCAACTCCTGGGAAATATTTGGCTCTTTAGCTGCTAAATGCTTCATCAGCTAGTGTTTGGTGTGAGACATGTAGCGTATCAGAACTTTCTTGCTGAAAATACCTGCCTGCTGCATCTATAAACAGGGTTGATGAAAACAGTTAGACTGGACCAAATCTGTAAAGTTTCAGGCTGCAAAACCAAAACAGTGAGCTGAAAGATGCTTTAAAAAATCTCTGTTGGGATTAGGGGAACCGCAGAGCCAGCTGATAATTCTCTGTGGGTTTGTTACAACAAAAAACACCTTTCAGATTACACATACTCATTTGACCCATTGTTTATATGCAAAAGCTTGTGCAGTTTTAATGCCACGATGACCGAGTAGTACGCAGGGCCATTTCAGTCAGCGTCCCAGTGCACATGGTCCTTTGTAAATGCGGCCCATATAGTACAGTCCAGTTGGTCTGATATGGGCTACATTCAAATGCATACCTTGTACAAACTACATGGTATGCAGGCCGCATGGATTCTGACATCTGGGAAAACATGGTGCTGCACAATAATTGTGGATTGTGACTTTAAAATACATGAAGATGGAGACAAATGAGAGAGTCAGCACTGGCAATAAGATGAAATAATGAAAGAGGGAGAAAGAGATAGAGAGAGAGAGACAGAGAGAGACAGAGTGAGAATGAAAAAAGAAAGGTGGAAAGGTGAAGAAGATATGGATGAGTGGTGGGGGGAAGGCAGATTGTGTGTGAGAGGGGCGTTGAATCCCCAGAAGCATCCTGACGGCAGCTGCTCGGTACAGATGGGGATGAAGGGATGGTGAAACACACACACACACACACACACACACACACACACACATCCACACATGTGCACTGTGTCACAGAGAAATAAAGCACGGTCGAATGTTGGAACCCTTTTTCTAACACCCTCGAGGATCATGCTAAACATAAGGTAAGGGAGCTTGGTTGTGTTCCATTATTTCCCGCTCTACTAAGGCCACTGGAGCTGTGTCATCAGCTGATTAATGAACACAATGCTCATTCTGTCTCTCTGTCTCTCTTTCAATATGTCATCTAGAGTTCCTACACAGTGCTGCAGCACAGACGTTTGAATCCCTGGAATGTCTGGGGAAGTGAATATGTTGTGTCTGGTTCATTCCTTCTGTGTGGCTACATGTATGCAAGCGCCATATCAACTCACTTCATCATGATCACATTCCTAAAAGCTATAGTTTGTCACTGGTCCAGCAGGGAAACAGCAGCTGGTTTCAACTACTCTGGTTCAGTTTTTCATGGAGACACATGTAAAGGAATCCCACATTTGGACCACTGTCAGGCCCACAATTAGCCAAAGCCATTTTAAATATGTTCACACTACAGTATCGCTTCTGCTGAATGCAAATGGAGCAAGGCGTTTTATTTGTTGACCAGAAGGTATCATGGACAGCTCTACTTCACTTTTCCATGATAAGCAAAGAGGCTCCAGTGCATAATAATACACTGGAGTTCTTCAACAAACAAGCTCAATTAATATTAGAGAAGAATAAAGCATCAGAAAAGCACATAGCACACATTTGTAATCTAATGTAACTGAAAAAAATACAAGCCAAGTCCACTGCAAGACATACAGAATAATGAATGATTCCTTAAATCACTACGTCATTACTTATTTGCCAGATTTTAAAATTAGTTTTTATCTGTACACTACTACTACTACGTTATGGTTCTGGTCTGATTAAGGTTAGTAAAAGATTGTGGTTATGGCAAATAAACAAGGGTTAAAGCAGCTTTCGTCAATATTTTTATATTTACATTTATTTCGGTCAGGTCAATACATGTATTTGAAAGAGGTCGCCTGTAGTAATGGACCCACAAGAGAATCATCACCTGACTTTGTAGTTCCCCTCTTAGCTCTGTGGAGCATGTAACCATTTTCTACCCCATTGTTTGAGTTTTCCCGTCCACAGCTTTACTGTTTTAGTTCACTCTTACCATTCTCAGAGCGTTGTTTTTGGCCTCAATAGTCAGCTGCAAAAAAGCACTAATAAATGCAGTGCATATGCAATTTTGCTCCCCTGTGAACATGAGTGTTTAGCAGCTAAGGAGACAAGTTTTCCCTCAGGAGCTGGTGAAGACCAAAAACAGAGCTCAAAGGACAATGAATATTAGGGGAATGTACATAAAAGCAAATATTTCAAAAGCCAATATTAATTGCTGATAGGATCCAAACTCTGGTCTTCTGCATGAAAGTCAGACTTGCTACACTCCAATCCACCACCCCGCCCTTACCTTCTGGTTTACCACATAAGGGACACACTACTTCTTGCACTGGCACTGAACATTGAAGGTACATTTGGCACTGCAGATGGTCCAATATTGACATTATTCCTAGGGATACTGGGCTGCTCTGATCCAACCTGAGCACAGTATTCAAGCCTTGTGCAGGAGCAGACTACAAACATTTCCAAGCCAGCTTTCAGAGGCAAGTGATTGATACTCAAAACATTTACGACTGTGGATCAGCCTCAGTTCAGACCATCCATCACTTGCCAGCAAGCTCATGCAAAATCATTAAAATTACGTAACATTATGGAAGCCAATATGAAAAAGAAGTACAAATGAAAAGAAATGCAAAGTTTCTCTGCTCTGCTAAAGTATAGTCAGCACCTTACTATGACTATATACCCATCAACCAAGTTTTCGCATCATAGTCTGTCAGCTAAAAGCCATTTTACAGAAACTGGTGAATTGTACAGTATAGCGTGGTGTCTGTTATCAGTGTGACACAGTGTAAAGCCTGTAAGGCTTTTTCACTGTTGAAGGTAGGAATGCGGAGCAGCTGGAGAAGAGACTTCTGAAGCTCCTGTTAGATATGTGAGTTATTTTAAACATGTCTGCTCAGTGTTTGAGAGTTACAGCGACTGCATTGTCTTTCTACCTTTGAGTTTGGTGCCGAGAGTTTGCTGCTAATTTGGAAACAACATGAACAATTGCAAAACTTTAGGAAAAAAACCTCACAAAATAGAAAGTGAGAACAACCAACCATACAATACATCCTGCTCGCATTTTTGCCACAACCATACTTATTTTACCATTTTTAACTGTGTGGCTGTTTTTTTATATATATTTTTTTGGCGCCGTCACCTTGTTAATCTATCATTGCCTTTTCCATTTAAAAGTGGAGGATTTATTGTCAGCTGAGACGTGGAGGTGAGGTCACGGCATATCAGTGGTGAGGGCTGCGACAATAGCCATTGTTCCTGGGACCGACAGGAAGTGTCTGCATGGGACTTCCTGCTGCAGATAGTGTACCTCTGGAGGGCAGAGAGGTGTGTGTTTGTACATGGGTTCATTTGTGTGTCACTCTGATGATTACGTCTGTGTTTCTTTAGTTGATGTCACCCCTTTTGTTATTTCTCTTGTCATGTCTCCTTCTGAGTCCCTCCTCTGCCAAATGGTGCTCCTTGGTCTTGTGGTCTTTTTAATTTAAATAATTAATTAATAAATTGTAGGTACAATCACAGCACGGTGGAGTTATGAATTTGCCTTTTTTTTCTATTGGTCATCCTTCAAATGCCTCTACATTTCTGCCTGCTCTGCGCACAAGAACTTACAATTTAGTCATTTGAAATACCAGTCACATCTACAGGAAAAAGGAGATGTAGGATGACAGGTATTGATTATATTATGACTTAGTCCATTTAAAATGCATTTTCAATGGGAGGGTGGTTGATATGCATGTATGCTAATGTGTCTTCTGGTTAAATACTTTACATTGAAACAGGCAAGTGCAACATGCAAACATAAAAAAAGGATTTATGTGATTGTGATCCAGGCCTGAGACCCCTTTGCCAGTTAAAAGCACAGAATGGCATCACTCTGTAAGAAAAAAAAAATCTGCTAGCACCCAACAAAATTGCCACTTAACTGCTACAATATCACAGTGTTTGACATGTGTCGGCCCGACAATAAGGTCTTCCGTGCCTCTTTATTTCTCAGTGTCTCCCACTTCAAAATTATAGGCACAATCAATTTTGATAATGCAAGGGAACAGCGGTATCCGGCAGAAAAATAACCATCTTAATTATTCCTTCTCATGGAGAATTTATTTTTCTATTTTGCACTTTCTTTGCCTTCCCACAGTAATGGTAACAATTTTCTCTTTTCAGTCTCACTTGAGGCCTCTTTCTCTCACTCACTGGAGAAATATGGAGCCGTTCTGTTTTTTTCCCCGGTGTCTTTTGCTGCGACGCTGAAAGCCTTTTGACCTACAAAGTAGGGTTTTGTTGATAGATTGATGCTTTCACACAGTGACATTAGCTGAATCGCCGGTGTTCAGAGGCCCGCGGTGCCACTCTGGAACAAATGCCCTGGAATTTTCCCAAATAATCCCCCTGTGTGCCTGTCTGTGTGTGGTTCAGCGTTGATCTCCGGGGAAAATGGAAAGCATCTATCTATATATATCTGTCTCTTTGTCAGTCTGCCTGGCTGCCTTTTACTAATCATTGTCTTTATCGAAGGGGATGGAGGGATGGTGGTGCAGTAACCTTTGATGCGAGCACCTGAAGGGAGATATAGATAAATGTAAGGGTGGTGAGGAGCAGGAGACGTGGGATTTTGCAATGACAGCTAAGGTATTAACACTTGGTGACATTGGTACAACATGGCATTATACTCTGACAGCAAGGTGAGAGAGAGAGAAACACAGAGAGAGAAGTGTGAAAAAACATTTCTGTTTGCCACGTGAGAATAAGATGTCCTCCATACACTATTTGAGTCTGCATTAGGCAATATATGTATATATGCAAAATGTTACTCATTACTTGCCAAAGTGTTGTTCCAGCAAAGAAGAAAATACCATCCACAACAAATGAGACGACAGATTTAAGATGTTAGACCAAACACAAAATGCTTATGAGGAAAGGCTGCATCAACAAGCAGTAAAAACAACACTGACATAGTATCACCTTACAAAGTTGGTACAGCGAACGTGTTAGCAAACAGTTGCCTTTTTACACACCCAGCACACATGGAGAAGTATTACCACTGATTTGGAGTCATATTTCCTGGTGAGTGTGCCGTGCAATATTCACTCTCCTTTTCGATTTGAGCAGGTTCCCACCTACTTCTGAGAGAAATATCTGGCTATTTAGAAGCAACATGTTCCACAGTGAGTGGTTTGATGTTGGGCAGGTAGAGTACAGTGGGTTTATTCTAGGGGTTTGTGTTCTTTCAATGAAAACAATTCCCTGTGGTATCAGTCAAACATCTGCAGGGAGAATAAAAATAAAATTTTAGGTAACACCTTTGGGTTTGTTAGGGGTACAACCGAAAGTTCAAGTAAAAATGTCATCACAAAATAACTCCGGGAATGCACCAAAATCAATTCCGATCAAATCAAAACAACACAGACAACAAACAGTATCATGAATATGTCATTAAAATGCATGCCAGTGTGAAAATAGTGCGTTTGACTCCGGCCGAGGTGGCCTGAGTAATGTTGTCTTCACATAAACATACAAGGTATTGTCAAGCCTCGCTAACAGTAGGTCACAGCTGAGGGGAGTTCAGAGGGTCCAAGACCAGTACCCCCAACCCCCTTCTGCCCAAACACACACACACACACACACACACACCATCTTGTCAAAGGACCCTTTGTGTGCTGTTGTTTTTTCAGGGGAAATACTCTCTTTATTCCTCTGTGGGGAATATAAAGCAGCGATCACCTAATCACACACACTGAGAAACTCAGTCAAGCCACACAAAACACACACACACACACACACACACACACACACACACACACACACACACACACACTCACACACAGACACACACACACAAACACGCCTTGCAGAAATACATATAATGCAGAAACTCTGCACACACATTTGTATGGACACATCAATGAACACACCTTTGCACACACATTTAAGACATGGGCAAAGACAAACACAGGCACACACACACACACTCACAATGGGTCGTTTATGTCCCTCTCTGCACACCACATGCATACTTGGCAGGCGGGTGACTGCTCTGTTGTTTCAGTGACCTGAAGGAGAAGTTATGTGCTCTTAATTTATACATCAGGAAACACGCCTCTCTCTCTTTCGTTCTCCCTGTCTGTCCCTCTCTCTCTCTCTTTCTCTTTCTCACACTCATACACACACACACACACGCACACACAGGGACTTTCTAAGTTAGAAGTGTGTTTTTTTATGCAACAAAAGCCAGCAAGGCTCATCTAAAAAAAAAACAGATTTCTGGAAAAACAAATGACAATAAACATCAACATCAACAACTTATTTTGAGGAGACACAGAAAGACAGCAAGGAGTAAAGTAACCCAGAAACCTTCAGCTGCCCAAGGGCTGAGTCTAAAATTGAGGATAGTTGCAAGACCCTACCCATGGATACACAAACAGTGGTGTGGTGGTGTTCAGGACCAAACCTTACACAACCAAGACAGAAGAGGTGCTGTTGAAAAAAAATCCTCTAAAATAAAGATGTGTATGTATGTTGTATGCGTGTGTGTGTGTGTGTGTGTGTGCGGTACCCACTGAGCACTGAGCTCTCCCATGGGAAATGTGAGCACAGCTGAGAGTAAATGGCAATTACTGTGTTTAACTGTTTTATCCGCGCTCAGAGGCAACCATACATTGCCGGTTCCACAGAACATCATTAAAACACACTTAAACACACACACGCGCAGAGCCACACACACATACTCTGTCACGTCACGTCTGGTGGGTTATCCATGCCTGTCACATCGTCATTTACTCAACCATGATGGAGTGATACAAATACCGGCAGACATATTTCAATATTCTGCTGGAGCAAATTATGATATCTGATTAGCAAATGATGGAAAAGGGCGTCTCTCACACACACACACACACACACACACACACACACACACACACACACACACACACACACATGCAGCAGTCTCTCCGGCACGCACACACATTTGCACAGTTCATTGTAAATCCAGTTAAAGTTGATGGATAGACCTTATGATGTGGTCGTTGTGATGCCTGTGTGTTAAAGAGGAACTTAGCATGGGGACAATACACAGTGTTTCAGTACCTGCAAGGCTTCAGCTTTAGTCAGTTTGGTTTACACCCAGGCATCCAGGCATCAAACACAATGGGTCACATTAGAAGACAACAAAAAGCGACACTCCACAGTCAGCAACATTTTACGAAATATTTTTAAAAATGTAGCAATACGAGAAAATGATCTAGTGACAGACGCCGAGAGAAGGACAGGAGAAATGGAGACAATGGCTTCTTCTGCAATTCTGGATCTTGCAGCTAGGCCTCAAAATTCCTATAAATACATTCTCTGACAAAGCATGCTTAATAGTGCACCACTCTTTTCTAATGACAAAAATAATAACAGTAAACCACTTATCCTACAACTATACATGTAACTGCACTGTTTGTGACGTAATGGGATATGTATTAGACATAGACATGTTTTGACTGTTGTGTATATCTTGGCGATTGCAATAATGCCTTGGTTTAATGCTGTTTACGTTGATAATTCGTACAGTAAATCAGCTTGAACTTGAATTTTGAGAGAAACGTAGAGACAGACAGGGTGACCGAATAAACAGGAGAGAGAAGGGTACCTTCTCTCCACCTTAATGTGAGTTGGCATTTGACAGGGATGTGTCAGACTTGTGTGAGTAATGAGAGAGAATGACTCTGTGTGTGTATGTGTGTGAGAGAGAGAGAGAGAGAGAGAGAGCGCACAACGATTCAGAGAGAGAACCTCAGTCTTGTTGCTGTGGTGGTATGTGCTGTGGCTCTACAGACAGACAGACAGACAGTTGTTCATAGGCCAGTTGGCTGCCATGGTCGCTGGGCTGGCACACTGAGGTGGTCAGCATGAAATGGGTGGCACTGCATGTGTGTGTATGCGAGAGTGTATGCGGTCATGTGTGTGTGACTCACTCCCACCTGCAGGGAGACAGAGCAGTGCCAGCCGCCAGGCCTGGAGAACATTACTCACCGTCAGAACCGACGTCTCCTTTTGATACACACACACACACACACACACACACACACAACAACACACACACACACACACACACACAATATTCAGCACACCACTGAATAATAAGTAGGTGTCCTGCATTCCAAGACAAAATGTGCCCACCTGCAAATAAAGTACATGCTTCACCCACAGGGACTGAAAGCGAAAGCAGAGATTTTAATATAAACCGTGCTTTGTTGATTTAAAAATAAATCATAACCATTTCAATTTTGAGACATTGTTCCAACGATCATGAACAAACTACACCATCGGCAAGAAGATTGGCAGCCCCTACACTGCATTTTATGCTGTGACTCATCTTGTCTAATTTTACAAAAAATCTGCTTCATTGCTTGATGGCACAAAATGAGAAGAAGCGCTGATCTTGTGGAATAAGGGACTGTATGAAAATTACTGGGGTGGGTAAGGGGGATAAACATTATGTTTCCCTTTAAAAGGCCCGCTCTGGCTTTAATTATATTGATCCTATACAGCCTTGACTGAGAGAAAAACAATAATTTTCACATATATCCACTAAATTGTACATAGACGTGAAATTAACCACTGCCCAAAATTATAGCAAACATAACAAAAACACGCATCCTGTTTACTGAATATTCTAGCCATTGTTTATTTTTGAACCAAGAGCCATTAATATAACTTTTTATGGCACATTTATGACATATTATGAAAGATTGTCCTCTGACATTCAATCACTAAAGATCCCTAAATTTCATACAGCATAAAGTCAAAAATCATAACTCTACGTCCTTTTTAAATCACCTATTACTTTTTTTTTTTACAGTCCTTAAACTGACCTAACTAAGCTGTTTTGTAAGGGATGGAAGGGGGAAAAAAGACCTTTATGATTTTGCAATGGGAAGAAAAATGTGGCTTATAAGGGAATAGTGTCACAGTCCTGCTAGTGTTCAGTAGAGGTAACAAATGTCTTCAACCAAGGCATCAAAATTTCATAGAGAAAAAAAAACCTTTAGATTTGCATGTCACATCTGTAACTCATTTGCTCTGCTGCATTCAATCTCTAAAAACCTGACCATCAGAAAAATTATGTATAATTAAAATCAGATGCCATTAGCAGCAATATTAATCTGGTAAATACCAGAACAGCAAAATGGCAGATTTTTCTCTTCTTCTGTACAAAATGAGACTTCAAGTGCCGTGTGACAGCGGAGCATCTCCATTACAACACTGATGAGAAATAAAACAGCTTTTACCACAAAGCAAATCAGGCTTTGGCGCTGAAGCTGTGTGACTGACACTGATCTCTCTCTTTCTCTCTCTCTCTATCTCTGTGTTTGAGGTTGTGTGTGTGTGTGTGTGTGTGTATGGCTGATCTTCATCCATCCATCTATCCATCCGTTCATTTACTCTAAGCTCTTAAGCAACATCGCTGTTAAAAAGTACCCTAAAACTGTAAGCCAAGAGCAATAACATGAGCGGCAGGAGGATAACGTTGATGTAATGTCAGACACACACAGATGACAGCCAGTGTTACTCTCGTGTTAACAAAACCCATCACGGTCTGTCTGTCCGTCTGAAGGCACGCGCTAATCTGCTCTTAATCACAAGCTCTTATTTACGAAAAAAAAATTACATTTTTTTATTAATGCAGCGGAGGGGAAGGGGAGTGAGTGAGAGGAGGATGATGGTGATAGTGGTGATGGTGATGATGATTTTGTGATTAAATGATGCCATCGTTGTGTTGGTGGATTAGGACGGGCATGGAAATAGATTAGTTCTGCAGTGGTTTTTCATCATGATTGGCAGGCCTCCAAAAACTCACTCCACACACCCCCTCTCCCTTTTCTTTCTTTCCATCTCCCCCTTCCAAAGCAAAGCTGTGAGTCTATGGTTTGTAGGCTCCTAGCACCACCCACTGGTAAAGAGGGACATGGCAGAAAGAGTTCTCTGCCTGCTCCACAAAACTTCCATTTAAAATGAACAGGATTGGTCAGTGGTTAGAGAGGTGGCTCAACCAAAACAGGTTATTTTTGTGGCACATTTAAGGAAAGACATGAATAAATGTGTGTGTATGGGGGGGGGCAAATGCAGGTGTGAAAATTATGTCATCAAAAGAGCAAATGAGGGAATATCTTTTGGAAGAATGGTGTTCATAGAGGTCCAGAGAATTGGACAATCCATGCTAACAAACTCTGAAGCTCTTTACATTAATATACAAGTCATTTGTCTCAAGGAAACGTAATAGCTGCCTGGATTACGATAGGTTCACTGGCAACATTTTTCCAGACAAGAAAGTGCTCTCTTCTTGTACCATGCAGAAGCTGATGGGAAGTGGTTGGGTTGGATGGTGGGTAAACAAAGTGAGAAGGACTGCGACACTAAAGACACTGAAATTTGCATGTGGGGTTAGATTTAGGCAACAAAAGCTCTTTGATTAAGGGAGAGAGAGTGGTTTTGATTTAATGTGTCAAAACCAAAAACATCCTTTCACTGTTGCCTTTTTCAGTATTTAACCAAGACCACGGTCTCGCCATAATCCTAACCAGGTGGCGTGAGTGAGTGAACATAATGTTAAAAAATGTTAATATATGATAAACAAATGCATCTTGTCAGTGAATGTTTTGCAGATACGTTCAGTGAGAACATTTTGCAACTTGGCGATATATTCATTAAAAACAGGTCCTTATTATTAAAACACTTTATCCAGGCTGCATTATGTTTCTCTTTTGCTGTCCCAAATCAATAGTATATAGACATCATTTTTAAGAGACAGGATTGTGGTGGCCGTTGCTTTTCTTTTGATTTGTCACCCATCTAAATATACATTTATAAGGACAGAACTGTGGATCTTTGGAGATTATCTCACAGTAAGAATCAGATAATGAAACTGGCCTTGTGTGCAGAGTTTGCATTTTCCTAATGTTTGTTTTTTTTAAATACAGGCAGACTTCAGACTCTGATTGACCCTTAGACTTGAGTTTCTGAGTGTCACACCGTGCATGGGAATGTACTGTATTTCACACACTACTGGCAATAGACCTGCCTCTGCCAAGATCCATACTGTGGTTGCATTGCATCTACATGCTTTCTCTATGATGTATTGTATTGTATTTGCATCTCTAGAAAAAAGTCTTTGCTCTTTGAATTCTCCATCAAAACCTGAAGTTGACCATTGATGTTTGTGTCATGAGGTTCTTCATGAGATCTTTATGGCTTATTATGACTTGTTGTGTCCAAATGCAAAGGTGCAAAGTGTTACCACAGAAAATCGGCATGGAGTTTCCCTCTGAGTGTACAGTAAATGTGTGAAGTTTACTGTAAGAGAGACTGACCACTCCTCTGCCCTTTAGCATCAGCAGCCATCGCTCCCCTATCTGCTTCCTCATTAGGATTCTGGGACAAACAGAACAGAGACACAAGTAGACACACACACACACACACACACACACACAGAGTTTGATTCTAATTGGGTGACCCAAAGCCACTGATATCATCTGCTATGGTGTGAGATGGTGTGAGACCACAGTCTCACCCAGAGCAACCGGCGGCCTCTGCAGTCACACCGCCTCTGAAGAAGACTGGAGGATTGAGGGAAGGAGGAAGGGTAAAGAAAAGACAAATAGAAGACAAAACTGGCCTAGCAAGGAGAAGGAGAAGAGGAGGAAGAACACAACAACAAAAACACAAAGTGGCGCAGAGTTCATTAATTAGAATTTCAAATTGGACAAACTCAAGATGACAGCGTTGTGCTTGTCAAATCAGATCATGCCCCAGCGGGGTGAGACAGAGGGAAGAGAGAGAAGGAGGCACACTGCTCAGAGCCAAATACCCATCTTAGTAGCTGAATGAGTGCAATCTCTCTCTCGCTCTCTCTCTTTCTCTCTCTCTCTTTCTCTCCATTTCCTCTGATTACACCGACCGCCTCCCCCCTGTCCCTGCGTGAATGTCACGGCCGCCTTAACAAGAAGTGACAATTAAAACATCATCGGCATCTCCAGGCTGAATGGGAGCAGCCTGCCGGGGTCCCTGCTTCCTGCAAGGGAGGGAGAGATGGAGGGAGAGAGAGAATAAAAGAGATGGAAGAGCTGGGGGGAAACATACTTTGAGCTGAGAGAAATGGAGAGAGAGATACTTTGGCAACATATACTGAACAATTTTGCCAATAAAGCTTAATAAATTGAACTGAGATAAGCGTGTATGTTTGGATCTATATATAAGAGGTGGAACAAAAACAACAACCTTGAAACATACGGTACAATAACCCACAATATACTGTCAAATTCAGTAACATGGTGCCTAGAAATAATATTAAACAGGTTTTTGTTATTTTATTTCTCGTGACTCATTATATGTGAATTTACTGTAATGTAATAATCATGTAAGGAGCATTTTTATGCTTTTTCTTTTACAGGTTGGTAGTTCTTCATAGCCCTACTTATAGTGAAGTACCAGTTTGTTATTTAGACCTGTAAACCACCAGAGCCCTATAATAAATCTGATCTTTGTGAAGCATATACATTTATTCATTTAGCTGACGCTTTTATCCAAAGTGAACCCCGGTCTCTCACACCAAAAGCATGTGTCTTAGCCACTGCGTCATCCTAACTCATATAACAGTATAATATTTTCTGTTGACAGTGTCAGTGGCTTCCAAAGTAAATCTAGCTAATACCCTTTCATGTATGTAAATGGGGTGGATATTAACAAAGAATTCAATCCATCACTACTATCGCACCAAACATTTTGGCAAATATACCAAATATAGATCAGTCTCACCTCTGACTGTGTTAAATCAGCGCAGTAACCAGTGTTTCCATCACTCAGAGTTAACTAACACTTTTACATAGTTCTGAAATATTGTCACCGAGGCTTATCAGCTTTTTGAGTGAAGAAGCAACTGTCTAATCAACACTTGTCAACTCAAAGGCAATATCAAAGAAATAACAACTAAAATTTGCTTTGTTCAAGTGTTCCTGGACTGGTTTCAGTGAAGATACCATCCAGCATGCCCTTAAACAATCACACAATGTGTCCTCACCTGTCTAAATGTCATTTGGATTGGATTAGATGTAATGTTAATGATCCCTGTGGGCGAATAATGGAGTGAGTTTGTGAAACTAATTTATAGATAATGATTATTAAATAAACTGTTGTGAGCATTTAGTTGCATGGGAGAGACAAAATAGAAAGGAAGAAATAAATCTAGACTGGAGAAGACACTGAGAAAGGCGCTCTGGTCATTTCACCAGCGGCCTAGATCAAGCAGGCTAGAGAGTGTTTGGCATTTTGAAATGCGTGTGTGTGTGTGTGTGTGTGTGCTTGCGTCTGCACACTCACTTGGGCTCTACACCAGCTGTGCCACTGCACACAAGGAAGGAGCTGCCATCAAAATGAGCTGTCTTCACAAAGAGCCAAAAATCATCCAGCACACCACTGGGCACCACCTTACACACATGCACACACACACAACACACACACACACACAGACACACACTCAAGTGCATCCATTGCTCACACACAGAGAAGCGGATATACAAGATCCCAGTTAATTAGGCATGAATTTAGTAGTGGACCTAACTTACCTCCTGAGTTTTAATTTTTAAACTAGTACAGTGTATCCTGAATTATGTGTGCATGTGTGTGTGCTTGCACGTGTGTGTGTAGAGCCAAACAGCCAAGAGCTCTCCGGTTTGATGACTTTCTGTTATGACTCCATTATGCTGATGGGTTTGGTTCTGTTCCAGGATCTCTATGACTGTGTGTGAGTGTGTGTGTGTGTGTGTGTGTGTGTGTGTAGGGTGGCAGGAAAATACTTTCCTCAGCATCATTAAGGATCGTGGAAGTGTCTCTGCAGAGCCTGGCTCACCCCTAAAGTCCCTGATCCTACTATTGTTCTCAATCTCCTGGGAGAGTTCATACAGTGAAAATGCCCTATGTCAGGGCAATGATTATTTTTATTGACAATCAAGACAACATATTTTAACTTCGGACAAAAATCATTATCTAATTATCACAATAAAACATTACAGTATTCAAATGTAAGTTGGGCCCTTTTTAAATGTGTGCAAATGTGCGGTGGTCGGTTGAACATTTCTTGTGCTGTATTTACAGTAAGAGTCACCACTGTTCTCTACTCCTTTGACAGACCACAAGACCCCATTCACACGAACACAACACAGCCAGAACTGATGAATACTACTGTATGTGTCCAGTGGATTTCAACTGCATTTGTTTGATGTTATTACCTAAAGGTAACGGGTGCAATGCACTGGCTATAGGTTTTAAATATTTAACATGGTTCTGTTTACAATACAGCTGCCTAAAATACAAATGAGACACAAGCATGATCTCTGAAACACAGTTTTAGTCAAACTAGATTATACTATAATAGTATAAACTGTCTTTGTACCACCTTTCTAAACTGTAGTTCACTGTAAAACTTTGAGATAGCGAATGTTTTTATTTTTATTTTTTGCATGCCATGCCCATTATGTAGCCGCTTTAAGCTCCTGCACAAGTGATATGACATTCTCTGTAACTTATATTTATGTTTGTAACATCTCACATGTGTTTTCTTTTTTTAATTGTTTTATCAAAGCCACAGCTGTAGTATCCTGGATGTTGCTGCTGTGATGAGAAGCAACATGCCATGGTGGCTGGATTACTGTAAGTTATTGTGCAGTATTGCATGAGACGTTGGCCTACTTTTGTTAATTATTTTGGACAGTTGTGTGTTTGTCATTAATTTAAGTTTAAAAGGAGATAAAGTGGTGTGACACTCGCCGCAGAGCCATTCTCTAACACATTGCAGTTAGACTACAAACATTGCACATATGTTGTTTCCTTATTAACGCACGTTTACAGTGTGTCTTCGGTTGTTGCATAATATTATGTCCAGCTTGTACAAACAGTGGTCATTGTGTATGTGTTAGTTCCAGGCTTCTTCATCACTGTCATACCAGGTAGGTCCAGTCGCTGGGTGTGCGTCCACACTGTAAGAGAACAAAGGTCATGAAAAGGTTACAAGAGTGTCTCCGTACCTCTGGGGCCCTAACAGTAAAAAAAAGAAAGAAGGAAAGAAAGAAAGAAAATCTCCCCGTCACTAAGCACTAAACTTCTCTTGCCAGCTGCCGCTTAATTGCGAGCAAAACACAAATCAAAAAATGAAATCAAATATCCGTAAGCAAATCTGCAAACTCAGCCACCAACAGAACACAACACAACAGAGGAAAGGAACTATAATAAAAATCAAAACAAAATGTTCCCCAATCCGTGACAGCCGCAGAGACAAATCCAATTATTTGTGTCTCATGTTGCAAATTTGTTCTAATGGTCGAAGTGAGAAAGTAAATAAACGCCTGCGAAGGGGAAACAAAAGAATGTGATTTCTAATTAACTTGAAAGAGGAACAGCAGGGCGACTTAGTAAACCCATCTTTCATCTGCTGCCTCAGACCACTCGTTTGTTTGTTGCACAATGTTGTCTTCAAGAGGGGCGGGAGGAGGAGTGTGTGTGGGGGGGATAACACTGCACTGCTTCCTTCCAAATGAAATGTCAACAGATTTAACAGCTCTGCGGAAGGAGCGCAGCGTTTTCCAGCGTTTTGTCGATTTTATTGTTCATTAAGCTTTGCTGCCCCCCCCCCCCCAAATCTTCTTCCACGTCCTCCTCTCCCACTTGTTCGAGGCTTCATTTGCAGCATCTTGGCTTTGAAGATCACAAAAGGCTGAGGCAATAATTGGGTTTGTGCAATTACAGCAGGCTTAATGAGAGAATTCAGGAGTTTGTCTTGCCCCTATCTCCAACTCTCCACACTCCACTAGTAGGCCAGCAACTGTCTCTCTCTCTCTCTCTCTTTCTCTCTTCCGCTGCCTATCTCTGAAGCGCGTTGATAAAGGAAGATGTTATCGGATATAAAGATGTGGTCAACACATTCATAACGCACATTCTGCATGCATACAAGGCCTGGATGATGGAGAGAGCAGATATGCTAATCACCTGCCTCAGACTGACTAGAAAGACAGAACAACAAAAACACAGAAAATAGAGAGAGAGAGAGAGAGAGAGAGAGAGAGAGAGAGAGAGGGCAAAAGAAGAAGAGATAAGCTACTCAACTAATCAAGTAATCAACTAATCAAAGAGTTTTGAGGACATTTAGGAGATCGGGA
This sequence comes from Lepomis macrochirus, assembly GCA_024633595.2. Classification (NCBI taxonomy): domain Eukaryota; kingdom Metazoa; phylum Chordata; class Actinopteri; order Centrarchiformes; family Centrarchidae; genus Lepomis; species Lepomis macrochirus. The sequence goes on along the minus strand of JALXJV020000024.1, from coordinate 7,579,435 downwards.
AAGGGCCATCTGCTCATATAACAAATTCTACAAAGTTGCAGATGTATTCAGATCATTTGTTGAGTAGAAGTACTAATACAATGTAAAAATACTCAATGACAAGTAAAAGTATCTGCCTTAACTAAATATATGAAAGTATTATCAACAAAATGTACTTCAAGTACCAAAAGTAAAAATACTTACTCTGCAGAAAAATTACCTCTATGATTGAGATGATCATATAAAACATTATCAAATGGTAAAACTGATTAGGTATAGGCATAGGCAGTGTTTTACTGCTGAAGCTGGTTGAGGTGGTGCTCATACTTATTTTACATACTTCACTATATATAGGTGTTTTAGAGGATCATTTTTCTAGCATTTGCTTTTTGTGAAATATAGGATAAGTTGACATCTTTGGGCCTCAAAATATTACATGAATTCAACCAGTTTAGCTGTAAAATGTCTCTTTGGTGGGACTGTTAACAACTGATGGACATCCTAAATGTGTCTTTTAGTAAGGGGAGCTACAATGCAAAATGCAACAAAAGTGGCCAGTGGCCACATTTCAGGACACCTTTGTTTGTTTGTTCATGTACTGAACACGTCTAGTAAAATCCACAGATTAATAGGAACTAAGAAGTCTAAAAGCTAAAACAGGTCCCTAATGATTTATGGGAGTCTCTTTCTAACTTCAGAAGTTAGATAAGTAAAGATAATTAGTTTTTCACCTGTTTGTTTGTTAACAAAGTATCTTAAATAGTTGCAGATTTAGCTGAAGTTTGGTGGACAGACTGCCCAAAGGATTTTAGCATTTTAGCTTAAGCTCTGGTGCTGGTGACATAAAGGAAAATGGGAAATGTTTTGCATTGAGTGTGCTGCCAGATGGGTATTTCTTTTATGTTGTCATTTGTTGTGACTCCTGAGTGGAAAGAACACTCTGGGTTGTTGAGGTAAATCACTTTTTACTTTGTGTGTGTGAAGCAAATAGAAAGTCCAGTTTTCCACTTCTTTGTATGCCATAATATACTTAAAAGTCCCCTGTTAAACAAGCAGAACTGATTTTTGGTGGAAACTTGATCTCTGAAGACAAACAAACCTTTAAAGAGCCTGCTGTTTTGCAAAGTGAAGATTTGGTTGGTTTCGCTTTTACCTTCTTAGCCGGATAATGATCTCAACCATATGAGGTTGAGCTCATACCCTTACTAATAATAGGCTCATTACACAGCACAATAACAGACAGTCAGAGATACATAGCACGCTCATTAACACAAATCAAGCCTTTAGCAAAGAACATTATGAATCTGTTTAAACCTGCAGTGCTGCGTAAACTGTAGAGCTCGTGGTCCATGTACAATATTACCAAATCATTACTCATTACCTAATAAGATAGTTCACTTATTATATACTTACAGGCAAGGTAATGCATGCAGTGGGTGTACAATGAATAAAGACCAATGGGGGTTTATTTCATAAAATTACAACTTAATGCTTTTATTTCATTGAGTTACATAATAATCACCCAGATAAGAGTCCTGTAATGCAATTATGGAGATGCATGATAAGTTAATATTTGTAGGGAATATTTGTTTTTGTTAGTTCTTGCCTTTCATCGACCATATTTTCAATTTAGTGAGTCAATATATCTATTTATTTTAGTTTGTTCGGTGAACCCTCTATATTGTTGGTTAGGAAATATGTGAGCACTAACAAACTATGTGACGTATGTGAAGTACAAAGTTCTAGGCACTGTCATTTACTACTGCCCCTTGCATTAACACCTATTGATGGATGCTGCTCTTTCAACTTTTTCTCCTCCAATCACATCACTGAATGCTTTATTCAAAGTAACCTATTACTACATGTGAATAGATTCCCGAGGGTGACAGGAGTGTAAAGAACACAGATGCTTAACCAGCTGTTACTACAGTTAGCTACGGGACACATCTGTGGGATGTGTGTATGTGTGTGTGTGTCTGTGCATCCACCAACCTGTATATCTATGAGTTCCTTTGCTATCCGTGAAGTCAACTGTGAGTTTTTATCCTGACAGGGGATGTGCAACTTCTGAAGCACAGAAAAACACACACATTTTAATAACTGAATCGGCTCTGTGTCCACTTGGTACAATATAAATTACGAGAACATAGAGAACATAAAGTAAACATAATACAATATTAAAACAAGAAGCCACAGGGTTCTGTCAACCTTCTAAAGATTAAACTGTCCATGTGGTCACAAGAGACAGTGAGCCTCATTCATCAAAAACTAAGCTTCTAAAAGTTTTTAAACTACTCACATAACTACTTTGTATTAAAATGTACCATATCAAATATTTAATCAAATAAAGACAGAATTTTTTAACAGCGTAAGTGCATTAAAAGGAGGCTCAAGATAGAAAGTCCAACTTCCTTTATGGTAAGTTATCAAGGCAAAATGGGAAGACTTAAAGGTTCAGTGTGTAATATTTCTAAGGATTTATTGACAGAAATGAAATATAAGATCCATAACTATGTAATTAGTGGCATATGAATACCTTACATAATGAACAGTATGTTTTTATTACCTTAGAATGAGCCATTTCTATCTACATACACCGCGGCTTTCCTTACATGGAGGTCGCCATGTTGCATTGCCATATTTCTACAGTAACCAAAAACAGAGAAATGGCTCTACATTACTACGCTGTTGTTCTTGTTTTTGTATAATTCCAGCAGAATAGATGTTTGTCACTATGTTGAATGCTTATGAAGAAGAAGAATAGGAAATAAGAAGAAGAAGAAGAAGAAGAAGAAGAAGAACTGAAGCGAAATTTGAACAAATGGAGAACTACATGTATTATTTAGCATGAGCCGACGGAGCGTGAATCTTCATTGTCAAAGAAGCAAACACACAATGAAGCCAGACGAAGTAGGGACAGATGCAGACAGATGACGACAGAAATCACAGATATAAACATCAGTGTGGATTTTTCCACATGGAAGACGCTGATGTGGGACAAATGTTTTCAAAGAGGTGCTGCCTGTTTTCTGCTGGACAGGTAATTAAGTTAGTCCAACTTTAGCAACGCAAATGAAAAAACTGTTGTTTGATAGCTTTAGCTAGAAGGCCATAAGCTTTAGCTAGAAGGCCATAATCACAGAGAGAAGTAACATGTTTCCCTTGCAGGGGAAACAGTTGGATTAGTTTCAAATCTATTCTCCAGTGCTGTGTTTTGGCTTTGCTACGTGGACAGAAACATTACAGAGACAATCAGCTAATGAATAATATTGGTAATAAAACATACATACAGTACATACAGCATGGATGGTCAGATCAGCCAGCTAAACATCACATATTACTCCGCTGGTGGAAAAAATATTATATTTTTTTTTTTACCGCCAACAGCGTTATGATAACAAGACCATGTGCCTATCAAGTGACCAACAGTGCTTACTTTCAGAATTTGCATTAAAATTAAAATGTATTTGTTTGTATGCCATTGCTTTGCTAATATGCACACAAAGGTGTAATTTGATTATTGGTAGATGCTCATTAAAACATTGCACCATTTGCTAAAATTATGACTAGTACTAGTTTGTGTTTCTACTGTATTTCCAAAAATTTTAAAAAGACATTTTGGTAAGATTTGCAGATTGCTTATTTAACTGAACAAAGTGGAGAGGAGCCTTGATCCTCACATGCTTTTGTAAACTTCATCTATTATATGGTTTATAGTGCACTGTACGGCACAGAAACAATGATTCTTACATTTTCCTGTTACCTGTCAGTGGTCATACTTGCAATTGATTAAATACTTTTTGGGATGTTCTTCATTTACTTTGGTATGTACAGGAGTATGCCACATCATGTAGCACTGCATTTCTTGATGTTGCTGTTGTTTAATGAACAATTAACAATAATTTTCACCGCAAGTGATAGAAACCAAAAGAGAGCACATTGTCATTGACTAAACTAGGCTTTAAATATGCAATGATAAAGTTATTGCATATTTAAACATAGGATAAAATAAAGGCAGTGACAAAGGTCATTCTTTAAACCCCAAATATTTGTTTTTCATTTTATCTTTCTATTTATTTAATCATTTAGCTCTAAGGGATACACCACAACCCATTAAATACAGTATTCATATAATTTCACATAATTGGCTTTGGTTTATATAAGTGAAGTGATATATACAGAATGTGTTTGTCCCCCGGTCTTTCTTACCTCTTCCTGGTAAACAATGTGTCCTATGGGGCAGATCATGCAGGCAGTACCGGAGCCAAACATCTCTTTGACCCGCTGCTGCTTCAGAGCATCGCACAGCTGGCTCATGGTCAGGTAGCGCTCTGTCACCTTAAACTCACCCTGGGAAGAGAAGAGAGCAGAAAAAGACCAGAGCAAATGCGATGCCTAATTTGGAATATTAATCCATGCAAGTTGACCTCTACGGTTTTGTCTTTCTCACCCATTTCTGAGTGAGTTCCAGGATGCTTTGTCGCGTTACTCCTGGGAGTATGATACCGTCCAGTGGTGGAGTTGCAAGTTCCTCCTCTAATAAAGATAAGATAAATTAATGAATGAAAAAACAAAACATATAAACTATATAACTGGAGATGCTGTGTGCCATAATGTTGTAGTGACATTGTTCTGCCAGCAGAGGACAAATTTGTAAAACATTTTGTATCCAAAGCACATTACATTTGCATCTGTGGTGCAAATGGAAGTTGAACCAACAACCCCTTTCACCTCTTGTCCACCTTCCACTTTCCCTACAGCACAGCAAAACAGCCCGTGATTAACCAGTTGGGTTTCTGGTAGTGCGACTAACCTCCATCCTCATTTATCCAGTGCAGGAAGATGTTCATGGTTCCTGCCTCAGTGATCTGGTGGTCTTCTCCATACAGCCACAGCACCTGTTGACACCCATAATCCGCTGCTTCGTACTGAGCGGACAAAGAACATCCGTAGTTCCTGCAGAAATCCAAATCAACAATTGCAATCTGTGATGACTCTAGTGTTCATGGAGCAACAGTAAAAGTGAGAAATGTATACATTTAACCTCCTGTCCCTATTGTGTATGTTGTTGGAGTTGAGTGAATTAATTGATTATCAGTGAATAAAAACTAAAACATGCATACAGTGTGTGTCTACCCACCCTCCCATCTTGCAGTCTCCAGTTCCTCCTTTCCAGGCCCGTGTGTACTTTGTGTCGGCCCACAAAGACAGGGCTTCAGCGTCATTGTTGAAGTAAGGTCCAGCTTGACACAAGATCACATACAGCAAGGCACGGGCAGGCTTCTTTACACCCAGAGAGGGCTACCATGGACACATAAACCCATAGCAATGTATTTAAAACAAAAGAAACCTTCTGCCTCCACAAATTACTGCAGCACTTCACAATCCTCCTTACCTCGGTGCTAATAAACGTCGGCCTGATGTACAGACAGGCTGAGTCTGAGTGAGGAACCCAGTCCTGGTCAATCTCTACCAGTCGCTTGATGCACTCCAGCAACTCTGACTGATCAAAGGCCTGGTGGAGGGAGAGAAGTGGAGAAAGAGAGAGATTAGGAGAGTGGAGTGGGAGAAAAGACAAGAAAAGAACAGAGGGTGGCTGTGGCACTGAAATATCAGAAGTGGAAGACTGAGAACTTGAAGTTACAAGTCTAAAAACTAAAAACACACTTATTTGTACATCACTGTCAACCATCCTTTCACCCACCCATCCATCCACTCATTCCTCACATCCATCTTACAGGTAGACAAGCTCTCCTAGCAGAGTTGGACATGCGGTTCATGTTGAGCATCGGTCTGAAGAGACGCAGTCGGTCATCATCCCCACGGTAGACCTTCAAGCCTTCAAACAGCTAGTGAGAATAGATGAAAAACAACATAAAGGAACTAAATAAAGGTAACATATATATAGATTACAAAATTTTCTGTAATTACTCTATTCATCTTAACGTGTTATTGTCATACACCTTGTTTTAAATTTTAAATATATTTAACAACCATGAGTAGCATTTCCTGATGATAGGGTTATGGGATTTTAGAAATACTGAGGTGTTGACCCCATCGACACACAAAAATAGGGCTCATCATTCTGTTTTTCAATATTTTGTTTTGTAAATTGTTATATACAGCAGCAGATCTTTCAAGGGAATCCTTCCAAAAGTCAGCAATTGTTTACAAACTCAACTAAACTAGGAAATGATTAGGAGATTACATGACCATATAATACTGCATTGCAGGTTTATTTTCCAAAATGAAAGTCTAAATGCTGCCAAGAATACAATTCTGGTGGTGAAATACTAATTTATTTATTTATTTAAAGGATCCTGGGTCTAATACACTGGAAATGTGCCTGTAAAACACCCACCATGTGTTACTAGGTTGCTAAAACACTTAAATTTCGAGAAAAAAAAAAAGGACATGACTTCAGAGTGGTCAATGGCAGCCTGGTTAAGATTCTAGTTGGGTTCTTCTGGTGTCTTTAAGCTGATGATACACGGAGCAACTTTTAGAGCAATGGTGCTGGGCAATGTTGCCGTCACTGATATTGAGTAAAGATTACTACCGTAATCCCTTTCCACCAACACCCCGCCCACCAACCGCCCCTCACCGCCAATATCCGTTCTAAACATAGTCGAACTTGCCACCAGTAAGATTGCCCACCAGCATTGCTCAAAAAGTTGCCCTTTGTATCAGCTTTAGGTATTCTTCTCATTTGATGAATACCCACTACACTGCTATATCAATACCATACCACACACATCTATGTCATGTTCCCATGATTCTGTGTACAACCATAATTTACTGTTAAAAAATAGGGCAAGTTGATTAGTTTTCACGTAGTTAGATGGTTTTGGGTTTTGAATATGCTGAAACCTTCATCCAGGCTTTTATTTTGCCCCGTCCTGACTAAACTCCTTGTACTGCAGTGAGACCAGTCAAGTCAGTGTCCTGATAGAATGTAACACAAGAAGATTAAGCTAAGAAAATAAAGGAAGAAAGTAAGGCGAAAGTTCCTGGTCAGTGTACCTGTATGCCATAGTGCAGTGACGAACAGGCTGGGTGAAGTGAAAGGTTCCCAAAGGCCTTGATGAGCGGAACCTGCCAGCCCTCAGTTGCACTCCACTCTATGGTTAGCATGTGGTCTGTGAAGACGGTCCCAAAGGCAAACGTGTCCTGTTTGGTCTTTGGAGTGGAGGACAGCTGGATAACCAGATCAGCTGCCTGGTTACAAAAACACAGAACAGAACAGCAGAGCAAACTGTGACATCTTAGAAGAATCTACATGTTTTATGCACGAATCCAGCCTGTATCCACCTTTTTATTTTTGGAGCACTGACTAATTAGCTTCAAGAAATCTAATTTCATCTTCCTCCTCAACTTGCTCCATTTTACTTTTGCCTCCTCTGAATAGTTCAAGCAGCAACAGACCTATCTACCTCTGACCCAAACAAAACATAGAGGACAGAGGGGCTGTTGAGGCCTGCCACGAAATGCAGTGCCTCTTTCAAGTCATCGGTGTTCACATATTTATTTATAATTTAACAGAAGAAAGAGTGGAGCCAGTGTCTTCTTTCTCCATCTCTGCCTGTTTTTGTCACCCCCTCTGTAATGCTGCTTAGATTTGTCCTGTGTCCTGAATAGGCTAAGCGCAAGAGCTGGAAGTTTCTGCAATGGCAGCGCAGTTTGTTTCCATTTCAGGAGTCTTCTTATTTAAGATTCTCTTCACACAGCTGAAGAGCTCTTTAGGTTTGGGTTGTTGAGAAGCAACTTTTGAAACAGTCTCCTGAAACAGCAGACTCGCTCTGTTTGTTGCCTGTCTTCATGCTCGTCTGGGTGGATGGACCGTAAGCAGCTTGGCTTTTGTTTTTTATTGAAGGATATAATATATATATATAGAGTATACAGCTTGGATTACAGTCATCAGAAGAATAACAACCTTTTTTAGTGCAGTAGGGCTGACAATGTGGTCGAGAAGTTGGTAGAGACCAAAAACAAAGCTACAGCTGCTGGAACATTGACAGTGTGACAGATAATTCAAAGATTGATATCAGACCAGTGACACAACACAAAGGACACCAAGACATACAGAAAGGAACTGTTCACAAAAACAGAGTGATACTTTATTTATATATATTTAGATACAGAAAAGAAACATCATCAAATTAGCATTGAAAGGGCTTGAATCTGAGTCATCCAGTCTCTGAGTCGAGTATGTCCTCATACTGCATTTATGATGCTACAGCAACAGCAGGTTGAGAAATATGTGTCACATTTATCAAGAACAAGCGCTGTCCTTTCCTGCTGTTCTGAAAGACAAGAGTTATGTGATCCTTCTTTTAAAGAAACATCTCTTTCTGGTCTGCCATTCAGTTAGCTATCAGTTCCAGTTGGCTGGGATTAGACTGGCTCTTCATCCCCTCCCTTCTAGTGCAGAAGGTTGCTTGTGCAATAATCCCAGATTACAGTAGGTCTACACCATGTGAAAGTGGTCAGAGTTAGGCATTTTTTTCTAATGGATATTTGTATTTGTCTGTGATCATATTCTCTGTGTTATGTCTAATGCCCATATGAATATTAAACAATCTCACTGTTTTATTGTTTAATTTTTTTCCCGTTGTTGTTTTATTTTTTACTCATTCATTTGCTGTTACTGTTTTTGTACCTTCTCCAAACCAAAGCCAACACTCATCCTAGTAAGTGTGCGTTTGTGTGGATGTGCGTGTCTGCATATATCCACCCTAATCTCTATCTGAGCCTGCTGTCTATTGCCCGGGCGTTCAGGGTCAGAAAACAAACAAAGCTGCAGCTACTTAGCGTGAGCTGGGAAAGTGGATTCTGCTCGGCAGGCTGCACCAGGAGGAAGAGGCGAACGGGAGTGGACACTGGTCGTGTGCCCCTTCCCCCTCCCACCCCCCAAAATGGCGACAAAATGGACATTATTCTATTTAAAGAGCAGTCGAGAACCAAATCAAACACCTTAGAAACAGTTCAGTCGGGTTGACAGCAAGTGGACGTTTTTAGTTTTTCATCTGTTTGTTGTCACAATAAGAACACTGTTGAATGACTGGGGCTCTCAAGGCCTTTCACTGCTGCTCTTGGCAGCATGAGAACTCGAAGCAGTGCTGGAATATCTTCTATGTGGAGCAACAGGGGGGATTTTTAAGTATCAGGAAGCCAAGGAATCATCAAGATGCTGCAGCAGGAGCAGCCACTGAGGGTAGGTGCTCATAAAGTATATGGGCATTTAAACAGTGGCCCTTACTAACATCTATTGAAGTTTAGCGCCATCTATTCACAAAACAAACAGCAACGACACAAATAACTTGTTTCAGTACCTTAAAGCTTGGAATGATGTTGTCAGCCATTGAGTCGGTGGAATTGTAGCCGCTTCCCTGAAAACAATTTGACCTGTGTTAGCACTGCATTAGGAAGGTGTAACAGGAGGGGTATGATCTGCTGAACAGGATCTAGTAGAGTCTGCTTTTGTCAGTAAACTCTACAATCCTCACTTCACATGGCTGATTAAGAGTTTACATTATATTCATACAGCAAACATATTCCTATTGAAACAAAGTGCTGTGAGACCCTACGACCATGTTTGGTACTTTGGAGTATTGTGAATGTTGGTAAACTAAAACAGTCATTAAGTTTCAACTCAATTGTGTAACATTTTTTATTGATCACTACAGCTCCTTTTCTATGATTGCAGGTGAAATGCAGGTGTAACTAAAAAAAGGGTGACACAATAGCTTTATATGATAAGTGACACTGCATAACAGTCCAGGAGTCTTGAGTAGCTTTATGCGTCAAAAAAACAAACATTTGGCTGTTCTAATATAGGCAGTTAATATAGTGTTTTCATACTTAACGCCAGATTAAAGTACAACCCGTGTCACCAATATTTAGCCATGCACGCACACGTAGCCGTAGTCAGTATTGTAGGGCAAGTTACCTTCAAAGCAGGAGAAACGCCTGACCAAAACGGTGCTCTAGTGAAAATTAAACCGTCTGTGCAGCTTCAAGTCCTCCCTGCTAAACCGCTTACTGACTGATCAGGCTGAAACCAGTCCCATCATCACCCTGCTGTCATGAGACCAAACATCCAAATTAACCCAATTAATATGACTGACTACACTGACTTGCTTTAAAGTACGTCAGTGGGCACAGTGTCAGCGTGTCCCTGTCTAATAATAATAAAATATTGCTTTTTTTGTCTTTGTGTAAGTTTATTTCACATACTTAATATGCAATATAGAACCTTCTTTGTGAGTGTGGTGAGGCGTAGGCTACTTCTAGTTGAGACACAGAAAAAGAGGCGTGCGACGTGTACAAACTTAAAACAATTTCTACAAGTTTTTTGGACTTACAGCGCCATAAAGGATGAATATCCTTTATAAATGAATATGAATGCTGTAACGTTGGGTGCTGTGCCTCCTTGAAACCGCTGGGAGGGAGTGCCGGCTAGTTTTTCGAGTCGTGAACACCCACTGAGATTTTAACTCTTTCTGTCTCGAGAGCTGGGCTTCAAACTACCTGTGCGCGTGCTCTGTGTGTGCGTCTGGACAGTTGGCCAAACATTTCGTCGTGGATATTTGCTCATACACGCTTTACAAGGTAACAACAATATATATATATATTTATATCCTGCTAGCAGACAAAGGCTTTTTTAATAGAGTAACACAAAAGGTAGGGTCTTTTTAGACTTGGTGGTCAGGTGCATATGTTTGTATCAGGAAAATTTTGCCGTCGAGTCGCTGGCGAAAATTGTTTTAAGTGTTCGTGTAGTGTGACTGTCTTAGCCGGATACTCCAAAGCTGTTTTAGCTTTGGGCTTAAAGAGGAGTTTATTCTGCAAATACAGTAATACAATTAAATTTTCAATTTTCAGCTGCACGGAATTTTATATTTACAGGCATAATTGCGTAAACAAACTCTTTGAATTAATTAGCTCGTTTGCACACCTGGAGCCAAAGTAGGTGATGCTTTGAATCACATTTCCTTTAGTGTTTCCACACTGAGAAGCGATGATTTCAAGTCTGAAACCTTGTGGACTTGTTTGGAAGTGCAGTAATTCTATGGACTCTTTTCATAACTTAGTGTTTGGTCCATTATTAAGCGGTTTGTTTGGTAGGTTAGGTATGTTATAATTTAATAACCCATCTAACCCTCTTTTCTTTCCTCTCCTTCTTCTTATATTCAGTCTTTCTTTGCCTCCTGCTTGTTTGACAGTTCTCAACACAATACCTCTCATGATAGGAATGTATAACTATTTGGCATTAGGTGATTTGTATCATCCCATAGCTGTCTGTTTGTCATATTTGGCTTCTCCATATTAATTTGAAATACCCTCAAGTATTCTATGTATGCTTGACATTTATTGTATTTCCACACTGCAGCTCTACCTGCTCATTTCCTGCCTCTAAAGTTGGTGTTAGTCCAACCAGGGAAAACAGTCCTGTACAGAGTGAATGTGCCAGTTATCTAGTACATCTTGGTGTTATGCTATGTAGTGTACCGGATACAACCAGGACTTTTAAAAATAAACTAAATATTGTCTGCTTCTCTCTCCTCAGACTTCAGCCGCTCCTCGAGCCAGGAAGCCAGCACTGCAGCCCTGCGATCAGCAACATGGACTACTTCACGCCCCAGCCAAATCGTCGCCACAACCCCGTGGACAGCATTTGCCGCAAACTGCAGACCATTCAGTGGCGTGGTGATCGAGAGCCCCATTCACCTTTCCAGATTCCCAAACTCTCCTCCAGCAATTACGACAGCCCACAGTGTGGCCTCAGGCAAAACCTGGAAGCCATCCTGAAGAAAGGGGCCCTCCACAGAGATGAGGGGGAGAGGGGGAAGGAAAGAGTGAAGGAGAAGGTGAAAGGGATGGGTATGCCGAGCTCTTCAGCTTTCCGGAGGATCAGCCAGGGTTCTTCTGTCCCTCTGTCCACCCCTTCCACTCCAGCATGCAATCCCGCCACGCCAACTAATGTTACATACACCATCACAAGCACTCTGGGAGAGAGGAGAGGTGCAGATGGGAGTGATTTAAGACACGTTAAGAAATGGCAGACGTACTGTTCGACGCCCACAGGCCAATCCAAAGACTCCCCTTACTTTACATTCACACGAGGACCTCAGTCGGTGCAGCCCGAGAGCGAGAGGTCGAGCAGGAGCCCGCCTCTGTCTCGTACCTTCACCCCAAACCACAGCACCCTCTCGTACAACCTCAACTTCTGCTCAGCGGGCACAGGGAACCCAACAGAGTGTGAGCTTCCCTACCCAGCTCTGGTGGTGAAAAGACTGTCTATGGGAGATGGAGGTAGGGAGGAGTGGCTGCTGGCCTGCTGGGATGTACAGGTGGTTGTAGCAGCGTACTTGCCATGAACGCAACATGCTTTAAGTGTGCAAATTCATTTTTGACCTTAGGAACAGTAGTTTGACAATAAAATGAACTAAAAGTACACTTAACTATCTTTTTTTCCAGAGCTTTCCGTCACCGCTGTTATGTCTTCCGCTTTATTCCTTCAAAGTGAAGCTTTTATTATTAAGATTTTTTTAAAAACAGGAAATCTGAACAAGGAGAGGGAGCATGCAGCTACTTTATAAAATGGACGAATAAATAGACTTTACTGCAAACTAACAATTTGGGCAAAGACTTAAAAACCATGAAAATTTCAAGTATAAGTTTACTTCCAGAAGAACAAAATTGCTGCTGAAAAGGTTATTAGATAAAGGAAAACAATTTCCCAAGGGTTGCAGAACTCCATTGTCTACAAAAACTTCGGCCATCCTGTGTTTTCTTTTTTTGAGGCTTAGAGTAGGTTCTGTCCTGTCTTGAAGTCTGTCTGTGTCAAAAAGTAGTTAAAACCTGTATTATTTGAGTTTGTTTTCAATTACTACATTGAAACTAGGTTAATCAATTGACCACTGCAAACCGGGGGGATTTGTATTCTAGCATTAAAAAAAAACAGGTTATGGCCCAGAGAGTGAAAAGAACAAAGGTTAATGGGGTCACAGCTGCTAGTTACTTTGTAGCCCCTAACTAACTTGCCTTTTGTAACTTTGTAATGAATAGTGTGTCTGGTCATCATAACCATTACATTTGTTGCTGTGCCTGAAGAAAAATGTATCATGTGCTTGCTTTGCTATGCAACTCAATGCACTCTGTGTTTGGTGTGTCTGTGTGTTGCATTGTATTGTTCAGGATCCTCAGAGACCTCTGAAAACAGGAAGGAGAATATGGCAGAAATCAGTCTCATTTGTGAGGAGAATCTGCTAGATACCATCTTCCATGCCTGTGACACCCAGCGCCGAGGTACGCCCACACAAACAAACAAACACACAGTTTCATGTGTGTCATTAACGGTTGGGTCTCGCATTTCAGCCTTCCAGTAAGCTGAATACGGCAGCCCCATGATGAATTATAACTTATCATTGAGCATAGTATGACAGTGTGTTTTTCTCTGTTGAGGTAATTCCCTTAGTTTGCAACGGTCATACAGTATGTGTATTGTCTGTGTCTTCCTGTTGTGCCTTCTAGCATTAACAACACAAATCTCTCTATTTATCTCAGTATCCTTTAAGTTTTCTCATCTGTTCAGAGGCGCATGTTGTCTCAACATTTTAAATGCTTTTCTGTGAGGGAACTATCTTGCGCAGCAAAGGTATGGGATGTGGAGTCTTTAAAGAAGTGTGGAGGAGTTAGTAATCTTTTTATTTTTTGTAATTGTCACTGGCTTTTTATCTGGATATTTGTTAAGCCTATTTTACTAACGCTTTTTTCTTTTTCTTTTAAAAAGAAGATTGTTTTTTTGTTATGTAAAAATAATTTAAACAGTGGTTGAATGTTTTAATCACACTATTGCTGTGGAAATATAGGAATTATTCTAATTTAATATTATGTTCTGTAGTATATTAAATTTAACAGTTTCGAAGAAAAGTACCATATGTAGACATGTGAAAATAGATATAGTACATGCAGCCCTGCTGGCGGTTGAGTTTTAGTGAGGAAAAGTATTTAAACCAGAGTCTGCTGAATAAATTGAAGATAAGATAATGCACTGACTCACATCTTCTTTTAATGTTATTCAATATTTTTTAGGGTAAAGAAAACAAGTCCACAGTTTAGACTGCTGCTATAATAAATGTGAAGTCAGCATTGAGAAATGTGTGTCTGTGTGGGTGGGTGGGGGCCGGGGTGTAACCGCGATTCATACAGACACAATGGCTACGTTCAGACTGCAGGCCAATGTGACCCAAAGCCGATTTTATTTATTTATTTTTTTTGCCCATATGTGACTCAGATCTGATCTTTTTATGACCATGTGAACAGACTAAGTCACATGGAATCAGATTTTTTCCAGTTCGGAATTGGGCCACTTCCATATGTGGTCCAAATCCCATACAGATCGGATCTTTTTAAATGCAACCTCAGTCCGGACACTCAGGTCACATTTGATGCGACTTTGACGTCACTGTAGAGCAGCAGTTCCGCTGTAGACGGAGCCGCCTTGAATGAAAAAGCTCCACAAAAAGCCATTATTAAACATTTGGCTCTCTTACCTCGCTATAATCTGCTCACAAATTTCCTTTCTTATACCTAAAATCCACCGGACCGGGGCTCTCTTCTGAGTTACGTGCATTCTGCAGTCTGAACTTAGCTATGATTACTGCTTTTGCTGTCTACATCTATAACCCAAGAAAGACAGAAGAAGTGCTTAGGCTATAAAAGTAAAGTAAAACAAACACATGACAGTTCTAATATGGTCTGATTATCTAAAATATCAGAGAATATGTTTGTCTGTGTTAATTTCATCTTCCAGGTAAAGTATACGTGTCTCACATTGTGGACTACCTGCGACACACCACCAGTCGCAGCTCAGAGGACAGTGGACTGGAAGAACTTTGCAACATGCTCGATCCAGAACACAAAGACGTCTCCATTGACCTGGACACGTATCATGCTGTCATGAGAGAGTGGATTGATGACTGCCGCAACAATGGGTACTGAAAAGCAGATGTTATGAATTAAGGGTTTTATTCCAAAATGTTGATACCTTAAGCACATTATCCTTTATTTAGAAATGAGAAATTTCAGGTCAGTTTTTGAAATGGTTTTGAATCCAGGTCCTACAGGCATGTTTTGTTACTACAGTATAAGCTGCGAGATTCCTATGTGTGGAAGGAAGAGAAAATTACCATGCTATAAACTGTAATAGATTAACATTCATTAAGTATCAAGGTGAGTGGGGTGCCAAAGGTGAGCTTGTTTTCTTGAACCATCAAATGCAAGTATGACCAGATATCACTTTTATAATTTGTTTTTTGTGTGTTACTATCTATTTTGTGTTGGCAAATTTTGTAATGAATATCTGATCTGTGTGTAAATTTTGTTTCTGTTTCTGTCTACACATTTGCAGAGATTCCAACGTTAGTCTGTAATGTGGCAGAGGATGGCTTGCACCATCTTTACCAGTCCTGTGTATTCATTTTAGCTTTTCAGAGAAGAGCCACTCATATATTCTATTTGAGTCATACAAGTAGATACTGTGTAGGCGGGTTATGTATCGGATGAGAAATGACCCCCTTCCCCGCCTGTCATGTCTATATCAAATGTTGACACCTCTGATCTATATTCATCTAACTATCCATCTATCCATCCATCCATCTAGACAAATCTTTAAGACATGATGCATCCTGACCATTATGTTCAGGTGTTTAAAACTTGGCCTGCTGGGTGAGCTGTGAATAATGCTAAAAAATTCAAACTTTGAAGGGGCTGTATCTGCTGCAATAGAGCTCCAATTTTGGTGATGATGCATCTTGTTACTGATTAACAAGTCCCAGAGTCCAGTGTAGGTGAAGACATGCTTATATGCAGTATATTAAGTGGCTTACCACACACTAGTATAACTGTGAGTAACGACTGTGCTGCAGCCAATGAGCTCTCTTTGCAGGACATCCAGGATGTGTTCAGGCTGAGCACAGAGCTGTTTTTAGTGCTCAATGTACCAGGCACCAAAAATAAAACACTTGTGAAACATGTTTTCAGGAGTCCAAAAGCAGCAGCACTGTGCAGGACTGCCAAATCCTAGAAAAAAATCATTAAAGTAATCTATCATGCGCATTTTGATGTTTGATATCTTTGTTGTATCTCAGGGAAGAACCAACAGAGGACATCACTCAGGACTCAGTCAAACTCAGAGATAGCCTGGCTGGTGAGTGTGTGTATAAGCATGTTTCCTTGTATTGTACAGGCATAACTTAGGCTTTAATAATTTTTGTGTGTTTTGCATATGTGTGTGTGTTTTAGCCAAGAGATCCATGCTGCTCAATATGACCTCCGGAAGCTTGGAGGCCTTTGGAGGGGAAGCATCCAGAGCAGAATTGTAAGTGATATGTGGCCCGATCGAGCCAGTGAGTTGCTAGTTCAACAGTCTTGATGTTACTTTTTACTGGCTCCAGGCCATCAGGGCCCTGTATAGTAATATCATAATGCCATGTCTGAAAATTTAAATAATTAATGAAGTGACCACTACATAAACTCTGCACAATCTCCCTCTCAATTTGGAGATACATGCATCAATCCTGCTGCTTTGTGATGGCCACAGCTATTTAATAAAGTCAAAGCAAAGGATCCTACATTCTGCGTTTGTTTGGTCTGCTTTCAGACAGTGTCTGATAGCAAATGTTTCAAGCCAAAGGTGTGAGATTTTGCAATGCTGTGATACTGAATGAGATGGATCTAGGTTCTGATAGTGTGTTTTTGATGCAAGGAGGTGGAGCTTTAACCCCTGCCTATTTACGTGTGTTTCTGTCCTCAGTGAGACATCAGAGCTGGTGTATTGTGTTGCCGACCTTCAGATGAGCAACCAAAAGCTTGAGGAGGAGGTGAAGAAGCTGAAGCAGGTGGTGGAGAGCATGGAAGACAGCAACCAGAAGCTAGCAGAGGAGAACGAGGAGCTACGCAATCAAGCCAGGACGTAAGATGGCCGTGACTATGGCAGTTTCATCCCTCACAAAAGTGCTCTATGGTGTCCCTCAGGGTTCAATTCTAGGTCCCATTCTATTCTACATCTATATGCTTCACTTCAATAATATTGTCCGCAATGTACAATTACACTATCACGCTAATGACACACAACTCTATATTCCAATTAGACCCGGTGACCAAGCTAACATTTCAACCCTTCACAAATGCCTTGCTGAAATAAATTACTGAATGTCACACAACTTCCTACAACATCATCTTACAAAATATAATGTCACTGCACTTGGTCCCAAAGCTCATAAAACTCAAATCCTGTAAAACCTAGGGGAACTAGCAACTTATGCTAAGCCTTTGACCAGAAATCCTGGTGGTAGTATTTGGAGTTGTGTTTTGAACCCAACGTAAAGAAACTTGTTGAGTTATGTTTTTATCATTTAAGAAATATGGTCAAGATTATGGCTGTTATTTCAGCCACAGATCTAGGGAAACTTATCCTTGCCTTTATCTCCTCCCACCTTGATTATTGGAACTCCTTTTTATACCTGTCTCAGTCAGAAATCAATTTTTTGCCTACAATTGGTCCAAAATGCTAAGCTCGGCTTCTGTCTTGCTGCAGAAAATGTGACCATATCACCCCAGTTTTAGCATCCTTGCAATAGCTGCCTGTTTCTGTTAGGATTAAATTTAAGTACTTTTAAAGTACTTTTATCGTAAGTACTTTTAAAACCAGGCATGGGCTAGCACCGTCATATATATCTCTGAGCTTTTATCCCACAGACTAAGATCCCCTGGCATGCAAATATACAGCATAGGTTTATTGGAGTACACAGTGGTTTGTTGACTTCCATCTCTGTCCTCTTGCACAGTAATCAGCAGCTGGCCCAGAAGGAGAAGATGCTGAAGGAGGAGGTGGAGGAGATGAAGGCCACTCTGAGCTGTACAGAGGAAGGCAGAGCTCGTGCCTCTGCACACAGCAAACATGTGGTCAGTCAAATGATTAAAAAAAAGAAAAACAGTACATAAAGGATCTGTAAAAATGCATTTTTCTTGCATCCTTAAAGTCAAACAGATGGCATATGTCTGTTTTTTTTACTGGTTTATTCTGCTACACTATGTTTAGACATTTGTAGCTGAAATTGAAGTATTGCAGATCAAAAAGTCAAAGCAACTGTTTTGACCCCATGTAGATTAAAATGGAAATCCTTGGCATTCAGTGTGGACTACTAACTAGCATTGCATCTTATGGCTGGAAAATAGAGCCATGTCTTAGTTTTTCCTTTGTATTGCGTTGCAGGAATTTCATTAGACAACCACATCCCCCTTCTAAAATAATATGTTTTTGAAAATAATTTTAAATTTAGTGAAAGGTAAATGACTTGACTTATAAAGGTGTTTCAGCCAGATATTTTTGCACAAACAATTTTGCAACATGAGGTCCGGATGTATAAAGGTCATACGTCAACTGAGAAAATGTTCGGCACCATTAGAAAAATTATTGAAGCTTTAAACAAAGTCCTACTGTCTCAGCCACAGTTGGCACTTCCACAATAAAGTCCACATCCCAAATTTAATTTAATTTAAATATGAAATGGTGAAATTCTTTAAATTATTCAACAACGTATTACACACATTTTTCAATATCTTAAAGAATTTTGGTAGAATGGTACTTAATGTCAATAATTTTAATAAAGTTAAGCAGAATGTAATAGAATGTAATAGAGCAAAATGTTTTTTTCTTTTCAGGAAAGAGAAAACCAGAGTCTTATTGCCAAGATTGCTTCTCTTCAGGAAGAGGTACTTCACTGTCCACAGAGGACTTTTGTCAGAGGAGTTGACTGTTAAATCAATGATCTGATTTCACAGGGAATCAGTAGTACTTACCCATTCATAGATAGCTTACAGGGAGTTTATTGTAAGTTTGTTCATAAAAGCATGTCACCAGCTGCCCTTTCTCCCATCTGATGGCTCCACAGAACTTCAAGGTCACCATGGAGACAGACGAGCTTCAGAGGAGAATAGCAGAGCTGTGTGACATTAACTCTGACCTTCAGGTACCTTAACTATCTATCCAAAAAATATTTTTTTGGATAGATAGCCATAGATAGATTTGCCACAAAATGGCCGCATGGTAAATCTGCTTCAGCCACATCAGAAATACCCTGTAGACCGTGCTGCCATTATACTGTGCTTCCTTAATTTTGCTGTATATACATGTCCTTTTCAGGTACAGATTCACTCTTTTGATGCCGTTGTCAGTGACAAAGAAGCTGTGATACTAGAGGTCAGTGCATTATCTTGTTATCTTGAATTCATTCAGTAGACTCTGGTTCTACTTCTACTTCTTATTCTATTCTATTCTATCTTAAAAATTATTAAACTCAAACTGGTCTTGTGTTTACCTTCTACAGAAGAGCAGACAGATAAATGAGCTTAAGTCAGCAGTGGAGGAATACTCCTCCATCACAGAGGTCAGTGTGTTTAACTTCACATCAAAATTTTGTTTCACTTTCTACGCAACAACCCCAACTACTTTCTCATAGATGCTCTTTTACTGCTTTCACATGTTCCTAATCTCTTTGCCTGCTTTTGCCTTATACTAGTGCAGCCATTTCATATGCTGCTTAAATCCTCGTAAACCATTTGGCCCTCTACTTTTTTTAGCTGAAATGATATTTCAGAAAATCAAGTAGTGCTTGTCTTAGATTTGTTTATGCAGCATTGGAAAAAACTTCTATTTCGGGAAAAATAACTTTATTTGTGAAGCCAAATTCTATATGTGATAGTGTTAGTTTAACACAGTCAAAATATCAATTTGGTCAGCACTTTTAGTGTACACACACTTCTGCTACATCCAGTGTGTTGGTGTAATTATCAGCATGTGCGTCAGTGGCATTTTGATTGTAGAGACCGGCTGTGGGAATTAAATCACCTGCTGTCCTTCCACACAGGGGTCTTGCAGCCAACAGGTTTATTCTAGTATAAAACGGGTAGGCAACGCACTGTAAATAACTAATGGGGTGGACTGAGTCATGTTGGTTCTCTTGTTGATTACAGCTGCTGAGGGCAGACAAGAGCAAGCTGGAGACCCAGATGCAGATGATGCACCCAGACCTGGCTGGGTAAGTGAACAATAACCAATGAGTGAAGGACTTGGAGATGTTAATGGATTAATAAGAAAGTAGACATTAGCCATCTATTTTGTTTTCACACCATCGATGTATAGAAGAGAAACCTTCTGTGCCGCAACTGCATCTTTTAATTTATTTTATAAGTTTTGCATGTTCTGGTCTTTAAATTTAAGATTTGTCTATTACTAATTAATGCCTTTTGTTTGTAAGTTGTTTATGGCCCCACCTCTCCACCCCCTTCCTGCTGTCTCTCACAGGGCCGGTCTGTCCCTGTCGGTGGCCTACAGATTGAACCAGAGCACCTCAGGGTCCCTTCAGACAGAACTGGCTCTGGCACAGTCACCACTGGAGGTCAGCACTCCCTTAGTCTTTCACTTTTTCACCTTTTTTTAATGTTCTCTACTTTTTTCTGCTCTCCTTCTTGTTCTCATATCTCTTAATCAACTTTTCCTCCTTCTCTCATTTTGTCTTACATTCTGATATTTATTCTCCTTTCTCTGTACACACTGTTTTAGTCTCTGGTCTTTTTATTCCTGGTAGTGAATTCATGGCTGCTGCATCTCTCGGACATCCTCCTTGTAGCAGCCAAACTGTAACACAGACACAGCTAGTTTTGGCAAAGTTATGTAATCTCAGTTCATAACGCCTCTGATCCCAGCTGCACTTCTGAGAGGTTTTATGCCTACAGGCAGGTGATTCATCTCTGAAGATGTTTCTACCACAGACTGTAGGGCTTAGCCCATATTTCATACACACAATGCAAGGTGCTGTCTGAAACATTACATGCCGTGCTACACATGGTGGGTACTTTGCACAGTCCAGCCCTTCTGTGTTAATTTGACGGATGGTAACTGTTTTTAGTCTCTTTTTCTTGTTTGTTATATTTTGCTATCTGCTGCAGGCCCCCCATGGAGTTGACCATTTGTCCACCAATATGAGCTTTGCATCCCCGCTGGATGAGACTCTGGACAGGGAAGTGTTGCTGATGCTGCAGGGGCCGAGCCCTGATCACATGGCTCTAGAGTTCAAGAGCCTCCTTAACAAACTGGTAACCAAGTGTAATTAACAGTTTGCTTTTACCCTAACGTGGTTACTTTTGAGACTTGACTAAAGTTTAAGAATTTGATGCAATCACATTGAACACAAGCCAGTTTGAGTAACTGTCAAGTTTAAGGGAAAAGTTATGAGCTCAGATGTGTTTTAAGGTTGTTCATATTGTTTTCAATTATTGAGTTTTCATCTTAAAGCATTTTTCTTTCATGACATGCATCCTCTTTATGTCTCTCAGAAAGGGGATTTCAGAGCAGAGATGGACTCTGTCTTATCTATAGTTAGAGGCTTGCTTGACGACCATGCGCAGCCAGGGTGCAACAAAGACACCAGTCTCCAGGTCAGATGCACTCACACTTTCATAGACACATTTGAAGATGGTGTTCAGTGTACCTATGACACTTGATGGAAGGTGGAAAAGTTGCAGGTTCACAGTGTACTGCAGTGTTAATGCTTATGTGTATTCCTGTGTGTTTGCCAATGCGTACAGGTTGATTTCAGGCTGAAAATGCTCATCTCAGTACTGGTTTTGTTTTTTAAATGTATGAAATTATGTAACATGATCTCTATCTTCCTCTCCCTCCACCTGTTGCTCTCTTTCTCTATCTATCATTGCCTATCTATTCTTTCTCTCCTTCCCACCCACTATCTCTCCTCTCTAGAGATCTCGCACTTATATAACCCTCCAACAGGCCCCATCCAAGCAGTGCTATTTAGTCAGTGTGTTGTACCATGAACACAACCCACTCCCCTCCTCCCTCACTCCAACTTTCTGTATCTCTCTGTCTCTCTTTCCCCCCTCCTCCTGAATTGTTGCCACTCTGCATTCATTAGCCACGTACTGCCATACAGCAGTAAACATACCAAATGGGACAGAAGTCATTAGTGAAGCAGAGCTGTACCAGTACAAGTCTGTCTTCGGTTGGTTCTTCAGTATGCTGGCCGACGTGGAGAGATTTTGTGTCAGTTAGGTGTCAAAACATTTTGGCGGCATAAAAGAAGCATAGCACTTCAGACTGTGTGGCAGCCTGCGGCCTTTTACCTTACAGAGAGGCTGACCTCTCGGCCTTGTCTGTCCACAGACCGTGCAGGCCGAGCTGGATGCGAGGAGGGCAGACTGGGTCATCAGCCTGGACCAGCTGGCCCAGTACACAGATTCACTGGAGAAGGAGCTGATCAAAATGGCCAGTAACATGAGGAGGTCCCGCACTGAGATCCTGCACCTTTCAGTCAGGTGAGCAAGTCTTTGTTGTCTGCACTGTGCATGTAAAAATCAGTGGGCAGTCAGAAGAGCTTCTGAGCACTGAAGTGAGTGATGTTGTTTAAGAATTTGGTGTGAGAGCAGAGGACGGTGAAAGAGAAATACCAGAGGAAGATAATGTATTGCAGTGGATCTTGTGCTGGCTATTTAAAGACAACTTGACTGTAAGGTAGGAAAACATTTCTTTGAGGTGGAGTTGTGCAGCAGTGATCTCATTGGTTGAATTAAACCCTAGTGGGCAGAGCTGAGAAATTCATTTTCTGGCTAAGTAAGGTAATACTGACTCCACTGAAGAAGACATTAGTAAGAGAAGATAGAAGCCGATTAAATCTAGCAGTGTAATTAGTAACTGAAAAAGAAATGCAGTCTGGGCATAATGAGCTATCAAGGTTAGCTGGTTAGCTTAGCTGACCTTCCAAGTCCACACAAGCTGTCTCTCTTGTGTGATCTTAAATGCCACATTGTCTCACATGAATAAAAAAGATTACTGGCCAGAGCTCAAGAGGATTTTATGCAACTGCTAAGTTATTTCTGCCTTTAGAGGAGATTCGCCTGTCAGAAGTCCCTATTTCTAAAAATATTCATAAATATCGCTACACACTACTTAATTTCAGACCCCTGCAGTGTGGGTATCACTGCTCTCCAGTGCTTTGTCTCTTTTGGTCAGTCAGTTATGCTGAGTGGGGGAAAGACCTGTCAGTCATCCTGACCTCAGTGATCCCAAAGGGCCCTCCTCACTGGGTCTGGGCCAGTTCTGGACTTCATTCTGACTCTTTGTGGAAGGGTTTTCCTTTGCCATGTGTGTGTGTGTCTGTTTGTATGTGTGTGCATGGAGATGGCCATCCCCTTCAGATATATAACAGCTAGTGTGATACAGTATCAGACCAGAGAGGGAGAACTGGTCAGGCTGTCCAGCTGGGTTTTACTGGAGCTCAGTTGCCAGGGTAAACTCAGGGACTTTAATGTGGTTTGAAAGAAAAGAAAACAGGGCTCAAAGAAGGCTCATAGTAGGTATAGATCTATCTCCTGTCTTTTAGTGTTTGCTAATATAGACTATTCACAGTAAGACTGGACTATAAGACAGGGTTAGGATCAAGGTTTTGTTGTAGGACACTTTTGAGGTTCTGTGTGTAGTCTGAGGTTAGAGGGTTGGGCTGGGACTGGATCTACAAAACCCTGAAGTGAAGAAACCAATACTAGGCCAGTTGGAGAACTGGCGCTGGTCACCCTGGGCAACAGAATGGGACACTGCATGGGCCTGCGGATTGGGTACAGTATGTCCACTGTACTGTCTTCTAGCATCTCTGTGCATGTTTTCTGTCTCTCTGGACAGTTAAAAGTGCTTTTCTAATTTGCGTGTTTCTACCACATTCCTCTTGAAAAATGAATAACTCCCCAGCTGCATTTAAATAATAGTATTTTGTACCGTTGCACGCAGGGTGCAGGAGCAGGAGAACCAGAAGCGGCAGCTGTGTGAGGAACTGGAGCAGCTAAAGACACCTCAGGACAGCAGAGAGGCCTCATGCCAGACACCTGCACCAGAGGAAGAGGTCAGAAAGGCGGGCTGGATCTTGGGGCTGAAATCTATAAACATATATTTTTAAAAAACAGCAGCAGCTACTTGCTTCCACCATTCTCAGAAATAATTTTTTAATCTTAATCTATAGCAAGAACACACTGTTTTTAGAAAACTCAACAATGCGTCACCTGCACTGTTTAAATGTTGGCTTACATGAAAGTCATATTGGGTTTGGAATACATTCAACTTTAATCATTTACATGCATGTGGTTTTGTATGTATTAACATTCAGTTTCCAAAATAGAAGGATATTGGAAGGTTTGCTTGGAGAGCAGTGACAGAGCTCATACTGTATTCAGACAGATGGAGTATCTGGTAGAAGAGAGCTGATTGTGAGTTGGCGGCTGAAGTGGACATGTGCACCCACATGCACGCACAGAATCAGATGCGAACACACACCTACGCACTGCTCCTTCACAAAATACACTGTCACACGCTTGAACATTTCCATTACAGCACCATTGTTTTTACTGCAAAACTTGCTGCTGAGGTAGATTAAATTGCATACCGTAACCAAGTTGTGCTTTGATAAATAATGCAGTTCTCACTTTGAAATCATGTATTCAGGATATCTCTGGATCAGGGAACAGCCACTAAAATTTTAGTGGCTGTTTATTTGGGATTCTTAAATCAACAAAAAGATCTCCATTGAAAAGATAATAAATGAGCTTAGTTGTGTTTTTCTGAAAGCTTTGTAAATAAATGGTCTTTGCTGTGATTTTTCTGCAAAGATTTAGCAGACATCACTTGTCAATCAGTTTTTCCAATACTGTGTCATCTTTTTCTCAGGGCTATCTTTCTCACAGTGGTGCTAACGGTTGTCACTGCTCAACTTCAGCCTCATTACCTTCAGTCCTCCAGTTGGATTTTGCCACAGTGGGATTTGTTACAGTCAGGCTATGGCAGATTGTAATGCATCTCACCTTTGGATTCTGCATCTGTCTATTTTTTTGTAGCCTGGAGATGACTTGGACTGGGATGAGGAGTTCGCCCTTCAAGACTTCCTGAAGAACGAGTTAGCGGAGAGGAATTGCAGAGAACAGTGTAGGGAAACTGACAGAAAGCCAGAGGAAACGACGGATAAATTAACAGACAGAGGTGAAGAGGAAGACGGGGAAGAGAAGTGGATGGTGATTGACACTGCAGGAGAGGGAGAAGTAAGGGACACGTCCACTCCTTTGTCTGCCCTCTCTGGGGAGGGCCAGCGTGGACACGGTGCAACAGGAGAGGGTCAAGGTGAGTGGTAACTATCACCAGCCAACATCTCAACACACTTCCACTGCTAAGCAACTGTTATAACTTTTAACTCCACTGCTACATAATTGGTAAAAGTGATTTTTATTATTTTAAAAATTAAGTTTTAATTAATATTTAATGTTATATCTTAATAGACTATATAATGCAGATTTTGACGTATTCGAGAACCACTTAATGTCATAATACTGGCATGACTTTCAGATAGCTATTCCTTTTGAATTTGCTTTCAGTAGATGAAATCTGGACTTTGAGGAGTGTTCCTTGAGTCTTCAAAAGTCAGTATACAGCAGAAATAGCCCAGGGCTAACTGGAACTTCATAAAGCTAAGCCAAATAGGGCTAAATATAGTTTAATATTTTTGTAGCCCCATTCTGACCCTGTTCCTCGCTCTGGATCCAACTCAGGAGTAACAATTGAAGCCTCATGCAAGAAGAATGTGAGCTAATACATCCTGCACCTTCTTAGCATGGGCAACAGTTGCTCAGTCCATGTGGACTTCGCCTGGGTGGCTGGGTTGAGTCCAACACGGACCAGTCGTATGAGTGTGGACTGGTAGCTGGAGAGCTGCCAGTTCACATAAGGTTAATATAATAAGGTTGTCTTCTTCTGCTATTGAAGCCGTAGTTTGAATGGGAAAACTGTACATCAGCAATTCCCAAATTTAAGGGCTACACATGTGGGGATGTTGCAGTAAATAGCAATACAAGGGAAAACTACAGTTTTATAGCTCTAACTTAGGAATGTATTTATTAATGCTTAAATGGAACATCAGACCAATTGGTTAAACATTGTGTACAATTTAAGTTCACTCACATGTCTTAAATATGTCTTACAAAGTGTTTCATAGGATAAATTCTATGGATCTTACAGACACAGTTGTCTTTGCTTGTCGATTTGTGTGTGTGTGAGAGAGTGTGGATTATCCGTCTGTAATCCATGAGTGTCACAGGGTACTCAGCCACCCTTGAAGCACAAGTACTACACACACAAGCACATACACACACACTCTGAGGCCCTTGGAAGTAGACCCCTGCCTTCTATGGTTGGTGTAGCCCTGGTCTTATAAAGATTGTGTGTTAGAATGCGTGTGTGTGTCTACAAAGTATATGAAATCCTCTCTTCCTCAAGGTCCTTGTATGGCCAGGTGTACGACCGGTCTGAGGCCACGAAGTGAGCTCAGTAATCCCCCATTCCTCTGCCTGCATGAACGGCTGAGAGGCAGAGAGACAGAAAACAAGAGTGCGAATGTGGTCATTAATGCCACCTTAGCCTTGCATGGTATTTTAACCTCTGCCTTTCATAATAGACAGTCTGACCTTTTATGGGAAAAGGTGGGGTTGCTTTTGTGCATGGCTATTGACCCCTGTAGATGAATTGGAGAGGAGTCTGGGTTTTTAATGAACAGCTTCTTTGTTTTGTCCTTTTTTTCTGCTTCCTCTTTCCTCACCTCATTTTTTTCTTAGTTGTATTAATCTCTTCTTCTTCTGTATCTGTTACAGACTTGGGAACCTGCATTGAGTCAGAGCCAGAGGTGAACTGTCAATCTTTGCAGGTGAATTGAAATGTTAAATTTTACTGTCATGGGATGAGGTATATGTTTTGTACAAGATGCCCACTATTTTTGGGATTGCATTGACTATTGAAATTTGATTCCCTTCAATTGCTGGATGTAGCATTTTATAGTCAAAGTTTATCTTGAGAATCATAAGTCTCGTTCCCAGTGTGATGTTGTCTGTTGAAGTTGAATAATTATGTAAATTGATACCAAGCTAAATTTGAGTAGATCTTTCCTTTTTAAAAATATAGCCAAACTATATGTAGCTTCCAAACTTTTAAACATCTTTCAATCCCTGGAAGCCGCATTCCAAATTAATTTGGACTCAACTTTTGACCTTGTGGAAACCCATGTGCTTGTAGTTTACTGTAGTGATTTCTGGAATTATGAAATGAATGTCCTCATGTAGGATCAAGTTCTTCTCCACCCTGAAGAACTACTGCTGAGGTGCTCACATGCTGAAGCCCAACCTGCTCAGGGACTAACAATAGATGATTGTAGTTGTACTGGGCAGCTGCCAAGTGTAACTGTGTGTCAGGAAGCAGGACAGTAACAAAACGATTTGTTTTAAATATATTCTTTAACATTTTGGCATACAGGTCTTTGCGGTTTTGAGTAGTATAAATATATACTTCCTTTTCAGTGGTGGGAAGAAAGTAGGAAGTTTATAAAGTTATGAATAAAAACTTCAAGAGGGATTAGAGCCATACAAAGTCTTTATACTTAATATAACACCTTTCAGGCTGTGGCTGTTTTTTTTTTCTCTCACTGCTGTATGAAAACTAGCTTGAAACTTGCAAGAGATGGGTCATTCATCTGAGTGCGCATCTAGTCTGCCTTGCGTCACATTTATCCCACTGGTATGGTAATGCAGTTACAATCATGGACTCTTTTGCAAACTCTTCCTGTTATTGTGTTAAGGGTGCTCTGACATACTAAATTTCAGTCTTCGGTTTAAAATCTGTATAATGTATTACATTGTACATGTTATTTTCTCTCTCTCTTTCCCCTCTCTAAGCTCTCGCTTCTGTTTCTCTTGCTGCCATTTGCCTACCAAATAGTTGCTCACATATAATTCACAGCTCACAGGCAGCATGCTTGTGTTGAAGCTGTCCACTTCCTTATATAGGATGTTATTAATTAAACTTTTCACACTAAGGTAGAAGGGAGCAGGACTTGCTGTTTTTGGCAAAAGAAGGAATTATACATCTGGATTTATAGAAAACTTTATTCCAAATGTACCCACACCAAATAATGATACATACTATACACTAAACTACACAGTACATAGCTATAATCTCAATGTCTTGTCAAACATTCTGATCTTGGTGTTATCCATTATATTCACAGTCCTCAGTACTTGCCTAATTTAAACATTTGACTACTGCAGTCAGTATAAAAGTGATGTTTGCTTTTGAATTCCTTTGAAGATGACAGTAATTGGGAGCCTTTCCATCAATCCATCAGAGCTTGAACATAGCTGACAGACAGCACAAAGCCTGTTAGATTTTGTTGACTTCTTATGCAATATCTTCTCATCTGACAAAGATTTGTTTCTATTGATTGACTGTGGGCCTGCTGTTTGGTACGTGGTTAATGTGAGTTGCTTATTTGATATTTTCACCTCTTTTCCCTTTTTGAATATTTATCAGTGTGTATGTGTGTGTGTGTGTGTGTGTGTGTGTTTCTCCTCAGGAAGAGGCAGCAGTGCCATTGAGCACCCACTCACAAGCTGTCAGCATTAGACACCCAGAGGCGGATGCTCTCCGTGATCTGTCCCACTCAGAAAACAACAGTAAGATCTCCACCCCCCTCTCTCTCTGTAATTCATTCTCTATGTGGATCAAAGACTATCTTTCTGTTTCATTTTCTTCTCCCCCTACTGTCAGCTAGTCGCTCTAGTGTGTGCATTTACAACTTAACCAAAGAGTGAGTCATTTCCTGACTCACTTGTTTTGTTTAGAGTAGAGAAGACTTTACAAAATCTTGAAATATAAAGGTCAAGCTCAACTAAATACCACAGTAGGAACATTGTTTTTATTTTTTTGTTTTTTTTGGTAATCCAGAACTCTGACTGCTTTGTAAAAACATGTACTTAGTATATTATACTACAAGCAGTAATGCAGTTACTATTATATGCTCATTACCTGAACCTGATTCTTTTTATTGGCTCAGAACATTTTATATTTTTAATTTTGTTGTAATGTTGTTTTAGTATTGATATAATGCACCGTCAGGATCCCACTGTTGTATTCTGTGTAGTGACAACAAATAAATCTGAATATGAAGACAGACAAAGATTTTATTAAGTGGTTAAGTAAATTACTAATATCATTTCTGTTTACTGCTTATTTTACTTTTCATATGAACTACACAGAGAAAGAAATGTTATCTCATTGTTTCACTGCAATAAATAAAATAAAATGAATGTATTCCATTTACATGCAGGTCACATTGAGCTAATGTTTCCTAGGAAATGTAGGAAAGCATTAGTGTAAATTACAACAGTTGATAACCCGTTAACCTGTAATCCTGGAGTGCACTGACCATCACACATTGATCATACTTCACACCAAACTTTTATTTATACATTTAACCCACTGTTCTCCTCTCTCAGCAGATGAAGAGGCTCCTGCAGAATCTCAATTCTGTGGTCCAGGCCAAAGTCTGAGCAACTCACCTGAACAGGACCAAACGGTCACACTTCATAACACCCCTTCCACAGCAGCCGAGATGGTTCCTCCTGTCAGTACATCACCTGGACCAGATGAAACCATTATGTCCACTGAAAGGTGAATGAAGAAATATTGTATTTAGTAGACCGGGCACATAATCAGAGTATTAGACTGCCTTTCTTCTTATAGAAATTCAGGAAGTTCGGAAGTTAGCATCACCCTTGTTCCCAAAAAACAAAAAGCCACTGGGATTTTTTTTAGATTTTTGCTTCTTTTGAAAAAAGCTCTGTGGCAAACAAAAGTTTGATACTTATACATTTTGTTCAGCAAGATCACCTTCACCACTTTTATGATCTTTGAAGCTTAAAAGCAATCGGCAGAAGTAAAAAAGCTAATGTTAGGCTGGCCCTTTGTAATTTGATTTTGCACTGTTTGGCATAATGACATTTAATGCCACCGACAACATCTGTAGTCTCATTTAGCCACTTGTTAGCAACCGCCTTTTTTAAGACATGTAAGAGCTTCAAAGTTCACGATTGGGGTATTTGCTGAAGCAGTGGCTTTTTCAATCAGCCCTCTAAGGCCTAGTCCACACAATACACTCTGTCTACATGAAAATGCAAACACACACTAACAAACGCTGTCAAGAGCATGCCAAACCACCAGGCGGCGATATGCCCCTAACTGTAAAGCCATGTAGGCCAATCAGAGCCTAATAAAATCGTAAACAAAGCAGGTAATGGCACGCAATCTGACATCAAACACAGCAGATAATGGCTCACACTCTGATGTTGCAAGGCAAAAACTCCGGTTTTACTGTCTACACCAGGGGTTTTCAAAGTGTGAGGCGTGCCTCCCTAGGGCGGCTCCAAACTGTTTTAGGGATCAGTGAATGGAAGAGAAACAATATCACATTACTTATTGCATTAGCTAGCTAAAGGAGATCCCATAGAATAGCCTACATGTGTGAGAGTTTAGAAATGCAGTAGTTTTTGGGAACTGTTTTCCCCCATCAGTCAGAAAAAGTAAACGAGAGATGTGGTGGGGGTGCCGTTTCCCAAGTTTTCAAAAATGTTTGGTTTCAGTAACCTGATACTGCATTTCCGTGTGTGCAAACAGCCAAACTGCGTAGAAACAGAAAATACCCGTGTTCGTGTAGACGGGGCCTAAATCATTCTAATTTCCGGTGATGCATCTGACATAATGACTGGCAAAACAGGATTTTCCAAAACAAAGAAAAGGTAAAGGAAGACCAGGGAGTTGAATCACAACAGATGGTGCATCAGCTGGTGACATGGCCATTTAATTGCAAGAATTGCCTTTTATTTTTTGGGTTCTTGATAAATGTATTCTTTCCATCACACCTAAACCAGAACCTTATCCACAGACCCACCTGTTCAGTTTGCGTTTGGACTGGCACAAAACAGTCAGGAAACTGAAACTACTGTACAGCCTCGACCAGCATCTCAAACAAACAATTTTTAGTGCAGTATAAATTTACCCTGATAGATTTGAAGTGATGTTGTCAAAAGCCACAGTAGTCACATTTGAAGACACAATTTTACTGAGTTTTGTCATTTCCCTATTACTTGGTCCACATTTGCTAGTCAAATGGGTGTTTTGCTAGCTGGGGGAGGAGACTGCAGCCTAATTAGTATCTCTGAAGCAACGCTTTGCATAGGCACCGTCCACCTCAAAGAAACAAAGGCTCTTCCTCATCTGCCTTACAGATTCATAACCGGTGTCTCATTAGATAGAAAGTTTATCTATTACATAAATCAAAAATGCATATCGTTTGACTTTTGACCTTTCCCATGTGTTAAGCAACCAGCTAATCAGTGAGGACCACACAGGACAAGAAGAGAAAGGAGGAGAGGCAGCCTCGAGCGTGAGAGCCATGAGGCGCACTAAGGTTAGTAGCAGAGGGTAAAAGGTTTTAGTGCATAAGGGAATACAACTTCTCTGTTCTCTTTGACACCAGCTCACCCACTGCTTCCCCTTCCCCTTTTTGACCTTCTGTCTTTCTCTCTGCCAAATCATGTGTGTCTTAGCTGAGTGATAGTAGGTGTGTTTTTAAGTAAGCTGGGTTCAGTGGGCAGGGCGGGGGCTGGCTTTTCTTCAGAAAGGCTGAGAGGGAGTCCTCGCCCTGACCAAGGAGGAGAGGGCATAGATGTATAATTAAGGAAAAGATCAAATAATCTTGCAGCCATCATTTGACTGACTGCTCAAGCCAATGACTAAAAGGATGGTTGGTCAGCTTCCCTGAAGTCTGTTACAAAAGGAGGCAAGTATAAAATACGTAATATGGCGTACTAAAGTGTCAGGGTTAAAGTGTTTTTATTATTTCTAAGTTTGCTTAAGGCTGAAATGCCTCAGATTTTCTAACAGATGGACATTGTGCTACACAGAAGAGAATAAAAAAGGTCCAGTTAGAATGACATTGAACAGAGAAATGATGACATTTGAGAAGCTGAAACAGCGAATGTTTGGCAATTTTGCTCAATAAATGTCTTACGCGATTCATTTATCATCAAAACTGTTGTCTGTTAGTTTTCTGTCCATCAACTAACCAAATGTGATTCCAACCAGTTATATAAAAGCAGAAGAGTTTAGCAAGAAGATGACAGTAATGTTCCAAAGCCCAATAGCAAAGGCCTTGAGACAGTGTTTCTTCACTGTATCTTCTGTCTTGTCTGGACCAATTTGTGTTTACAATGAGTTGCTTTGATGTATGGTCTATACAATAAGAAAGGCTTGCAGTGTTTTCATGTTAGAGCCAGAGTTGGAGAGAAAGTCATGTGAGAGGTGCTGTGAGGCTTTCACCACAGCCTGCTTTGCATCCCGCTGAGAGATCGATCAGTTTGGTTTATTTAGATTCCTATCTGCTGGTGGCATGCTGGACTGCCTCACTGCTGAGAGATAGTCTGGGGCAAACCAAGAAAGGCAGGCTTCAGCGCTGTGGGTGTGTTCAGTTAATACAACGCTGTTTTACACAAATTTCAGCCACATTGAGGCATTTCTGATGATTAATAATTAAGTCTTGGTTTTAATCTGTCAGCAAAAAGAAGTAGCTGAGTTTCATGTAAACAAAATCATTTCAATATATTTAAGTAGTACTTTTACATGTAAATGAAGACATTTTCACTATAACTGTTTCTGAATTTATGTTGGAGGTCGGGGGGGGGGGTGTAGGTGATGTAGACAAATTAATAATTATTTATAGCATCATTATCTCACTATTACTATGTTTATTTTAAACTTACTCAACATAACATTATATAAACTTGTGTTTGTCCTAGGGAAAGAAATGGTAACGTAAAATTCATTTGGTAATGTTTTTTTTAATATGTTTACTTAACAAAACTCTCAAGGTTAAACATGACTGATAGCACCTTACATTCAGTATTGTTCATTTAGTTTCAGTCAAACATTTGGTCTGCAGTGACATAACCAAAATGTTGTTCTATGACATGATTGTGTAGGCATAGAGTTGTTGGATTATCACTGTATTGTTTAGCTAAGAAAAAGGCTTGACATGCACATTCAATATTTTGGAGGATTGGAGGGGTTCAACGTTTGGAATATAGCTCCCCAGGAACAATGCTCAATCAAATTAATGAGCTTCTGAGAGGTAAACGAGCAGCAGTCAGATTTAAGTTGCTTCAGTGGTTCTTTGGATGTAAAATTACATTAAAGTCTCTTTACCTTTTGTATTGAGTGAAATGCTAGCAGTGACAAAACGGATATTTTGCAGACTCATTACACAATATCCCATTGCATTGTTCTGAGCACTCACCTTGCTTCATTTTGTGTGTGTGTGTGTGTGTGGGTCCGCACAACAGCACGCAGTCCGCCTCCACTACTTAGCACTGTGCCAGTGTTAACGTGTTCTCTGAGCACCCCTCTTAGCAGCGCACTCTCTCGCTCTCTCTCTCTCTCTCTCTCCCAGAGCTGCAGGGCTCTCCATGAAATTCCACATTATATAAGGAATCAGCCCAATCTTTTTCTTTGACTCTCTGTGCAGCTTAGATAGCATTTCACTGCCATGGGACAGGTACGCTACATGTATGTCACTATATGTGTTTCTTTTAATCATTGACCGTTTCTCGTAATGTGGGGCAGAAAACTGTGATGCAAGACCACCTGTCTTTTCTCACCCATTCCCTCTTTCTCTTCCTTTTTACTTTTGTCCATCTCAGAGCCTGAGCCAGGACCAGTCAGTAGACAGTTCAGCAGTGGAGGACAGGTGAGTGAATCACTGTCAGCTTTTAGCTCAGGGAACTTTTGGAACTCACAGGGTTTTACACTGCTTCACTATCCAGCAGCAGCAATAACTATTGAAGACTACTGATTTCAACAAAGAACTGTTTTCTCTGCATCAACTCAAAAGCCAACTGTATTTAGTGTTTGGTAGAGATATTAAGGATTAGATTTGTTTTTTGCAAATGCTATGTTATATTCTAAAAGTGTGTACTGTGTGTGTTCTAGCGCGTGTCTGCTACCTGTGTTAGTGGAAGAGGAGGAGAGTGTGCAGGACAGTACATCTGAGGTTCCAACAATAGCTGCCAGCATGGAAGGTAGGAAGAAAAACTCTCATATCTGTGTGTATGAAAAGAGAAAAGGCATTTCTAAGCTGTTTGTTTGCATCTTCTTACATCTGTGTAACTTTGACCACCCACACGCCATCTCTTTCTTCCAGGGACAGACCAGCTCACCACCAGCAGAGAAACCACCTTCTCGGACAGCAGCTCTCCTCTGTCAAGGTCATCTTTCACTAATGCCAGCCAATCAGGGAGTGGCATGGGCAGCGTGACCTCTGATCCCAGCCAATTGGAGGATAGTGCAGCCAAAAAGAACTCTCTCTCCCTCTGTGGCAAAAATAAGAAGGAACTGGTAAGACCTGCTGTACTTCCACGGTCTTCTCAACTGACTGTTGGATCAGTTATTCCACATATTATTGGTGACAAGGATTAAAAGTCATTTAGTCGTTTTTAGTTTTATTTTTACAGTACTTTTTAAACATGTGATATACAGTGCAAGGACAGGAAGAAAAACCAGTGGGCTTGAAGCCTCCACTAAATAATGCTGAAGTTTCAGTTACTGAGAACACAAAATTAACATACAGAAAAATACAAAAGTGATAGCAAACTAATTGTAACAAAATACAGTATGTAACAAAAATAACAATGATGTATAATTTTTTTTTTTTAACTTAACTTTTTATTACATTCTTAGTTTAAGCTTAGCTTAACATAACCTTAGTGGATTTGATGAAATACCATGATAATGTTAAAGCTGATGTTAGAGCTGGTTTCATTAAGATAACATTTTCAGTGATGAGACTGTGCCGTTGGTATTTTCGTTCTGCATGAAATGCTGTCTTTCCAGCTTTGTGAGTGTGCGTGCGTGTGTGTGTGTGTGGAGATAGAGAGAGAGAGAGGAAGGGAGAGTTTCATTTTAGCTCTACTTAAGATCATATCATTTAGAATCTAAAGCCAACTACACTGCCAGCTGCTTTCAATCTTCACATTTCACCTCTTATGTGAAGACTATTGAAGGAGAAGGGAGTGAGTGAAGGGAGCAATATAGATGTTTAAGGCAATGTGAGCATGGAAGGATCAGAATTAAACGGAGAGCAGGAAGAGAAGAATTGGCAGAGGGACTCAGTAAAGTTTTTATGTTCCCTGCAGGAGCTGTCACGCACCATGGAGGTCATTGAGGAGCATATGGTTCAAGAGCA
Source organism: Lepomis macrochirus (assembly GCA_024633595.2). Taxonomy (NCBI): domain Eukaryota; kingdom Metazoa; phylum Chordata; class Actinopteri; order Centrarchiformes; family Centrarchidae; genus Lepomis; species Lepomis macrochirus. The sequence goes on along the minus strand of JALXJV020000024.1, from coordinate 7,544,225 downwards.
CCAAAGTGAGACCAGCATGGCCACTGAGAAGGAATGTATGTATATGATATTAGCTGTACATTGTTTGATATTATATGTGATATTTACCATCTGTTCTTTAATACCAAATTTAATTAGATTTTAAATGAGTGGTTGTACATTTACTCTTTGAATATCTAAACTGTGCCATGATACACTGGCTTATCATTTCCCTTTCTAGCTGAGACGTCAATGAACTTGGACACGAGTGACAACTACAAAGAGGACAAGAACAGGTAAGACATCAAATGATCATAGTAAAACACCTTAACACTTAAATCCATAATCATCCATGTGTACATGTAATCAGACTTGTTACAGAGTCCTAATTGTTGTCTCTTTTATCTGCAGCCTGTCACCTAGTGACAAGGAGATTGAGGTATGTCTAACAATAGATGTGGAGCTGTAACTAGTAATGCAAGCAATTTGTGTGTTAAGCAAAGTTTTTTTAAAATCCTTTCTGGGTATAAATGTGTTTAAAAGCCACATATGTGTCTGGTTCTTGTTGGTCCCAATCTGAGTTCTTATTTTGAGTTTGTAATTATCAGAAATATCTATGAAACATAGGAAGTTTGCACTACTTCTTAAAATCCATAGAATACCCATAACCATACACACAACAGTTAAAGCATCACTTTGTTAATACAAAATGAAATCTGATCTAGACTGTACTCTGTGATATTATTTACAGAAACCCAACAATTCCCACCAAGAGCAAGCACTAGGCGACAGGGCAAGGAAAAATTTGAGCAGAACCATGGTTCAGGGAGGGCGGCCATCTGCCTCGACCAGTTGGGGGTGAGGGAGAGAGGAGGGACAGGGGCAAGAAAGAGGCAGAGAGGTATGGGGGAGCAGCCTACACAATATACGCAGAGGTACAGACAGCAAAGTTAATGTTGCTATAGACTGAATAAAAAATAGTACAGATATTTATAGTAGTGTTTATGATAATAATCGTAATGTTAATGATGATAATATCAAAAGTGATAACACTAGGACTAGTCATAATAATTGTAGCAGACGGTGTCAAGCAGGAACAAGGGGTCAACAGGTGACCCGCAACCACAGATCCAGATTCCACAGCTCCAGAGCCAGAAACACCTGCAGAAAGTGATAGGAGGAGAGTGGAGAGGGATGAGAAAGCACAAGTCTTCAGGAAAGGGAAGAAGTCAAGTTAGTGTTAAGGGTCCCAGGGATAGTTACCTCAATAGCAGATATGTGATCTGTATGAAAGCAGGTGAAACAGGAGCAATGAAGATACGTTTCGTTCCAGATTGCTTCTCTGGTTGTTTTATTAAACAACTCAAAATCAGGTTAAAACAACACATTTCTGTTTGAAGCATTTCAATTCAATGTCCAGGCCGAATAAAGCTTAATCACATATTCAACACTCTCACCGTCTGAATAAGGCATCTTCTCACTCTGGTCAGTTACAGTCAGTTATCTGTGATAAACACATTTCCCTTGACTTTCACATTCAATAAACATCTTTAGTTATTTAAATACCTTTTTTTCTTACAGTATGTAACTGCTTTAAACACTCCTTTTTACGTCTAATATAACTTGGCCATTGGCCTATACTGTCCCTTTAATATGTCAGAATTAACGATAAACTTCTGTAATAATTACAGTCCACTGAAATGTATTGACTTGAAAGTGCTTATGTTACATATTTTAACCACATATTTAACAGAAACGGACGGCAGTATTCAAGTTAGCAAGGTGCGTTTTAACAGTGCATATTGCTTATAAACATCTTATCAAACAAACACCTAAAATATCTTCAGTGCACAGGAGCTGTCACAACACTTTCCCACCGTAAACTTTAAACATCTGGTATTCGTAACGCCAACATGGCGTCATTGCAGTAAAACTTAGACAGGGCAAACTTACTTCCTGTCTTTACACATATCAAAATCATTGTACACATTCTAAACATGAAACAAACAATGTTAGGTGACGTAAACTAAGCAGTTATGGGTTATTTATACTTTACCGGCCTGTATGAAACAGGAGCAATGAAGATACGGTGCGTCTGCGTTTCGTTTCAGATTGCTTCTGAGGAAACAGCGGAGGTGCCGCTCGCTTACCAGTCCCCGTAGCAACTAGCATGACCCCAAACGTTCCGTCTCACTGCTCTACAGAAAACTGTATAGCTCACTCTGTTAGTACAACACCAATTATTTTCCTCTTTAAATTAAAACACAAATATATACAATAAGCCATAATGATTAACCTGATAATTGTTAGTTTGTTTTTACATAAATGTGGTCACTCTACCTTAGGTGTGCCACATTAGTAACATGCACTAATGGGATGAGGTTGCATACAGAGGGAGAGAAAGAAGAGGAGGAAGAGCTCAGTGCATCATGGAAAGTCCCCCGGCAGTCTAGGTCTACAGCAGCATGACTAAGGGATGGTTCAGGACTCACCTGAGCCAGCCCTAATTTTAAGATTTATCAAAGAGGAAAGTCTTAAGCCTATTCTTAAATGTGGAGAGGGTGTCTGCCTCCCAAACCCAAACTGGAACCTGGTTCCACAGGAGAGGAGCTTGATAGCTGAACGCTCTGGCTCCCATTCTACTTTTGGAGACTCTAGGAACCACAAGTAACCCTGCGTTCTGGGAGTGCAGTGCTCTGGTGGGGTAGTAAGGTACTATGAGCTCTTTAAGATAAGATGGTACCTGATCATTAATAGCTTTATAGGTAAGGAAAAGGATTTTAAATTCTGTTCTGGATTTTACAGGAAGCCAATGCAGAGAAGCTAAAAAAAGGGAAATACAGTCTCTTTTCCTAGTTCCTGTCAGAACACGGGCTGCTTCATTCTGGATCAGTTGAGAGTCTTAGTGGACTTTTTTGAGCAACCTGATAATAAGGTCATAGAGTAGCTCTCCAGCAGTGAGTGCCAAAACTGAGTGAGTCAAGAGTCTTTTTCATGTTTTCAGACAGAGTTCCAGCGTCTGGCGTTGGGTTTTAAGTGCGACATGTTCACTCTGGAGAAGAGACTCCGGCTGGAGGAGAGGTCACGTGACCTGGCTGAAGACAACGTCCGCAGGGAGGTGTCCAGCTGCCAGGGTTTACTGCAGGTCAGTCTACACATATGTGTCATTTTATTAAAATTCTCTGGCTCAGAGTGTGCATTTTTTTTATGCTTACACACTGAATATTTGGAGTGCAGCTTCTTTTCTGTTTTTAAAATATTATAAATTGTCCTTCCAATTCTTGATTATTATTATTTTTATCTAAATGCTTATAAAATGTAGAAAAGGCATGTTTTTGTGAGGTTTTTTTTCTGTGGTAAATGGTGTGGCTTCATGTGGTAAGACTGAAATGTTTGAACAAGTTTCAGGCTTCTATCACACTAGACTGCTCTTGAAAGTCAACACAGGTTCAAAAGATGGGTGGTTATGATACCCTGTAAGCGAAAAGACTGCTGGCTTAGACACACAGATGCCTGAAGATGATTTGATAGTAACTGTTTTTAGGGATTACACTAACTGACCACTTTTTATGGTGTACCTTGCAGGTTAACTGCCTTAATTCTTCTTCTTCTAATTCTAATATTTTCAATAAGGTGTTGAAAACATTCCTCAGAGACTTTGGTCCATATTGACAATTATAGCATCAGGCAGTTGCGGCAGATTTGTCGCTGCACATCCATGATGCCAATCTCCCGTTCCACCACATCCCAAAGGTGCTGAAAGGTTAGATTAAGATCTGGTAACTGTGGAGGCCATTGGAGTACAGTGAACACATTGTCATGTCCAAGAAACCAGTTTGAGATTTGAGTTTTGTGACATGGTTCATTGTCCTGCTGGAACTGGTCATCAAAAGATGGGTACACTGTGGTCATAAAGGGATGGACATGGCCAGCAACAATACTCAGTTTGGCTGTTGCATTAAAACGCTCAGTTGCCACTAAGGCGCCCAAAATGTGCCAAGAAAATATCCCTCACACCATTACCACCACCACCCGCCTGAACTATTGATACAGGCAGGGTGTATCCTTACATGTTGTTTTTGCCAAATTCTGACCCTACCATCTGAATGTCAGAGCTGAAATCAAGACTCATCAGACCAGGCAACGTTTCTTCTACTGTCCAATTTTGGTAAGCCTTGTGAACTGTAGCCTCAGTTTCCTGTTCTCAGGTGACAGGAGTGTGGGGTCTTCTGCTGCTGTAGCCCATCTGCTTCAAGATTCAAGGTGTTGTGTGTTCAGAGATGGTATTCAGAGTTTGCCCATTCTCCTGTGACGTCAACTTGGCATTTTGGTGCTCACTGGATATTTTCTCTTTTTTCAGACCATTCGCTGTAAAACCTAGAGATGGTTGTGCATGAAAATCCCAGTAGATCAGCAGTTTCTGAAATACTCAGACCAGCCCACCTGGCACCAACAACCACGCCACGTTCAAAGTCACTTAAATCCCCTTCCTTACCCATTCTGATGCTCTGTTTGATCTTCAGCAGGTTGTCTTGACCACGTCTACATGCCTAAATGCATTGAGTGGCCGTGTGATTGGCTGATTAGCTATTTGTGTTAACAAGCAATGGAACCGGTATACCTAATAAAGTGGCCGATGAGTGTATGTTCTGCAGTGTTTTTTGGGTGGGCTGAGAGCTGCATGAATCTTGCAGGGATCTTGTATCTTGTTCTGAAGCTTACCTGTTGTATGTGGACAATTGCTTTACAACAGTAAGAAAAATGATTTCCCTTAGGTGCAGTCATGAATTCTTTATTTCTCTTTGTGTCTCTCGTCATTATTCTTCTTGTACTTTTTCTCTCTTCTGATCTATCCTTCCAGGCTCTGACTCCTTTGTGTGAGGACGACAACCAGTCCATGGAGATCATTCAGAGGCTCCAGAAGAACCTGGAAATCCTCATCCAGTCCATGATTAGGGTGTCCAGTCGCTCTGAGATGCTAGGGGCTATCCACCAGGTGGGATGATGTGTTTGTTTTGTTAACGTTTGTTTCTACTGTTTAGTAGTGTTATGAAGGCATTACCAGAACTGTAACGGTGTTTTGTGTCCGTGAATGTCAGGAAAGTCGTATTGGTAAGGCTGTGGAGGTGATGATCCAGCATGTGGAGAACCTGAGGAGGATGTACACCAAGGAGCACGCGGAGCTGCTGGAGTTGAGAGAGACGCTCATGCAGAACGAGAGGTCGTTTGGTTCACAAACCGAAAGAGGTGGAACACAAGTGTTACGTACTTTCAAAGTGCACCAATACAAGTTTGTTCTAACAGTCAATATCTTAAATTTACAGTGGCTGTGCTATAACTATTGAGCTACATTAGATAGCAAAATGATACATGCTTAAATGCAGGATTAGCATTTTATGTAGTTGTAATTAGTGTTGAACCTCAGTTTAGTGCTGGCTTAATGTAACAAACTCATATAATCTAACTGTGCTGTGTATGTGTGTGTATATACAATTGGGGTATTCACCAATCAGCCATAAAATTATTAAGAATATATCTGTCACCTTGTGTTGAGCCACACAAGCCGTGGGCAGAATAAGTGAAATGAATAACACTGATAATTTTGTTCTCACGGTACCTGTCAGTGGTTGGGATATATTAGGCAAGTGAAAGTTATGTCCTCGTAATCGATGTGTTTGAAGCAGGAAAAATGGAGAGGTGTAAGGATTTGAGTGAATTTGACAAGAGCCAAATTGTGATGGCTAGACCACAGAGTCAGAGCATCTACAAAACGGTCTGAAGTGGTCAGTACCTATCAAAAGTGGTCCATGGAAGGAAAAGCGGTGAACCTGACAACAGGAGCATGGGCGGCCAAGACTCACTGATTGAAGGCTGACCTGTGTGGTCTGATCCAACAGAAGAGCTATCAAAGGTCAAATGGCTGAAAAAGTGAAGTTCTGATAGAAAGGTGTCGGAACCCAGTGCATCACAGTTTGTTGCATACGAGCCTGTGTAGCCGACTTGTAGTCAGACCAGTCTGACCCCTGTCCACTGCAGAAAGCGCCTACAGTGGGCACATGAACATCAGAACTGGACCACAGAGGATTGCTCTGTGTGCTCGACCACAGAGATTACCTGGGGAACGCATGGCACCAGGATACATTATGGGAAGAATGCAAGCCAGTGGAGGCAGTGTGATGCTTTGGGTAATGCAGTGTTTCCCACAGAATGACAGTGTAACTGTGGCAGGGGGGGGTCATCAATATTGACTACCAGCTATATACAGCGTGCTAGCCGAAAATCCAGCTGTATTCTAACATTAACTTAGCTCTTAACACTGACAGTGTTGTTAGACAGATTTGTGCAGCTGTGTTCCATGAGGGGGAGAGAGCGAGAAAGGTACGGGTGAGTGAGAGAGAGGGACGAGCGAGAGGAAGTGCTGCGTGAATGCACTATGGCGCTCTGCAATCAAATACGATTTTAAATAGGCTTAGTAAAAAATTGAAAATCAATCTGTGGCGGTCAACGTTGATATTGTGGCGAGCTGCCACAAATAAATCAACGTATGGGGAAAAACTGGGTAATGTTCTGCTGGGAAACCTTGGGTCCTGCCATTCATGTGCCAATATTACTTAGGCATGTACAACCTACCTAATCATTGTTGTAGACCATGTACACACTTTAATGGAAATGGTATTCCCTGATGGCAGTGACTTCTTTCAGCAGGATAGTCCCTGCCCTGCCAGAAAGCAAAAATGGTTTGAGGAACACAACAAGTTCAAGGTGTTGAGTTGCCCACCAAATTCCCCACATCTCAATCCAATCAGGCATCTGTAGGATGTGCTGGACAAAAAAAGTGTGATCATAAGCGGAGATAGAGTGGGTGCATGGGGGCGGCCAACCCAGGGCCCCGGCTGGTAGGGAGCCCACTACAGGTACAATGAAGTTTAGCTTAGTTGATTGTAGTGGACACAACAAACAAAAATGGTACATGACTATATGCTGTACCGGATGATGGTTTCAATGGTAAACCACCACATGAATGACAACTACCAACATAAACACTAGCTTCTAAGGAGACACATTTTAATAACCATAAATCATGAAGTAACATTGGTGTTTCAAACAAGTAGCAGACATATTATCCACAACAAAACTCCCTTCACCCTCATGCATCATGGGAATTCTGAGGGACGGACGTAGACTGCTCAAGGGTTTATTTACTGCGTCAACTCTCACTGGAAGTTACCTCTCTGAAGCATTTCAGCAGCGAAGCATGTAGCTGCCCCACGTTAATGACTTGTTTTTAAAGTGTCCTTTTTGTGATTCTACTACATTCTTCAAAGCTCTCTGTTGCCCGCTTTCGTTTCTTGTCTTGATGGGTGCATCTAGCAACTACCACAGGGAGCGTTTCAGAATAAGAGCGTTTTATCTGCTGGACTTTGCCGACATGTTTAGATTTTGTTGATTTGGTGATTAGTGCTTACTTTTTGTGCTTCTACTATGATTAAGTAGGCTACGTAGTAAAAGATGTGGGGGTTTTTTGTCTGATTTAACTGTGTTTATTGTTGATATACGATCAGAAATCTGTAACGGGTATTTCATTTTGAAAATTGACCGAATTCTCTGCTATTTCTGTGTCTGACTTCCTGCCCGGTTAATCTGCGCTGTGCTGCTTGACACTGAGACGTTTCCTGGACGCAGTCTATGGATGCACTGCAGCGCTTCTTGTGTAAGCACAAACATTTGGTAGAATGGCTGCTCTGGCAGCAGCAAAGCAGACACTCTGTGGACTTTCGGAATGAGTCTGGGGTCATGTAAACTTGGTTAATATGACTTGGTAGCAGGTGGACCCACAATGAAACTCCTCCACCACTGTGCTGAGAGTCTAGCTCCAACTCCAAGTCTGATCTATTAAGGCTCTATCTCGCAACTTACAGTAGGATCTTCTGCTAACGTCTTGGTGCCAGACACTACAGCACGGCTTCAGAGGTCTGGCAGAGTCTATGCTGCGACAGGTCAGGGCTGTTCTGGCAGCAAAAGGGGGACCTACACAATATTAGGCATGTGGTCTTAATGTTATGGCTGATCGGTGTATGTGTAAATATGTATATGTGATGATTGCACACACAAACCACAACTGTTCCTCTTTACAGATGACTTCCGGGGCAAGAAGCCGGCATCACAGTACTATAAGGTCAGCTGCAGCTTAGTTACATATCGTATTCTTTACCCAGGAATGAGTTTATTAAGTACATAAACTTTTTCTTTCCTTTTCCCCAATAGCCGTCTGGCCGGCGGGTGAGTGTACCAGCAATCCCCCGCACTGGTGTAAGCAGTATGCTCTTTGACATGGTGAGGACAATGCTACTTATGTCCAACAACAGAGATCTAATCACATTATTTAGCTTTCACTTTGGTTTTGCACTCTTAAGACAGTGTAGTTTTATCTAAAGCATGCTTCACCTAAAAGCTTGCTTCCGGCTTGCAAGAGCGCAGGTTGCACCACAGGTCAAATTATGGTCTAAAAAATAATGCCAATTTTTTGCATTAATTGCTTCCTACATAACTTAGATATCATCTTTTACAGTAAACTTAATAAAATAGTGTGATAGTTTTGATTGCATTTTCCATTTTCTCAGGATTGCTTTCAGTGCCAGCTACATACAATAAAGGTCAAATAATGAAAATAGTCATTGTTTATGTAGCCATACTAATTTAAAGTAGTGAGTATAAATGTGTGAAAAATGTCAAATGACAGGTTTGAATGCTGTTTGGACAGAGTGGAGAGTTACACAAAATGGATCCAGGTTTAAAATGTTTGTCATCATAGTTCAGGTTGTGTTTACATGATCATGACTCAAATAGTTGTATTTTCCCAACACAGTCCAAAACACAAGACAGCTCAGAGGCTGAAACAGAGAGACTGACAAGGCGATCCCCATGGTAGGTATTTGTTAATGTGTGTTAAATTTGTAAAATGTTGAGTGAGGTTAAACAAGATTTAGTCTGTGAAGGGGAGAGTGCCCTGGAATTAAATGTAAGAGGACTATTTAAATGAGTCTACCTTTAAAACACACCAGCATTGTTTCATGTGTGTGGGAAGCTGGCTATCAAACCACAGAAGCTTTCTCTTCCATGACATGAGGGTTGTTGTTGTTGTTATGCCCTTTATGTAATAATGGTGGTTTCCAGGAATGTGGCAGGGAAGAGCACGGCGCGCCCCCCACTAAAACGCTTTGTTAGCTCTGTGGCCTGGGTTGAAACTGAAGAGCCCTCTCTCATGATGAAGGGGTAAGACATGCCAAGAAGAAGGGTACCACGCTGGCTGTGCCACACAAGTCCTTTCACTGTGGAGCCAGATGCATAAAGATGGCAGCTTTCTGGTGTGACACCATCACTGCCAGTCCAACGGTGGAGAAAACCTTTTAGTCCATTTGCTAAATCCAAAATACAAACTTTACAGGGCAAAAACGAAGTTACAATCAGCTTTTATTCTTCCCAACAATTACGTGCCCACTAAGTTGTTAGATTCTTCCTGGGAGTGTCAGAAGATTCTCAGAAAGCAAGTGTAACACAATATAGCACTAATACCCCAATAATTGAGTGCAATGTAATAACAAACCTCAAATAAAAAAAATGTAAGATTGCTAAGATCAGTAACAGTCAATAGCAGTAATAATGTAAAGGAAAGGGTTAAACTTAGACTGCTTGAACAAACTCAAAACAGCATGTTGTCCTTTGAGTCTAGACCAAAAATCAGTGACGATGACGTCAAACCACACAGCAGCCATCTTTCATGCATCTGGCCCCTCCTCGCATGAAGTGTTTATGTGAAGGAAACATCCTTTTGTGATGTTTTCCAAAGCTAGCACATTTTTATTTTATGTCTTTGTAAGATATAAAGTAAGAGATTTGTGTGGAGTTTTTGGCATCAAACAGCTTTCAAATGTTTGGTTGAGACTAGAATTTGCTCTATTTGACCAGCTAAGCCAAAATTGAAGCTTTAAATAAGACAAATAAAGCACTTTCAATGCTCGCCAAATATCTGAATGTTTGTGAAATCGTTTTGTGGATTCATGATATAATATTGAAGCAGGTCATTGGCATTGCATGGCATGCGTTGTATATTGCAGAAAATGATTTCAAACATTTTATCAGTGTTCTCTAAAAAGATATGTTGGTGTACAGCAGGTGAATGGTAAACTGTGGATATTTGTTGGCTGCTTATGCATGAAATGTGCATGCGTGCATGTGCACATGCAGAATCTGTGTGGTTATGCAGCCATGCTTGTATTTGAATGTGCGACTGAACAGTGTGTTTGTGGATGCCTGACCCACGCGTGCCAACAGGACGGCCTGCGACAACACCAACTGCCAGTCGGAGGAAGAGCAGAAGGAGGAGCCAGTGGCAGAGAGGAGGAGGTCCAGTCTCAGTGAGCTGGGCAACAAACTCACCTCCCTCATTCTGCCCCTCAAGACGTTAGTCCAACCAAATACCCACCACTAGCCTACTGCAGCACCACTTTCTGCTAGCTAAAAGGCTAGCTGCATAGTGGAAGAGTTCATCATTTAGCTGTACTGAGTTTCAAGAAGCTGCGAAATGAGTGTTCTCTGGTATCACCGGCTATCTGTGACTTATTAGGGATTTTTATCTCTATCTTTCAAGTTTAGTTCACTGTTCATGATAGCTACTCAGTCCCAGTAATATTTATTTGAATAAGTTGACTGTTGTGTCTTCTAGAGGCCTTTAGTGCTCCAGACCTTTTTTGAGAAACCAATAAATAACAAACTCTTGATGAGCTACATCTAGGCTGAATTAATTTTCTGTAATTAACTTTCAAGCAAATCATACACTATGAAGTATTTAATATGAGATTATCATTTGTGCGCTTTTTATCATGTTCCATTGTTCAAAGATATGTGTAAGTATATGGAACCTCCTAAATGATGAAACTCTTTCATTATATGGGTCTGTGCTGGACTAGCTTCTCCTTTGCTCCAGGGGCTCAGTGGCTTTTAATCATGTTATCGTTGCGGTTTTACTGAAACGAACCATCAGCTGTTAACTGTCTTGAGATCAGTGCATGTCCAGTGTGACAAGTGATTTTAGACACTCCATGATTCGTGTTTCATGCATGGATATCAAGTTCTGATTTGCAGTGTGCCGCTAACAAAGCATCTAACTGAAAACCTCCTTTACCAGGCTCAGTCTTATGTCATTTACTAACATGTTCAGCCACCTTAACAACACTTGGACCTTTTTCTGTATTTTTGTGGGGCAACTGAGTGTTTGTGTAAGCAGATCATGTGGTGTTCTGAACTATCCTTTCCTCTCTTTTCCTCCCTCCAAATTGCTCAGGAGTCAGGATGAGCTGTTTGTAATGCTGTAAGTGTAGGGAGGAGAGTTCAAAGTGGGAAGTGCTTGTGGATTCTACCTCGGTCCAAAAAACAATAATTGCATGCAAAAGGCCTGTATTTATCAGGTGGGGGCACCAATCAAAGGGCACTTATTGGCATTATCTCTCATAATGACTGTAAAGTGATTTGAAGCAGGACTCCTACTGTTGACAGATTTCAGGCCAAAATTGTTTGCTGCCTTTGCTTAACCGGTCAATCCACCTCCATGCCAAATGCTATTAACTGTGCTTCTGACAGCTTTTTCATTATGCTGATGAAGATCATGTGAATGGCTTTGCATCTTTGACACTGTTCGAGACAGGCAGGAAAATGCTCTTCATTGAAGCCAACTTTGGATTGCATCAAGCTGCAGCTAATTTACTGCCTGCCATCCATTGCATTAGTTACTTTAAATGACACACAGTTTCTACTAAAAAGTCTTCTGTGATAACTTATTCCCTTCCCTATGTGTCATTTTGGTAACTTATTCAATTTCTTGCTTTATCTTGGACCATTTTCTATTCTCGTCGCATTTTCAATCTGTGGTAACATTTTATTCTCTTTGGTTGACCACCTCCAGTCCAAGCCCTTCCTCCAGCCCTACATCTACAGATACAGGAATGACCCCGTCTCTGTCTCATGGCCTGACCACTTCCCGGGCGGCCACAGCTGCAGCAGTAGCCAGAGGTGGCAGGGGACTGTGGCTTTGGTTGGCGATGGTGGTGGTGTTAGCAGGTACAGTCTGATTGTACATCTGACAGTTATGATTTTAAGATAATTATTTTCAATCCTATAGACGATAAAGATTATTTTAAACTTGGATTTGACAACAGTAGAAATATGACCCACTCTATACTGATTAAAGCCTCTATAAAGTAGCATTTCACATTTAAACTGTTTCTATGTGCATTGCTTCCAATACTGTTCACTGTGAAAGGTTTGAGTTTCTGCTTTGTTTTTGTAAAACAATTGTGAAAAATCATTTATAGGTTTTAAAAAACATAAGTCTGTCTGTGTTCAACACGTTACAACTACAATGACACAGCTGCTCTTCTTTAGTGAAAGAGTAGAGGTCTATAGACATTTCCCAGTACTGGTAAAAATTCATGTTCTCCATGCAGGTCTCTTGGCACTGCTGGCCAGCCTGGTGATGCAACCAGTGGTAGATGCAGCCCCTGTGGGGACTGGGGACTCCTGGATGACCATCCAGCAGCTGCTGTGGCCCTACGCAGGCCTCCGGCACAACGGACAGCCCCCTGTCTAGCCCCTGAGACCCAGGGTGGATGGTTTTACTGCCCATCAGCCCTCTGCAACGATCTGTGCACTGGGGTGTTGATGAAGAAAGTACAGTGTACCACTCGTGAGTCGAGGCTGTTGGGATGTTTACTGGTGCCTGAAGATTCCTAAAACAAGACTTGCATTGACAGCACAGGCCAGGCCTCAGGGGATAGTAAACCTTATGGAGGGTTTTATGCATCACATCACGTTTGCTAAATTATTTAGTCTGTGTGTGTGGGTGTGTGTGTGTATGCATGTCTGTGTTTTCAGAGAAGAAGCAGTTACAGGTGGTGGCAACCAGTGTCCTTTATGGTGAGCTGATTGATATCCATTTTTTTTTTTTTTCCCCCGATCAGTCATGCTGGCAACTGACTACCCAGACTCAACCCAATCTGTCAAATCAGGTTTAATCAGTCAGTCATCAGAGCTGGCACAAGGTTTCACAACTTCATCAGAATGATGGCATTGATCCACCAGGTCATGCAATGGGCCGCTGTGCAGTTTTCCATTGCCAAACATCATGGAAGATGGTTCCAATTGTGCCACGTGGCTTTTAAACACATTTCATGCTCTTCACAGGAAGTGCACACACAGGAAACCGAACCGCTAGCCCTTTTAATGGAATTTTCCATTCATTTACTTGTAGGTTGCAGACAACATTTTATAACTTAAGTCTATAAACACTGGTAATAAAGTTTTAAGTGTTTTTAAAAATGCTGAAATCTATATTTATGAGTTGCTTAGTTTTGAGTGGGGAGATGAATCTGTTTTTTTAAGTTATAATTCTACATTATTACAGTCTTAACACCAAAGGGTTTTTTATATTTCTCTTTAAGTTCTTGCAGTGGTTGTCACCATTTTAACTTCATACACTTTTGTATGTTCCAAAGAAGATGTGTGAAACTTGCACAAATAAAGTAGCCAATTCTACAATAGATGTGTGTTCTTATGTGCATCCAAATGCACATTTCCATCTCTGTTTAAAATGTCTTTCATTTGTTCAGTTAAAGAAATGCAACCCCAAATTAATTTCACACAGGTTAGGAATACATCAGGGGTCTGGTGGCACAGAGCAGGCTCTGGACTGTATCGACAAACAGATAATTGGATTCTCTAGTCCGAGCTATGCCGATACTGCTCATGTTGTCCTGGAGCGTGTGGATAAAGGTGGAGTGAAACTCACTGCCAGGATAATGGTCTGGAGAGAAAGCCTCACTCCCCTCTGTGATTTCCAACTTCTGACTTCTCTGAGCACCCAGCAGGTAGAGACTCCATGAGCCCTTAGGCACAGGCGCAGGGCCGTGGTGCTCACACACCTGGCAGAGGAGAGGAGGGTGAAGTACAAACAGGAAAATGAACAGAAAACTTCAAAGTAAATTTGGATTTACTGGAGGTTTTGGATTGGGTGTTTTGTCTAATGCTGCTGCAGTTTTCATCCCTGGTCTGTCTATTTAACCATGGCCAAGAACCTCACTATCTTCTAGAGGGAACCAGGTGATCCCTGCTTGAGGGATGCAGCCTTTAGTTTACATTCTTTATGGCACTGTACAACTTCCTCTTTCTCATTCTTAAAAGATTATATCTATGCCCCTCATTGTCTGGGTGGGTGTGTAAATGTCAAATATGCTTGTGCACAGGGCGTGGAAATCTTCTGGCTGTGGTGCAGCCCTTGGGAGAAAAAAATGGGTAGAATGCTAAATTAAATAAGCTGTATCTATGTGTGAGCAAGAATACCTGCATAATCAAATGCTCAGGTCCACATTTGGCATTCCACTTGCTCCACGAGAACGCGCAGGCAGAGGCAAAGAGGGCCATCTGTTCGTAGGCAGAGTGTTCTGTAAGTGGGTCCTGAAGAGCAGAGAAAGCGCACAGCACATTTATATCACTGTGGAAAATGTTGGACTGTAATTTAGAGAACCGCAAACAAGTGAAAGCAGTAAAGGTAAATCTAAACACGTTACTCATTCTGTAGTTGGAGTAGTCCCTTAAAGCTTTACATAATTTATGGTGAGTAGGTTGTTTACAAGTAAGTTGTGGCTGGGCCAGGTAGAATTGTCCATCTACTAGTTTTGATTGGCTAGAGAGATGTATACAATGATCAATGCATGTTACCACACACCTCTGCTAAAGAAACCCTTTTCACAAATTTGATTTGCTAAATTCTTATTAAGAGCAGCAATGCCTGAGTACAGCCTCACAGAGCTGCTAGCGTGGCTGTAGACTCGAGCTGTGCCCCAATTATACATTCTTTCTATACAGTCTGTGCTATATACCCATCATCATAGCATACTGCCTTAGCAGTTAGTACACAAAAATATCAACTAATGCTACCATTTTATACTAACAGGAAATAATACAATATGTGACATCACTGTATACTAAAAACCTACTGAGAATTAGTATTAAGGTTTTGGACACGGCGTTAGTGTTGTTTCTTTGTGCACAGCCATTACACAACTGCTCTGAATGTTGTGTAAAATAAGTTGGATGCATAAATTGCACTGTATTGTCAGCCAAAAAGATGTACTGTTTAAAATAAAGCTTGGAAGGAAGTGGTTAACATGTCATCTCCCACTTCCTGTCACCCGAGATGCCAGAAAGTATGCTGCAACACTGGTTTGTGCATTCAACACATCGTGTCCTTCCAAATAAAGGCTAACCTGGCTCAAACCTAGTGTATTTCTCCTATTCTAAAAGCCAAAAATGAAAAGATGCAGACCTTGCCGCAGGTGCTGACGTATTTGTCCGTGTATTCATTCACAAAGATGTTGATCCCTGCGTTGACTATGGCTCTCTGCAGGGAGGGGACACTCATCCACTTCTCTATGAGGTGAGAGAGACCTCTCTCTCGCTCTGACTGCAACATCACCTGATTACCCTGTTGGTCAAATAGGCACAAATAAACTGTATTGGTCAAGCTACATATACTGGTTTACTCTTGTGTTATGTGAGTACAGCACTTTCCAGTCTCTTACCTGGATCGTGATACTGAGGTCGGTGAGTGCCCCGTTGACGGTGAAAAGAGCTGTGTCTTGGCCCAATGGCCTGAGTTCCCAGCTCTGGAAGGGAAGGTTTGCATAGGTTTCCTGCATCAGCACAAAGGCCTGGAAGGAATCCATCTTGAAGGAGATCTTGGCATCTGCCTCCTCATAAGAGACGTCAGTGATACCATCCATCCTCCACCGCTTCCCTGGATGAAAAACCAATTTCACATTTCTAATGTTTTTCTAAACCTGATCAGTCAATTCCAAGTGAATCTACATTGCTGCTTGAGAGAGTATTATTATATAGCTTGCTTCCCTACCTGCAGCATCCCAGCGAGCCACTTGTGGAGTTTCCAAGAAGACAACAGAGTCGGGCAGTGTCAAAGACACACCAACAGGAAGGCAGGTAGCGGTTTCATTGTCATCGATGTTAGTCATCTCCATCGGGTAAGGGAACACTTGTAGCCCTTTGTTAGAAATCTAAAAAAGCACGGAAATGTGTGAGGTCAACTTTAGCTGCTGGACCAAGTGGAAGCACTAAACACTGAAGCCGTTTTCCGTTTACCTGTCTAATTTCCCAGCCATTGACCTGGTGGGCTTGTGGTGGGAGGGAAAACATGTCATAGTAGAGGACCCCACCCAGAGGTGTGTACTGCAATAGGTCCACCACCTGGACACCGTGGTCCTTCACTTTCAGCTGCACTGGTGGGGAAGTCAAGTCCCCTTCAGCTGAAGAGAGAAAAAAATCAGACAAGCTAGAGGAAGAGGTGCTGGTTATTGACTGTGAGGAACAATAGGATTGTTTGTATTTTGAAACTTAATTGACTTTCTGATGTAGACAGATCTTAATCTACATTATAGAACATTAGCAACTTAGATTTAGTTATTTGACGCTGTTAGTTCATGTACCAAAAGACTTGTCAACCATTTTGAGAGCAGGTTTAAATCTGTGGTGGGGCTGTCTTTTTGTTTACATTTTTGTCAAGAAGTGTCAGGCTGGACATCTTACCATCAAGTGTCTCCATCTGTGTCTGTATCTGGCTCCCACTGCTTTCTGCAGGCTGCGCACTGTTACTCCTTGACTGCAGACTGGCTGCACTCTGCGAGATACATACAAGAAGAATGAAAACGCAGACCAGGAAGTCTTTTGTTCATCTTACCTTCCTCCCTTCAACCCCTTTGATGGACTGAACCTCATTGCCTTCCTTCACTTCCCCCTCTCCTTTTGACTCCCCCTGCTGAGGTATATCTATGTCTGCTGGAATTTCCTCAACACCTGCAAGAGACCTGGGACCAAACACATGAGGAAAGACAAGAACACAGAGCGAGGAGAACATGTTAACTACAACCATTAACATTATTATTACTACGGTCAAAGTATTCACGGTAATAGAAGCATTAGCTGTATTAGCAGTGCTTAGAGTACTATCAGATATGTACCTGTGGCTGGGTGTGTGCATTCTCAGGTGAGCCATCCTTGCCAGCAAAGACAGGTGGTCATAACGTGTGTGGAGGATCCGTATGGCGATGTCGCTCACAGCCAGCTGTTTGGGAAGCTCAAAGGCCAGGCCGGCCTCCTCAAAGTTAAAACCTTTAAACCTGAATGGACCAGTTAGAAGCAAAGAGAAATACTACATAAGTACTTTTACTGCTAAGTATTATTGTTCTTTTTACTGTGTTGTGACATGAAAGTTCCACCTGGCACGCAAAAATTACATTTGCTCTTGTTCTAGGGTTCTTTTGAAACACTTAATCAGTGCAAAGTGTTGCTACCTGTTGTCTATATTTATAATTTTTATAGAAGTTTTTACACTGGTTTTACTGTTTTATATTACTTCAAATGTAAGGTGTACATGATATAGAAAATATTGGATCCCTTACCCATCATGAGTCACAGCTGCAAACCTCACTCTTTGTTGTTTTAACTTATATGATGTATTTGTAGCATTTTCTTCTACAAACCTTGGATTCTTCTTGAGGTTGGCCCAGAGACACAGTGTAATGTTCTCATCTTTGACCACAGTCTGCATGTTGCCTGTCTCAGTGTCGATGTTCGCACTGGCTGTCTATGACCAACAAGATACACAATACACCAAAAAATGATTCCAAAAAGCCATCCACACACAGTGATTGCCTTAAACCTTGCAAAATGCTAAAAAGCAACCCATGCAGACAAGAATAAATCATTTTTACTATTCACAGCTTTCATGTAGTGCTTCACAATGTGTAAGCACAAGCAGCTAAGAGTCTTGTACCTTGAGGATCTCCTCTGTGGTGAGTTGGTGTTTGGAGTGGATTAGCTCCTGTAAATGTATGAGAACTTCCTGGTACTTCTGGCGCTCTTGTGGATCTGAAACATCTTTGAGCAGACCTTCCAGCCCCTCAATCAGCTATAAAGGACATAGCATTTATTTTAACACCAATTCTTTAACACTAAAAAGCAGCAAATAATTTTCTCCCCCAATTTTAAAAGAGATAATTATATTATAAAGATAATTCTAATAAAACACAATGACTAAATTGGAAATTTCTTCAATGGGCATATGGCAAAATCATCCATGTAAAAAAAACATACTGTCAGGACTGTACAGCACTTTGGATAAAGGTTGGGAGTTGAATTATTATAAAGGATAAAGTGAGCAGTTTAGAGAAACTATGAAATCTTAATTATATTAAAATAGTAGATTTACATCATATCTACTTCGCACTTAAAGAGACAAACACTAATGCACCGCTGACCACAAAAAGATTTTGCATTTTCTCTAGTTTGTTTTGTGCTCATAAGAATGTTGTCCGATGATGCAAACGCTGACAAATGTATTTTCCTGCCTTTAAGTCTCTTGTTGATTAATGTTGGTGCTTTGGCTAACAATTATCTTAATTATCAAGTAATTAGACTAAACTAATAGGAATAAGATACTTTCTTAGTCTGATAAACAAGCTAAAAACTCACAAAATGTTTTATTTTCCTCTAAGAAGAAGGAAAAACAGCAAATATTTAGTGTTTATATCAAATAAATAATTTGTGTACTGATCATAAAGTCAATTTACTCTTCTTTTATTAATTGAATGCACATGCAAGGCACATACACATAAAATACAGACCTGTAGAGCGAGGTTACATTGCTTGAGCACGGTTGTGATGTTGACCTCTGGGTCATCTCTCCATAAGCTGATATATGTGTTAATATCCTGCCGTACTGCGGGGTCTGGGGTACCATCGCAGTTCATATATCTCTCCCACTGGACAACAACAACATAATGTGTGTTAATATCAAGCATAAGAAAGTGTGACGTTTTTGTTTTGCGGATACTGTTTTGTATTATGCAAAGTCTCCCTCTTGCTGAATGGCAGAAACACACACCTTGGCTTTCTCCACGGCATTGGTTTTCCATTTGGTCGCTGCAGCATGATTCTCCTCCAGTAGATGGCGAAGTTCGTTCAGCTCGTCTTCTCTGCGCTCTTGATCCTGTCAGTAAAAGACACCCATGAACACTGCAAAGCAATGTGCCCAAACTCATCTACAGTCTATTTCCATAAAGAGTAGTCAATTTTAGTATTTCCAGTTCTGCTCTTCAATCTGGGGTTGCTCGACACTGAATGTATCAAGAGTCAGGAAATGCACACTCCTTATCTTAATGTTGTCACAGTCAGTGCACACAAGGGGATAGACTTTAGTAGGGAAAGTAGGGACATGTCCCCAACAATATCCAGCAGCAACTGAATTGTCCCTCGCAGTACTTTTGATCCAAAAATGAAAATGTAACTACTGATATTCGTCAGTGTCTAGTGCAGTGGTTCACAAACTGGGGGGTGGATCTAAGCAGATCTAATGTTACATAAATGTGTTCATTCAGCTCTGAGGCATGCAAGACTATTTTGATAACCTGAATTTTTTGTTTTATTTCAATTGCCCTTGTTAATGATTGATAAAAGTGAAATCCACTTTTGCTAGAGTGGGGGGACTTGAATTTTTTTCGTCTTCTAAAGGGGGGCATGACAGAAGAAGTTTGATAACCACTATTCTAGTTAAAGTTTTTGGTATACAATCAGTTAAAAACTCTCATTCTCTACTAGAAGTCCAATGCGTTTCTAAGTTTTGAAAGAGTGCCTTACAGTGATTTTGGTCTGCTATCTACCTTTTTCAGACCCTCAGACTTTATTTCTAAAAAAACAGGACTAGCAACATTTTGAGTCATACAAACCATCTGAGGGAAAGACAGAAATGTGCAAAAGTCTATAATATTTTGGTAACATATTTCCCTGCATGCTGCTCTGGCTCTCCTCTGACTGAGAGTGAATTACTATGGTTTCGGGGACGCTCTGTGTCTCTGAAACTTTAGACACCACAGAAGGAGAACAAAAGAGTTGTTAGTCGTTAGGGACATCTTACCTTTAACTCAAGCCTTTCTAACTCCCTTTCCTTTCTCTCTCTTTCCAATCTGTCCTGCTCCTCTTTCTCAGCTTGCAGCTGCGCTTCCTCTATAAAGCAAAAGCACACATATATATGTGTATGTCCAGTGACCTCAACATATCCTGCAGGAATATCTTTTATACCTAAACAGATTACTTTTCATCAGTTTCCTGCAGAGTGTAGTACCTTATACTAAGCACCTTACCTGCATGAATACCAACAAGTACCTACTTTGTCCCCAGTTTAGATTAATAGAGACAGATATTTGGATTACCTTCTTCTCGCAACCTCCTCTCCTCCTCTTCCTGCTGCCTTGCCTTCTGAGCCTTGGTCAGCTTCCGTCCCATTTTGGATGACTTGAAACCAGGAAAAACTTTACATACTAGTGTTTAACAGGGGTACCCTCAATACTACAGTATATGGCAGTTAGAAAAGGGGGCACACACAGTGAGCGTACACAGTGACAATTACTGTAAGAGTAAAATGGTACACTCTGTCCCTGGCTGCATATATCTTCCGCTACATAGCTATGATAATCAGGTTAATGTAGAATTATAAATGTGCTGACTGACTTTTGCCCATACCTTTCCTTTCATGGGCGGGCTATCATTAGCAGGAGAAAACAGAGAGACGGTTAAAGAAGGTTTGAAACACGAATTCAAGGCACAGGGTAGGAAATTGGTAAGAATGTGAAGAAAAGAGATCATCAAAATGCATGGTGCTTGCTGCTAACTTGAAAAGCTCACTCAATTTAGCGCATTGCAGTAACACTGTATTTGCTATACTATGAGATTAGTTAGTAGGTTCTATTTAGCACTTTCTATGTTTTGTAACAACTAGCTATAGCCTTCAACCCTGCTGTTTGAATATGACAAGGTTTGAGGCCAGACAGGGGCTGTTTATTCGAGAGAGAAAAAAGTAAAACTCACCATGTTGATGCACACAGACCAAGTAACCATAGAAACGCGTACGCATGCGTAATTATCTGTTGTTATTTGCGACATAAGGAAACGACATACGGCAGCGCTGTCCACTGCAGCCACAGGAAGGACAAAGAAAAAGAAACGTGTCTTTATTATCCCACTGCTTGAGTAAATCTACTGAAATAAAAAACAAGTGTAAGTATTAACGTACTGTTTAGTATGGCCGTTTGTAGAGTTTGTGATAACAAGCTAACTAAAAAGCTAATCTAGCTGTAGCTAAGTTAGCTGTAGCTATCTTAAGTTAGCTAGTGGTTTGATTAACTTAGCTGTTGCACCTTTTCTTTCTTTAGGGGTCTGGTTACTTATATTGTTTGGCTGGTTTCACTCTCGCCCACCGACCTTTTCTGTCTCTGCTGTCATTTTAGTTAACGAAAAGTTAATAGTTGTTTTCCATATTGTTCTTGTTCCAGAAGTGTGAAAGGCCACCTCGTTCCCGACATGGCCAACCCTTTAAGGGGTGAGGTTTTCAAGCTTTACAAAACTGTAAGTGAAGTAGTTAATGACACACAAGGTTCGTTTGGGTCCTGTGCTGCGAATGATTTTAATGTGTTTCTCATCCTCCAAAAGCTGCTGTATCTTGGCCGCGACTACCCGCAGGGCTCAGCTTATTTCAGAGAGCGCCTGAAGGCAGCTTTCATGAAGAATAAAGACGTAACAGACCCTGAAAAGATCAAAAAGCTAGTGGCCCGTGGCGACTTTGTCATCAAGGAGCTGGAGGCTCTGTATTTCCTCAGGAAATATCGAGCCATCAAGAAGAGGTATTATGAACCAGACAAATAATGACATGAGACAGCATCCAATTACCTTTCTGAAATGAAATACAGGCTCTGAGGAAGGTACAGTCAATGTGTCAATATCTAATTTATTATATCATATTAATGAGATCCACGTGTCCTTATATAAAAAGCTTACCTCACAAGGGAAATGGAACATCCATCTGTAAGATGTGCCAGAAAATTATAATTAAGCTGTTACACAGTGTGCTTTGTATATTTATGCACAAGTTGTACCTTTTGTAGGCCAGTATTTTAAGTCACAAATACCATATACATGTAATGTCATAGGTTTTCCTCCAGTTAGGCCCACTGGCACATTATGAGTATAGCCAGAATCAACATGTTATCAATCAGTGTTAATTAATCTAATGTCCATTTCAAAATGGACGTTCGGAACATAACAATACACTGCTGGTATCTGACTGACAGAGTCATATTGTACAATATATTGTGTATTTCATTGTATATATTTGTAAATTCGTGGTCAGATTTCTTGAAATTTGAATGTACATGACTGTGTGTCAATGCACTGTTAAAAAGAAAAACAACATCTTTACAGTACATCATCTCTACAGTGATGTGTGTCACAATGCATATAATAAAATCACAACATTGTTCTTCAACAATTTAACTCCTTTTATTGTCATTGCTTGGATGAGATTATACCATCCATATATTTGATCCTTTGTACCAAGAACTGACAAACAAAAGAAATTAAATTTATTGAATACACTGCAAACTTTTGTGTGGATGCCTCCTTTTTTTGTAACCACCTGTGAGTTTTAGAAGACAGGAGTAGCGTTTGCAGAATTCTTTCTGTCTCATAACCTGAAGGAGAGAAAAGCGGAAAGCAGACATCAGCTGTTATGAACAATCTATAGCTTTGCATATTGTTTCACTGCTGCAGCATGTAATCTGTCTTTGAAGAACTTGCATTGGTAATAGAGTAATTAATTTCCTCCATTTCCCATTACATAAAGATTTCCAAAATGTAAGTACCAAAAATCATTGTTTAGATCAGAGTTTTTCAATTGTAGTTTTGGGTAGCAAAGTACAATGAATTAGAGTGGGGTCAACTTATAACAACATTTTACGTTAAAATTTCTATTTTAACAAACACTTACATTAGTAAGTAAATATAAAATGTTTTAAATCTCCAACAAATCCCTCCAACTGTGAGGTTAGAAATTGTGACATACTAGATACTTTGAGAATTGTAGAAAGTCAGATGATAGAGACAGCCAGCTGTGAGGACAGACTTACTTTACCAATACCCAGTGTGAACAAGCCAAATGAAGGACGTCCAATGACCCCAGCCAGAGTGAAAGATGGAGAAACACTACAGCTTAATGTCAAAAAGACAATATGAATTTGGTGACTTCATCACTATTACAATTATCAATACATTCATATTTTATCTATATTTGTTTTTTTGGTTTGTCCGTGGAATGTGATGACCATGCTGTGTATTGACCATTTACATTATGAATGCGTAGACAACACTATTTCTTTTTAAATTTGTTTTAGTAGTAGTGCACCAACCATGCACTTTGCATTTTTTTTCCCTCCAGAAGTCTTTCTGGAAAACATCCATTCACACGACCGCCTACAGAACACCCTGTAACAATGTAGACCACAAACAGATTCTGCAATGAGATCTCCATTCTAATCCAGTTATCTATAATATAGTAATATGGCACATAACACGATCACTGAAAGGATCCCTACAAGTGAGTCCCTATAATACCCTTTGTTTTTAACAGTAAATGGAAGTCTTGCTCAAGGACAATTCTCGCTCTGAAGTCTTGTGGGAGGGGAGTTGACGTAGGATACAACGGTGGAAATGAAAGAGAGGAGTTTGTTGTGTCTGTAGAAGAACTGCTCGCCAGACTTTTTTTCTCTGTGTAAGACCACAGCCTTGATGATGACAGACAGGTAGCCTGCAAGCATTATTCCAATCTAGAAGGGAAAACAGGTAACCTGTTTGGTTTGGTTCCCACACTTACCTAGGTTTTGGTCCTGATTTTGGATCAAATCATACCAGGTTCTTACACTTAAGCTATTGTACATGGATTATTTAGAAACAATACTGTATTATTACAGTGCCCACAGTACAAAGAGACAGTGTACCTACGCCTGTGTAAATTGTAATTAACTGAGGTCGAACAGAGCTGGATTTTTTAGATAAAGCTACCTACAGAGTACTTGCTTGAAATGAAACTGTCGCCATTTGATCATGTCCCTAAGAGTACACCCCATAGATCCTCATCAGTAAGCGAGAGAGAGATTATCGCACAACAGCCGCTCAATGACGCAAAACCAATCTGCTTTATCACACTTATCTGAAGTGATCCCATGTAGGAACTTGATGTGAATTGTGAACCTGGCTGACCACCGTGGACCAAAACAACATTCCTTGACTTAAAGCTACAGAACATCCTGTAACAATGTAGACCACAAACAGATTCTGCAATGAGATCTCCATTCTAATCCAGTTATCCAAATCAAACCTTGGGATGCTCTGCTCCACTTCCCTGGCAGATACAATAAACAGGAAAATACAATATAAAATGCTGTTTGGGTGTTATTGTACATCAGAGATGTGTGCTAAATTCAAATCATGAGATCAGTCCAGGAAGATATGGCATGAGAATCTAAGAAGTTATATATCTAGCATCTTATGACATATTTTTCATTAAATTGGATTTTGAGACACTTTTTACTTGACCACTGGAGTTACTTATAAAAAGTAACTTAAACTATGTAATCAGCCCAATGCATGGGAAATTCTTGTGTCAGTTTAGTGAGAAAACAATGTGCTTGTTTGAGTTGTTTTGAACACTATTCAAGACTTCCCAGGGATCACCTACTTTTTATTGAAGGTAATCCTTTTAGACACTGTGTATTTATCATCCTTCATCCCCCATGTTTATCAGTTGGCTGGTAATCTCTGCTACTGGCCCACCTCAAGATCAACCCAGCTTGCTGCCAAAACTTCTGTAACAATGCGTTACAGCATTTGAAAAGATTTACCATCAATCAGAATTAAAATCTATTTAGCCTAATCACATTGTCTTAGATTATCCAACAATACCACTTCACAACCCAGCCTAAATATTTTTTTTGGCATGTGTGATGCTCTCGCAGGAGACATACCGCTGAACCTGAGATTGGGTAGTACCGTAGCCGGCTATCCAGGTATATGTCCCTCCAATTGTTGTGGTCCAAAAAGAGTTTCTTCTGGAAGGGTTTATGTCAAAACTGGTGAAAACACAATAAGAGGATGTTTTCTAATTCAAAAACGTTGTAATTTAAAGCCCTGCTTTTTATGTTCAGAAAACGATTGCTTTGCCAGTCCCAAAAACAGCTATTCCTGAAAGCTGAGGTGCAAGGTTTGAATCAAACTGGTTATTTCCTCTCTCTCTCTTTGTAAAGCCCCAACATCTTAATATTCTGCTTTCTTATAGGATCATTTTAGTACTTTTAAATCTGGGCCGTATTTTCCCATATTTTGGTGTCGAAATGACTTGTAGGTAAAAAAGAGTTGTAATCCATGCAGTAGATGCAGCTGCAAACCTGCTGCAAAACGTAATCCTATGGGGCAATTGTGCCCCTCAAAATTCCATCCATAAAAAGTGCTTCTTTTACCACTGACAGGCTCAAACTGTTGTAAGAGGTGGCTACCAATATGGCACATAACACGATCACTGAAAGGATCCCTACAAGTGAGTCCCTATACCCTTTGTTTTTAACAGTAAATGGAAGTCTTGCTCAAGGACAATTCTCGCTCTGAAGTCTTGTGGGAGGGGACTTGGCGTAGGATACAACGGTGGAAATGAAAGAGAGGAGTTTGTTGTGTCTGTAGAAGAACTGCTCGCCAGACTTTTTTTTTTCTGTGTAAGACCACAGCCTTGATGATGACAGACAGGTAGCCTGCAAGCATTATTCCAATCTAGAAGGGAAAACAGGTAACCTGTTTGGTTTGGTTCCCACACTTACCTAGGTTTTGGTCCTGATTTTGGATCAAATCATACCAGGTTCTTACACTTAAGCTATTGTACATGGATTATTTAGAAACAATACTGTATTATTACAGTGCCCACAGTACAAAGAGACAGTGTACCTACGCCTGTGTAAATTGTAATTAACTGAGGTCGAACAGAGCTGGATTTTTTAGATAAAGCTACCTACAGAGTACTTGCTTGAAATGAAACTGTCGCCATTTGATCATGTCCCTAAGAGTACACCCCATAGATCCTCATCAGTAAGCTGAGAGAGATTATCGCACAACAGCCGCTCAATGACGCAAAACCAATCTGCTTTATCACACTTATCTGAAGTGATCCCATGTAGGAACTTGATGTGAATTGTGAACCTGGCTGACCACCGTGGACCAAAACAACATTCCTTGACTTAAAGCTACAGAACATCCTGTAACAATGTAGACCACAAACAGATTCTGCAATGAGATCTCCATTCTAATCCAGTTATCCAAATCAAACCTTGGGATGCTCTGCTCCACTTCCCTGGCAGATACAATAAACAGGAAAATACAATATAAAATGCTGTTTGGGTGTTATTGTACATCAGAGATGTGTGCTAAATTCAAATCATGAGATCAGTCCAGGAAGATATGGCATGAGAATCTAAGAAGTTATATATCTAGCATCTTATGACATATTTTTTCATTAAATTGGATTTTGAGACACTTTTTACTTGACCACTGGAGTTACTTATAAAAAGTAACTTAAACTATGTAATCAGCCCAATGCATGGGAAATTCTTGTGTCAGTTTAGTGAGAAAACAATGTGCTTGTTTGAGTTGTTTTGAACACTATTCAAGACTTCCCAGGGATCACCTACTTTTTATTGAAGGTAATCCTTTTAGACACTGTGTATTTATCATCCTTCATCCCCCATGTTTATCAGTTGGCTGGTAATCTCTGCTACTGGCCCACCTCAAGATCAACCCAGCTTGCTGCCAAAACTTCTGTAACAATGCGTTACAGCATTTGAAAAGATTTACCATCAATCAGAATTAAAATCTATTTAGCCTAATCACATTGTCTTAGATTATCCAACAATACCACTTCACAACCCAGCCTAAATATTTTTTTTGGCATGTGTGATGCTCTCGCAGGAGACATACCGCTGAACCTGAGATTGGGTAGTACCGTAGCCGGCTATCCAGGTATATGTCCCTCCAATTGTTGTGGTCCAAAAAGAGTTTCTTCTGGAAGGGTTTATGTCAAAACTGGTGAAAACACAATAAGAGGATGTTTTCTAATTCAAAAACGTTGTAATTTAAAGCCCTGCTTTTTATGTTCAGAAAACGATTGCTTTGCCAGTCCCAAAAACAGCTATTCCTGAAAGCTGAGGTGCAAGGTTTGAATCAAACTGGTTATTTCCTCCTCTCTCTCTCTTTGTAAAGCCCCAACATCTTAATATTCTGCTTTCTTATAGGATCATTTTAGTACTTTTAAATCTGGGCCGTATTTTCCCATATTTTGGTGTCGAAATGACTTGTAGGTAAAAAAGAGTTGTAATCCATGCAGTAGATGCAGCTGCAAACCTGCTGCAAAACGTAATCCTATGGGGCAATTGTGCCCCTCAAAATTCCATCCATAAAAAGTGCTTCTTTTACCACTGACAGGCTCAAACTGTTGTAAGAGGTGGCTACCAATATGGCACATAACACGATCACTGAAAGGATCCCTACAAGTGAGTCCCTATACCCTTTGTTTTTAACAGTAAATGGAAGTCTTGCTCAAGGACAATTCTCGCTCTGAAGTCTTGTGGGAGGGGACTTGGCGTAGGATACAACGGTGGAAATGAAAGAGAGGAGTTTGTTGTGTCTGTAGAAGAACTGCTCGCCAGACTTTTTTTTTTCCGTGTAAGACCACAGCCTTGATGATGACAGACAGGTAGCCTGCAAGCATTATTCCAATCTAGAAGGGAAAACAAGTAACCTGTTTGGTTTGGTTCCCTGTTTTCCGTGTAAGACCACAGCCTTGATGATGACAGACAGCTAGCCTGCAAGCATTATTCCAATCTAGAAGGGAAAACAAGTAACCTGTTTGGTTTGGTTCCCTGTTTTCCGTGTAAGACCACAGCCTTGATGATGACAGACAGGTAGCCTGCAAGCATTATTCCAATCTAGAAGGGAAAACAGGTAACCTGTTTGGTTTGGTTCCCACACTTACCTAGATTTTGGTCCTGATTTTGGATCAAATCATACCAGGTTCTTACACTTAAGCTATTGTACATGGATTATTTAGAAACAATACTGTATTATTACAGTGCCCACAATACAAAGAGACAGTGTACCTACGCCTGTGTAAATTGTAATTAACTGAGGTCGAACAGAGCTGGATGTTTTAGATAAAGCTACCAACTGAGTACAAGAGGACCTATGACAAAATAAATAATAGGCTACAAACATAAGTAGCCTAAGCCTCAGCTGAAGGACTGATATTTATTTTTCATAAATATCTAAAGAAAAAGGTCTATTCAAAAATTAATGACAAATGCTTTCAGTTTCATTAGTAGCCTATTGCAAAAACCTCACATTTCCTCAGCATCAATCCTAAATCTTAATATAGCCTAACTGTTAGGCCTACTTGATAAACATCCTATTTAATCTGAGGGGAGAGGGTAGTTTCTCTGAAAATTGGCTGCTGTATAGGCCTACCCACAGGGATTAAGCCTAGTTCACAGTACACGATTTTTAGCCCGATTTGCCGCTTGGCGAGCTCGGCGACCGTCAGCGGAGTGATCGGAGGTAAATCAGCGGATCAATCGGTGGTCGCCAGTTGTTATGTGTGAACTACACAACGACATCAAAACGGTTCCCCGACACATTTCTGACATAACGCTGACATCTACCAGATATCAAGTATGCCAAATATCTGTATATCAAATTCAAATTTGCTTTATTAATAGGCTACAGCTGTGTAGCGCACAGAAGCCGTTGCCATGGTTACTATCTATAGAGAGCCAGCCGTTTACTCGTGGAGCGCCTGTCTCCTGTTCACCTCAAAGAACCCAGGGGGTAACCGACTACGTTGCGATTTTAAGAACGTTCTAAGTGTTTGCTCTCAGCAAACACCATAGTTGGAGCCAGCTACCAGAGTCCACTGACATTTTGGTGCAACTCAGACCAAAATCAGAAGTAGGCCTAAAACTATTCAGAAAGTTATTCAAACTTTTCAGTGTGCAGAACTGCAGGAAAATAAACAAACCTTTCTTCTGAGAGAAAAATGAAGCACAGTAAAAAGCCAAGACAATATTTCTCTCTTAGTCTGTATGTCTTTGTGTTCTTAGCATTACAGACATGGACATGAAATGAATATGCAACAAACAGGCAGTGAATCATTACGACTTTATTTAGTTAAGTCCACTTCTTTTTAACTGACAAGTTTTCATATTTTGAACCCAACTGAATGATTTTTCGAAAGTTAAACTTGATTTAATTCATCATGTTGATTACTTTTGTCAGATATGTGTGTGTTAACTGAACTTGGGTATGTAAGTTATCAGTTGAAAAAAAAGGCAAGCAAGAGGGGGAAAAATGTTGCTTCTGAGAAGCTGTTGTTTAAGCATGGACATAATCAGCTAATTATACACTGCAGTTAAGTCAAGTATTCAAATTCCAATTAAAATATAGACACTTTTGTGATAAACAAGAAAGGACTAATGCCACAGGTAGAAGGGGCACCTGACAACGGCCTTGTACGTGGAAATTGAAACAAATTTGGAATTTAAACTCTTTTTACCTGAAATGGAAAGTAGTATAAATGTGTAGTTAAGTTGTTTTAACTTGAAGCTGTGAGTTAAAATAATTCAGAAATGCATGTTGGTTGGACTACTAAAGGGAAGTTTTCATGCATTGATAAAGTAAAATAATGAATAATGAAAAGTATGAAATTGAAGCAAGTTATAAAAAGTTCAATCAATGACAAAACAATGCTGAGACAACTAGAACAATGTAGTTAAATCAACTTGAATGAACAAAGGCAATCTTCAAGTTGAGCAAACTTGCATTTTCAAGTTACACGTACCTGAAATGTGTACAGTATAGGATTTTATTGTTACTCCCCATCAGTCTTCATTTAAAAAAAAATCAGAACAGGATTATAATTGAATAACTTATAATAAGTAAATGTGATTTCTAGAGCAGAAAACAGTATTTACTACAGCGTTTATGTGTGCTTGTGTGCGTGTGTGGGGCTGCGGTGTGAAAATAAATGCCAGATGTGGGCCACGGGCGCCAACAAATTATAGATGCACTCTATGCACATTTTTCTCCTTCATTGACATTTCTTGTATTACACCATAGAAAAAAAAAAGATTATTTAATAAAGAAATTATATAAAAAACTGTTCCATTTTATGTAGGGATGCTTCTTTTTGCTGAGTCCAGCTCAACATCACAGAAAGTGGGATTAGTGTTGCCGAATGTCTTCTCTCTGTCCCTTGTCAGGTCAAACTTTCCTGTTCGTCTCATGACCTCAAAAGGGAAGAGCACAAAGCAGAAAGTCAGCAGCTGTTTATTAGTCTACAGAATGTTGTTTCACTGCTGCAGCACTTACTCTCTCTTTAAAAAACTTGAATAAGTGATAAAAAGTTGTGTCTTCTTTCATTAATGTGAGCCTCGATTCAACCTTCAGCTTCCAGCCTCCTGAAATGCACATTAAAAAGAGCACACCAACAACCTTTAAGCTCACTACAAAACAGTGGGACAGCCTGCTGTCATTTTCATCACCAAAATACTTTCTTCATTGTTAGGAATTATTGTGGTGAGCCAGGTTCAGGTGTGAAGAAGTTTCGGAGACTGATGAAGACTTAACATAGCATAGTTTATTGAGCCCGGCCGAGGAGATACAGTGCCAGCATACAACATGTGAACACGTCAAATGCCAACACCAAATCTGAAGGATAACATCTTGTGGTCCCTTTTATGTTCCTGTCTTCCCCCTAGAGCCTGTAGGTTTCTCTATTAGGTCATCTTCACCTAGAACACCTAATCTATCTGATGTTCAGATTCCAGTGCTTCATCATATTAGAATCTCTTACTATCCAAGAGTTGTACTCTAATCTGTGGAGCCAGTTAGTTCTTGTAAACATTCTTGTATGGCTCAACCTTGTTAGATTCCCAGAGAACACTCATATCTGCTAGCCTGACGCCTGAGCTACTGTCTCTAGCTAATCAGTCTATTGTTGTCTTCTTGACGAGGACAAGTACATGTGAGAAATACCTAAACCTATAATGTCAAATATTTATGGAGTCAGCTATATTACTCTAAGCTAGACCTGTCTTACCTTTCACTGTTACATCAATTAAGACACCTAAGAAATATTCCCAACATTCATAAAAATGGCAATTATGCAAGAGAATATATATTATTTACAGTACCTGTAAACAGACTGACTAATAGTCCCACACTGATAGTTATTATAGTTCCAATAGGACTGAAGTAAAGGTAGGACAGAGAGTACAAGGTATCTGCCAGCAGAGACCTGGAGGTGGGAGAAAATAGTGCATGAGGAGTGAAATCTTGCACATACAGACGAAACTGCGACATCAACATTTTAAAATTTGTCATTATGAATGTTCTGTGTAATTGGACTCCAGCAAAGATTTAATATACTGTATATAGTAAATATAGCTGATTTATAGTTGTTTGTATTTTCCGTAACCTCAATACTAACAAAATCTTACTAATTTAATATCACAATGTTGTTATGCTACCATTTTCATCCTTATAGGCAGGGATTAGCACAACTGAGGATACTAAATATGGCAAATAATATCAAACTAATAATCAATCACAACCAGTTACTTACTTGCCATCAATGTTGTGTACTGGGACTGTGGTGATAGAGGTCAGCTGCATTGGCAGAGCAGTGGATGTCCAATTGAGGCTTTCTGTAGTGGTGAAGTTACATCCCTCAGTAGTCAGGGACAGAGGTCGGCTCATCTCAGGAGGGGGAGGGTATATCTGGGCTCCGATGCCGACCCACAGAGACACACCCAACCCTGATACAAGACCTGTTAAAGCTCCCTAGAAGACATTTTTATCACTGAAAATGCTAAAACGACCTTTTTAAGAGGACCAGATATAAATGGTACATAGTTTTGAAGGGGTGTGAGAAAGCGTGAAGATGTATAATTTTTATTATTTCTAAGAAAAATTAAGATATTTCAGACCTTTTAATCTGAGATAAACAGGTTTTTTGACATTTTAATGGATAAATAACTGATTATCCCAGGAGTAAAATTATTTTTAAATGCTGGATTAATGTCCTTTTTTAATATTAGCATGGGTTACAGGAGTCACAATACCAACTGAAGTTAAATGAGGACAGGCTTACTTTGGAGTTGGCAAATGGACAGAGGATACCCAGCGTAAACAGGCCAAGTAAAGGGCCTCCAACAATCCCAAATATACTGATGACTGCCTGTACAAAGAAGCACACAAAACTTAAGTTGCAGGGTTCATTCCTATAATAAGTCATGCACCCCAGGCAGAGTCTCCTGCTATAATATACAATCATATACATCAATATTTTTGTCTTGTTTAACCAGAGACCATGGAGCTTATGCACAAACAGTCCCACTTTACCTGCAAGATCCCTCCCATGAGTGAAGCCAGTCCAGCCATTCCAATACATAAAACCCCATACAAGACGCCTGCAAACAACATTTAGGAAGAAACGTAATCCTTAATTACTGTACTACTTAAAGTCACTAGTGTTCAACAGACAGCACATTCAGCTGAAATACTGCAAATGAGGACAAACCACTCACTCAGTCCTTTTGAGGTCCAGGACAGGTGTTTCTCAGACATGTTAGTGTACGGTTTTATCAGGTCCTCTACTGTGACTGCAGTCAGTGCATTGATGCTGGAAGACACTGTGCTGGGGTTGACATGACACCGAAATGACACACAATTTAATCACAGAACCATCACACAAATACCTTACATATGTGGATGCAAAACCTTTTTTCCAATCCCACTTGTATTTGTAGTACTGAACATATGCTGATATGCTGATCAAAGAAATCATTAATGAAAAACATTAAAAATGATAGGGATTAAACACAGCTAACATAACTTATATTATTTTTTACTATGCGTACAATCTGCTAAAAATAGTAGTAAACAATCAGCTTTTTGAAGTTTCATTATGTGAGTTGGATCTGGTGGAATAACTTTAAATGTTAAATACTGTAGTAACCTTAGAGATCCACTATACGCAGCTGCAACAAACAGTCCAGGAAGGCCAGGATAGTCTCCCAAGATGTCCATCACCAAATATGGCATCAGCTACAGAGGAAGGGAGACACTGGATTAAACCCAAGCACAACATGTGGGGTTTTTGTCAAGATCGCTGTAACTCTCAGCTATGCGGTGCATCTCTCCGTTGTACCTGATCAGGAGCAGAAACCAGTCCAGCTGTCCATGGGTCACAGTTCTTATAGACTGAGAAGAGGCACATTCCTGCAAACACTGAGCATAGCAAGACAGACAACAGGCCTAAAAGGTTGATGTACAGAGATCTGGAAAAAGGAAGAAACACACAGAGTAGCAAAAAAATGGACAAAAATATTTTTAGAAAATTGAAAATTGTAAATAGACCAGCAAATATATACAAATTAAGAAGCAAAGAAGCAAATAATGTCACCATGTATCTTGTGTCTCAGTAAATGTCTCACTTGGTAAAACAGAACTCACAGTCTGGCATGAGTGATGTTCTTGCAGGAGATGTATCTCTGAACCTGGGCCTGGTTGATCCCATAGATACTGACCCAGACAAATGTCCCTCCAATGGTTATCGTCCAAAAAGTGTGTCTCCTCAGAGGGTTTGTGTCAAAGCTAATGAAACAGAAAAAAAGTCAGTTTGAATTTCAGTTGTTGCCAGAAATTATTCCTTAGTGCAGTGGCTCAGGTGTTTGTTCCTGCCATTCACAAAGATGTGCTCCTTCAAAGAACCTGAAGGAAAGACTAAGCCTGCGCCTCCCCTCTCTCAAATAAGATGGCCTGGCCTCACACAGACCAAACGTAATGGTGCATTTGACGCTCTTGTCAAATTAAAAGTAAACATTTCCAAAGTTGATGTGTTGAAGAATTATGTGAGCCAGGTTCAGGTATTGAGCTCGGCCAAAGAGATATAGTGCCAGCATACAATGTGAACACGTCAAATGTCAACACCAAATCTGAAGCATAACAGCTTTTAGTCCCTTTTCTGTTTGTCTCTTCCCCTTAGTGCCTGTAGGGTTCACTATTATGTCATTATGTCATCTCTGGCCTCTGTCTGATGTTTATTCTCCAGTGCTTCGTCATGTTGGAATCTATTACTATCCATGAGTTGTCCTCTAATCTGTGGAGCCAGTAAGTTCTTGTAAACCTTTTTGTAAGACTCAACCTTGCGAGATTCCCAGATAACACTGATATCTGCTGGATCAATGCCTGAGCTACTGTCTCTACCTTATAGGTCTAACTGTTGTCTCCCTAACAAGCACAGTTACATGAGAGAAATAATTAAACCCGTAAGGTCAGTCAGTAATGATCAATGTAATGTTATGCTCTTCCCACCATTAAATAGAGCCAATCAACTCTGACACATACTCACTCCCAAAAGTTGAGTCTCCCTCCTTGTTGTGAATCTGAGATGATGGGGAGGATGCCACCTTGTAAGACCACAGACCTGATGATGACAGACAGGAAGCCTGCAATCATAACACCAAGCTGGAGGAGAAGGAGTTTGATAATTTTACTTACAAATCTTCCCTGTTTTTGCCCCAGTTGTGGTTCTAATTTCACCAGTTTGTTGTACTTAAACTATTTTACATCGATAACATATTAGGTGTAATGCATTATTCCAAAACATGAGCCAAAATGGTGGTGTTCTTAATGAAATTTGGCTGACATGTAATGACTTTTCCATTTTTGTATAAGTGGGGATCAGTTCCTTGCTGTGGTGTATGACTCACTGGTGATATGGTCACTAGCAACCACAAAAAGGTATGACACATGCATCCCCGACTTGGTCAGTCAGTTTAAATCTCTCATAAATCTAATGGCTTATTACCAGTAGTACCATACCAACCACTTGTTATCGTTGTTGTTTTTTCCATCCCAAAGCCTACCTGGAACACATCTGTCCACACCACCGCCTTCAGACCACCCTATCACAATGTAGACCACAAACAGGTGTTGTATGCGCTGCATGTACAAATCCAGGAATCAAAGCACGGTTTTAATTTTGTGATCAGCAGAACTCAGTTGAGCAGATTTTATAACATACCATTGTGCAGTAAAAGGTGCAGACCACGCCTGTGGAAATAACTGCACCCCACAGATCCATACCAGTTACTGCGGAGGGAGGGAGGATTTCAGGCACACTCAACTGAGCAAAACCAAACAACTTCAAGTGCCCTCATTCAGGAATGTTTCATGAATCAGACCGCCGTGGACTGAAACCTACCTTGGTTTAAAGCAAGAGCTGGGGTGTAAATGACGATTCCAGTGTAGAGGATCTGTGACAGACAGAGAGAAATAATACAGACATAAATGACCCTCAGGTGTCAGATTTGCTGTTTCACCCTAAGAGGTCCAAGCCATGTCATTATGTGTTGACTGGCTTCTTACTCACTGTCTGAACAATGAAGAGCAAAGTTCCAAGCAGACGAGTTGCTCTGCTGAAACGCAGCTCCAGGTACTTGGCAGAGACATGACAGGGACAGAAAAGAGCAAGCAAAAGAAAAGATCAGTGTCAGAAAGGTCATATCAGTCCATGACTATTTTAACAATGCAATGCTTTGACAAAATTACAGTGAAAACTGATGTGAGAAACTGTTGACATCTTAAGGTGATTAAATCGTTGTTACAGTTTTACAGAAAATATTACAGATGTATTAAGATAATGAATTTATTTCTACAGTATCTCTAAAAATATATGGAAATGCCTAAAAAAATGTGCCAATGCATTATAAGTTCAAATTGAACAGTTTTGTTAACAGAGTTGTACCATGTTCATGAGAATCACCCCTATTCTCTGACATTTCTTACCCTCTATCTACTCCTGGCACCACAAATCACCTTAACTTGCTGCAGAAATGTATATAGGAGAGCGACAGCTCTGATACATCCTTCCCAAACCCATATCACCTTACTGTTAACAGACTCTATTTCAACATACTTTTGAAGCAGAGCCATACCAATCTGAGATCAGGCCCAGGCCAGTCTTACACCATCCTTTTTCTTTGCACAGTAACTGTTGATTTTACAGGTAAACAAAACGTGATATATTTCACGGCTTTGTCAATAGAACAGAATAACCACACAAACACTGATGTAAAGACCAAACCACACTCACATCATACGTGCTGGTGATGGTCAGCCTGTAAAAGACTGGGAGGAAGACCTCAGATACGAAGACCATAGTCATTACATAGGAGAGACCATAATATCCAATACTGGCTCCGTAGCGGTATACCTAGGGATAATATGAATGAGTAATGTTTTCTATTTGGATTTGCAATGTTTTCTGTAAGTTTATTTAATTACGAGAAAATGTGTGCCATGAGTTCCTCTTATAATTGCACTGATGAAATGAAACCACTGACTTACTGCTTATAAGTTTAGGTTTTAAGTTTATGTCACATGCATGTCTCATTATCTCTACAATTATGTCTCTGATTTGATTGAAAAATCTGAAAAACTCCACTGAGAAAGTGATGCCTCTCGTCCCACTAAAAAATTTTCTTGTATCCTGCAGACTGAAAAAGACAAACTGACTTTTCAGGAGACAAGTGTTTTTTGAATTTATCCCATGGTAAACTGCTATAACCTTACCTCGGCTGGGTTGGACAGCACTGTGATGGCTGACATGAAGCTGGCAGTCAGGGACATGGAGACAGGCAGGGCCGTCATTCTTCGACCCCCCATTAGGAAGTCCCCTGAGCATCGCTGGCCCCTGTCCGTCCAGGCATAGTAGACCCCAACGGCAGCGGACACCACAAGCATGATAGCAAACACCAAATAGTCTGCTACCACAAAGGAGCCAGCAATCAGAGACTCCCCCGACATTTTTTGCAAGTCAGACCAAAACTAGGAACTTTTTAGAAAGTTATTCAAACTGTCACATTTATTTTGAGTGGAAAAGCAAAACCTGAATGAATAGAAGTCCTGATAAATGACCCTCTCACACTGAGTGGAGCGAGAGCAGGACCACAGACTGAAGCTTTTATGTGTGTGTGGGTGTGTGGGGGTGTGTGTGTGTGTGTCAGCAAAATAGAGAGAGAGAGAGCATTCCAGGCAGATACATGTGAAGTCAACAGGTAAGGAGAGTCAACTGTTCACCTGACCACAGGATAAAAGCTATCATCTGACTCTAGACCTCTAGACACACACACACACACACACACACACACACACACACACACACACACACACACACACACACACACACACACACACACACACACACACACACACACACACACACACACACACACACACACACACACACACACACAAGCCTACACAAAATACTCCCTAAATACTGACTTTATCAATACAACAAAAGAATTCCTTAGTACAATGAATAATTGCGAGAATTCCATGTGTTTTGTCCTGAAGTTTGCATATTATTCAAAAGAACTTTGCAACATGCCTGGATGAGGAACAGTGACCTATAAAATGAAACATGTTGTAGATCTAATTAATTGTTGCAACTTGTTTGGCCATGGCCTACAAGCACTCCCATGACTCACAAGAAAGACTGATTCTAGAAAATATGAATAAAGATTAAACAAAAACAAAAAACATTTAAATAAATAAATGAAAAAACAGCTGAACAAGGAATGTTCTCACACCCTTGCACAGATTTCTACTAACTGGCCACATTTTTGTTTATTTGCTGTTACTCTTTCTAACTGTCATGCACTCTACTGTAGGTGTTATTCACTACTTTTGAAATGTGTATGGTACTGATAAGGAACAGCCCTCTGATATTTAAACAGTTTAGCAATGCAGGGAGAGAGGGGAGGCAGCATTTAATCTGACATTGACATTTTGACTTGTCATAGAAGGAAAAGCACAGGTGTTAGTAATAACATTAAAGATGTTTTTAAAAAAAAATCATGTCCAAGTAAGGCATGACAGTGTGGCAGCAAACAAACATGCAGCACAATACCCCGAGGACAGCTAAACCAAAGCCAGACAAACTAAACCAAAGCCAGACTAACTAACATTAGCTAACAATAACAGCTACAGTTAGCAGCAGTTAGTGCTTACTCTAGCGTTGTGCTGCCCCCTATTTGTTTGTAGTATGAACTCGACAGGTGGCCAAAATTGTGTAGTCGTACACACTGCACCTTTAATTGTAGTTTTACGTGTTTTTCCTATTGTGACATTTCAACATATCTTATGTGAAAAGATGTCTATAACTGTAGTCCTTTTCACAGTTCCAAAACAATAAATATATGTCACTGAAGATTAGAAACTAGCATGAAATTGGACATGGCAGCGCTTTACTGGTGGTCATAATAACTAATAGTGTCTTTATTACTGAACATATATATTATTATATACATATGCAATGTATTTTACTTTATCTAAACACTGTGTGGTTTTCCTGCTTAGCTCCATGCTCTTACATGGTCCGTGGTTATATAAAATTTTGCCTAACAAAAATAAACGAAGTTGAGGCGCGAAGCCTCAAACGAAGGCGGAAGTGAAGGCAGGATCTCTCTCTGTCGCCTCTTCGCTTCTCTTCGCCCACCACGAGGAGTAAAAAATTCCCACAATGCTTTGTTCAGCATGGCTGCGCCCTGGTGTCGGCGTGTGTGTAAACAGTTATAGTCGAGAGAAGAAATAAATCGGAGTTTTCATGAATCATTTAAATCGCACGAGGACCTCTGGAATACAGTTACTCTCATATCAAGCAACGAGGCGAAGATGAAGATTAAATCCAAGTCTTCGTATCACAAATCTGAGAACACCTACAGGGTGAGAGTCCAGAAACGTAACTTAACGCAGCATGATGCTAGGAAAGACGAATGGTGGAGATAAAAACACACCTCTATTAGTGTAGTAACAGTGGTTAAACAGATATTTTAAATGCGGGTTATGTCCAAGCAAGTAGAAGGATAAATAATAATTTTCAATCAGATAGCACAGTCTAATACGTCACGGGAAAGATGGCATTTAAACTGAAGACCCAAGAGTCCCTTTATTACAAGAATATTGTTAGATTCGTTGTTTCCCAGCAGCATGTTAAACCCTTATGGTGTGTCTCTTTCAGTTTCTCACTTTTGCTGAAAGACTTGCCAATGTCAACATCAATGTCATCCACCGTATTGACAGGACTGGATCTTACGCAGAGGTTTGTACAGAATAATCCTGGCAACATAATCATCCATCTCGTTTATACAGTAGGCTTCTGAGCGTCTGGTATGGTTTGAATCTGATTGGTAATGCCTTTTTTGCTCCCTCTGCAGGAAGTAGAAACATACTTCTCTGAAGGACTGACAAAATGGAAAGACCTCAACTTGACAGAGCATTTCAGTATGTGTATAATAAAATACCACATCATTTTTGCTGTATTATCGCCATGTAGTAAGTGATCTTAGGCGCAAAAATAGCTTATCTTATCTACTACTAAACCCGAGGAGAGATTCTGTGTGTTTGCAGCAAATCTAAAATGAATGCCTCTCCTCCGCAGCTACATTTTTGAAAGAGGTTTCCAACAAGAGCCAGTCATTCAACATGCTGGTTTTCCATCAGAAGTCCATAGTGGAGAGTCTGAAGACGCACCTGACTGTCAAGGACAGTCTGGCCTACCAGCCACTGCTGGAGTAAGTTGTTGTTTTGCATGTGAAAAAAATGGCTGAATCACTAGATGATGTACTAGCTGACATGTCTCTCTCCTCTCGTCTCCCTTTTCCGCCAGCCTGGTGGTGCAGCTGGCCAGAGACCTGCAGACTGATTTCTACCCTCACTTCCCGGACTTCTTCATTCTGATCACCTCGCTGCTGGACACCAAGGATACAGAGGTGCTGGAGTGGGCTTTCACCTGCCTCTCCTACCTCTACAAGTACCTGTGGAGGCTCATGGTGAAGGACATGACCAACATCTACAGGTGAGATATAGGGTGGAGTCTCTGTGGATGCTTTTCAGCTCAGTCTGTTTTCCAACATGGTGAATGATATTCTCTCCTTAATGTAGCACTTAGATATTATTGAGATGACGAGGGCACATCTCATGTGGGTGGAAATCAATACCTCTTTTCACCCCACAGTTTATACAGCACACTGCTGGCACACAAGAAAGAGCACATCCGCAAGTTTGCAGCAGAGAGCTTCTCTTTTTTGATGAGAAAGGTGAGTAATTTGTGTGCGGTCAGATGTTAAACATTAGCCTCTACCTTCATTTCTAATGGCTTACAGTTTAATAGGGTGTTATAGCAGATTTTGAAGTTACACAGTAACTTTTTATGTTTCAGCGCTCTCACAATCATGTCTCATTGTGTCTTACAGGTTCCTGATCTTGATGCCCTGCTGAGTCATGTTTTCTCAGATCTGCAGCAGCACCCCGACAAGGCGGAGGGAGCGGGTCAGCTGTTGTTTGAAATGTGCAAAGGAGTCCGAAACATGTTTCACTCCTGCGCTGCAAATGTGAGTTTCTTTTCAAACACAGGAGGCTTCGCAGAATCACCAGACAGTTTTCATTCACAATCATCAAGTGTGCGTTCAGGCGTAACAGAATCAAAATGGATCGTAATGGATCGGATTTCTTGCCCGTATGATTTCATGTGTAATTATAGACACAACTAGTCCTGAATTTTTCTGCTCCTCTTCACCCATCTCTTCAGGCTCTCCCCGTAGCTTTGCGTAAGCTCGGACCCTCAACCAGCCCGGGAGTCTCTCTGCCATGGGACACTGTCAGGGATGCTCTGGATCACATGGCCCAGGCTGCAGCCACTCACATTGACACAGAACACGTTCTGGTTTTGTGGGAGTCCTTACAGGTGAGCTAGATGCACGCAGCAAGATGTCCGACCTGCGCTTTACTTTGAGTCAGAACATTCTTAAAACCCGTCCCAGACAGTTAGATCTAACAGGCATGGTAGATCATGACAGGCGGTCCTTTTTACTTCCATTGGCGTGTGTCTGATGGCTCTGTGTCCCCGTGTGCAGGTCAGCGTGGAGGAGGTCCTGGGTGTCATGGAGGCGAAAGGAGAAGAGGCGGGCCAGGCAACAGAGCAGCTGGAGAGGCTCCTGTTCATTCTCCACACCCTGGTGTCCTACAGGGACGGAGCCAAGATCACCAAGCCAGAGGCTGTCTGCCAGGTAAGAGCAGAATGCTGATCTGGGAGACTTAGTTAGTAATGTAGGAAAGCCTCATTTCCCCGTTAAAGTCAAAATGGTATGTCTTTTTTCTGTTTTCACCCTCTTTTCGTTTTTCTTGTGCCTGCAGACGGTGTTGCGGCTGATTCAGAGCTCGTCTCTGTCAGCTAAGTGTTCCCGTCTGCTCCTCCAGATCACTTCCTCTCTGCTCCTCGGGGAGAACATCACCCTGCCCAAAGCACTCATCCAGGAGACGATCCAAAAGGTGTGTGTTTCTGTTAAACAAGAAGGTTTAGTTTGAAGAGGATTTGTTTGATGCGACCAAAACCACATGTGACTCTCTGACTCTCAAGGTGTTTGGCAGCATGGTGGGGCAAGATCTGATACTCGAGTTCACCAAGGAGATGTTCACCATGGAACAGTTTGAACAGGTGAGTCACGACTTGAAAGATGTACCCAGTATTTTCCTCAGTTTCTGGTTCGATCTCTTTTCTCTCCACGACACCCTGACACTAACCCTTCTTTCCCTCCCTCTCCTCCAGCTATTCCTCCCCACCCTGTTGCGCTTCACCGCTGGGTTGTTCGGCTGCGGCGATCCCCTGTCTCGCCACTGTGGCCTGGATGTGCTGGTCAGTCTGATCCTCGCCAAAGCCCCGCCCCCTACAGACGGCTCCATGGCCTTTGAAACCTACCCACTGCTCTTCACCGGACAAACCACGGGGTGAGACACTACAGTATTTATTTTCACCAAACTGTCATCTGATTCGTGGAGTTCACCTGGACCCTCTGCTGTGTTTTAACGTGACTGTTATTTTCCAGGAGTTAAATGTGTTTTTCTCCTCCAACAGAGTCTTTAGCAGTAATGAGGCCGGCAGCACGGCATCAGAGCAGCCTGCAGTCCCAGAGCTGGTGCTGTCGCTGATCACATTTCCTGAGGAGCAGAACCACCCCGTCACTGACCTGTCACTGCCTTGGGCCGCCCTGGTGCTTCTGCCACACCTCAGGTAACGCACACACACACACACGCAACAGACATAATGCATGCACTGTTACTGCCCCCTGTGCTTCTACTGGTCACAGAGTTTCTTTGTTGAGAACTGTATTCCATAAAAGGAAGAAGAAGATCCAGGGAAGTTGATATCGTCTTTGTGAAAGTGATATTTCTTAGGGGATTTTGAATAAATGGATCACATTTGTTTTATTGCAAAATTGCATTAGTTGGTTGGTTTAGAGTGGTTCTTCTTCTCATCATTCTTAACCTGAAAAGCGTTTTCCTCATTAACTTTGTTAACAGTATTAATGAAATAGGAACAAATAAGATTTATTACAATTTCGATATGGAAAGTCAGAGAGCAACAATCTCGTATTACACCTGGGCCACAGCAAGAGCCAAGACTGTCACTGTGAAAATGTGATCCGCGTGCATGTATTGACTGACAGGCCCGAATGATGTGTTATGTATTATACTTATCTGTTGAATTTACGTGTGTACATTGTTTCAGGCCTCTTGCTCCTGCTAGCGTTGTTCCCGCTGTGACTGCTTACTTAAACCACCTCCTTTGTGAGATCGAGACAGAGAAACTGGGGAAAGGTTTGTTTTGTTTTCTTTCTTTAAAAAAAAAAATTAAGTGTGTGAAAAGTGTTATAAGCATGTTCAAAGCAAATAAAATGGTTTGCGATTTAGAAGGGTTGAAATGAGTAGTTTGTTGTTGAATGAGTAGACTTATTGCATGGTACAAGGTACATTTATTGTCATATTACAATATTTTAAGATGAGTTGCAGATTGTAGGTCCATTTATTGCTACAAAGCAAATGATATATACAAAAAACTAAGAAATTATACACATAAATAAACTATTTTACATGGTGCAGTGCTGAGGATGAAGTCATTGCTCCTCTGTAAAAGCTGACAAGAATTTGGCACGGGAATGCTGCCCAGATGTGAAACGAGCATTTCAGATTCTCCTTGATTCTGATTCCCGGGAACCTGAAACAGTTCCCTTGCTCCACCTCAGCTCCACTGATGTAGAGAGGAGTGTATATTAGCAAGTTAAAAAGTCTTTAAGTTGTCTATGGTCATCAACAGTTTTTAACAACAGTCCTGTCACCATGTCTCCACCCTCCAGCTGGTCTGTTTGTTGCCAGGCAGGCCCTGAGCTGCCTCCTCGCTCTGGACGGCTCCGCCCAGCTTCTGTCACTGCTCACCGTGAACAAGATCAACTCAATTCTATGGTATGTAATGCGATGTGTGTATTGTGTGTGTGTGTGTACAGGTGTCACTGTTGCACTTAAAATAAATATACAGCACAGAACATAAATATAGAGACAATATCAACTTACCGGTGTGAAAACACACCTATTGCTCATGTATTGAAAAACATCTTTATTGCTGAATGTAAAGAGGTCTCCTTTTTTGTTGTCAATAAGTAAACACCTAATGTCCATCGTGTTCGTTATGGTTACAGGAAGTTTCCCACAGACCTGTCCGCCCTGCTGCTAGGAGACCTGTACTACACCCGCCTGTCACTCAGCGCCGTTTCAGAGCACCTATGCCACAGCTCGCTGCTGGAGCTCTTCTGGATGCTGCACGCCAACCTGTCCTCTAACATCTCCAAGGTATGTGTGCAGTTGCAGCAGCCGGGACTTTCTCGATATTCCTCCTCCTTAAGCAGTTTTAAGTGTTAAGTAGACATTTAGTCAAATGTGTATCACCAGTTTCACCAATTTTGTTGTTTTCTGTCTCAGATCCGCCTGCTGACTCTGAGGATTCTCTCTCAATTTGAGGCAGAGCTCCCTCCACAGGCCGAGGTACAACCCTCCGTCCCGATTCTCAGTGAAACCCGATCAATTGTAGTTTGTTATAGAGACATAATTGTTAAGCTTCTTTGTCTGGCCCTCTGTCCAGGGCGAGGAAAATGTGGAGGTGCAGCCGGTGTTCGCCGTTTGCCTGCAGGCCGAGCTGGTGCCGGCTTCAGTGCAGGACTACAGAGACAAGCTGCTGCACCTCCGGAAGCTGAGACACGACCTGGTGCAGCGCAGTCTGCCGCAGGGGCCGCCCGCCACCTTCCAGCAGGTACGGAGGAAGCACTCCAGGCTATTGTTTTATCCCATCGTTTGGGGTAAACAGGCAACTTCATGATGGTTTATTTTTGTGACATGATTTCTGATATGTTGTTTAAAGTAAGCCAACATCTGCAGCACAGCTTTCAATGTGTTGGTTCAATTATATTTTGCTACCTAAGTTCTGAGAGTTCTGGATTTTATAATTCACTTTTCATGCCACACACTGTTAGTAAAAGCAAAGTAACTGAAGACACCCCCTCCCTCCACATCTAGATGTAACAACAGACGTGTTTTCGTTTTCGTTTAGAGGTGGACACACGGTAGAGCTGTTTAACATGAACCCATGCTGCTTCTGCTCGTTTACCTTCAGGTACCTCTGCGTTACCTCATCGCAATGCTGTTCGTCAATTTCAGGCCACTGTGGGACGCAGTCATCGAACTTGTTGTGTGAGTATAAAAGAAGCCCTCCAAACTCAATTCTGCGGAAGTGAATATATTGATTCGTTGAGTCACTTATCTTTTGTCAGGAGTGCCCTTTTTGTATAAATGAGTCTCTTTCCTCCTCACAGGAGCCATGCCAGAGGGATGGACAACAAGGACTTCTGGAGGGTCTTCCATGAACATCTGGAGATGGTGGCAGGGCTGGCTGGTAAGGTTACCTGCTGGAACCCAGAGCTTTGGTGCTAATGCCAGAACATCAACACGTTGTGATGATTGCTTTTTTAAAATGTACTGAAGTGTCAGGGGGAACATGTAAAAAAAACATAGT
The DNA here is from genome assembly GCA_024633595.2 of Lepomis macrochirus. Lineage (NCBI taxonomy): Eukaryota > Metazoa > Chordata > Actinopteri > Centrarchiformes > Centrarchidae > Lepomis > Lepomis macrochirus. The sequence continues at coordinate 7,499,263 of JALXJV020000024.1, read as the reverse complement.
CGAAACGTAGCTCTTCCTCTCTGCGTGTCATAGAAAAAGAGTTGCAGGAGAATGACGAGGGCGATGAAGGGGAGGAGTCGGAATGCGGGACGAGCCTGGCTGTGACGTCATTGAAAGCGGGGACATAGGGGTGCTGTTCCTAGAGCAGCTGAAGTTGACCTCTGACCCCAACGAGAGGACCGACTTCCCCAACTTCCGCAGCCTGCTGTGGCGCTCCATGGCCCAGTTTCCCGACAGAGTGGAACCACGCAGCCGGGAGCTGAGCCCTCTGCTGCTCAGGTTCATCAGGTTAGTGTTTTTATGGATATTTTGGACAAAACATTCACCTTATTGATCACTTTCCAATATCCAAATGTAACAGGTAGATCTGTGCCATAAGAGTGCAAGTATCTAGCCCTGATGTTTTTTTTTGTTTGTTTTTTTTTTGCTTGTTTGTTGGTTTTGTCATCAGGAATGAGTTTTACCCGCCCGACCTGCTGGTGGCACCTACTCAAGACTTGCGGAAGAGAACTGATGCTGCCCTAGAGGAGTGTGGTATGGCTGTGGAGCAGGAGGAGGAGGAGGAGAGAGAGGGAGAGGAGCAGGAGGCGGAGGAGGGAGGCACACAGCAGTGGAAGGCACTTCCAAGGAGAGCTGCTGCAAAGTAAGAGATCAGGATCGCACTGAATGTTGTTTGCCCCCTTCCCTGTGATCGTCATCATTAAGGACTGTTGCACAAATTAGATATAAAAAATGGGGTCAGTTTGTTACATCAAAATAAATAAAACGGGGGCACGGGTTAGCTCATCCAACCCATGGTTCTTTGCTTCATGTCATCCACTCTGTGTCTCCCACATCTACTGTCTTGATAAGAAATTAAAGCCAAAAAAATGAAATTCTAAATAAGTCAACAGAAAAGGAACCATATTAGGGCTGGTAATCTTTAAAATGTTGAATACTCCTTTAATACTGGCACAATATCTGGGTTTTTGGGACCGATACAAAAGCTTCTTTTAATACCTTTAAGATATTTTTCTACAAAACCCTTTCTTGATTTAATAGAAGAAGTCACACTTCTTAAAAATGTTTCTAACAAGTGTGTTTAGCTCAGGCGGTAGAGCTCAACCCATGTACAAGGTTATGAGTCCTTACTGCAGCAGCCCGGGTTGATATCCGGCCGGCGGCCCTTTGTTGCATGTCGCTCCCTGTCTCTCTTCCTTTTTCCTCATTCTCTTCACTGTCCTATCAAATAAGACAAAACATTTACCCCAAAAATATCTTACAAAAACCAGAAGAAGTTGCTCAAGAGCTTTTCCCCAATAATTACCGTAGTCTGAAATTGGTACTTTTTTGATTTGAAATCAAAACTGATCCGGATCTGGTCAAAGAAAGTAAACAAGATTATGTCCAGACTTTTGATGCCAGCTTTTTGGTACATTGGTTGTTCTTGATACTATTGTTACAGACAGTCCCAAAAAGCTATTTAGGTTTGATAGCTCTGGTCCTTGTGATCTTTACAGATACGTTGCAGGGATATACAGTAGGTTTGGTTGTTTCTTTATGACCAGTGAACCGGTACGGCTGGTTTATAGACTGGAAGTGTAATTGAACCCTGTGGGGGAATTGTCTTTTTTCTTACAGACAGCTGATTACCCATCTGAAGGTATTCGCCAAATTCACCAACCCTCGCTCTCTGTACCTGGAGAGCAGCCTCAGTGATCTCTATAACCAGGTAATCCTAAAGTCTCTCTTTCACACACCTTGTCTTAAAACATTAGCAACGTCAGAGCTCCTTGATGCTGCAACACGTCTGTATGTTTTCCCCTGAATATCACAATTATACTGTGAATTACATATATATATATATATATATATCTAGGTTAAGTGTTTTCAAAGGCATCAAACCAGAATGATCTGTTTCTGCATTTTCAGTTGCTCTGCCATCAGGACCAGCAGATTCAGCGAGTGGCACTGGAATGTGTTCTCTCATACAAAGACGCCAACATAGTACCATACAAGTAAGAAAGCTACTTTAATAGATGGACAGGAAAACAAATGTACTGTAACATTTCCCTTGAAGCAACAATCTCCCATTGTTTCTTTTCCTCAATGGGGTCATTGTGAGCATCTTCGATAGGAATCGGAGCTCTTGTCCTCCGCCCTCTATGATTACAGGCGAAGGAATGTTAACCTCCACCTCTGCCTGACATCACCCCCTGTGTTTTCTGCTATCAAACTATCCGTTTACTGTACCTCCAGCCTGCCTGAAGACAGATGTGTATTTCCGAGGACGTTTTGCATTACTGATGCTTGTGTGTGGCTCTTTGTTCATGATCAGGCTGTAACACTGACCTGGTTACAGGACGGCAGTGAACAGACCCTGTGATTCAGATTTGTTCCTTTCTGCATTTGTATTTGTCTTTGAATGCTGTTCATCAAACCATATATTTAGATGTACAACGTGGCCTTTAACATTCAGTAGAAAGTGGTTATTAAACAGTTTTTTTTATATACCTATAGCTGCATTGCAATTTATGTTATGGGCAATAAGGAATTTCTTTAACACAAGTTTGAATGTCCGCCCTGTGAGTAGGACTTTGAATTGTTACAAGCTGCAGGTGTGATGCTTTATGTCCCAGGGTTTTGACGTGTGTGTGTGTGTGTGTGTGTGTGTGTGTGTGTGTGTTCAGGGAGAATCTTGAGAGGCTACTCGATGACAAACACTTCAAAGAGGAGATTGTCCATTTCAACATTTCTGAGGAGACAGGAGTGGTTGACGTGACACACAGAGCCAGACTCATCCCACTACTCATGAGGTATGGTGTGTGTGTGTTGCTTGCAGAGTGTGTAATGTTTCATTTTTTTTTTGACGAGAAGATTGATTCCTACCTTTCCCTTAGTCTTAGCTTAGCATAAGACTGGCTTTGTCCAAAGTTAACAAAAATCCACTCTCCGTTTGTTAAATCCACAAAGAAACCAAGGTGTAAAAAATGGGGGTTATTTGCCAGACTGCTGCTAGTTAGGTTAGCGTAACAGTTAGCCTAGCTCTATCCAAAGTTTAAAAAATTAGCCTAGCAACATCAGTAAGGCTAGCTGTTTTCATTTTTGAGTTTGTACTAAGCAAAGCTAACAACAGCATATGGTTGTATCAGTCTTCATATTTAGCTTGCATATTACCCAAACTATTTCTTGAACTGTTTGAGAACCACTTTGCTGAGTGCACTTTTATTTGGGTTTTATTGAACTATAAAACATTACAAATGGGTTACACATTAGCTTATAAGACAGTAATAGTTAAACTACTTTTCCTCTTCTGGAAAGCAGCAGGCTTTACAAAAAGAGAAATGTGCTCTGTCCCCAGTCTGTCTCCTACTCCTCCATTTCTGACTTTTTGCATGCCAGGTTCGGATGAAATCAGCCCTTCCCTCTGCTGCCTGGTGCAAACATTTTGTACTTCTTTCAAAAGCTTCAGAAATGGCCCAGATGTTCATACATAAATGATTGAAACAATTAGAGTGCTTCAAATTATGTGGTTTTACTATATGGTTTTTAATTGCTTACCCACAAGATCCCATTTGTCTGTTTTGTATTTTTTTTAAAATAACAAGAGGCCATTTTGAAAATGTTTATAACTGTTGTATTTTCCCAGTAAAAAATGATTCACAGCCTTACCACAAGTAGAAGACTTTCAGTTGACCTGTCAGTCACTCGCTCTGTTTTTGCTGTTTATAACACAGGATCCTGTTTGGTCGCCTGCGCAGCAAAGCAGGCAGTAAGTTTCAGGGCAAGGCGAGCGCCACCACCCGGTCCTCCATTATTCTGCGTTTCCTGGCAGGTTGCCAGGCTGAGGAGCTGGGGATTTTCATCGACCTGCTGCTGGAGCCCGTCTGCCATCACAGCCAGGGTAGGACCACATGTCCATGGTAGAAAATGAAAGCTTTGTTTTTCTACCACAGAAATAAACAACTTGCATAAGAAGCTACAGGAACAGATTTGATTACATTTTTAGTTGAGTTTCAACCCCAATCAACTTAAATTTCAATTTTGTTTTTATTTGGGTGGATCATTAAGGCTGAAAATGATCTGTGCGTAACTGAAATTATGTTTGTGAACTGTATTTCCAAGTTCTTCTAACTGGTAGACCAAATAATTGTTTCTGTGTCTTCAGGTTCCTGCCTGGCAGCGGTGGAGAAAGCAGTAGCTGAGACTGACGTAGGTGCCGTCCTGCCGCTGGGCCGCCAGCACAGCCTGCTGAACATCATCAATGTGGTGATCCAAAAACTGGGCCACCTCATCCACATCTACCTCCCCAAGGTGCTGCAGATCCTGCTGTGTGTCACCGCCTCGGTGTCCACGATCCTGGACAACAGGCACCAGGTAAGAGACTGGCACCAGGACAGGGACTGATAAATTTGTTTCTTAAACAGATTTATAATGATTAGATTCCTGAATTCTTCAGACAACTTGAGAGCATCAGTACCAAATTTATTGGCTGAAGCTGTTCAGATACAGCAGTCATTTAAAGTATTCTTATTCTTATTTGAAAATGTGGAAATAGAGCGGCTGTGGATAAGGAGGTAGAGGGAAGGGGATTGTCTGCTAATTGGAAGGTCTTGATTTGAAAAATGCATAATGTATCTGTAAGCAAACAAAAATCCCCTGCATTAAGCATTAAATGACCTATGTGTCCTGATTACTCAGTGTTGAGTTCTTCTCCTATTGTCTGCAGCTGCGTGCCGGTTGCATCAGTCCTCTGAAGAACCTGAGGCGACTCGGCATCCTGAGGATCCAGGACTTCTTTAACGGCTTTGATTCCTACAGCTTCACTCCAGATGAGCTGGATGCTATTTTTCAGGCTGTGGTCTGGCCTCAGGTACATGTTGCCAACAAATTTTGTGCTTCTATGTGGGTTGTTATCATATTGGTCCATACATTTCTGGTTGGCCTCGGAGTTAACATTTCTTTTTTTGTGCGTCAGGTGTGTCGTCTCCCCACAGAGAGCCCCTACTCCCCCACCCCTCTGCTGAAACTCATCCATGTGTGGTGCAAAAATGCCAGGTCAGAGGCTGCCTCTCTCCTCCATCTGCCTTATTCCTGTCACATCGCTCATCTATCTACCAGAACATCTTCCCCAGTTAATAGTAGCTTTAATCCAGAGTGAATTAAAGGAATTACAAACATTATCTCCTTGTCTGTCTCAGGTACTTCCCCCTCTTGGCCAAGCAGAGGCAAAACCATCCAGAGTGTGATGTCCTCCTCAATGTCTTCGCCCTCCTCTCTGCCAAGAACGCTTCCCCAATGACCATCGCTATGGTAATGGACATAGCTGAGTCCCTAGCAACCAGCGAAGACTTTGTTGCCTCAGAGACTGAGACGGAGCTGACTGTCAACAGCAATGTGTTCCCGCAGCCTAAAGAGGGCGCTCTTGTCACAGCAGGTTAGCAGAGTTTGCTTCAATAAAGAGATAAAAATATGGTGTGTCATACGTTTCCTTCAAATTCTCTACATATATCTTGTAATTCTAAAACCAGGCTAATTGTTGCTGCTGGACGAAGTTTAAATGTGCCTGTTGTTGTACCTCCTTTAGACTCATTAACTCAGGGCTCCAGACTGCTGCTGCCTCACATATCCACCCTGTTGCAGTACCTCAGCGGAGTCGTACGCAACACCGACAGACTCAAGAAGAAGAAGTTCAGGGCGCAGGTGGCCAAAGAGCTCAACATCCTCTCCAAGTTAGTGTTTTATTTGGATTATAACATACAGTGGAGTTCACAGTCAGGTTTCTTGTTTTCTCTCTTAAATGTTTAGTGTGCAATATTTAGGAGGATCTATTGACAGAAATGCAACATAATATACACACACACTATGTTTTCAGTGACCTTACATAATGAACCATTTTTATTACCATAGATTGAGCCATTTCTATCTACATACACTGCGGGCCCTCTTACGTGGAAGTCACCATGTTGTACCGCCATGTTTCTACAGTAGCCCAAACGGGCAAAGAGCGCATTTCCTCGCTGTGTTGAATGCGTATGTAGAAGAATAAGTAGTCGTAGTCGTCGGGTTTGTTAGAACTAAAAAGAGAAGTGAAATTTGGACAAGTGGAGGAGCACACTTTATTCAATTATTTCGCACAAGAGCTGACAGAGCATGTCGGCCACCGTAGCGTCTCATGTGCGCTTGCAATGGGAGGGGTGAGCTGTGAGGAGTGAGTCGTTTGTTGCAATTTGCCACCCTCACCACTAGATGCTACTAAACTCTGAACCTAACCTGGGTGCAGTTGTCTTTGTCTCATAAAACAAACTGAATGTGTTGCTTTTTCATCTGTCAGGGTCAGTCGGTTTGTGAGCGACAAGGAGCAGAGCTCGGTGCTCATCAGCCTGTTGCTGCCCTACCTCCAGAAAGCCAACTATCCTCAAGTAAGACCAACAGCTTATTATTTATCTAAAATCTGTTGCGGTCCAGAGAATTCAAATGGGAGTGACTTCATGGTAATCAAATATTTTGTGAAAAGTCAAGAGCTTTCTGCCTTGAGCAAAAGCCTACGCTTACCACTTCCATCTATCTCCACCAAGTATGAATGTTTAACATTAAGTGTTTTATTTACTATCTTACAATGCAAGTGAAGGAGGTGGCGATTTGCAAATATCTAGAGAAGCATTTGTGCCTGGGAGGCTCAAAAAAGTGCCGTTCCTCCTTGTTTGTTTATATCCCTGTGCTGCCCATGAACGGACCTCACTGTGTTTTTTTTTATTCTTTTTTCTTCAGGAGACAGAAATCGACATCCTGGCCACAGTGCAGAATCTCCTGCGACAGTGTGTGCAGCCCTCTGCCTTCCTGCGGCCGCTCGGCAGACTCTTCTCTGTCATCCACAACAAGCTGCCCAGGCAGGCCCTCACTAATGTCTTCCAGGTACAGCAGAGCACTTCACAAATGATCATGTTTACAGGTATAACTGTATTTGAAATTTAAGACATAAATGTGTTGTTAGTTACAATGCACTGAACTGGTGGAATCTCACCTATGGATTCATACACTGATCAATGACATGTGATCAGTGAATCCATATACAGTAAACAGAGTGATAATATGTAGCTTCTAGTCTGTGTGCATTTCTAAAACATCACTTCCTGTTGTTGTTACAGTATGCCTATGCACTGATTTAACCAATACACACTGTTATTTTGACTGTTTTTGTAATTGATCTATTTTTATACAAATAACCAAACAAGGTTATTTTCCTTGGCGAGGAAATCAAGCTAACACAGACCATGACATTAAAAAAGCAGTGTATGCTCATAGACACAATTCACAGCAATCCAAAGTAAATAATGTTTACATATGGACAATAAAAATGTAAACTCTTAATCATACTGAGTATTACTAATAGGAGATGACTGAAATCTTGCAGATACAGAGCCATGCTGTTGATATAAAGCCCAGATTTGACTTAAATGATTAAAATGCGTTTGTCATCATAAATAAATGATTCCTTCTTTTCCCTTTTTTTTTTTAATACAAATCTTCGCTCTTAATCTGTGTGTGCTGCTCTGCTTTCAGACTCTGTCAGATCTGGAGCCTTCACTCACGTACATCACGGATTTAGCTACAAAGGTAAGTTCCTTTTTATTATATTCACAAGGTCCGACAGTAATCTTTCTCCTATATTCACAATATTGCAAGCACTAAGAAAACCCTCATTGTTTCCTCTCTAGCTTAACGCATTTGACAGCCGACACTTGGATGAGATCTACTTTGACGTGCGTCTGACGGCTTTCCAAGACGCCACCAGGCGAATCAAAGACATGACGACTCTGGACCTGGACTACATCGACACCATCATACACAACTGCTTCCACACCTATGAGGTAAGCAGATGCATGATCCAAATAGACTAACTAATAGCTGCAGCCTTAGAAGATTTTTCAATATCCGTTGGACTCTTCCATCTTTTCATCCTCCCTCGCCCCCTCTTTTGATGCAGATTGGTGACATGTCTCTGGCAGACAACGCCACCTTGTGTCTGTCTGCAGTGATCACCCAGCTGGCAGCGGCCGGGCCTGGAGAACAGCTCTACAAGGACATCGTACAACACACCATCCTGGACGCTGTACACAAGGGGCTTCGCAGCAAGACAGAGGTAGGGACACACATGTTGGAACAACTAATGAACTGAAAATGAAACAGCTAAACTCAAACAAAAAATGTTTCCTATGTTCTCTTGCTTTACTCTACCAGAGTGTGCAGCACGACTACACCAGCGTACTGGCCTGCCTGGTGAAGACTTTTCCCTCCAAGAAAGAGTTCAGAGATTTGGTACAGCTCACCAACTACAATGACCTGGAGTCTGATTTCTTTGAGCACATGAAACACATCCAGGTAAGCGAGAATCCATGAAAACTCACTCCTCAATCTCCTTTTATAAACACTGAAACCACACATGCTCACATCATTTTTTTTTTCTGTTTAGATCCACCGTCGGGTTCGCGCCCTAAGGAAGCTGGCCAAGCAGCTGACCGAGGGCCAGGTGGTGATGACGCCCCGCTCTCTTCAGAATTACATCATGCCGTACGCCATGACTGCCCTGCTAGATGAAAAGATGCTCAAGGTGACTCGTGCGCCCCCAAACTTGCGTGAATCTGAAGGGTTTCGTTTCAGATAGCATTCAAATCTTGCAGAGAGAAATACACATTGTTTATTTGTCTGTGCGTCTGACCCCTCCTCTCCTCACATAATGCAGCACGAGAACATGATATCAGCGTCGGTGGAGGTTGTGGGCGCCGTGTGCCGCAAGCTGACCTGGTCCAAGTACCTGTACTACTTGAAACACTTTATCCACATCCTGCAGACAGCGCAGGTTGAGCAGAAGCTGGCTGTCAGGTGAGGTTTTCTGTGTGATTCTAAATCCCTTTTTTTTAAAACTGTAAAAATGGCATTGCTTTTTAATTACCTTTTTATTTTAATGAATGCCTTACTGTAACTTGATTTGTTAAAGCTTTCTGTAAACTCTGTATTAAGAGACTCCTACTTCTCCTTGTTCTGTTGCACCTTCCTAACTCCAGTTTGCTGGTCACAGTCCTGGAGGCTTTCCACTTTGACCATCAAACCCTCAGCAGAGAAATGGAGGCTGCCAAGGCCAGAGAGGGTGAGTGACTAACTACATTATAAAATGTAGTTAGTTAATGTATTGGGTATTGTGCCTCATAACATTCTTTCGCCTTAATGTGTCTAATAACAAATTGGAAAAAATAAAGCAACCTAAATCAAACTACATATCTTTTATCAAGCTCTGAGTGTTGCGGTCGAGGCAGATGATGAGGAGCAAGCTGCAGCCGACGACTCAGACGCAAGTGATGATGATGATGAGGCAATGGAGATAGACGGTAATACTGCTCCATCTGACGTTTCCATGGAAACCACCACCATCAGTGTCGTCTCCAAGGAAGCAGCCACCGCTGGAGCCAAGGTGCCTGCAGTTCCTGAAAGCACCGCAGTGGCCAGCGGGCTGCCGCAAAGCAAAGAGGAGCTGGAGTCTCTGATCAGTGCCATCCACCAGACTGTTAATAACAGCGTGCTGCCTCGTCTGCACAAGTGTCTCACTGCAAAGGTACAATGCGTGCGCGCGCACACACACACACACACCACAGGTTTAATCTGTTCTGACAAACTCTATTTGTTTATGTGTTCTTTAGGTGAAGCGTGACGATGAGCACAAGTCAGTGAAGTCCAAAGATGTGAAGGAAGATGAGGTGGTGAGAATTCCGATAGCCTTCGCCATGGTCAAAGTGATGCAGACTCTGCCTCCACACATAATGGAGGTCAACCTGCCTGGGTATGCTGCTGGTGTGTGTGGTGTGTGCGCGCATACAAAATGCTTGGTAGAAATGAAAAAGAACAACTTTTTACTCTTTGTACTTATTTTTAAAACACATTTTATGTCTGTTGTTATTGTGTACACCACAGCACTGAAGGAACAGTTTTATCCCCCTGTATACTGAGTATTGTTTATAGAGAGACAGACAATAAATTGTTTGTTTGAGATCATGAATATGGGACCACTTAAGTTGTTGGTGTAGTGTTTGTTTATCCACATTTTAGGGATGCGTGTGTGTCTTCATCGTCGGTAAACATTTGTGTGTGTCTTCCAGGATCCTGATCAAGGTGTGTGTGCTGCTGAGGAACCGTTTCCAGGAGATCCGTGACGTGGCGAGGGGAACTCTGGTGAAGATTATCGAGACTTTAGGCTACAGGTACCTGCAGTACCTCCTCAAAGAGATGCAGGGGCTCCTGGTCAAGGGCTACCAGGTAGGAGCTCACACAAGGACACATCCATGTAGACAGTCACAAAGACACAGTTAAGAACGCACAAGTATTTGCTTGTGTGTACAGGCTCTCACATGTAATGTGACAGTAATTCATCGATTCATTCAATATTTATTGTCATCCTGAACATCATGATAAAATGTTGTTGACTTATTACAATACATAATGTGATGTGTCAATTAATTGTATAAACCAAATAAACTTCCTTAATAAAGTGAATCTTTTACTAAACATTTAGAAATGGTTGTTTTGAAGAGATGTGTCACCACTGTCTTTGAAATTCCTAATATGTCTGTCTGTTTCTGTATTTGTGTGCCTCCTCTATCCAGGTCCACGTGCTGACATTCACAGTATACCAGTTGCTGTCTGTCCTCAGTCCAACCCTGAAGAGTGGTGACCTGGACTCATGCATGAACATGCTCATTGACGTAAGAACATTTCACACCACAAACTTGCATAGCAATTATTCAGTTTAAAGCTTTGATTAAACCCTACACCCTTTTCCTTCTTCCCTGTTGGTCAGATCTTCAACAACGAGCTCTTCGGGGCTGTGGCTGAGGAGAAGGAGGTGAAGGGGATCGTCTCCAAGCTGATGGAGGCTCGACATAGCAAGAGCATGGACTCCTACCAGTTGCTGGCTCAGTTTTGCAGCAAGGAGAGCGTCACCAAGTTCATATTGCCACTGAAGGAGGTAAAGGGAGGGTTGATTTGATGAGAAAAATAATAACTATACTCAATATGTATATGTTCACATTGTTCCAAGGCAGTTCTCTCAATTCAACATACTGTAGTTTTGGGGAAAGCAACAGGCACTAACCCTGAGTAGAATGATCACATTACATTTGTAAAATATAAGAAAATAATGGAAAAGATGAGAAACTTGACATTGACCACCTCCTGTTCTCTGTTATTGAGTCACAGCATTATGGGGCATTTTCTGTTTGGAAAAAGTGATACTTCTTGAACTTTTTTAACAACACATTATCCGGGCTATACATGCAGCTCCGAATCAGAGAAATGCTAGTAAAAGGTTGTCCATATATATATAGCTTTACATTTTTACTTAAAATTTTACTCCAATCATGTGGTAACATCAGCGAAGCAATTGAGAGGACTGTGGGGCTAGCTTAACTAACTCAAAACACTGGTTGCTCAACACACTGAGCCACCAGCCTTTTCAGCTAGCTAATACCTAGCTAAAGATAACTTTAAAAATTAAACTAACTAAACCAGCCAGTGCATGTAATTGTAATCATACAACATATACTACAAACTGCTGTATAATCACTGTATAAACTTTTGTAACATATATTTTAGCTAAAGCATTTTAGCTGGCAAGCTAACAATAACAAAGTTAGCGTCCTAACGTTACTTGGAAGTTCAGACACCATGCTTCATCTTCAAATACATGTCTCTTGTCTTCACCAAGGCCCACAACATTTTAAAATATGAAGTCATGGAAGCACAGATTTTTATTAAGCGTTACATTATTACATTTTAAAATAATAATGTCGACAGTTGCTAACATTGCTAACTGCATGGTGTAAATATAAGAAAGATCATTTGTAGTGTAACACTTGACAGTTCTCCTCACTCTGTCTTCATTCACTTTCCCTCCTTTCAGATCCTGGAGACTTCATCCAGTCTGAAGGTGTGTAATCGGGTGGGTGCTGTGCTACGGCGACTGGTCCTGGGTCTGCTTGTCAATGAGGGCATGACTTCCAAGGATATCTTACTGCTGTGCCATGGCCTGATCAGCGAGAGTCTGCCGCTGCTCACAAAGCGAGACCGGTACAAACACACACACACACACACACAGAAGCTCACATCAAAGTAAATCACTTTGATGCTTTTTTCCATTTACCATGCCAAGACACTGTACATGTGTTTATGTATTTGTAGAGAGAAAGCTTCAGCACAGCCTCCCCCAGACCCGAGACTGCCCCCTCCTAGCTGCCTGCTCCTACCTCCGACTCCTAAAAGAGGGGGTCAGAAAGCTCCGGTCAGCAGTCGAACCAACATGCACATCCTGGTGGACGCTGGCCTCAAGGTGCACATTAAAACACGCACAACAAGCTTGCATTCACTAATGAATTTTAATCGATGCGTGTGTGTGTGTATCTGAAAAAGTGAATCTGATGCAGAAGTGTCTCTGCAGTGTTTGTTTATCGCGTGTGTCCATCTTTTTCCTCAGCTGCTCCACCTGAGTCTGAAGAAATCCAAAGTGACATCGTCTGAGGCCTCGGCTCTGGAGATGCTGGATCCTTTCATAATGCTGCTGCTCGACTGCCTCAACTCCATGCATGTCAAGGTACTAGCATTTTGTTTACATGGGTACCTTTCATCACCCCAACTTTGAACATTGGTTTATTCAAACCATTTTGATCTCTCAAACAAATGAAATGGAGATTATAAATTGTTCTCCCTCCAGTCTCCTCTACCATCACCCTCCTCTTCTGTTTCTCCTCCCTCCAGGTGATCACAGAGGCTCTGGTGGCGTTTACTTGGCTGCTGAAATTCCCTCTGCCAGCAGTCGAGCAGAATGCCGGTCAGCTGACCAAGCAGCTCTTTGTCCTGCTTAAGGATTACTCCAAGGCTGGAGCCGCCCGTGGGGAGAACTACAACCTGGTCCAGAACTGCTTCAAGGTATCACAAATAACAAATACACACCTTAAGACAGACAGGCGATACCATCACCCCCATATTAGACTTTGAAAGGGAAATACAAGCAATTAAATTCTTTTTTTTTTTAAAGAAGTTAGATTTTTAGGTTGTGGAAGTGCCCAAACTAAATTATGAAAAGTCATGCAAATGTGATGGGCCACCCTCGAATGAATAAACCTAATTTTAAGATAAAACTGCTGCAGTCATTTGTGATGTTTATCTGTTTGTCTCTCAGGCCATCACCATACTGGTGAAGAATGTCAAAAGCAACAAGGTATCAGAGACACAACTGCAGGTGCTGCTGGGATACGCTGAGGAGGACATCTATGACCAGTCTCGCCAGGCCACCGCCTTCGGCCTGCTAAAGGTAAGCCAGTCAAGATGCTGAGCTTAACGTTTGTGATGCTGTGATTTTTCATGTGCAGGACAAATCCAAAGATGAAAAATGTAAATATGTCATTAAATCACGAAAAATCATTTTCAGGAGACATAACTGATCCCTGAGCTTTGTGTGTTTACATGTGTATCTCCCGTCTCCAGGCGATCCTCTCCAGGAAGCTCATTGTTCCAGAGATGGAGGAGCTGTTGAAAAAAGTGGCTAAGCTGTCTGTCACCGGCAGCAACGCTATGATCAGAATCCACTGTCGACAGGTACTCAGGAATAAAAACAAAGGACGTTTGTCTTCCCTGCTGTACACTGAATGACAGAAATGTTTTAGAAATCTTTTTTCAATATTTTTTGTTTGTTTTGATCTTTGCAGATCTATCTAAAATACCTGCTGGACTACCCACTGGGGAAGAAGCTGAGAGAGCACCTGGACTTTGTAGTGGCCCAGTTACGCTACGAGCACGACACAGGCCGAGAGTCTGTGCTGGAGATGCTGGCCTACATCTTCCAGACTTTCCCTCAGGTCAGTGAAATCCGTCTCTCTGCATGTACAACAAGTGGACAAAAAAAACCCAAAACAGAATGCATTCATATGACTGTAATTCATAATCACTTGTCCAACAGTCGCAAAACTCTCGATATTACCACTAGCTTCACCATAGAAAGCCGACACATTTGACCAATGTTGCATTTTTGACTTTACATACATTATCATAGCTCAAACTAGAGTTAGACATAATAGTCACTGTAGATCGTGTTTGAATTTTTCCCCTCAGAACCTGCTGTTGCAGCACAGTGGCTTGTTCTTCGCCCCGCTGGCCCTGGTCATGGTCAACGATGACTCTGCACGCTGTAAGAAAATGGCCGCCATGGCCATCAAGGCCCTGCTGGCCCAGCTGGACTTGAACCACCAGAACACACTGTACTCCCTCGTCAACACCTGGCTTAATGCAGAAAAGGTACACATACACTCACACACTTGTAGAGCAACAGTTTTAAACGTTATTTTTTCGAATGAGGTTCTTAGGATTTAGTAATATTTGTTTCATTGTCGTGTGCTTTACAGTACTTGTGGTGACTTTGGTATATTTCAAAGTTAGTAATCTTAAATAAGATAAATTTAAACTTTTGACCTTTCCTCCCAGACCAGCCTGCGGCGTCTCGGGGCTCAGATTTGCGGCCTGTTCGTTGAGGTGGACGGCGAGAAGTTTGCCCGTCGCCTGGACGACCTGCTCCCTCTGCTGGAGAAAGAGATAAACCCAGACAATTTTGAAGATGTGAGGCGATACACGCAACACCCCTATCATCCACAAGTGTGAAATCTGAGGAAAAGAAAGCGTCTTAACACTGTCTGTCTTTTAGATCGAAGAGGAGCAGGACGAGAAAGGAGCGGACAGGCTGTTGTTCAGTTTTCTGACTCTCCTCACCAAACTGAGCAAACACTGCGGCCTGCTGGAGCTCAGCAAGCCTCATGACACACTCAGTCGTATCTGGGGTAAAGGGCTGACACACACCACCTCTCTCCCACTTACATACACACACACACATTCCATTCACACTTATTTTTTTTTTTTACATGTACACCTGCAGGTCACATTGAAGCCCACCTGCGATACCCTCACTGCTGGGTGTGGCTGACCGCCTCGCAGCTTTTTGGTCAGCTGTTTGCAGCCCATCAGGCGGAGCAGCTGGTCGCTGTGTGGAGAGGAGAGGGAGGAGACGCTTCATCTCTGTCGGCGGCCACAGTCTTCATCACGAGCAACCTGGACAAGAAGGTGAGGCCAAACATTTTCCCCTTCCTCGATCTAATTTCTGCATCTTATCTTATTATCTCATTGTTTTAAACAGATGTTCCCTTCTATTCCGCCTGTTTTATGACATTTAGATGAGAGAGTTGGCGTTGTCTTTCTGCAACCAGCTGCAGTCCAAGTTCCTAGACACGGCTTCAGGAGAGCAGGTGCCCTGACTCCACCAAAACACACATTTCAGTCAAAGCTAAATTCACAAAGAAAAAAGGAGAGATTTGATTGACAGGCATGTTCCTCTCCCGCCCCGCAGGTGATCAAGAACCTGCTGTTCGTTGGCAAAGTGATCTACCTCGTCTCCCCCGAGTCTGACATTGCTTCCCCTCAGGAGGAAGCGAAGGAGGAGGGGGAGGAGGAGCAGACGGAGAATGGAGGTGAAGAGGAGGAAGATGAAGAGGAGGAAGATGACAAGGATGATCGGCCTCCTTCCCTGCTGTGGTTGATGAAGAAGCTGTCGCTGATGGCCAAGAGAGAGGCAGCGCACACTCCCAAAGTTCCCCTGAAGGTACACATAGAAGGTGGAATTACATGTCCAGTTCTCTGGCTAACTACCCCAAAGTTCAGCAGTGTCTTTTTATGCAGGCACCTCCTCTAAGAACTGTAAAGAAACCAAGCTTTAAAAGTCTTATCTCGGCAGGGTGGCAAAATGTATTGATAACACTGAAAATGAATACATGTAAGTTATAAAGTAAGCAACATTTGCTTGCAGATGTAATAATTATGATTTCCCAGGTTCACAATTTAATTACAGTCAGTCTTTTCATTGTCAAGTTGTAACATATTTTTTTTCTCCTCCACTCTCTCCCACAGAGAACATGTGTGTTCAAGTTCCTGGGAGCGATAGCCATGGACTTGGGGAAGGAACGACTCGGCCCCTATCTGAACACCATCATAACTCCTCTGTACCGGGAGCTGGACAGCACCTATGCGGACCAAGGTAAGTACTCTTAACCTGTCTTAAAAAGCCTAAAAAAAACCAATTTGTCCAGGGTCTAGCATATCATGTGTTAGATCAGGTCCCTCGTTGAGTTTTGATCTCAATGGGACTTCTTAGTAAAATAAAGGTAAAATAAATGAGTGAAATACACCTCAGACTTCATACAAAAATTGATAGGGATTCCTCTAAAACCCGTCCTCTATGTCTAGATCCTACACTGAAGAACCTTGCACAGGAGCTGATAGAGCTGCTGAAGAAACACGTGGGGCTGGAGAAATTCTCTCTGGCCTTCTCCGCTGTCCAGAAGGAGTTTTCACAGAGGCGGGCGGCACGCAAGCGACACCGAGCCATGCAGGTATGTTGGAACACCAAAGCACAAACACAAAAACTCAAGAGCCGACCACTAAATTCCTTACGATTAACACTGTCCTCTGTTCTGCCAGGCGGTGGCTAACCCAGACATCGCAGCCAAGAAGAAACTGAAGAAGCACAAGAACAAAATTGAAGCCAAGAAGAGGAAGATTGAGTTCCTTCGGCCTGGATATAAAGCGAAGAAGCACCGGAGCCATGCGCTCAAAGACCTGGCCATGGTGCAGTAATCTGTTTATCAAGGACACTGGGTGGGAATGAAAGCTGGACAATTGACCAAGGGTCCTGTGGGCTTTCTGGCTGCAGATTCCATGTCTCTCATGGTGTTATATAATGACTGTAACTATTTTAAATAATAGTGATAGAGATGGTAAACATCATTGTGTCATCGATGACAGTAAACAGATGTTTCTACCTGGCCTCAGAGCATGCAAGGATGCGACCATGCAAATCAATAACCTGATCCAGCTCTTCTGTTAGGTATCAAACATCCTTCTGTGTGTGTGTGTTTTGAAGGAATCAGGAGACATCATGTAACAGCTGTTACACAGCAGGATGTTATTCAAATTCATATGAATTGCCAGTCAAAGCTGAACTGTTTTGTTTCTTATCTCGTGAACTTCAAAGGTGAATGTACAAGTTTTTGTAATTAAAAAAAGATCCAACATTTTTACCGATCATCCGTCTTCTGGTATCTGCTTAAATATCAAACAGGCTCAACACAAAAATGGTACAATCACTGATAGCAATCTTTACTGAGAACCATTTTCACTGTACAAGCAGATATAAATATGCAACCAGAAAACTTCGAGCATACAGTTAGTGTGGAGTAATTAAATGAATATGCCAAAGCTGTACTCAAGAACTTCAATGGAAAACGGCTTTAACTACTAAATAGTTTTTTTTAAAAGTGGGCACACAAACGAACAGGAGGAAAAAAATAATAGAAATCCATGACATGCATCTGCCAACCTATAGTACAAAACCAGCCCAGGCTGCAGTAATACCTGGCCAGAGGACATTTAGTAGATGCAAAGTTTTTCACTGTTTCCAGCCAAATTTGCAATGTCCAAAATAAATCAGTATATTTCATAAGCCAGCAGATTGTTAATAGAGTTGGGTTTCATAGTTGCTGCACTGAACGCGGAAATTCTGTATGGCTCATCCTGCATACTATTAAAAATTGTCTAATGAGTTGGCAGTCAAGCAGCTGCTTCACAGTGATGACATGTCCTCCCTCTCTGGTTGATTGAAATTTCCACTGTGAAACTTCTGATGACGTCCGTGTCCTGATGGAAAAACACTGCCTCCCGGTGGATCTTCATTGCATCTTTTTGCTGACGTTAGTTCACATTAACTACTCATCTTCTGGCTTCACTCCATACGTGTAACTTAACACCTCCGGCAGAAGATGAGGCTAATTGATGCATTGTCCAGCAAAGACACCTGATTTCAAAAATTCTACAGCGGGACAGAATGGGCTGGCTTCACAGGGCTGTATTAGTTGATTGCGCCTGATGCGTGAACTTATTTGAGTGGTGATACTAGTACAAATGAATTGATTTTATACAAAAAGAAGCAACATTTAACGTGTTTACGATTTCTCTTGCATTTGCAAAACATACAAAAATGTAGATATTAACTTGTCCATCCATCACTGAAGTCATACAGCTCTCTAAAACCTTCATTTGTGCCACCAGCATTGGAAGAGATGCGGCTTAATTAATGTGAGCCCAGTCCAGACGTTACTGCAGCCTCCGATTCTAAGTCCCAGGCTTGAAAGGCGTTAGGTATTGGGAGGGCTTCGCCAAGGCTTCAGGTGGGGAGGAGTGCAATCACTGGTCCAGTAGGAAGTGGGACGTGGGGAGGGGTGTCAGTCACAAGGCTTCATACAGAAGGGTCAAAGGTCAGGAATATATACAGAACGGGTGGGAGCCCTTACTGTCGACTCTTCAGGGAATCCACCAGCCTGCGGTGACATAGACAGAGCAAATATAATTTAGCCTCGGTAAACATGGAACAAGTGCCATGTTGTGCAATATGTTCTAGAACTAATGCTGAAGAGAATGAGTAATCAAGTGTAATGAACCCTCCACATTGTCTTTTGCTGTTTTTAAAATGGTCGGTGTGCTCACAGTTAACAAACACAACTGTGGTTGTAGATGAAAATAAAAATCACACATTTCTCTCATTACAGCAGATATACAGTATAACCTGATGTTGAGTTTTTCCTACTTCACTCTCATTTTAAAATATCGTCTATGTATAATAAAAGTATGGTAAATGCCTACCATTCCATTGCCTCATCCAGGCCTGTGCCCTTTGTGGCCGAGGTCTTGAAGATCTGCCATTTTCTGTCTTTGAGGGCGGGAAGGCCCAGAGCGTTGGCCACCTCCGTGGGCGTCATTGCCTGGTCCATGTCCTGCTTGTTTGCAAACACCACCAGGATAGCTTTCTTCAGCTCTTCCTCCTGGATGAAACACAAGGTCACAAAATGATTCGATCATGAAAAGCAGATGTTGTGGGATGTTATTTTTTAAAAATCCAGCAAGTGAAGCCAGATATTTGCCAAGGGGTAGCTAAAAAGAACTAACAAACAACTGTAATCACTTTGACTTATAAACACTCTCAAACACCTAATGTTGAAATTGAAATTCCACTCCAGGAGGTCAATGCTTATATAAAATGATTTTATGTCCTTCCAGTTTGAACTGATATTACAGTCCACACTGATAATCATAACCTCATGGTGGCAGTAGAGGAAAAGTGAGGCTTTTCTCAAAATGATTCTAACTGATCCTCTGCAGATGTTCAATGCCATAGAAATCTATCCAATAGTTGTTGACATCCCTACCGCTAGCAAGGTGGTGAAGCTTTTAGTGAAATACCCTCACATCTGACTTAGTTATCTGTTTTTAGATTGTAATTAAGAATTAGCTCACTTACCTCCAACATGGCCACCAGCTCAGACTTTGAGATACCCATCCTGTCGCGGTCGCTGCTGTCAACGACGTAGATGACGGCATCTGTGTTTGAGTAGTAACACCGCCAGTACGGCCTGTCACGCAGAACAAGGAGCCGAACGGTTGTGAGAGTGGAGAAGAGTTAGCGAGGAGGTTATAAAACTTAATATCTTAAATTTGATCTACACAAAAACTGTTTTTCTCTCTACACACATTCAGTCCGGGGAGCTTCGCAGCACAGCCACCATCAGCCACTCACCTGATACTCGTCTGTCCACCGAGATCCCACACCTGGAACTTCAGATTCTTGTATGTGACTGTCTCAACGTTGAAGCCGATTGCTGTGCAGAGAAAAAAATCAAATGTGTACAGTGAGGACAGAGATCGTGAGTCTGATTATTTCCGGCGTTGCATCTGCACGTGTCGTGTGATATTTCTGCTGGAAATGTTGCTAAAACTGTACCAGAACTGTTGAGAAACCATGTGATTAAATCAAAATTTGTTTGCAAACCAGTCCATAGAAGACCAGTAAATCTTTTGGAACCCTCATAGTTTTGATCAGGCTAAATAATCTTGCTTTAAAAACAGCACTTGTGTCTATATACTTTCATTTCTCCCTTGTGTTTTTCAAAAACTGACCGCTACATTTTGATTAAAAATCTAAACTCATTTGTAATACTGTGAGATAGCTCAGCTGTTCTCCTGGCAGCCTAGCAAACTTCTGTCTAGTAGCTGTAATGTAATATGATGTTAAACAAGGGAAACCAGTTTTTCCACTCCAGCTTTTTGCATCAAGTCAAACCACTTTTATGTTAAAGAATAAAGCTGACCAGACAGGTTGCCTGTGCTTACCAAGCCTCTCCCTGTAGAAGCAGGATTACTGCCCGATGCCATTCATAATCTAATTACTGTACATAAACAGGTTGTACTCATACCACTATTTTAAATACAATGCATCTGATAAACTGAAAGTTTTGCAGATGTGAATCTAAGGATGTTGTGTGAGGAGGACCAAACTTTAAACAGGTGTAGAAATAAAGACATAGAGCAAACTGGTACATACTGGGGATTGTGGTAACCACCTCTCCAACCTGCAGCCGGTAGAGAATGGTCGTTTTTCCAGCGCCATCCAAACCCAGGATCAAAATTCTCATCTCCCTGGTGCCAAACAGGCCCGAGAAGAGACTAGAGAATAAACCACCTGAAGAATAGACACACATTATGAAATTAGTGTTGGTAAAACTAGCTTTCCATTAATGGATGGACAGAAAAATAAAACAAACATGTTGGTTCCATCTTTATTGTGAATTGAACAATTTGGTTTTGTTGGGTGTAACACTTCACTTTGGTACCTGGTAATGAAGCATCGTTTGCATTAACCTAATATTAACTCAAATAATAAAAATTGTAATAGTTAACCAATAGTTAATCGACTACCAAAATATAGGTTAATGTGAATCCTATTACAGAAACAAGAGAAATTCATAAAACTCATAAAAACATTAAAGTGAATTCAACGTGTAAGAGTGCGCTTTTCTATATTTGTGACTATTTAAAAAACGAACTCTCTTCCTGTCATTCTCACTCCGGTGGTGAAGCAAGTTAGCTGACGTTAGCTTAGCTATAGCATCTGACGTTATGGCATGTTGGAATTAAATGAGGACTGCATGTTGTCGTGCTTTATATCTTATCTCCTTGATGTCAATATGCGCATATCATTAAGCACCTAAACTGAATAGATTGTAATGAAAACGTTTAGAAACTGTCCACACCAAAACACCATGGATGAAAAACATACGGTGTTTACTGTTAATAGCTAACTTAACGTTGGCTAGCTAGCTGGCAGTAATCGCGCTGCGCGTAAGTTGAGCAGGCAGACACAAAAGAGAGATATACCAGGATATAATTATTTATACGCATGTAGGACATAGGTAGTTAAAGGACAAATACATATTTTATCGACCAATATTTAAACGCTCACCCATTTCGACAAGACTACGGTTCTTATAGCAGCAGTGCAGGTTGGATCATGAGTTGATAGAGACCTCCTTCCGTGTAGTTGACGTGTCGCTGAACGACGTCACCAAGTCTCGCGTGGATGTAGTTTCGCAACATTTGACACGTTCAAAACGGAAGTTAATAGAAAACTATAATAGGCGTTATTATATGTATATATATATTCAAATGTTTAATACATTTTTAACAATTAACTGACACGTTAATATACTTTAGATGTTATAAACATAACTCTTAGGTGCGCTGCTTTACAGAAACATACATGCTTTAAACGAAAGTGCTGCTTGTGAACAGAAGATTCTTCCCGACGCTGTGGTACAGGGTTACATTCAAGAAGACAAAACGGATACATGTTACGAAATGTTCAATAGCTATTCTCAGTAAAGGGATTGTGACAGTAACTGGTGGATTTTTTTGAATGCAACTCACATAAGACGAAGGAGTTGTCCTTTCTCAACAGCATCAATTTTATGATCACATCAGACAAGAAAGAGTGTAAACATAGATGTGAAAGCTGCAACGCGTAACGTTCATTTTATGCAAAATGCAAGCGTTTTTTAACAGTTTAGAATAACTTTACAATGCGGGAATTGCTCTGAGCAATAATTATCTACGGATGAACCTGGTGCCTGTCGGTTGAGACATCATTTACAATCCGCGGTGAGACTGACGAGGAGGCACCGCCGACAGGATGGTGGAGCGGTCAGACCGAGCCCCTCTGCTGGACTGGGAAGAGGTTCCGTCCGCGGAGAAGCCCGGCGGAGCGGCACCGGCGGCAGCACACGCCAAGGACAGACTGGCGAGCCCCTCCAACAGTCGTGCCTCACCAGGATGCTCCGCGCCGGGGTTTGGGTGGAGCAGCGGTCCAGGGGGTCCCTCTCCCAGCAGGTCTGTCTCCAACGCAGACGGCTGCAGCGCCCCACCCGCGACCTCCAGCACCCCAGCGGGCCAGAATGAAGCGCTGTGTCCCGACAGCGAGGAGCATCTCTCGGATTCGGGATCGAGGGAGGTGTCGCTTGACGACAGGATGGTGAAATGGGAGGAAAAGGACCAGATTATGTCTGTCTTTGTGGTTACATTCAATACCAGATCAGGTGGGACATAAATATGCAACGAGGAATTACCATTGCTATATTAGATAAAATAGAAATTGTTTGCAGGAAAAGGGAAAGGATCATAGACAAAAATAGACGCTTGTCTCTTCTAATGCAAGCAATTCTTGTTTCTGACGCCCAAAATGAAGAGCGCATGTTTGTACCAAGTCTGCAGAACCTTCTCCTACAGGTGTGGCTTTTTCTGACCTGCCCATGCAGTTCAGAGACATGATTTAGACCTTCTGTTGTCTTACTACAGAGCAGACCTGTCAAAATGTCAGGATGAGTTCTGTGATGGAAATCAATGTTTTTTCCTGGTATTGAATGAGAGGCATGTTGAAGGCTTTTTAAAATATTTACTCAATGAAAGGGTCACTGATATCAGTACTTCACCACCATGTCAGACAGTCTGATAGGGGCTTTGAGGGAAAGGCCTCAGTTTGAAGCCAACAAATAAGGATCCAAGTCGATTAGCTGGATCAATTCCTGGTCTGTACTGTCAATATTGTTATCGTGGACTGTAGGTCCACTAATGAGCTGATGATGCCACATGTTTCCCGAATACCAGAGCTAGGATTCAGAAGGTAACTCATGAGAGGCAATACACATCAGCATGGGAATAGCAGGTCGATCTGTTATCTATGACTGTAAGCCATGGGACATTACATGTGTACCTACAGAGGAATATATTATTTACTTATGGTTTATTCGATAGGGACAGATTCGGTATACATAAACAAAGTAACAGTTATTCGATGCATCATATTAAGTATAATAGTATTATAGGGGATGCTAATTTGAAACAGTACCTAGAATTATTTTTATGAAAATAAGATATTAAAACAGTGAGGTTAAAAGAAGAGGTCATGAACAATAAAGCACAGATTTAGGTTTGTTGCTGAATTAACCAGGATATGATAGCCCTCTTAAAAGTGGTGAAGTTTGCCGCAAATTTCAAGTGATTGGGTAGTGTGTTCCAGGACTGCAACTCTGTAGACTCATGATATACTGTATTTGCAGAAAGCCTGAGGAGCAAGTCCATTCAAACATAAAACATGATTAAATGTTTTCATATTTGCAGATGATAATCACTGCATTTAAAGTACCAGTAGTAGACATTGCATTATTTCTTCACTAAGGAAGTAATTGATAATCACTGCATTTAAAGTACCAGTAATAGACATTGATTTATTTCTTCTACTGCTGGGCTGATGACCTTGGTGGAACCTGATGCCTTGTACACAGACAACCAAGATGAAACAGTGTGGTACAAATTGCACAGAGCCATCGTAATTTCAGTGCTTATGCCAAAACATATTCAGTTTATGGATTTAAATCTTACTCTAATGATAAAATATAAAGGAAAACATATACAGTATCTGCCTCAGCATCACAACAAGGCAGAGAATGTTGTGACAGTTGTGTCAGTGTTCTGGCAAGATAGCCTATCACAAAACACATAAAAATTTGCCCAATCCCTACTTGTTTCAAATAGCAATCCCTGATACATGTTGTTTTTCATTGGCATTAATGTGGCAGAAAATATTATATTTTCCCCATATATTTTCACTCTTATTTAACCGTTTTATTACAGAGATTACAGCAGAGAACTGTCAGGAAATGAGGCAAGAGAAGGAGGGTGGAAAGACATGCAACAGTGTCATAAAAACACCCCAATGGTTCCTTTTTGTTTAAGTTAACAAATGAGATTTAAAAAATGTACTAGAAGACGATTTCTGAGTCTATACTGTATTAGTACAAGCAGAGGATTAATTCAAATAGGATTAGTATCAAGTATTTCATCTATAATAATGCTGTATAGCCTAAGGATGACCGAACGCTTAGACAAAATATTGGTTTAAGGATAATTTCTTAACACACATAAATCATCACAAATCAAAGTAAAGCACTCAGATTTTGTGCTTTTGTTCACAACATGTAGTTTTAATCTTTTATTGCCGGTCTGTGTGTAGGCCTACAGGAAATAGCTTTTGCCACTTAGGCTCTTTGCACTGCATGACACTTAAAGCTAAATGCGTCAAGTCAGTAACAGCTGTCAAAGTGACAATAGAGCATTTCTGGTGCTGAGCCGCAGGTGGCTCTGTGGTAATCAGTCAACTCATATATCTTTAGCAAATTCCGCTGACTGCCTACATGTAGCTAATGATTAGATTGAAAACCCGCACAGAGTCACTTTCTCTGTCTCCTATCAGGCCGTATTTGCTCAGCTGCCCGCTCGAGCGTCAGCGCTCAACTGACACATAATGAATTCCAAGGAATCCAGATGGGCTGTGTCACTGTTATT
This sequence comes from Lepomis macrochirus, assembly GCA_024633595.2. Taxonomy (NCBI): domain Eukaryota; kingdom Metazoa; phylum Chordata; class Actinopteri; order Centrarchiformes; family Centrarchidae; genus Lepomis; species Lepomis macrochirus. The sequence continues at coordinate 7,474,417 of JALXJV020000024.1, read as the reverse complement.
TCACGGACGTAAAAAGAAATGGCAGTAATATATTTACAGTCTGGTCCTGTATCAGTGTTTTGTCTGCTCGCCTGTGTGTTTTAAGATGATCTCTCTGTTGTGTGGGTGTGATAGGAAACATGCTGGAGTGGTGTCTGCCCAAAGACATGGACCTGGAGGGAGTGGAGTTCAAAGCCATCGCCAGCGGCTCCCACCGAGTCACCACAGACTTCATGTAAGTTATGTTTATGCATGTGCGATCAGTAGAAGCGTTTGCACAGCAGAAGAAGTTGTTCATCTTCTTTACATCTTCTTCACATCTACAACCAAGTGAGGAAAGCCGATTTAGAGCATTAGGATGCGGGCCCATGTCTTCTTCTTCCTGGCAGGACTGAATGACAGAAAGTGCTGCCCGGTGAAAAAAAAGAAAAAAAAGAAGAAGCCCAGCCATCTGGCAGTGCCTTTGCTTTTCATGACTCATGGCTTCGTCTGTCTCTATGTCTCCCCTCCATCCACAGCTACTTCCGGAAGGGCTGCTACTTTGGCCTCGCCTGTTTTGCCAACATGCCAGTCGAGAGCACGGTGGAGAGGGGGGCGAGGATGAAGTCGGTAGGGATCCTCTCTCCTTCCTACACCCTGCTCTACCGCTACATGAGCTTCCTGGAGCACCAGGTTCGGTAAGAGGAGCTAATTTGTTCAGCAGAGTGGTCTGCCTATGCACCTGGCGGGAGCTGTTAATTTAACAGCACACTTAGAAACAGGGCTGCGATTAACTTTCATTAATAATTAATCTCTCAGTAGTTTTGGGATTAATCAGTAACAATTTGCCCTTTCACAGTTTCCCACAGCCCGAGGTGACGCCAACCAACTTTTCAAAACCCAAAGATTTTCAGTCAACAAAAACAACCTCACCACAGTGTCTATATAGTAGCTGTTCCGGAGTTTTTGATCATATCACTCGATCATTCTCTGGAGATTAAGTTTCCCCTCCTTTTCATGACCTTTTGTAGATTTCCAAATTTCACATTTGCACTTTAAAGATGTTCCATGTCGGCTTTAAAGTTGAGATCAGCTTATGAAACAAAAGCAAAATATCATCTTTGAGAAGTTGGAACCAGCAAATGGGTGCTTGATAAATGACTTGATAAATTAAAATGACTTATTGATGATTGAAATCTTAATTAGTTCAATTTTTCACACTACAAATTTGTCCTGTAATTAACTGTCTGAACAATACGATTCATTTTTCTTCACAACGGAGATCCTAGATTTCACTTTTCTGGGTACAGGTAGGATACTAAGAAAGTCTGAGGAGTAGAATAAAGTGATAAAATAATCAATAACACAATCAAATTATATTAAAATAATAGATATATTGTGATATGTTTGCTATTGTTTTTTTATTGTTTTGTCATTCAACATTGAATATCTATGTTCACATCCCCTGGTTATTATTGGCAACATGGGGGAACGACAAAGTATTAGTCACAATGACCAAACAAGTGAAACTAGAAAACATGTCCTTGTCACTTAAAGAATTATTAATAAGACTAAGAGTTTATATAAAAAAGCTTTTATATGGTTGCTGATCCACATACGTTTTATATATCAGAATGCACTTGTCTGTTGAGTCCCACTACAGAAGGCTTTAAGTATGGCAGTACACACAGGTAAGTTCAGATATGGCCTCTAGGGGCTGCTTTTGACTCCTCTTATCTCAGTTCCTCTTCCTTCTTTTCCCTCATCTTAAATTGACCACTCTCACACTTTCCATGACTACTGTTTTCTCTTTCTAAAAGATCTCCTTCACCAGCCCTTCCGCTATCTTTAGACCCCATTAATCATTCTGCTTGTGCGGACAGGCCCCTGTGCTTCACGTTTACATCTCAAGATTTGTCACCCCCCCCCCCCCCCCCCCCCCCTCTGTCTATATTCAGTCCCTCTTCCTCTTTACTTTTCCTGATCCTTTCTCTTCCCTCCTCACATTTCCCACTCTCTGGCCTCCAGTCATGCAGCAGTCATGCTCCTTCCTCATCATCCCCACGTAGCTCTAGATTCCCCATCTGCTGACTGCTGTAGCCGTTATATAAAAGGCTCACTGTTGGTCACGAGGTGGTTAAGATAGTTAGGAATTTATTGATGCTTTCCCCATTTTCCCTCTCTCTCTCTCTTCTTCTCTCTTTCTGATATCGTGGGAATACTAAATAGTGAAATGGTTAGTGGTTACAGAAAAATTAACAATGCCTTAATTTATAGGAAATGTCACATTCTATAGGCATAGTCAGGTTCTAGCTATGTTGTGGTTTCTCTGTACTTATTAGCAAATATTTCCCAGACTGCCATCCAGTTTTGGTGGCAGTTCAATTTAGTCGGGTCTTTTGTTACTGAATGAGGGTTTCCAAGCCAAATGAATTTGTATTACAAAGAGCTGCAGCTGATCATTTGTTTCACTATACTGTATCCGCACTAATTAGTGACTGTTCTCCATTTAAAAATGTCTCTTTGTGCTGAACAAAACAAACCAAATAAAGGCATTCTGATGATATACCGTTTGGTAAAAAAATTCAGGTATGTGTGTATATGAAAAAGTAGTGGTTGCCTCATGCAGAGCGGTATTCTTCTGCTTCTCCTGATCAGGAACAAAACATACACACAAATCATTTAAGTATTTACATGTGTTTAACATAAAAATTGATACATTTCTTAAGTATTAATGTGTGTCTGCTATCAGTGTGCTCTGTCAACGTCTAAGTTGACATCATTGGATGTCATTATTTGTGCTCTGCTCCAGGCTCCAGCTTCAGTCCCCAGGCCACTACTCTCCCCTGGAGGCCTTCTATGAGGACAAGAGAGCACTTCTGCCCCCCAGTGGTGATGGTGTCGTTACTGCATGTCCAGCCAATGCCTGGGGAGCTGCAATCAACCACAGCATGCACCCTGAGATGAAGGTAGGAGGGACATTTCCACTTCGGTGTCTCTGGCTGTGGACATTGCTATATTACTCAGAATCCCTGTGCGCCTCTGTGTTTGAATACCTCTGGACCAGATCACCCACCCTGCAGGCTGTATGTCACAGTTCATCCGCTTCTTTGGGGAGCAGATCATGGTGCTTTGGAAACTGGCTCTCCTACGCAGACGCATCCTCATCTTCTCGCCTCCACCAGTGGGTGTGGTCTGCTACAGAGGTGAGCAACGATTGGATTTACTCACAGGGTTTGAATAGAAGTTTAAAGGAATAGACTGGAAGCAGGGGGAAACCGCTAGCCTAGCTCTGTCTGAAGATAACATCTGCCTACCAGCGCTCTTAAAGCTCATTTTTAACATGTTTTATCTGATTTGTTGAATCTGTTCTTAATCTGTTCTCTACAACTAACTATTCCTTTAATTTAAAAATCATCAAAAGTAGATGAAGATTATTTTTAGGTTTTTACTTTCTAAATAGGTTTACATCATCTTTAAAGCTCTGTAGCCCGCTAAACCTATTCAGAAAACTGTGTCTTTTACTCAGTCATTGTACGAGTGTGGGGATTTTACATCCGAGCGTACATCCAGTTCCATTCCAGCTGTATCAGTGAAGGACGGCCGAGACGTCATGGACACATTCACATCCTGTGTTGCTCTGTTTCTCCCCCACACTCACGTGCGTTCTTTTGCTAATTTCACCCTCCACCCCCTCTTCCCTTTCAGTGTACTGCTGCTGTTGCCTGGCAAACATCTCCATACCCGGCATCGGCATGACTGTGCCCGAGTTCCGCCCCTTCTTCTATGTTAATGTGGCCGATATCAGTGCCCTGGAGAATGAGCTCTCCTACGTAGCATGTGAGTGGATGCTCAAACCATGTTAATGTTTGTGAAAAGCCCCAGTGAAAAATGACTAATGTACATCTTCGGCAGGTATGATTAAGCATCTTCTCTATCTCAAATCTTCCTATGTGTGTGTTTGCATGCTTAGGTACTACTGAGAAGATATTCGAGGAGAAGAAGGATCTGTATGATGTGTATGTAGACAATCAGAATGTAAAGACCTGCAGAGATGGCCTGAAGCCTCTGCTCCGCCTCAGCACCGCAGACAGGGAGAAATATCGCAAACTCACCGAACAGAGGTAGGTAACACTGCTAACAAAAGGTGTACTGCTTACACTTATACAATAATTTACAAGGTGGGAATAAAAAAAATACATGGCTGGTGTTGTTCTACATTATTCTTATTGTCAACAAATCCCATAAAACAACAAAACTAAGTGACTAGCAAAAAGTACTAAAATATATCCATAAGCCTGTTAACATGTTCCTTCATTAACATGAAGTTAGGCACAGTTCATTTGCTGCTGCCTTAAATACTTGAGACTTAAAACCAAGACCAAAACCAACAAGAACGCACAGACTGATAAATAAAATCCAGAATATTAACTTATTAACAAAAACGGGACATGATTTTCAGTGGGCAGAGCATCGGCCTCTTTTGATGTTTGTGTTTTTTAACCACATAATGCAAGTTCTTGGATTTCAGAGTGAAAATAGTGCAAATTGCTGATAATTTAAGATTGCAGCGGAATCTTTCACAGACAAAGTCATTTATTTCTAGCAGTGTGGCCCCTGGGATGTAGGTCCACTACGTTGGTCCAAATTGATATATTTCCACAAATATTGAATAGATTACTATGACATTTTGTATAGACATCTGTCATAATACCTTAACTTTGCATCTGGTGCTACTGACAGTTTAAAAGTTTTTCCATTACTTTCTGGAATTGACATTCCTCATCTGTCATCAGCCTCAGCTGTACTTTTTGTTTAGCCTGCTAAAACACTAAACTCAGATGGTGATAATAAAAAAAACTATATATATATATATATATATCACTATATATATATATACATATATATATATATACACTACATATATACTATATATATATATATATATATATATACATACTATATATATATACACATATATATATATACATATATATACATATATATATATATATATATATATATATATACATATATATACATATATACACATATATACATATATATATATATATATATATATATATATATATATATATATATATATATATATATATATATATATATATATATATGTATATATATATATATATATATGTATATATATATATATATCTCTGCCAACTTCAGCATGTTAACATTGTATTAGAATGTTGTCATGCTAACAAAGCACAACTGGGCTAAAGTAACTAAGATGCTAGCACAGACTTTACTGTTTACTAACTAAAACACATGTATATGTCCCACTACTGCAAGTACACACTCCATATGTAGGTATCAATTACAAATAATGCACTCTCCTTTTCAAAAGAACAGCTAGAAATAAAGTGTGTGTGTGTGTGTGTTGTGTGTGTGTGTGTGTGTGTGTGTGTGTGTGTGTGTGTGTGTGTGTAGGCAGATGTTGCTATACTCCCAGGAGGAGAATGGAGACTGTGTGTCCAGTGAAGAGGATCTCTTTATTCTGTGAGTAAAACATGATTCATTTAACCACCTTGTGGTGTGGTAACTACCTATTAACCACTGTTTGAAGAACGGCGAGCACAGTGGCAGCTTCCAAACTTAAAATTGAATCAAAGAGTTAATGGCCCTGGCAGAATCTCCACACCTTTTTTCCTCCTCACAGTCACAGTTTGTGCTCATTTGAGTGCTTTTTTTCCCACGTTATCACTGCATTCAGCATAGAGACATAAAATAAAACCAGAGGAATGTAGGAGGAAAGCATATGGGGGAACACAACAAAGTGAAAAATTAGAGTTTGTAGATATTTTTTAAATTGTTAAAAAAAAAAGTAAAATCAAGTTTATTTTAGTTATGGACCTGAAAAGAGGGCCATGTAACAAAATCTCAAACTATCACCTTCCTTCTAAATTGTATCCAGGTTTTTCTTGGAGCAGAACAACAGGATTTTCCAGACCCTCAGTGAGGTGGCAGGGAGCTCCGATCCCACACTGACCCAGGAGAGTGTGAGGGCCATGGGTCTGGATCCCCATGGAGACAGGCTGTTCCTGCTCCACCTGATGGAGATCTATGGCTATGACACCCTGCTTGTGTCAGAGCAGCTGTGCTGCAGTTGAGACATCAGAAGACCGTTTTTCCGCCTTTCATCACTGCTGGTTTTAAAAGCGGGTTTATTTGCATCGATTGAACTGTGAGTGCTGGACTACTGGCTTCTTGGAGTCTTCAGGACAGTTTGGGCCTGCAGAAATTTCTCTGGCATAACTTGTCTGTCTTCCTGTGTGTCTTTTGTTCACCGTGGCTTCTGCTCCCTCACAACTAGATGGAAAGAGCAACACTACCAACTCTTACGTATAACCATGAGTGATGCGGTCGATTCTATTACTTAATACTGCCTCAGAGATAAACTCACCGTTAAGATGGATTACTTACCCTTGGCTAACTGAAAGTGATTCTCTGGATCGGATACAGCTGTAGTATTTCAACAATGAGCTGTGTATGAATGCCACAGATGGCAGGTCCAAACACAAGATGATAAGTATTCTAAAGTGGCCTGAACTGTACTCACACATCAAGTTGAATGACAGGGAAAGAGACTTCTTCCAAGAAGCAAGTGATACGGAGATTTTAAGTGAACAAAAGTGGATTAATGTATGAAAGTGAAAAAGAGAGGTAGCCTTTCTGTAAATAATACTCTTTTTTTCTCCTTATGTACAGTGTGTCAACGTATGTGTGATATAGGGTCTGCCTCTCTACCAGTGTTGCTATCTTTGTATCAAGTGCTGGATTTAAACATCTCATTTTGAAGCCTCTATGTCCAAGTCAGGGCCTCCTTTCTCAAAATCTAACTTATGTCACAACAAGCAGGTCAAACCACCTTTTTTTCCAGGAGCCATGTCTATAAGCACTGCTTTTTAAGTGGAACTTAATGCGACAAATGACAAAGTTTGCCATGTAATGTTTAGACTAATGATGTCCAACAGACAAGCATAATGTCCGCTTTGACAGGGAGGCAATATAAAAAGGCTTATTTGCACCCTGGCTGTCAGCTGGGCCTGCAGTTTAGATGAATAAGTAACAAAAAGAGTGCTGTTTAGTCTTTAATGCTTTTCTCAAATGTCCAGTTGTATTTGTAGCTCTAGGATCAAGGCAGGCCCTCAGGGGGTGAGTTCACAGCGTCAGAGGATTCTCTCAATTCAGAAACGAGCTAATTTTTATTTTAACAGCTACCATCTGCAAAATAGATCATAGAGAATCTGTTTAGACACAATTCTGTAAATGTTAAGCTCTGTACATTTCGAAGCACACAGTATATACTTTCAGCTCTGTCAACAGCAAAACAGAAGTTACACTTTTTGGTATTGCTGTTAATACACAATGTAGTGCATAAGTGACAAAAGAAACATAAAACCTAAAAGGTTCTTTGTTACTGAGTAATGAAGTGAGAACCTTAAAGTTGCATTAATCATAAGCTGGCCACTAGATGGCAGAAGAAGTGAGAAATGACAGCTACACAGCTCCTACAGCATCACTGGCTTGTTAAGTTAAAAATGACCTAATTACACATCCAGCAAACCGGAAGAAACATTAGCGTTCACGTGGAGTTGTGTTTTAGTCTGTTTGTTTTAACTCTACTTTGGTCTTCACGAATTCCTGAGAAAAATAGCTAGGCCTTTTAGCTTCTTGCTGTTTGACTTTTTCACTAGCTAGCTGCTAACTCTGAAGCTCCTGTTTAGCGCTGGATATGTATGTAAAGTCTGTTTATCGAACAGTTTGCCAAAATCAGAAATGCTCCATAAAACCATAACTAGCCAAAAAAAAACTTTCAATGGATCTACAGAGATTAATGATAAACATTACTGATTAATGCAGCTTTAAGCAATTTTCCCCTTTGTGGGGCGATTTCAGCCTGCATACCTCCATAGATCAGGTATTAGTAGCCATTTGTGCAAACAGCAAGGTCAGTGTTTTGAGGAATTTCCTTTGGAGTAAACATCACTACATAATTGCTACGTGAAAATACATGCACTGAAAACGATTTCTATTGAAATATAACTTTAAGTGAATCATATTGTTAATTAGCTTTCTCTTGACACATACTAAACTAACCTTGTGCTTTGGTAACTCCATGGGCTTTGTGCACAATACAAGATGTACTCCTACAACCAGCTAAAGGTTATTATTCAGACATTGTCTGATTTACGGTTATCATTTTTATAAATTTAATTATTTTAAAATTATTTTTTTTTAGTTTGTTTAGCTGTAAATTGTTTGAGTGTAAATATTGAATTGCTGTAACATTATCTGTGAAGAAATGGGATCAGCTGAATGTGTTTTATAAGACAATTATGATCCCACAGAGCCTCTGTGTATTACTGAAAACCTCATGCAATTATGTGTCAAACTGTCCACTGTAAGAAAAACAACCTTGAGCATATTTTCACGCCACCTTTAGACAAGCTGTACAGAGCAGAAGCAGCAATCTTTGTAGTTGAAGGGATAGTCTGACTCATGTTAAAATACCTTCACTTTATTTATTTTACTGTAAATCATTTCAGAAATAAAGTGCATCACTACTTGTAAGATAAATACAGTTCAATGTTTGTGAGGTCCCCTTCCTCTCAAACATCAATGGACTTGTTTTGTCTTTTGCCGTTTGTTCATGTGCATGCTATGACAACTTTCCATAGTGCCTAACCTCAAACATTCATGAGTGGTTTTACTTGTTGCCATTGATGATACATTCCTCACCACTTGAGACACTTCCATCATTGACATTACCATTAATGCCACATCTGGAGCCATTGGTGGTGATGTCATAGCCACAGTGTGCCCACTGGCATCCTGCATGTCACAGCAACTTTCAGAACAGTCACCCAGCTCTGTTTGAGGTCCAAGCCATCGCAGGACAAAGCGTGGGTGGTTTTGGATTGTCTTAAAGAGAAACAAGTCTGACCCTCCAGCTCCTGAGGGGAGTCCTCCACACTGCAGCCCAGTAGAGGTATACAGAATAGGGGCTTCAGATCCTGGATGGGGGTGAAGTCTCACAGTGAGGTTGGAATAGAATAGTGTGCTTTCTTCTCTAATAGAGGATATGAAGTGAAGTCACTTTTTCCACACGATGGCACCCCTAATGGAAATAAACCAGTCAGTGGTTTGTGGATTTTAAAAAGTAACAAGAAGACTTTTTGGACATTATGGGAAAATCCGAATAAATGAGTAGAGAAAAAAAATGGACGGCACATGGAGCTACTGAATGGTTTGAGGACTATGAAAATGATTTGTGTGATGAATTGTGTGTTATGATCCTCATAGTCACCTGTTCAACCAACCAAACTGAAAGCCTATGGCGGATTTTTGTTCGATGTGTTTAGCTGCGCTCTCCACAACACCAAAGGACACTTAATACTAGTTTGTTCTTTTCTCAAACTACCACATTCCTTCTAAGGAATCTACTGTAGACACCTGGTCCACATTTAATGTAGTGGGAGGTTTTTGCTGGTGGAATTAATTCATAAAAAGAGGCAGCGAATGCTCTGAAGGCTTTAGTTGTCTCTAAATCATCTTTCGGAATCTGTTTGTGCGGTTGACTGCACAACAGCTTTTCACAATTATAGCGGTGTTTCCTTTTTTCTTTTTTTTTTAAATACAAGAACAAACGAGTATGTGGCATCATTACTCAATGTTTGAAAATAAAATGCAATAGTCTCTTACATAATAATTTCAAGGACAATACAAAGCAGCACTTTGTTATGTTAACATTACTCTCTATCACAGAGATCCCTTACCTGTGGAGCAGTATGTAGACAGAGGACATAAGGTTCAGTCCTGGGGATAACAGATCACACCTGTTATCTTTGGGTTGTCACTATCCAGCAGGAAGCCGCTCATTGTGCAGTCACTGGACACTGGAGATGCCCCCAGCTGAGAGACCATACATACAAGAAAAAAAATGCTGTTTAGGACTTCTGTCCATTGTTACACATGGCCTAGAGGAAACCTGAGTGCAACATAAATATGTCTCGCCTCTTTTCCAGACTTCCATTTTCTATGCAGAATATACCAAACTAGAATCGCATTGTCAGCTTTTAAAAAAAGTGTCAAATTGGATTAATCCACCAAAGCTTTGTTGCATCTGAGAGTGAGCTTGTCTTTGTGACTCCAGTAAGTCTAAATCAACTCAAATCACGTGCAGTAATGATGAACTGGAAAAAATTCTGTTACACTGTTACATAGAGTCTAAAAATTGACTAAGGGGTTTGATTATTATTGATTTGAAAGCTAAACCCTTGACATAACCATTAACAAAAAAAACAACAAAAAAACAGCATCACACAAGCTCACCTCTAGTACTTTGTTCTTCTTTCCCTCCACACTCTCCTCTCTCTGACCCGTCAGGATGGAGTAGCAGGCTTTGCACACTTTGTTCAGCTTGTTACCGTCATACTCTAAAGCCGCTTTATTGTCTGAACACTTCCAGCACACCACCTGGTGAGCAGAGAAACAGACATTGTCCCAAAATTAGATTTTGCCTGGATTGAGTGTTAGGCGCAAAGCTATCACATCTCGTCACTCACGCAGCCACAGGCTCTGCAGTGATGTCTTCTCCTGGTAAGTGCATTGAAAGGTTCCTGGCATTTCATACACATGGTCACCTCGTTGTCCCTGATCCAGCGAGGGGCACGTCGACCAAGTTCCTCTGTCTGTAAAACACATGCACATCAGCTTGGCTGTTTATTGTCTTACAGAATTTTCTGAGTGGATTATAAAAATATACAATCCCCTTGTGAAATATGATCAAACTTACTGGGTCTTCTATATTCAACTCCTTAGAAGCCAATTTGAAGGTGTAATTTTTCTTCTGAAACACGTCAATGGCTGCCTGAATTACCTAGAGATAAAACTTGTTTTAAAAAAACTCAACTGACACTATTGAATCTTTTTCTAATCCATATAATATTTAATATGTTGTACCAAACACTAAATGAAAATTCTCCGGTACCTTTATCCACTCATCTCTGTCTTGTTCAGAGCTTGAAAACACACACACACACACACACACACACACACACACAGAAAAAAAAGAAAACAACAAAGTACAATTAAATTGGACATAGATTTAAATAACTGTACCTAAAACATAAGATTATGTTGAATAAGTTGAGTAGTTTAAGATTAAAAATCAAATACATCTACTTTCTAACCAGAACAGGTTCTACTAAAGCTGCACAACACCCCCCCCCAATACACACACACACACACACACACACACACACACACACACACCTGGTCTGCAGCTCAAGGGTTCTCTCCTTTCCAGAGACTTGGAAGGTATATGGGTGGTCTTCATTGGTGGTCTGCTGCACCTGCATGCCATCCACCCCGATCCTGCAGCGGACAGTAAATCGCTGGCCAACTAGACTGAACTTAGGAGTGCAGCACAGCAGGAAGTTGTTGAACTGTGGAGAAAAGTTACACTCCATCATTTTCCTTGCTTTCCATTTTCTTTTATGATATCATATTAGATTTGCATTTTAGGGCATTCTTAGCTAGAGTGATGTAGAAAAAGTGCAGTTTAAAATAATCTGTGGATTTCTCTATGATAGAAAGGTAAAAGAAAATGGCTGATATGTATATTCAAAATATTTTTTGTTTGAAAAGATTCATGGATCCTCATGTCAACAAAAAGATTAAGTGTGTCTGCATATGTTCCTGAATACACGTCAGCATTCTAACCAGGAAAAGGTGCCTCTCCATGGCAGATGTGTTCCTGGCGGCAAGTTTGAGCAGACGACCTTCCCTGATGAACTCGTTGGACGGGTTGACCACTTCCTCCTCTCCAACCATCTCATAGATCTCCAGCAGCCGTTTCAGGCTCTCCTACAGGGAAAGAAAGAGAACGAAGATTAATGATCTGTAGGGAGACAATCAATGCTATCAATCATTCAGTACAATTAATGTGTTGTGTGACCGTGATGAGGTCTTACTTAGGACGATGGGAAATGTTATGGTATGTAACAGTAACGTACAGCTTTGTGGATGGCGCTGTTTGAGTGGGTGGCTGCCATGGAAATGGACTGCAAGGATTCTGCAGGTAGGATACAAAAGAGAATTTCATTCTAATCAGTAGGAATATAATGCCCTATCGCAGAGACAGGCAGTTTGAGCAAAAGAGAGGTACCATAAAAATTAAAAAAAAAAATTCATCACACAAACCCACTGAGAGCAAGGATATTGGTAAACTGACCAATTACACACTGGTACAGCATACTTACTATGAGCAAGCTCATAGTCTGGGTTATCCTCAGGCAGTCTCTTCAGGTAATCCCTGAGCAGCATCTCATAACGTGGAACCCTCTGGACTGGTTCCAGCATGTGGTGCTGCAGTGTCAGGCTGCCACACACCTCCTGACTCTAAAAACAGGACAACGCATACATCACATCCTGCTCAGAACGTTTAGATGTATGGGAATGAGTGCTGATGCAAAACCTTGCTGAGTTTATTCTTGATGATTACCTGTATGTCCTGGATGATGTTTCTAAAGGCGGAGGAGCGTTCGGTCCAGGTCTTCACCAGCTCCAAGGCCTGGTCAAAGTTTCTGACATAGTCGGCATACATCCTCAGGAAGGGTGCATGTTGCAGCAGAACATTACCCAGGCCTGGGCTCTCATACCTAGTTTGGTTGAAATAGGAAGGCCAAGGTAAGGCAAAAAAAACCTCATGAAACTACACTTACCTGTGGTTGTATGCCTTGGCCAACCAGTAAAGTTGCAGATTACATCCATGTTTGTTCAAACTCTAAATATATGTAGTGAATACTTCCATACCGTATGTATAATTCCGATGAACATACATTGTTGAACTACTTAATGAAGGATTATCATAAATGTATTGGCTAAACAGGTACACATGTAATTGATTACTATGTAAAGATGGATTACTATAGTACAACTTCACAACATGTGGTGCTTTTGTTTTCTCGTGGCATTTTTAGACTAGAGGCCTCTCTATGAGCTGTAGGTAAAACTCGCTCACAGGATCACAATTAGCTAGGTGTGCTCCAATGCCGAGTGGGAAAAATAGAGAAAAGCCTGTACGGTACCAGTCAAATTTCTTGGCACCGTTATGACATGAACACCTACCAGTGGCTGATGCAGTTTTCCAAGTCAGGTAGCAGGAATTGGTTGTGGAAGGAGTAGATAGAAGAAATGTTGGAGAAGATATTTCTTATCACCTCGGGAGGAAATGAGCCTCGGCTTGCCTCTTCTGTTAGGCGTGAGCAGAACACCTGCATTGGGAGTTAGAGAGGCATGACACGCTCAAATTAATTTTACAGTTATTGATCTGCTGCAGTAGAAAATGTTCTATCACTAAAGAACAACAGGCAATTGAGAGTAGCTATTTTTTTTTACATTATACTCTTTTTCTTTTAGCATCAAATGCATTGCGTTTTCGTGGAGGAGACCACAAACAGATTACACATTGACCTGGTCTAGCAGGTGGAGACGAGCCACGTATGCCCTCTCTGTCTGCAGGAGTTCATTGGCTATCTTGTACAATTTCTGCTCTGTGTTCTCTTCATCTTTCTCACTTCCCCACTCTTTCCTCTTCTGCTCATCATTTTGTTCACTTTTAGACTCCTTGTGAATCTCGCCATCTTCTGTAGTTGCCTCATTCCACTGGCAGGAAAACTTGGAGCCATGTTCTACGAGTATCTTGTCTTCTTCCATTGTGTCATTTACTCCAATCCCATTTACTACGATGTAATCTTCCCACTGATCTATGCCATTCATTTGTCCTGAAGAATGCTCTTCGCCATTGCTTAATAGTTGGGCTTCATTTGCGGCATGACTGAGTCTATGGTTAACTGTTGAGCTGATGGTGATGGCTGGCACGTTGCAGTCGGGTGATTGCAGCAGTTTCAGTGGAGAGCTGTCAACTTTTTCGGTGGAAACCCTGCAACAATGAAGTACATCTATCATTTAAAATTCAAGTAATATTCACAAATGATTGGAATGCATATAGTGTTGTCCATTCTACAGGAAGGTATTCAGGTAATTGAGGTGCAGACATGGATCAAATTAAATATCCAACCTGTTCTCATCCAAGTAAAAGATCAAGTCAGGCACACTCAAAGATTTCCCCGCTCTCTTCTTTTGTCCTTCCATGTTGCTGCTTGGGCTTCTGTTCAGTCCTAGCCAGGATTTAGAGTTCTTGGCGAGGCTATAGCTCCTCATCCTCCCCAGCACAGGGCTGGGGGTCCGCACTTTTCTTCCCAGAAGGCTCTGGTTCCTCGGGGATAACTTAGCAGTGCTGTTCCACCCTTCCCTTAATGGGCTACAGCTCTGAGTGCCATTTTTGCCTGGACTGGGAGATCTTAAAACTGGACTGCTTTTAAGATTTGGAATCCCCTGAGTAAGTCTGGCAGGGCTAATATGCTCTCCAGATACTCCATTGAAAAAGCGGTTTCCTCCTCTGACAGGACTAGAGGAGCCTAGGCAATTTTGTGCTGGGCTGACACAGGAAACAGACACTACACAACCTCTATTAGGACTCTGGTCTTGCTCTGTGCCATTAACTTGTAGAGGCAGTAATTTTCCTGCAGTAGGACTGTGTGCTTGTGCTTCTCCTGCCCTCAAAGGACTCTGGAGGTGAGCTGGATTAGGATGTGCTGAAAGAGACAAACAGCTAAGTTATGATTATAGTTCAATGTCTCGAAGCTACAGTATACCCCACAACACATTAAGTTAGGATAAGTGATAGACTCACAGTAATAGACTTGCATAGATAGGATTGATTTCTCAGGTTATGGATGTAGGCTACTGGACTTCAGCCTACCTTGTGGTTTAAAAGGTGATCCTCTAGCAGGGCTTTTTTTGCAGGATTCATCTACACAAGGTTTAGGCTTCAATTCTGATCCACAGACCCTGTCACAAGCAAGGCCACAGCTGTACAAGCCATACACTCCACTGCTCACTACTAAAAACAAATATATATATATATACAGTTACTACTTGAACCATTACATGCATATTTTTCAACACTGCATGGCAATGACTTCCATATACAGACCATATTTCACACTGTACTCAGGCTTTTTCACAGTTACACTGGGTGAAACACAAGGTGTCAGTTTATTTGTTTGCACTATTATAAAGTAGTGAAACGAATTGTCTTTAAAAAGAACTTTACGTGTTTTTCTATTAAGATATTTTCTATATTTCACTATAAACAAAATAAAATATATTGATTTTGAATTCTGACCTAGGCTTGGCATTTGTTTTGGAGGACATATTTTGCTAAATCCTAGGAAACTAAATACAACATTTCTTAAACTTTAACCATTTGGAGGGAATGATTCAGAGGTTCCTTCTGAGCCTTCTTCTGCTAACCAACACCTTACATGCACATGGAAAAACTGACCTTATTGTACTGTCATTAACCTCTTGTTTATTATTGCTGAAATATTTCATGTGCACTTATACCATTCATTATTTTCTTTCAGCACTCCAGGGTGTTGCTGTACAGTATTTTGCCCTGTTTATTACTGTACTGTTCAGCCTGTATGGTATGATATCCTGTGTGTGGTCATTGGTATTAAGTCTGTCACTGCAGGGGCTGTTTGTGAGGTGTTTTTATTGTGTATGCTCCATTTCCCTTTGAGCTGATAAAGTGAATCAATAGGTATCAGCACTCAGATCCAATTGTTTACCAAACGGTCCCTTCTTAGGGAAAAAAAAAAGGCTAAATGTATCACACCAATGTAGCTATTCTATTCAATACTACATTATATGTACAGAATGCTCCAGGTGAAGATGAAGCATATGATACAGATATTATTCTTGGTTAACATTGGTTTTGTTTTTGATTTAATTAGGATCCTCAAAAGACAAAAACAGTAGGCCCGGTAAACAAGTCTTAGCATTCACTGCTGCTTCATTACTCTTTGAAATCCCTGACCTTTTGACTGACTTCACAGCAACAACTTATTACTTTCAAGTTGTGTAACTGTTTGTTTTCTTACCTGCAGTTTATGTCCAAACTTTAACGCAAGATAATCCATAACTTGTATAACATAGTCAAGCTTGCCTGTTCACTCCTGGCTCTACTCAAATGTAACAGATCCGTTGGTCAAGTGGAGAAGGCTAAAGCCAACTTTCCCAACATTGTAATACTTCTGCTTTCTCACTTCTCTCTTTCCTCCATCAAGTCAAACCTTTGCCAGTCGTAGACATTATGGCAGTGTATAAGAGGCAACATTCGACATTTGTCTAAATAGACAAAAAAAAAAGAAAAAAAAAAGAGTAGACCTACTATCATTCCAGACTCTGGAACAGACTCTTGCATTTTTTAAGACAGCATTGATGTCTAACTGAAGCACAACATCTTGACAGAGAATTAGAGAAGGATGCATGTTGAATGCTACAGCTATAGGCTACAAATTTATACATAATTCAAAAGCTCCTAAATTGGAGTTTGTTATATTTTAACAAACAGAAAGATATTGGAACTAAAAAAAAAATTATATACTATAATTGTGTGCAGATTCCTTACAGGCATACTTCAACAACACGCTTATTCGAGCTGAGTGAAGTACTGAGACGTGAGAGTTTTTAAACTCCCTCATGCAAAAAAAAAAAGCCAATATTAATTTCATCTTAAAAATTAAAAACGTTGGCCATAAAATTTTATGTCAGTGTGCTTCTTTTCAACAAGCCTTGCAACAAGCCAAAGACTAATTTTCATTATACCCTACAGGTCGGAGAGATGGGTGGCACTGTTGAATCCTGCATCTGACAGTACCATTGGAGCAAACATACTTCTTTAATCTAAACAGATAGCTCTGCCTCAGTAGGGGAACAGAACGGCTTTGTGTGTGTGTTTGTAGGGATTGACAAATGCTGGTCTTAAGACAAACAGGCAAAGTCCAGGCTGAATCAGGGGAAAGAGATTTCGCTGCAGCTAACAGGCACCAACTGTACCTAAATTTAGATACATGCATGCACACAAAATGCACTAAAAAAACACTAGCTTCTCTACACTGACAAGACCAAGAGCAATAAGGACTCCTAACTTGTTACAATTGCAGTTCTGCATTTGTTGTGAATTCTATGTCAAATGCAAACGTATTAGAGCCCCAATACTTTATTTTTAATAGAATTAATTATTAGTGTCTTTTTGTTCATGTCTTACCAACTTCATGTCTAACCAACTCAAAAAGAGATACAGGCTTTCTGCAGAGGTACTTTAGGCTACATTATAGACTATGGTAAAAGCTGGCTTTGATGTTCTAAAGATGTCTGCTATATTTTGCGCTTTCATGTAATTAGTTCTTAAAATGCCTGAACATGTGATATAGGTTATGTGGACGAAACTGATAAATTAAAAGTAGGCTACCTCACCTGTGTGTGAGGACTGGCAGTCAACCGCAGCACCTTTCACTTTCCGTCTGACCGCCGCTCGTCTGAACTCCTCCGTCTCGCGGCTGCAGCCCAAACTATTTCTTTTCTTCATGTCAAACATTGTGAAAAAGTAGCGTCAGCTCCAACAAAATATAGTAAATTGGACCGGAAACTGAGAGGGAGGAGTGACGTGCCTGTGTCCCCGAGACTTTCTTTGACGCTTTCACGCGCTCAATCACAACCACTAATATCTATCCGGCTGTTTGACAAGCACCGCCTCTCATTTAAATCCCCACGCGCTACCGAAAGCACATTGACCACTCAGCCAGCACGCATCGCTTTAACGATTGTGAAGAGAAATCCATAAAATCAATGAGAATTGATAAGGTCTGAGCAGTTTACACGTCATCACTTTAAACCTGTCACTGTATATTTAGACTCGCGTGTCATATTTAGGCCTACGTTGGTCAAGCGTGTAAAATGTCTGTTTTAATGTTTTAAAAAGTAATAAGGTATTCTCTGGGTAGCCTTAAACAGCAGTCATCAATAAATGAAGTTATTCATCTTCATTTAGTCATCAATAAATAAGTAACCCTTAAACAAAGATTGTTAATCATGTCAATCATTTCTAATTTCTAAAACATTTACACAACATTTCTAACTTTCTGTATTTCTGCATTTTTAGACTTCTGGACAACCCTCTATATTATTATTATTTTATTTTATTTAATTTTAATTTTAATTTTTTCTTAATGTCTTGCTTTGTTCACTCGTAGCAAGTCCATTCCATGGACTTGAAGCTGCAATGAGGGTGTGATGGATTTATTTAATGGATAATGTCCTCAAAATATGAGAGTGCTGAGTAGGACAATCTTCTGTATTTCTTGTATCTTAACGTTACAGGGGATTTTGTTGGTGTACTTTTCCATCACTTTCTTCACCAAACCAAGAGCACCTATCACTTCCTGACTTGTTGTCTTTCCCCACATTCTTTCAATTTGTATTTGTATTGTCAGGTCTGTTGGCCTGGGTTTCTTTATCAGTTTTTATTATAGTAGCTTCATTGTTGTCTTTTACAGTTGATTGCTCATGCTCATAGTATTTGTCCTTACTTTGATAATTCTTACAGGTTGCCCAATGGAGGTATGCTGCTGCTTTGTTGTGCCATTATGTTTATTCTGTTTTGGCCAGTTTTGGGCAGCCAGAGACTAGATGATCTATTGTCTCTTGTTGCATATCCTGTACATTATTCTTATTCTTATTATTATACCTGAAATGTAAATGAGCAACTGTTCACTGTAAAAAAAATACTTTAAGGGAATTATTTTCAAAACAGTGAAAATAATGGATGTAAGAAAAGGTCCCTGATCTAAGGCTGCAACTAACTATTATTTTCAATTAGTCCTAATCTGCCTAATTTTGTTTTTGATTAGTCAATTTACTCAAAAAAAGGAAAAAACTGCATCATAAACTCTCAGAGCCCAAGGTGATGTTTTCAAATTGCTGTTTTTTCAATTAATAGTGATTTTGATTTTAGGTCGTATAGGCCAGCCCTAATCTGAGATATCACTCCCACATGGACTTCAGTAATCCCTGAATCAGGCAACGACTGAGCTCAGTGCTCCCTTTATTAATGAAAAGAAGACTAAAGAGCTGGCTATCATGAGGCATCACAGTTCCTGTCCTTATTTTTCTCCTTTTTTGATTAATGATAAGTCTGTTGAGATAGTTGAGGAGTTTAAATATGTAGGAACCATTTTTGATAGTTAATTAAGTTTTACAGCCAACACAGAGTACATTTTTTAAAAAGCAATGCAGCGTCTGTGTCTGATCCAGAAATTGGACTCATATGACATAAACAAGAATATCTTAGAGAGTGTTTGTCAAAGTCCCATTGAAAGCATTTTAACTTTTAATATATGTGCATGGTATGGACACTTGGGGGCAAAGGACAAAAACAGAGTGTGCAGGATCACAAATATAAGATTAAAACTTAGGTAAAGCAAAAAGCTAGACAAATTGCATCTGATCCTGGACATCCCCTTGTTTAATGAATTTATTAAATACCCCCTTGGAAGGCGCTATAGAGCAGCTGCAGCTACTAAGAACATTTACAAAAATTCTTTCATACCAAATGCAATAACTTCTCTCAATTCATAAACATGTCTCTACACTGGAATCACATCCATTACAGTCTGTACTGTACTGTATGTTGCGTTATTTATTGTTTGTACTGTGATTTGTAATGATGTTTTTAATCAGTCTGTGAAGCCAAAGACAAATTTCCACATTTGTGATCAATAAGATACTGTTGTTGCTGTCCTTATCCCATGTGACTTGTCATTTGACTTATCCAACAGTTACTAATGCTTAGGGATTGTTAGGACTTTGTAGGTAAATCCTTACAAGTGTTAGAACTTGTGTTCCATCGTTAGGATTTATTAAGAATTGGTTAGGCCGTTCTCGGGTCAGTCATGTGTGGTAGTTAAATGCAAAAGTGGTAGTTGTAGTGTATAATTAAATGTGGATGTTATTGAAAGATGTGGGACCATTAACAGTTGATTAGATTAAATTACTTTAAACTTTATTGTCATTATGCAGGGTACAGGTACAGAACTAATGAAATGCAGTAAGCATCTAACCAGAAGTGCAGAAATATAGTGAATTTATACAGATAAGTACAGTTACAATATACAGATATATACAGTACTGTTAGTATATTAAAAGCTTACAGAGAAAAAGCTGATAGAGTTAGAGAATGGAAAGTGCAAATATAAGGTCATACAGTATGAACAGCATTTATGCATTTAGTAAGGTGCAGAGTATAATAACGTATTTACAGTAGGTTATACAATTGGTTATAGAGTATCTCACAAAAGTGAGTACACCCCTCACATTTTTGTGAATATTTGATTATATGGGTGGCGATGGAACAATGGATAAGACAAATGCCTTTGATGTAAGAGACCTGGGTTTGATTCCTTCTGTGACCCATCCACCTTTGTGTCCCTGAGCAGGACAGTAACCCATCGTTGCTCCACATGTGTGCGACCTCTGACCTGCATAGCAATTGTAAGACGCTTTGGATTAGTCTATGCACCATGTTGTGTTTATACAAAACAATATGCAACAAGAATACAGCCTCTTGTCTTTGTTAGTCCCTCTCGTTCCGCTACCTAGCCAAGTTGGCGACCATTGAGGTTGAGAAGTATCCAGCGTTCCGCACAAATTTGTGACAGTAGAGTGCACCATCCGAGTACTTACTGTGCCCTGCATTTCTCCATACTTTTCAGTGTGAATGCACTTATGCAGTCAAAATAGTAAGTGGTGGTATGGAAGGGCGCTAATTGAGACCTTCTCTTTGCCAGACCTTATCTGATTCAGCGCCCCACCCTTCGTGGAAGATGGCCATTCAGAAGCAAGTGGGCTTTCAGGGCGGGGGGACCTTTGAGACAGAATAACAGACTGAATAAAAAAAAGTGAAAGTCTATTTTCCTCTAACCATAATTGACCATAATTTACTCAATGAACCTAATGCTGTATTGAAGAAGACTTGAAACTAACAATTGAGATCATAAACTCATGCTCGGCACACAACATACATGCGAGTGTGCGTGCGGAGTGCGCATGCACTTATTTGCTCTTCAGAAAGTACCCTTTATAACGTTACTGTACTTCTATATCATTGTGAGCTCATAGCTTCTTATCCAAAGCAAGGGAATATGGTTTAAATTAAGAGCTAGAACATGTTTTATGTTAGTGTTATCCCTCCTGAAAAAGTTTTCATTATCTGAAGCCAAAGTATGAGAGTTTAGAGTTCTTATTGGAAGCTTGATTTCATCACTGCTTGTGGGACCTCTTGCACTAGCAGATGTAAACCACCAGATGATAGCAATGAATTATATTAGACCTATTACTTTGTTTTGCATTCATTATTTGTTCATCTGTTCTTAACATATGAATATCTGTTTCTTGATTCAAATGAGTCTTGTTTTGTGTCTTTTTTGGTCTTTAAACAAATATTCCCTGAATAGTATTTCATCAACTTAATCATTTTACATTGCTAGACAATTTAGCCTGTAACATTAGGCCTCTTGCTTATTTCAGTATAGGGAAATGCCAACGTACTCATTATTATTATTTTTGCAATTAAATATAATCTTTTAGCACGTTTTGTTTTTATAACTTGTAAGATAGGCTACTGTATAGTTGAGCCGTAGACTGCATAAAACAAGGTCTCAGCCTGGTGTGTCTGTCAGTTTGTTTTGAAATCCGTCTGCCGCCTAGTGGACAGAAATCGATTAATGCTTTAAGCTTCTGTGTAGGTTGTGCCCACAGAGTAACGTTACGCATACTTTACCTAGGTTAAAGTGCAACCATCATAGTAGGCTATCACAGTTATTTCTTTCATTAATGACAGTATCCTCAACTTTTTGAATAGCCAAAGGGAGAGGGGGTGTAGGAGAGAGAGAGAGAGAGAGAGAGAGAGAGAGAGAGAGAGAGAGAGAGAGAGAGAGAGAACGAGAGAGAGAGAGAGAGATAGGCTGTCACGGGGTGTGTTTCAGCAGCTCAGGCAGCAGACGGCGGCCCGCGCCTCCGTCCCCATCTACCGTTTTCTTCTGTTCATTTCCATTCTCCCACTTCTCTTTTTTTGTCTCACTTATTTCTTTTCTGTAGTCGTCTCGGAGAAATGTCCGCCAGACCAGGATTCTACCGGCAGGAGCTGAACAAGACTGTGTGGGAGGTTCCGGAGCGGTACCAGAACCTGACGCCGGTGGGCTCCGGAGCGTACGGCTCGGTGTGGTGAGTGTTTGTGTATGTGCAAGGCGGGTGGAGGGGCGAGGCTGCACAGCCACAGCATTTACCGTGTATTGGTCATGATGCATCAGCATAGCGATGCGTGGCGGCAGTGTCAGGATGAAGCAGCTTGTGTAAACTGATTGTTTGGGGGTTTATTGTTGTGACCACCGGCGTATAATTACCTTCCCATTGCCTTTGCAGCTTTGGCATAAATATATTAGGAGAAAGAGTATTATTCCTGTGATTCAGTATGCACAACATAGCGGCCACAGCAGTTCGACAATACTTGTTTTCATCCCACAGCTGTCTGCTGTTCATATGTTTCATATGTGTGGAAGGAATTACAGAATGCGATAGCATCAACACAGGAATTTCCCAAATAATACCCTCACCCACCCCACACACGAATGCACAGGTCCATACTCCTCTGAAGATAGGGATCAACTTTGCAGAGGCAGGTGTAGTGGGACCCTAAAGATGCATGCCACATCTGGAAAGAGAAAACCTGGTCCCAGCTCTTCTTCATAGATAACACAAGTCTGTGACACCTTGAAGCCTGCAGTAGCAACATGCATATTTATTCAGCATATACTAGCGTACACCTGCACACCCAGCCCTGCATGTCTCCCTGTGTGGATGCAGACATTTCCAATGTAGCAACATGATATTGCTTTGATTTTGGACCAGTCTGTATCAGCTGGTGGGATCCTGTTGCCATGGCAATGTCATGGTGATAACCACCCCCAACAGTCAATATTAATTAAGCTTTAATAGCAGGCTGATGCTTAAGGATATGTGGAGAGAGGCGTTTGTGTGACTGATCCTACAGTGGGATCATCACATTTCCAAGACACAAATTAGATGTCAAAGCTTTTCTACGCAGCCTTGCATGCTGGCAGCTCCACGATGGCAGTGAAAGGTAATTGTTAAGCCTGAAGTACTCTGAAAAACCTTCCACAGTGAATTGATTGATCCTGGCAGTAGCGTCGAACATTGAACTAAGCAGAGACACTCCCAAACTATTTAAAAGAAGCGTTTGAGATGTATAAGGAAGAATCTTTGCATTTTAATTGTCTTTCAGTTGGAAAAGCCCCTTTGTGAAAACTGGTTAAAAGTTTATTCTGTCACCTGCCCAGTAAATTCAGTCTTTGCCCACTGACACCTCAGATTCAAGCAGAAGCCCGCTGAGCCTTCCCATACTACAATCGGAAAAATTTAAACTTTTGGGCCAGCTTTGCAACACTGTATGTTCTCAAATCCTGCAATCCTGTGAAGCTTTGTACCAAAAGACTGAGAGAGGCAATGATGGTGAGTCCAAATTTCTCCAGATGGAGCACTCACTTTGTGCTGTTTAGAGGGCAGTCTGGAATTGGCTGTTAAATTTCGGATCATCATTTTTTGTTTGGGGTTTCTCTAAGCAAAATAGTATCCCTAACTGACACATATAATTTCAAAGTTAATGAAGGAGAGCGGCTTTTGCTGCAGGATCAAACAATAGGATCAGTCTCCTACTACATTCCTCGGATATCATCATGGATTCAAGAGTTGTGCAATGTAGTTTTTCAGATCACATCCTAGCAAGAAAATGATAAGGAGCTCAGATGTTGGCCTCATTGGCATTGCCTGCATTGTCAGAATGGAGGCTTTATTCTGACAGCTGACTTTCTGTCAAGTCAGATATTAATTAAGATGTGTGAGATTAAGGAGATGGGATGCTTCTCTGTTGGAGCTCCACTTTATGATTCAGGCTCCCACAGGAGTGATTTGTGCATAAACATGTAGTCAGTATTACAGCTTTAAAGCTCTGCTCAGAATAGCACAAGAGTAAAAATGTAGAGAGCTGGATCATCACTTTGCTTTCAGCTGTTTCATTCACTCTCAGGAAGATTATATGCACAGTATTGGAGCATGAAGCTCACACGGTTAAGGTTTGATTCACATTCAGGATACCCAAGCTACTGTATAAATGTACTTGTAGTGTTATCAAAGCATCCCTTCAGTGTTATCAAAGTTTTGTCTTTGTTGACAGAGGAATGTTTTCCTAAGCAATGTGGCATTCATATTTGTTAGTCATGATCTCTAAAAGTTCGGTCAATTTGTGTAAACATGGAAACCTCAATGCCAAACGGTTCACAGTTCATGTGCATCTATTACTCTGAAAAAGTGTTTTAGAATTTCTTTGATTTCATAATAATTTAATAATTATGAATAGGACTATTTACTGAGCGTGAAGTCAGGGTAAGATTTGTGACTGGAGTCTCTTTATCCTCCTCTGATGACCAATTAGTGTACAACCCACCAGCAGTTTATGAGCTCTACCCCTCTATCAACACCAATTATCATGTTGAAAATGTGTTTTGCAAATGAATTTATTTTGTTTCTTTACACTGTTAATTATATAAAAGTGTATATTGGTAGAATATGTTTTAATACTATTGAATTGTCAAAATCTTGGTTGGTTTTGTCAAGTCTGCATTTGCATTACTACCACATAGAGTGGTAGAAGCTGGGTGTTTCAACCATTTATCAGTGACTTTTAGCTAACTATTTCTATTTTTTATCTAGTACTTTTTTATTCATTTTCAACAGCAGACTCAATTTGTGAATCAAATTTGTGAGTCAATTTGTTTTTTAAATACATTTTTTGTAGAACAATTTAAAGTGACAAACTTAGATTAGGATATAAGCAGGTGTTTCATTCTGAGCTGTTATATTTCATCTTAGGGCATCATATGAACAGCACAAATGTGAATGATGGCACTGGTGAAATGCCTAGATCTTACTTAAACTCTTTCTTAATTATACACACACAAAGGACATTCCTTCACACACCACCCAGCATTGCCCTGCATTGTTAATGTTGATCTCCAGCCATTGTCAGTGGCTTTCTCATGGCAAGACCTGATCAGAAACCAGCTGGGGGATGGGAGTTCATTGTATGACATATGTATACATACACATGTGTGTATGTGTTTGTGCGTCGGGATGGGGGGTTAGGTCTGTCCCACTGACTACCTTTTGAGATGCACAGTAAAATGACTCTCATCATTTATCTCAAATAGAGGCTTGTTCTCTCTGTAAATCCTCTTGAGACTGCAGGCCTGGGGTCAAGGATCTGACAAGATCATGTAATCCATTATAGCTAGAGCTGAAGAACTTACAACCCCATCACCCATGGGAGACGGGGAACCGGAAGACACAGGAATAGAGTTTAGAAAGAGAATAGCACATGAGGTGTAAGGGATTGTATTAGCCAGGAAGAAATGATTATAGAGAGATTTTTTTTAGCTGTGTAGCACAAAGCCAAACGAGTGAAGCATCATAAATACAAAGCTGATTTAATAATTTAACATGCTGTGCTTCTTGAATTTTGATAAGTCATCAGGCAAAAAGTTTGAAGGACTGAACACTGTTATCCCTAGCCTAATCCAGACTCATTGTATTCCCAGCTTCCTGCCATCAAACCATAATCCCATTGAATATTCTCTTTTCTGCTTCTGCTTCTTGAGACAAAAAATTGGGCAGATTTTGGACTAGCCGGGATTGAATATCAAGAGAGAATATTCACTAAGCTGATCAAGGCTGCTTTCATCTCATGTCAGCGTATGTAACATCTGTTCAGTGAACCAGAACTTTGGCAAGAAGGCTCTCATTTGGATAACTATGAATTAAACATGACTGCTTCATTTTCTCCTGTCAAAATTGTTATGTCTCCGCTTGTCGGATTGTTGATTGGAAATACGATGAACCTTGCAGAAAACGAGATTGGGGTTCTGATTTGTTGCTGATCTTGTTTGGGTAGATGGTGGTTATCATGTGACTGCAGTGCAATTAAAAAGATGCAGATGCATGCCATAATAGAATATGTGTATGTGCAAGTGAGGGTGTGTTTACATATTTGGGGGAAATAGTTTGATTTTGCTACCTTCGACAGAACTATGCTAGCTTTCCCCCTTTTTCCAGTCTCTTAGCATACAGACATATGATTGGCATCTTCTCATCTAAGTCTTGGCAATGAATCGAATGAGCCAAAAATGTCAAATTATTTGCAAAAAAATTAAGGAATGCTTAAAATTTGAGGCAGTGGATGCAGGAATCATACCCCATGGACAAAAATCTGTAAAACAAATTTTAATTTTCTCAGTATTTGCAAGAGTCAGTACCCTCCGCCAATTTCAAATATATGCAAATCATATATATTTCCTCTAGATTAAATCAGAATGAATCACATTAAAGTTCTGACAAGATGCTGAAGCTACATAAAATCAGTTTTCCTTGGTGGATAAACAGTGTATTTGAATCATCTCACATTGGATATTAGCTGCCCCTTCCCCCTCTTCCTTTGTGAAACCAAAGGTGCATTAATGAAAAAAAACAGAGACAAAAGAAGAGGAGAGAAATCAATGCCTTGGCTGGGCTGTGTGTGCTGACAGCACTGCAGTCAGACCCATGTATGGAAGATGGCAGAGAGGAAGGTATGTGTGAGGCAGTGAGGCTTGGTTCATGTCAGAAAGGGAGGAGACTGGCTGCTGTCCTGGCTGAAGCCCGGTGGGAGCATCCGGACCAGCAGCAGGTGATTACAAGACAGAGAGCCACATGGATGCACTTAACCATGCAAGAGTGTAGCTAACTCATGCATGTAGGCATTATAGGTCAGCATGAAATGATATAGTAATATTTACAGTTAGTTTCATACGGTGGAAAAAACAGCAGACATGCATCATTTGTTGTGCCCCATATGGATAGTTTGGATACATTTTAGGAAAAATGGCCCTTTAAATTACAGTCAGAGCTCTGTTAAGCAACATGGTTGCACCGTGCCAAGGTTGTGTTTCTGGTCTTGCATGGATCCCTTTTATGTATGATGTACGTATGTTTATGCTGTAAGTTAAAAAAGAATAATTTGACATTGTGGGATTTGCTTTATTGCTATGATTTAGATGAAGAGAGATTGATACCACTCTCATATCTGTATGCTAAATATTGAGATATCACCAGGAGAGATTAGGTCAGTGCTTCTCAAACTTTTTCACGTCAGGGACCCCTAAACTGACACAAATTAGACCACTGACTGCCATTTGATTTTGGCCCAATCTGATAGGGTTTTTGCTTTTAGATGTTTTTTAACATGAAGTGTATGAAACCTATAACCAAAATATTTATACGTTCTGTCATTGTGTTACTTACGGATGGGATAATGGTGAAAATGAATTATTCCCCTTTTGGCTGGGGACCCCCGGGAACCCTCTTAAGGACCCCTGGGGGTCCCCAGACCCCACTTTGAGAACCACTGGCTTAGGTTAACAAAAATACGGGATGTGGGTAAACAGCTAGTCTGGCTCTGCCCAGAGGTATAAAAAAGTGTCTGGCACACCCCCCTTGTGAAGCCACAACATGTTTCACGCTTTTGGTTTTTGTATGAAATCAACTATAGAGCAAGGTTGTTTCCCCTTGTTTCCAGTATTTATGCTAAGATAAGATAAATATTCTCCCAGATGTGAGAGTGGCTTCTCATCTAACTTTTGGGAACAAAGTGAATAAGCATATTTCTCAAAATATCAAACTATTTATTTAATCTAGTTTAGGTGTAGCCATTGCTGTTTTTTCTCAAAGGTTTACATTTATGTCAAGATGATTTTTATTAGTTTGTAGGCCCCTTTACAGTAGCTTAATGGCTTCTTAGAGCTTTCTACTGTAGCACTGTCACTAAATTTTAATGAGGAAGAAGTACATTGCTGAAGAGTCAGTTATAGCACCCACCATAGAATAAAACAGATCAGAGTGCTGTGCAACTTGACAAGGTGGGTAAGCAGATGTGGCTCTCGCCATATTATTTTGTGTCACTTTCTCTACCCTCATCTAAAACTGACAGCTGAATTCTAAAGGTCACATTGTTCTGTATAAAGCTGTCAATCAATCATTTTAAATAAAAATGGCGGGTTACGGTTTACCAAAAGTACTCCTTATTACTCAGAAATTCAAACATTTAGAAGAACTTAGTGTAAGAAAAGGAAGAAAAGAAAATCAGTCAGATAAACTAAAGGTATATATAATGCTATAAAGAGTTTTATTCCATGCACTGGGTCAGTGCAACATGTATATTTACAGTATAAATGTCCTTTTCAATTTATGTCTATTTAAAATGACCCATTTTTTCCAGTGTTTCACTATCTGCTCTGCTTCTGCAGTGTTGCGCAGCATTTCTCAACCATGTTTCCTTCCCGTTTGTCTGTTCCGCTCTCTGATAGCTGTATTATTTTATTACTGTGAGTGTTAAAAGACATCACACCACAAAGGCAGCGACATGAGCAGCGAGCAGCAGCGGGTCTCAGCGTTTGATATGTGCAATGATATTTACATTTTAAAAGAGGCAGATGAAATAAACCACGGCCCGTATCTGACATCCTCACTTCTTGTTCCACCACATCCTCTTTTACCCTTTGCTCATCTCTCTGCATTAGTCTCTGTCAGTCTGTCAGTCTGTCTCTCTCTTTCTCCACTTTCAGTCATTTAGTGCTAATTTACAAACATCATCAGATATGATATCAGGTTTGAAAAACAGTTTGCCATTTTGGGAATTATAGGGAATAAGGACTGGACAAAGGAACAACTAGCTTGCTCTGTCCATAAGTAACAAAATCCACCTACCACTAATTAACTAACACTTAACATGTCATTTGTTTAGTTTGAAAAAAATACAGTGTGAAACTATCAATTTGCCGTTTTTTTCATTGGGAGACGATGCTGGACTTAGCTTAGCTTATCTTAGCACGATGACAGGAAACAGCTAGTCATGCTCTGTCCGAAAGCAACAAAATCAGAGGAAGATAACACGACAAATAATCATTTTTACAATATTTTTGTACAGATTAAACAAAGGAGACATAACACTTGTTCCCTTTTTACAGAGCTAGGCCAGCTGTTTCTCCCTATTTCCAGTGAGCTAAGCTAACTGTCTGCAATAAAGCAAATACAGGTTTTCCCCACAATGTCAGTGTTTTGGATGCAGACTAGTTTTTAACATGTATTTCTCCCTGTTCTATTTCTCTCCAGTTCGGCGTATGATGTTGTCTTACGACAGAAGGTTGCGGTGAAGAAACTGTCCAGGCCTTTTCAGTCTCTGATCCACAGCCGCCGCTCGTACCGGGAACTCAGGCTGCTCAAGCACATGAAACATGAGAATGTTAGTGCTCTGTATGGAAATACCCAGAGACAGACAGTAGCAGCTCTCTGCATGTTTTTGCTCTGTTATTGATCAGCTCTGCTTGTCTCTGTCTCTGTCTCTGTCGCTGCAGGTAATAGGGCTTCTGGATGTCTTCACACCTGCTGCAACATTAGAGGACTTCAATGAACTGTAAATCTTTTCATCCCTTGATGTTTACTACAAGCTACACAGCTGGCCACTTTCCACCAAAAATGCAATGATTCTGTTATTAGAGGGCGGGGTGGTGTTGGTGGGGGGGCGATCCTAGGGGATTATAGGCTTGTAGAGATGTCTGACGGTTGCCATGGCAACATCACTATGTTCCCCTCTAAATGAAACTCCCCCAACCCCCTGTTCACCCATACACTCTTGTCTTTTCCAGCTACCTGGTGACTAACCTGATGGGTGCAGACCTCAATAACATCGTTAAATTTCAGAGATTGTCAGACGAGCATGTGCAGTTCTTAATTTACCAGCTTCTCCGCGGCCTCAAGGTAATTTACTGCATCATGATACACCTGCTGTATGGTACACCAGTTATTTTCGAACCCTTTTTGTCTGATGTAGCATACCCCCACAGCCCTGTCAAATTAACTCAAGTACCCCTTTATTGACTCTACCCGCCATCTTCCAAATGTGTTTATGTTGTGAATTTATTTGAACTCTATTGATTATATACCATAAAATGGGTATTGTTAGAATATTGTTTTCACACAATTGCACTGTCAAAGTTTATGTTGCTGTGGTCTAGTTTGCCTTCAGAAGTTTGTCATTTAAACCAGTTAGACACCATTTGGACTAATTTAACCATGTATCCATTACTTTCAGCTAAATACTTCAATCACTGTCAGCAATCTTTCTGTCAGAATTTGGAAACACAGTCTATGTTGCACAAGCACTCCCTATTTAGATTGGCATTCTGTTATTTTTTGTGAACTCTGTCCATATCTTACATGCTAACACTGAATCAGTCCAGCAACCAGCATGGCCGGCTGTTCGGCCTTCCCAGTTACCATGGGACGGACAAAAGCAGTCTCCCTTTAGGCAGGGGCTAATGTGGTGAACTGCACTGTTGACCCCTGTCTCCCTTTATGTCCTCTCTCTCCCCTCTCCTGCCCCACCCCACCGCCTGTCGAGCAGTACATTCATTCAGCAGGATTGATCCACAGAGTGAGTGCCTTCTCTTTGCCCTTCTTGTCATTTTCAAGATCAAGTTTGAGAAAACAGCACTTGCTAAGTTTAAAACACATATAAACATCTTTTAACCTCTCAGCATACATCCTCTGATCATACATTATATTCCACACTGTATCTGTCTGACAGCATAAGCTTGTTCTTACTCTTCATTGAGTGCCCTATACTGTTTTATATGGCTGCAAAATTCATTCAAATGGCAAATACATGTCACCAATTAATACCTGTATTTTGTTTGGTCTTGAGATAAATCTTTATGAGTAGACTATGTATAAATGCAGTGAAAAGAGGTAAAAATGGATTTAAAAAACAGAAGTGGTATATGCTGTTTCTAAATTTGGGTGAAATCTAGTTCTTCTTTTTCTCTCTGCAGATACGTCTTCATTTTATTCATGTTTCTCTCCTCCTTTGTCTGCTTTTCTAACTTCCCCAGGACCTCAAGCCAAGTAATGTGGCAGTAAATGAGGACTGCGAGCTGAGGGTAAGACTGACCTTCAGTTTAAACCTGCACTCCAACCTACAAACTCCTATCAATTAAAAAACTTCCCGTCTGACAGATCCTGGACTTTGGATTGGCTAGACAGACAGACGACGAGATGACAGGGTACGTGGCGACTCGCTGGTATCGAGCGCCGGAGATCATGCTGAATTGGATGCACTACAATCAGAATGGTAAGATGACATCAAATAAGAGACATTTAATAAGTCTATTATGTTTAGTTTTTTTCTGAAGCAAACTCATTAAATATTAATTGAATGAATGGTGTTTCTGTTTCAGTTGATATTTGGTCAGTGGGATGCATTATGGGAGAGCTGCTGAAGGGAAAAGTCCTTTTTCCTGGCACTGACTGTATCCTTTATCAGCATAGCAAGAGTCCACTGCAATTTGCAGCTTTTTTCCCTCTTCCATTGCCTCTTTAAAGTGCCCTGTGGACGCAGACCTCTTGTGGATTTGCATTACAATCCCAGGCCTTTCTGAAGGGCCGGGGTGTCAGCAGAGAGAAGTGGGGAATGAATAGGAGCGATCACAAAAGGCTGAATTATCTAGTTATCTCGTTGTATTCAGTGTCTAACAGCAGAGCTAAAACTAATTTGATTTACTGATCTTTGTTTGTTGTTGGTCTAGAAAAGAACTGTTGACTTTCAGCAGTGCTCAGCAAGCAGAGTTGCTGTCTTAGTTGATTTCCTATGTGACAAAATTACAAAAAAGTTAAATCCTGCAGGTTGATGACTTTTCACAAATCCTAACAGCTCTTAACTCCTCCTGCATTAAGATATTGACCAGCTGAAGAGAATCATGGAGGTGGTTGGGACTCCGTCACCTGAGCTGTTAAAGAAGATCTGCTCTGAACATGTGAGAGAGGGAAGAACGAATAGAGGGACGATTGGGAAGAGCGACTTTGATTAAACAAGAATGCGATAAAGAATTTGTAATGCACACATTATAATGTTGCTTCTACTGAAGCAGGCAACCTGTTCTAATTGATTACTCTTTCCACTGACATGGCCATTGTTTCAATTGTCAGTATGTGCGAGTATTGGGGTGACTGATCACTAAGAAATGATTTACGTTGTCACATGCCACAAGTTAAACTGTGGTGTCCATTTTCAGGCGCAGAAGTATATCCAGTCTCTGCCCTTCATGCCCCAACAGGACCTGGAAAAGATCTTTAGAGGAGCAAATCCACTAGGTGGGTTATGCACGGCAGATTGCACATCATCTTCTTAAATTCAATTGAAAAGCTTTGAGAGGCTGCTAAAGCTCAAATTGCTCTCTCCATATTGCGAAATTCAGTTACACAGTTGTGGCCCTTCGGGTTTAAACTTTTTACCCAAGCCCTCTCTCTCGCCTCTGTCTGTTTCGTCCTCTGTTAGCTGTCGATCTATTGAAGCGCATGCTGGTTCTGGACTGCGATGGTAGGATCTCGGCCAGTGAGGCTCTGTCCCACCCTTACTTCTCACAGTACCATGATCCAGATGACGAGCCAGAGGCCCTGCCTTACGATCAAACGCTGGAGAGTAAAGACCGAACACTAGAAGAATGGAAAGGTAATGCTTGATCTAATAGTGGATAACACAATAAAGCACTTATTTCCACTAATGTCCTTGATTGAAGACAACCACAAAAATCTGACGCAATTTATATTACTGTAACTTACCCCTTGTTGTGAGTTTGACATGCCACTTACAGGTGTTCACCCCCTCTTTACATGGCTCCAATCCTAACCAGCACTCCTATTACCTTTTCTCTTATTTCCCTCTCATCTATGTGCATAGAGTTGGTATTCGAAGAGGTGAACAGCTTCAAAGCATCCGGCAGCAAGACTGATAGCCTTCAGGTGGAGCAGTAAACCCCTTCTGCTCTGCCTCAACTTTTACTTGAAGAAGGACCACACACTCAACGAGTGGAAGAAGGACTGTTGCAAGCCGACTGTAGAAAACTCTACATTGCCTCTGCTCAGTGTGACTGTTGAATTGCCTGTCATGAGTTTATTTGAGCAGCAGGGCAGGACGGTCTCTACTGGATCAGATGCACACATTGCAATTACAGGGGACATTTCAGTCCAGAAAGTTGCTTCCTCTTATGTTTTAGATCAGCGAAAGTAAAATGAGGAACCATTAAATATGGCTATGTATCAGCATAGTGAGGATTCATATGAGGGAGCAGCTTTACGGAAGTGAACTGATAGAAAGGTAACAAAGGCAGAAAAAGTCGCACACTAGGATTTCCAAAGCAACGGACAGAGTGCTGTCTGGTTTCTCATCATGGCAAATGCCATAAGCAGTCGCTGCTTTCATATATGGAATTCATGTTTAAAGGCTTGCAGCAATAACACGTGTCATGTCGCAGAGCAGCTTAGCAATTTGTCTGCATACGACTGCATGATTTTTGTGCATTTTATTATTACAGAAAATCACTGGTGCTGTATTATAACCATTAAGACTGCTTATTGCATCTGCCACACTGCTGTAAAACCGGCCTGAGGGTCAGAAAGAGGCATTTCTAAGAAATGTGACCAACTTTCAACCTGTTTTATCTTTATAATTTCTACACCGTTTAAAAGAATTCTAACAAAAACTACTGTTTTCCATCAGATGAAAGTCATCCTCTCTTGCTTAGAGAATAGTAAACACCAACTGTGCTATTAATTAGCAAGGTATGCCAAAGCTGGAACAGAGTGACTGTGCTGCAGGTCTGTGTTTACAGTGTGACATCGCTTCTCATATACAGTTTCTGCTGGTGGCTGATTTCTGATCACCTGTTGCATTTGGCAGCGCTCCATCAGGTTCTCATACTTTCCATGCTGTGTCTTTAACAGCCCTGGTTTGTGTTTACAATGATTAAGATCACACGCATTTTGTAAAACAGTTAGAAACAGTTTCCTCAAGGTAGTTAACTAGCTCCATCCAAACAATGACTGGTCAAACACTCTGGGCTGATGATTCCCATAAAGCAGCAATATTTGGCTGCATGTGGCAACCGGGGAGCTAATAAGGCATTTTTCATGTTTCCTTATCTTCTTGTCAGATTCATGATGCCAGTGTGTTATGAAGAAAACAATCCAGATTGTTCACATTCAATAGTGACCATAGTACAAAAGCAGTGGGGATGATCTTAACCTCCTTTGTGAGTATTTCAGTAATACAGCAATTCATAGCTTATTGCAACATTATTATACCATAAGGAATGCATTTGGCCCATTACTACGTAAATGGCTGACTCCCTCCCTGACATTGCATCATTCTTCCTGCAGCAGATTGGAGTTTTAGTCTACTCGTCAAACTTCTTGCTGAGGTAGAAATAATCTTGTTGTGTCAAACCACATTTTTTCCAGCTTAGTGCTGAAGGTCAGTGAAAATGATAGTAAGTATTGTACTCTGATACTAAATGAAAAAAATAAAGTCATTCATTTAATGCATCGTGGGTAATCAGATAACTGTATGATCATTTTAATGGGATATACCTACATATACATAAACAACAGAACAAGAGTGGTGGGTTCATTAAATTATGCCAGTTGAAATTTTGGGAGATTAAAGGCTCATAAACCAGGAGCAGACATAAATCTGTTTTATACCTGAGAGCTACACATATATTCTTAAACCTGATCTGTATAGCCTACTATCTGGGTACAAGTTGGATAAGAGAGGTGTAAAGCAAATGTACATTTTTTTAGGTTAGTTACCTAACCTAACTGACCTAATTAGCAGCATTGATAGCTCTTTTGGTTAGCTAAAGCGATACAAGACAGTTCTGGTTTTAACCTAGCTAGATTTTAACCTGGGTGAAAATCAGGTGTATTTAAATGTATATTGGTGTATTCCTTCATGGTCATGCAAGCTAAACTGTGGTTAACCCAGTTTAACTCAACCAATGAAATTATTTCTACCTCAAAGAAACATTAGTAGTACAACTAAAATATGAATTTACCACTGAGGAATCATTTTTGAGGAGCACAAGAAAAGAAAACTACTGTTATGGTTCGCACTGGAGTGCTAAATGTAGCCTTTTGTGCACATTGTCCATTTACACTGGATGCAAAATGTTGAATTTACAGTCCAAATGAATCAAAACTGTCTGTTTCAGTCAAAGCGTGTTAGAGCTCTGAATGTTAAAGTCTTTTGTGCTTTTGTGGACATTGTATATGTGGTGGATATGAATAGCAAACTGAAAATCGAATGTATATGTATACTGTATGTATGTATTTAGTAAGTGTCTTTTGAGTACATGGTGGCATGTGATACAGCAGTAGCCATGCGTTTCAAATCACTAAACTGAATGTCAACTTGCAATTTTGAAATGATTCAGATGGTTTTCTCACTCATCATCGACAGGTAACATGATTTGGCAAGTCTTGGCTTCACTGGAATAAACATCATCAATTATGTCTGTCTCTTGGTCAAAAGTATATGCAGATAACCCTCTCCACATACTTTTGGTATGCAAATGGTTTTTAGCCAAAACTCCCTTGTTCAAGGCAATTTTGTGTTTCCACCTTTTAGAAAACAGTTTGGCAAAGGCCCTTTCCTGTTGCTTGAAGCAAGTTTCATAAAGAAATAGTTTTCAAGAAGTGGTGAGATCAATTAAGCACACCCCAGAATAGTATAGTATAGTATAATATACAAAAATAGTCTAGTTCAGTATATAAAAGAATAAGATATAATATTATAGTAACAGTATAGTATAGTATAATACAGTAGGCCTATAATAGAGATTAAAATAGAATAGTATAGCTACTCTAGTAAAGTATGCTATAGTATAGTAGGCTATAGTTTAGCATATTATAGACTGGGACTACTAAATTACTTTGACAAAATATTCTCTAAATGGCATAGGCTGAGTTTTCCTAAAGTAGAAAAAGTAGCCTAGATATTTTTATGACCTATGATGGTTATGAATTTAAAGTTATTGGCTAGTTTGCCTATTCTGCAGGAATATGACAGAAACATGAGGAAATTAAAGGAGTATTATTCGGGTATTGAACCTTAGGATGGGCAGATGTTTTGTGGCTTATCCCAACCATTGTAGACACACCCATACACTGCCCTGGGCGACCAAGAGCCATGACTAACAATGTGTGTGTGTGTGTGTGTGTGTGTGTGTGTGTGCGCGCGCGCGACCGTCCAAAGCGCTCAATTTGTCCGCTGGTTCATCTGGAGGAATTTGTTCCCCACCAAACTGCAGGACAGACGGACGGACGGGACTTTAAAATACTTCAACTCAGTTTGTTCACATGAGAAGACGGAGCGGATCGGAACTAAGAGACCCACATCCTGACCTTAGCCTTGTCTAGTAGGTAGGGAATGGCTGTGCGGTCCAGGACGGGATTCTACCGGCAGGAGGTAAACAGAACCGTGTGGGAGGTTCCGGAGAGGTACCGGGACCTAAAGCAGGTCGGAACTGGAGCCTATGGTACAGTGTGGTAAGTTTAGGAACAAAACATCAAGTTCACAGCTTAAAATTATATCGATAAAATTTTGTTATCAGAGGATTGGGAGCCAGAGTTTAACGTAATGCCATGCCGGATAATCGCCCATTCACATTGTGTTATTCAGTGTGTATTTACCAAATACATTGTCCTCCAAAACCACCTCTTCTCGTAAATAGTTCTAAGCACAGTGTGGAAGTAACAAATTAGTTCTACCCTTTCTCAGTCCTTCATCATCTTCTTGTATTGTTAGTATTTTAGATCGCATTTTCTCTTATACAGATGAAAAAGCAGAAGTAACCAATATACTGTCTAGACAGTTAGCATATATCGTATTTCACTAAGTAGATTTGTACCTCAATGCTTTAACTTCTACTTGAGTATACTATAATATAACTGCAGTAGCGTTACTGCTTGTGTGGGATATTTTGGTCTCCACAGCTGGCTCTGCGGGCCTCTCTATGCATTGTGTTGTGTGGTTACGGGACAACAAAGAAAACTACCCCCCAATCTCATTGTTAGAAGAAGACCGCAGTTAAGTGCATAGAAGGCACCAAGACTTTGTCTCAAGTCACAAATAGACCTTTTTTTCCACAGCAGACATTGTGACTTCTAATAGCAAGAAAGGCTCTGGTGTAATTAATATAATTAACGGGGCACTGTTACATTTAGACGTTGTTAATTAAACCTGTGGATTTCCTTACGGACTTATAATAATGTCTGCTGTGAAAAATGTCTATAGTGATATTATGTTTTGCTCCAAAAAGAGCATGTTTGATTTTAGATACAATTAACAATTTTAGGGGTAAAAATGTGCATGTTCAACCCTTCTTTTGAATTCTACATGATACATGATATACATATGTTCCTGTCTGTTTCAGTTCAGCATGGGACCGCCGGACGGGGATGCAGGTGGCTATCAAGAAACTTCACCGGCCTTTCCAGTCCAAACTTTTTGCCAAAAGAGCTTACAGAGAGTTGCGACTCCTCAAACACATGAAGCACGAAAATGTGAGAACGCTACTTCTATGAAACACGTTTAATGCCTAAAAGAGGGGAATGAGACTGCAGCATGACGTAAAAGCTGATTATATGTTGAAGTGGGAAAGTTAAATCACAATGTTTGATTACAATATAACTGTGATGACTAAATGTTATCTTAATCAGATTTTATTTCTCCTGCTTGGCTCTGATCAGGTCATCGGGCTTCTGGATGTTTTCACTGCTGAAATCTCACTGGACCGCTTACGTGACTTGTAAGTTTATGTTTCGTTCCTGAATGCTGATTATAAAATCAGCCGTTATTCCACCGGAGTGACATGACTCCTCTTCTCTCGTCCACAGTTACCTGGTGATGCCGTTCATGGGCACTGACCTCGGCAAGCTGATGAAGCTGGAGAGACTGTCAGAAGACAGAGTGCAGTTCCTCGTCTATCAGATGCTGAAAGGACTCAAGGTGAACACCACAAGCAACACATATAATGTTACTCATAACCTTTACCAGCATGAAGACAGTACCTTCCAGAGCGGTGGGAGTTAGTGTAGATGATGTCTTGTTGCTGATGTTATCTTATCTCCTCTCTCCTCAGTACATCCACTCTGCAGGGATCATCCACAGGGTGCGTGAACTTTGACCTTTCAGACTATGAGCTGTGGGGGTGGGGCTCTTTCTCTTTTTCATACTCAGTCCCATTCCTCCTAATTCCCATGCAAGGAGATTTGCTGTGGGTGTGTATTTTCTAGACACAATGATATGCTATCTGATTTTGTTATTGAAATATCCCACATGCTCATACATCGGTCTCTGACTTTACCCACCCAGTTAACTGCTTTTTGCATGCAAATATTTTATAACCAGTAGAATTGTATGAATTAATATTAAAAAAGTTGGTCGTGTTCAGACTGCATGGCTGGATTTAGCTGATTGTTACCAGTTCTGGAAGAGGAAGCAGCCCTAACCCAAAGTTCAGGGTGTCTGTGTCTCAGGAAGCAAACATCTTAATTAATATAATTAAAATTGAAGGATTTCATTATAAAGTTATATTTATATATCCATTTACTTACATGCTTTGCTCCCTGATTGGTTAGGTTTTAAAATATAACACATTCTTTCTCAAAACATGAAACAAATTACAAACAATTGTCTGCTACTCATATCACTGACTGTCTAACTTCTCTTGATCTCCT
The DNA here is from genome assembly GCA_024633595.2 of Lepomis macrochirus. Taxonomy (NCBI): domain Eukaryota; kingdom Metazoa; phylum Chordata; class Actinopteri; order Centrarchiformes; family Centrarchidae; genus Lepomis; species Lepomis macrochirus. Next base: position 7,435,726 of record JALXJV020000024.1, on the reverse strand, counting down.
TTGTTTCACATTTCTGAATATCACAGGACCTTAAACCTGGAAATTTAGCCATTAACCCAGACTGCGAGCTAAAGGTAATCCAACTTTACATTAAATCATGTTAATGTGAACATCCCATGCATCTACACATGCATCTACATTTACACAGTTCTCCTTTTCTTTCTACTTCAGATTCTTGACTTTGGCCTAGCGAGGCAGGCTGATGCAGAAATGACTGGCTATGTCGTAACACGCTGGTACAGAGCCCCCGAGGTCATCCTCAACTGGATGCACTACACACAAACTGGTAAACTCTCATTCCTCACATTTTGTGTCAGCTTGAATGCAGAAACATGCACACAGACCGGTTTCATAACCCAGGTTCAATGGGAAAGCTGATGTTTACTTTCATTTGCAGTGGACATCTGGTCGGCAGGTTGTATCATGGCAGAGATGCTGCTGGGAAAGCCGCTGTTCAAAGGAAACGATCGTATCCTTAACTCTCATCAACTCTGGCTTGTTTTTTTTCTTGTGTCTGGTCTGCAAGATGTCTTAACTGTCTTTTAATGTGACAGCATGACAAAAAATGTGTCTGCTTCCTTTTAGACCTGTTGTACTTCGCTAAAAATGTTTCATATCCTGGCCAGCTGTCCTTCCAAACTCACCAGTAACCTTCCTCAGTAAAGACAAATATAAATAATCTAATTGCAGATTTTCCTGTTTCTACTGTCAGTACATCTTGACCACGCTAGCAGTATAGGCTGAATAGAAAGCTTGTATTTAAAAGGTAAAAATCCATGCAACAGATTCTTGACCATAGCTTCTGCCAGATCTGGACCAGCTCAGAGAAATCATGAAGATTACAGGAACCCCATCTGCTGACTTTGTTGTGAAGCTACAGAGCCAAGATGTAAGTAGTAGCCTGGGGTTAGACTCACATTAAACCTCACATGCAAACTCTCTGTGAAACACTCACTGGCTGTAAAGTTGAACGGTGGCTGTAAAACTGTGTAGTTTTCTCCCTCCAACCTCTAAGAGAACAGGGGATGTGGTCAGTTAGTCATTGCAATGCATTCTAAGAATGAGTTTAACAGAGTTTTCATAGTTTACGTCTTACAAAGGAGTATCAGAATGTCCAGAAACTTCTTCAAACCACTCCTGCACTGCAACCATCCATTGCTATTTGCCTAGTATGTTTAAACCCCCTTATTTCCACCTGATTTGGCAGACATAAAGATTGGTAATCGAAATAAAGTGAGCCAGGTTCGGGTGTGATGAAGTTTTGGCGACTGAGGAAGACTTACGCAGCATGGCTTAATAAGACTTGGCAGAGTAGATACAGTGCCAGCATACAACACGTGAACGGATGCAATTCCAACACCAAATCTGAAGGGTACTTCCTATCTGGGGATATGTATCTTATCTTAGACCTACAGAGATTCAAATAATGTCCAAATAGGGTTATTGTTTACCTTCTTTACATGTGTGAAGATTGTTTGTAATGAAACAATGATGGTCTCGACCTTGGGTTACCTAATAAATTGATAGCAGTGTATCCTTATCAAGGCAGCTGCGTCAGTCTTTTGAAGAGTCATTGGCGGCCACCTTTGGCTTACTTTAGCTCAGCAATGAGAGTTTCATCATTTGTGTGTCAGTACAGAGTTTTATTGTCTCATAACGGTATGAAATCTGAGAATTTTAGCTTTAAAATGGTCAACCTAAAGGCATATCGGGACAAAATTTTGTCTGTACCTGACTTCTCTCTATTTTATGAAAATCCCTTACACACCAACCTTTGTCATTCCTTTCTCCACTCTCTCTCTTGACAGGCCAAAAACTACATCAGAAGTCTGCCAAAAGTGCCAAAAAAAGATTTGCACTCTATTTTCACCAAAGCCAGCTCAAATGGTACGTAAAGATCTCCCTGTACTCCAGTTTACCTTGGTGCTGGTGTACTAAACGCATGCTAACCTTGACATGTAAATCTGCAACACAGCAGTGTGTGTCTTAGAAAAGATGCTTCTTCTGGACCCTGAGCAGAGGGTGAGCGCCTCGGAGGCGCTCGACCTGCCTTTCTTTAGCGAGTTCAGAGATGCCGAGGAGGAGCCTGAAGCGCTGCCTTATGATCAGACTATGGACAACAAAGACCTGCAGCTGGACCAGTGGAAACGTAAGAGAGATGAGGCAAATTTAGCTTTAAAGCTACATTCATCAATGTTTATACATCAACAATGGGTCAAGAAACTGTGTGTAATATGAAAGGTGTTGATCCTAGTGCTTGGTTTATTCTCATTACCTTATCTTATTTTCAGCCACAGTGATCTGATAAACCCACTGAACTACTAGGCCAGCTACCTTACCACTATCACACAGCATAAAGCCAGTGTTAGAGGGATTTCATAGCGAATGAGACAGAGTCAGTGGAGATGAAACACAGCTTATAAGAGAGTGAATATTGGATTTACTTTCACAAGGTCACCTGAAACAACACTTCAAATCTCTGCCAATGTTGCTGGGTGTTTGCTAACATGTTCGCCATATCAACTTTTTATGGCGACAATGTGTCAGTGCTGCGTTTACCGCTTGTTGGACTGCCCCAAAGTTTTATTCTCCTTCAAGTGACATTTGGTTTGGTTCATTTGCAGGCCAGTCAAAGTCAGATGGACAGGGGGGAGAGTCATGTTGCAGGAAATTGTTTGAGTTTTGTTACAGTACCTACAGTTTGCCAGAGGAGGTCACTGAAGATCTTAGATCAGAGTGATGCTTCTTTTAACATGTCATGTAAAACTGTAACAAAACACAGACTCAAGAAAATGTGAAGGTAGGACACAGACATAATTTAGAATGGCTGATGCATAGTAATCTCTTTTGTGTTTGTGCAGGTCACACTTTCACTGAGATACTGACCTTCAGGCCGCCGAGGGACTCCAGAGAGACGTCACTTTAACAGCACGCGCATACACTCAATATGCACACAAACCTCTGCACAAACACATTCTTAAACACAACATTGCACACACTCAAAAATACACACCAGCACCCACAAACTGAGTTATTTTCTTGTTGACTTTTTTGTGTTTTTGTAGGAGTAATGAATATTATTAGTTTGTTTAAGTACTTACTTTGAATAAATGTGATTTGATCAATTGTTAAGAGCCTCAGTTGTTATTTAAGTGTGCCAAATTATTTAGTCCACATTTATCATCCACATACAACATGTTTAAATTCATGTTAACTGCCACTTAAAGTCAGTCTATTCATTACAGTTTTTTAAAATCTGTTTGTACTTTGATAATTTATTCTGATAATGGACAAATTCCTGGAGCTAAGGGAGAGGTCACCTATTATGCAGTACCATGGTGAATGCTGGTTAGGCAGGCGTGAATAATGTTGTCACACATAACATATTAACCACTGCAGGGCTCATAAACAATTTGTTTTCATTCTAAAGATGTTTTCTTTATTAATGAATGAGATAATCATGAATGTTGTAAATGTGTTTTTCAGCATGAAATCCTAATGTATTAGGGACATATCCCCTTTACAGTGATCAGACCTGTGACACGTCCCTATTTGGGCCAGTCTCCAAACCAGTACACCATCCTACAATCTCCAAAACCCTCCCTTAAATTTGCTCATAGCCAGAAGCCCAAAGAAGGGATCCCAAAGAAGGGATCACTACTGCTCTGTAATCATCCACTCTTATAACTGAGCTTTTCCATGAAATCGAAAGACTAGCAAATATATCTAAATTGATGATTTGTTGCTGAAGAAAATCTGCAAAAAGTAACCCATGGTGAATATAATACCACATTATACTGACTTTGATCTGCTTTCAATTAAAAGCAATTGCGACAAGAGTGACTAAGAAGGCAGGTGTGTTTCGTCTCAGCTCTCTCCGATAAGGGCTGTTTGCCTGCTGACGCTGGCTCACTGACTAAGTAGTGCCAGTTGCCTATTTCCTGGTGGCCGTACACTTCAGAGTCTTACAGGACAATGGATAATACATTCATATCCAAACAAAACAGAGGACACTCAAATTTTCTGAGAATTTTGTTGCTGCTGTTTCTGGCAGGTAATACAAATATTTTCCTTTTGACAAAAATACCACTGGCAGAGTCGTGATAATGTGGTCCTTTGGCACAGTGTGTGAGAGCTCCTGTACTGACTGTATGTATTTTTTTCCATTCAAAATGATTATATGCAGTACTTTTTACTCCACTACATATATTTAAAAGCCATAGTTACTAGTGACTTTATAGATTAAGATTTTACAAATAGAATAAACTACACACTGTAAAAACTATGAATAGACAAAAATTGCTACAGCAGTTAAATGTTTCTTATAATCCGTCAGTAAGTAACTAAGTATATTTTCATTAAAATGCTTCTGTATACTTTCACGTAAGATGTCATGTGATATTTTTACATTGCTGTATTGCTACTAATATGTATTGGAAGCCTATGTATCATTTGCTAAACAGTAGCCAGTTATAGGATGATGGTAAATGCTAAAACAGTGTAGAATAAAAATAGAAGAGTTATAAAGTAAAAAAACTGACTCCTTAAGGATCAGCTACACTGCATGTACATTTTGATAACATTAGCTAACATTAATCAAAATAAGCGGCTGGTAAAGCCAGACCAAGTAAGGCTGTAGCAGTAAAATGAGTTTATTAAATTGAGCAAAAATGTGTTTTATTGCTTATGAATTTAACTTTTCATTTGTTATATTTTATTTTAAAACATACATAGCATAGATTTAAGTAAAGGATGTGATAATTACACCACCACTGATAGACATTTGACAAAAGAATTCCAAATCAAGGTAGCTTACGCCTGAGCTTTCAACCTTATGACGCAGTCAGCAGATGGAAGTCGCCCAGTAGTTACTGAAATTGATCTGTTGATCTGCAAGCATAGTAAATTATTTTATCCACAGCATTATTGACTTTGCTTCAATGTTAGCGTAAACATTCAACATCAAAGTTCATTTTTGACCTTGGAAATAATAGTTTGAAAAGAATATTCCAACTCAAGGTCCACTTAGTAGCTTTCAACAGTTGCTAATGACAAATGAACAAACTCCACTGACAAAGACTCTGTGATAGCTGTGTAGTGGACTTGTGTGTACTAATTTGGCAGTTGGGGTTGTTTAGTCAGATTAGTATTACCAACAGCAAGAATTAACTTCTTAACACCACATGCTGTTAATTAACAATGATGTATGTTTTTATTGCCTCCATAGGCCTCCAGCCAATACTGTCTACAGATGGAGAGAACACTAAACTAGATGACAATAGCAAGGGTAAGTGATTTTACATTCAAATAAACAACAAAACCTACATTATGTACTATCTGTATCACCTTAAACATCAAAATACTATAAAAATATCTGTGTATGATGACTGTAAAGAAATGCAAGCACTGAATTATAGTAGTAATTGTCTGCTGACATTTTCAGAAGAACTAAAAATCAAGTGTATGATTGTCAGTCCGGACTACGTGACTGTGGGTGTGCCGAGCAGCGTCGAGTGCGATTGCAACTGCCATGAATGTACCTATTCTATGTCTTTGGATGGACAGAGTGCCCAGGGTCAGGGCAATGTGCTATCCTTCACTGTTAACAGTTGGGTGGAGGCCTTAACAGTGACATGTATATCCACAAACGACAATACAAAGCTGAGTGCCAACACTTCGAGGCAACTGCAAGTCTTAGGTAAGTGTAAGCTGATTTTTCTATTTTAAAATTAGATCTTAGGACTGGTGTATAAAACATTCTGTACCGTAGCTATCAGAATAACTGGCCTGTATTCACAGCTTCTGTGCTTTGTGCATGTCTTTCTTTTCTAATGACTCATATGTTTGTCTTTCTCACTTTAGCTGGACCTGCCAACGTTTCCATCACAGGCCCCGATTTGATCGATGCAACAGTGAGCCAAACCTACAGTTGTCACGCGTACTGCCGGCCATCTTGTACCTATGCCTGGAAGACAGATACAATCCCATGGATTAGTGGTCAAGGGAATGTTATTTCTATCACTCCTCAGGAGATGGACAGGTCGAAACGTCTCATCTGCAAAGCCATGAACAGTGTGTCTAGACTGTTTGTCACTGCGACTTTAAACATAGCTGTGATATGTAAGTCAAAAATTTCACTTGGTTTACTGGTCATACACCTGGTGAGAACACCTATACAGTAAAAATATTTTATTATTTAAAGAGGGGCCTGGATGTTATCTTCCAGTTTTAAGCATTAAAGAAATAGTTTGATATTTGGGGAAATATACCTTCTTGGCGTGAATTACGTGAGAAGATTCATACCAGTCATGTTTATTTATGATAAATTTGTAGCTACAGCCAGAACATGGCTAGCTTAGCTTAGCTTAGCTTAATGATTGGAAACAAGGAGAAATAGGTAGATTGCTTCTGTGCAAAGGTAACAAGATCCACCTAACAGCACCTTTAAAGCGTAGTAATTGACATGTTATATCTTGTTTGTTCTGTACAAAACCCCAAGTGTAAAAAAGGGTATTTTTATGGGAAGTTATGTCCCACACTATTTCTTGGCTTGGAGCACTGACTTCCTGGAGTCTCTGCTGGTTGTCTCCCAACCTTATGGTGATGACAAGAGTATTTACACTTTGGTTTTCATACGGTTTAATCAAACAAGATGTAACTTGTTATAGAGCAAGCTTTAGAGGGGCTGGTAGGTGTATTTTGTTATCTTTGGACAGAGCCAGCTGTTTCCCTGTTATGCTAAGCTAATCTTACCTGCTGCTGGATGTAGCTTCATATTTACCCATAAACATGAGAGTGCCATCAATCCTTTCATATCGCTACAAGGAAGCAAATATGTGTCTTTTCTAGTCTAATCATAATGAATAGATTATTACTTTCCAGCTACCAAGTGATAGAAATTATCAATGTAACATAATATTTAAAATAACACACCATTTAAATGAGTATATTACATTTGCATTTTTAAATCTAGTACAGTTCATGCTCTTTTTTCAGTTACAATCTATCATCACTATCTTTCTTCTCAGATGGTCCATCAGAGGTTCAAATCCAAGGTCCTGACACAATAGAAATTTCAGAAAAGTATGAGTTTGCGTGCACTGCTGAATGCCTGCCTTCTTGTCGCTACGTGATGTCTGTGGACAATCAGACTGTGAGAGGAAATGTGATTGAGATGTCAGTGGATCGTCCGCTTAAATCTGTCACTCTCAAGTGTGAGGCACAAAACACTGCTTCAAAGAAGACAGCTACAGCCTTCAAAACTGTACAAATGGCAGGTAGATGAGCCATAAAATAGTTTTATGTGCATCATGTTAACCCTGTTTGCAGTTATATGACCTGCGTTTGTTTCTTTTTTCTTGTGTGCAGGGTCAGCTCACAACCTGTCCATGCGCCCAGCTGTGCTGCTGCTGACCTTCATCATTCCTGCTGTCTTCACACTGTGATCCAACTGCTCACAGGTGAGGCTTACTTACTGTAGCTATGGAGAAATATGATCCCAGCAACATGGTTTGGTGGCATTTTAAATTTATTCTTAATTGTATTGGTTTTAACAAATTACTTCACTACTAGTAGTATTAATTGAAGTCATTTGTTTTATTTTGTTTCTTATCATTTTGTATAATTATTTTAGCTGTAACAGCAGGTACAGACTTGATTGTTTTCTGTCCCTCTTGTGTTTGTCTCCATCTGTCAGATTAGTCTACGTCCTGTGAATGAATTTCTGATGAAGAAAGGTAGTTGAATTGTGGAGAATGAATGACTCATGTACCGGTGATCTCACGCAGCATTATTCTCTTCCATTTGTCTTAAATGTTGACAGTGGGCTGTACCCTGTTTGCACTTTCTAGTAAGAGATGTAAAGAAGCACTTCAACATCAAGTGTGCAGCAGTGTGCAGCCGGGAGTGTGCATATATCAGAATTTGTTGACTTATGTTTGTAAGATTCTTTAATAGAAAAGTTGAAACCTGTCTATACATAAATAAATGCATTGATGACTTTAACCACAAGACTCAGACTTTTTTTCTGTTACCAAAAATGGATAAAACAGCATATCATAACTACAATGCATTTTAAAATACATGGTTTATACACTTGAGGACCAGACACAGGTGTTTTCAGTCAGACTTCCGTTCTCGTTGTTGTGTGGGGCTCAGCTGGAAATGACCAAAGGTCACTAAACCTAATGAACTAATAATTGAATTGAACGGCACTTGGAGAGCGCAGACCTCAGCCAAAGCTAATGGTCCAGTCTTCTATGATATGCTAATCTGCAATTGTAACTGCTGAAATGAAAATTAAGTAAGTCATGTTCAGGTGTGAAGTTTCAGAGACTGACAGCATGGTTTATTGAGCCTGGCCGAGGAGAAACAGTGCCAGCATACAGCATGTGAATACATATGCCTCAATCTCAACACCAAATCTAAAGGATGCTTTCTGGGGATATTTATCCTTCCTAGACCTAAAGAGATTCCAAACAGAGTGTCCAAATAAGGTAATTGGTCACCCCTTTATACATGTGTGAAGATTGTACATTGGTTCAAATCAAGAAACTACGCCCACCTACGTTCACCTCAGGTCATGATGTGTTCATTTCAGTTCAGTTAAGTGTGCTCTATTGGCATGAATGTTTCATTTAAACAATGTTGCCAAAGCAGTTTCCAAAAGGTTTACATTTGAATAAGACATAACAAGATTATTCCAATCAAAACCACTCATTTTAGCAGTGGTAAATTACAAAAACATGTGTCATTAAAGCAGCATACAACCCTTTCGACATAGACCCAGTCAGTCTGTCTGTAATGAAATAAATAAATAATAATAATAAATAATAATCTCAACCTTGAGTTACCAAACAAGTGGATAGCAGTGCATCATTATCAAGAGCTGCGTCAGTAAAGTTTCATGAAAATTGGGTCAATAGTTTTCCCATAATCTTGCTGACAGCCAAACAAACATAACTGAAACATAACTTGCTGTAGCCTGGAACCCTTGTGAGCATCTCAGATTGATTTTATTTAGCCTTGGCTCCACCTGCAGGTTGGATGGTGATTGTACACCACTGGGATCTGATTTAATGGCTTTGACAAATGAGAAGTGGTGTGATCCCAGCAATTGAGTCTACCAGTAGTAGGCTATAGAAAAAAACACCCATGGTGTCACAGCCCTCATCACAGCAAAGAATCAGCAACCAGTTCAGACACACTGAGGCCTTTTGTTAGGTAACTGCACCTAATGACTAGGTCATTTTGATCCAGATGAAGTGCATATAAAAAGATCTTACAATGTTTACATCCTCAAGGGAAATTCTTTTAAAATGTGTTGCGTGTTAATATGCAATTTATATGAAAGGTCAGTTCAGTATTTCACACACAGGTATATGTTTGCTCTGATATTATATTGACAGTTAGAGGACACACCCATCGTTCATATATCGTTCATATCAGTCCACTGACAAAACACTTTCTCAGAAGTACTTCACTGAGGTATGAACTCCTTTTTGCTTTGATAAAAAGAGTTACAGATTTCATTCTAGTGTTTAATGTACACATGCACCACTGGCACTTCTTTTGATGGGGATATGATCTAGGCTGGAAAAGGTGAACGGGTGCAAATATTAATCAAATACCTATTTTTGTTTTTTTTGTTTGTTTTGTTTTAGTTTTTTTGGTGGAAAGCTGGAGCTTTCTGTAATTGCTGACAACAAAAGAAATTGAATGTATAAAACCATTACATAGGCCTTTTCTTTGTAATTCCGTCAATCAACATCTCTTTTCTTTTCCTCAAATCTGACTGGTTTAAAGCAACAAAAATTACAATTTTTATAAGAACATGAGACAGTTTGGAATGGATCGCTCATAGTGATGAACCTACAGAGATTTATCATTAAAAGCTTTACCTCTCTGCTTTATGGAGCTTTATAGTGAGTTTTGGCTCATTGATCAACTGTCCAGCTCACAACTTTATTACTGGCTGGTGAACATAGCATTTAGCAGCTAAAGAGTCAGATATTTCCCTGAGGAGTTTGTAGAATCCAAACACGGAACTAAAAGAGAGTAAAGAACTCACGTGAAGTTTTACATTAAAATGGTGAGTAGCGCAGCTTTGACATACACACAGTAGAGGGATTAATAAAAGGTAAACACATTAACAGAACCACAAAAAAAACAACAAAACATATCAGATCTTGCAGAAAGCTGCAGTTGTATTCTATCAGGATGCTGTGATAAATTGAGTTTAAAATATTTACATTTGCAACCACAGGCAGATATGAAAAAAAAAGATAGAGCCACATTATCTGACCTGGATCAACTCTGCAGGTACAAAAGAAACCACCACAAGCTGGAGAAGACAAAACCACACAGCACGTCCTGTATGCACACCCACTGCAGAGAATAAACCCAGCTGATAACCAACATGTTGCACTCCTTTGCCAGGAACATTGGGTCATTTGTTGTCTGTGTTTTGTGTGAGTGGTTGATCAGTGGGTACGGCCGCCTTATAAGAGTGTGGGCAGTTATTGGAGTGTGGGTAGGTTCAGACTGTCTGTAGCACCATGGTTTGTCACTCAGCCTGTCTGCTGCTGCTGCTGCTCACCTGCCTGGCAGGTAAGAGGCTGCCCTGCTGGGTCATCATTCGCTCGTGTCAATCAACATTTTCGCAGAATTATCAGTTAAATGTTGATGATTTTATAGACATAGACATTCTTTTTTATACTGATATGTTGTCAAGGATTTGATGTGATTTGTTTTGTTTTGCAGTGCTGTAAGAATGTGTGCTGTTAATGTATTCTCACTTTTCATATCAAAGGTTTTTCTGCCAGTGAAACTGAGCAAGGCGAAACCAGGGGGGAAAACTCATGTAAGCTCCTTATTCTGATTCTTACAGAAATTACTATCTTCAATTGTTCAAAAACATATATAATAGTCTTCATTTATAGGTTTTGATTTCCTCAAGAGTTTAATGTTTTTTAATTGGAAAACATTGAAAGACTTGTCTGTTCTGCCTCCCCCCGGCAGATGGTCCAGCCTCAGTGGTGATCATTGGGCCAGATATAGTGACTGTGGGAATCCTGTATGGTTTTGAATGCTCGGCCTACTGCTACCCAGCCTGCCAGTACACCTGGACCAGGGGTAATGTTACATCTCAGGGGCCTGAGCTGAGCCTGCAGCTCCTGCAGCGGTTGCCAACACAGATCCTGACTTGCACAGTGGTCAACCCTGCATCAAATCAGTCAGTCACAGTCCAAAAAATGCTCCAAGTGACGGGTATGAATGACCAAAGTGAATTCAAATTCATGAGCTCCTTTAGCTGCACTCCCTTCAACCAAATCTATTCCCAAACTTTTCAGCTGGACCATCAAACATACAGATCACAGGCCCACCCAGTCTGACCAGCGGTGTTGCTTCCAATTTTACCTGCTCAGCTGACTGCTACCCCTCCTGCAGCTACTCATGGACTGTTGTCCTAGAAGGAGAGGTGTTCGATACCGTGCAAGGAAACACAATTTCTGTCACTCCACCTGCTAGTACTGTCGCCTCTGAAAGTCTCATCTGTCAAGCTGAGGACACCGTCTCACATCTCTACATTTCTACAACTCTTTTGGTGTATGTGGCAAGTACGTGAAAGAACCTAACCTCTAAGAATTAACAATCAGTAAGTTTGACAAAAAGCAACAAAAATTCTAAATCAAGGCCACTTGGGTTAATTGCAGGTTTGAGAGAAATGTGTGTGCTTAGACTACTGTTAAAACAGTTTGGTAGTAAATGATGAAAGTCAGTGAAATGCACTGATTCAGATTCTGTTTCTGTAAATGGTTTACTTGCATATTACACTGTGATATTTTCCAATTTATAATACTTGAAAGCTAAAGATTACATTTGGATTACTCACCTGAGATTAAAGTTGATTTATATAACATTTGAAAGAGGAAATAACACAATCTTTCTCTTGCTTTACACAGTTGAACCAGGATTAAAACATTTCAGGGCTACAATGAGGCAAATGAAATCAGACAATTTAAAAAAATTACAAAATTAAAATGGAAGAAAATACCAATACCAATAAATAACAATAATATAAGTCAAAAATAAAATACAATAATAATACAGTCAAACTGTGTGCCAGCATTAATATGTGCTCTCTTAAGAAGAAGTGTTTTAAAAGATATTGCTGATTTTGAAAGCCTTAGAGAAGTTGCATTTATTAGGATACCAAACAGAAAACACACATAGAATGCACCATTCCTCTCTTTGATATTCTGCCACCACAGCTTTACTTGGTCTGTTATGACCATTAGCTTGTTGTCGCTAATGTTAGCTAAATTCACAAATATTGCTGGTTATTATCAATCTGGTAATTATCAATCACTGAGTCAATTCACTGACTTTTTGACTTAATGCTACTATTACTCAATATTTTTGTATGTGACAAATGAACAGTTCAGTGGTTTTATCAAAAAATAAAGCAACAACAACAACAACAACAACAAAAACCCTGAGCAAGTTCAGATGCAGTTGACAGATCTGTAAAAACATTTGATTAAATTCATACTCTGGTGTAACTTTGTGAAATGATGATGATGCATTCAAACTACTTTTTTCTCCAACTCCTTCTCTAGGCGTAGCTGATATTAGCATTGCTGGTGAAAGCACAGTGACGATGGGACAGCTGTCTACGTTCACATGCTTGGTCGCATGCATCCCGACCTGCAGCATTACATGGCAGTACATGGGGAAGACTTATCAGGGTGCCCAAGTCACCATACCCATCTTGCATCAGGGGAACACAACATACATTAAAAGTCAGCTGCAGATGACTTTTAGTAACTACCCTACTTCTAAAATTGAGCCTCTGACCTGTGTAGCCACCAACGCTGTATCTCTGGCTACTATTACCGCCACTATGAACCTCACTGTCATTGGTGAGTCTGTGATATTGCTCCCACTTGATTTTTGAATTAAAAAAATGGTATGAAGAAACAAATCACATTGTCTTTCATGTTCATGCTCTCTGCTTTGAATGTTCTCCCTGCACAGACCCCATGTCAGTCCATCCCACCTCCCAGGCCCTACCAGTGGCAGGGATGTCTTTCTCTCTGCAGTGTGATGGCCCACAGAACCCAGCCTACATTACATGGCTAAAGAACAACAGCCCGATGCCAGCGAATGAAAGAGTGTATTTCTCCCCTGAAAACATCACGATGACCTTCAATCCTCTCCTGGAGGAAGATGACGGTTTATACCAATGTGTGGTGGGAGAGGGGGGCCCCCCCATCCAGTCTGTTGGCTACAACATGCAAGTAAACTGTAAGTATACTACGGCCATCGCAGTCACATCATTAGTGAGGCAGGATAAGTGGACACAAAGACATTAAGAATTATTTTCTGCTTTCTCATAAACTAACATGGAAGCCATTCCTAAGACTTGGTGCATGCTTAGAATAAAAGAAAATTAATCTACACAAACACAAAATGTCACTGTAGAGGTTCCACAGTCCCACTATCATGAGCTGTTATGACTTATGCATTTTATTTTGGTAAATACTGATTTCCAACAGTTGCAAGCAAGCTAATTTTAGTTACATGTTTATGCTAGTTGTATTTTTAAGTTTGTGGAAACTTAATTGTGTGGTTTTCTGAAGCCGATCAAGTATTTCCCTAATATTAATTCTTGTAAGAGCTACACGGGTTAAGCCTTTCATATATCCATATCTTAAGGGAATTAGACTTTTCTTTTCTTTTTTAAAGGCGATGCTGTTTTATTATGTTGCTTATTTGGCACTTGTTTCTAGTGACATCACTATCCATCCATCAGGTACAGCATATCTGGGTTTGGGTCACTGTTGTGGACAAGTTCCCGCACCTCTGATGATGCAACCATGAAGTCGACCACTGATCTTTGACCACCAAATCCTGAGGAAAATTGTTTTTCAGTGGTCAGCCCCTTCAGTTGCAACTAGTAACATAACAACATACAATTAAATTAAGTGAATCACACAATGCAAGGAAATATCTGAAAGTAATTTTTTTTTAAAAGTAATGAAACTTTTCCCCAGGTGCAAAGGTCCATTCATCTGCATTTCGTCTGAATCATTTTGTAGATTTACGCGCAATCCACATGAGTGATGAGTTTTTTATTTAAACTTCTGTACATGTTGAATACAGATAAATAAATACAGGCAAAACATCTTCTGTGTTAAATAAAAAAAAATCAAATTGTTAAATCAATTACATTTTTAAAGAGGCCCAGTCTTTCGGACTGCTACGCCTCCTGTAGATACACCTGGACTGTTGTCTTGGATTAGGAGATGTTAACCACTGCCCAAGGCAACGCCATTTCAGCCGTTCCACCTGCTTGCACTGGTGTCTCTGAAACTCTGATCTGTGAGGCTCAGAACACGTCTGTGCAACTCCGGGTGGCAAGTAGGTGAAAAATCTTACCTCTGAGTGAGAATTTACAGTCAACAGAGTTGTGATGTGGGATGATTCTTTTGGACTCCCCTGATTCCAGAAGTAAAATCCCATGTTTTTATGTTATTAACATACAAAGTGTTATTCAACACATATTTGGAGCACTTACAGCATGAATATGATGATGGAACTCTTGCGATTAAATATTCACTACATAAGATTAAGAACTCAAGAAAACACAGTGATGGTGCCTGCCTGGTAATCACTATCAGGGGTTGAACTAAGACATTATTCATCTTCAAATGAATGAACTGCATATTTGTCCCTGTTTAAGTCAGTTTAGAACAAAGACCATGATTTGGCTTGTACTGTATTTGTGGCTTTTCTGTTGCAGACGGACCAAATGATGTGATCATTGCAGGACCGGAATCTCTTGAAATCGGGGTCACAGCGAGCTTTACGTGCTCAGCCGAGTGCTCTCCTTCCTGCAGCTTCACATGGACACTGTATGGGAAGACAGTGACGGGTAGTGTGATTGACATCACTGTGAACCGTCACATTTTAAGTGAGTCCATCAGCTGCCAGGCTGAGAACACACTCACCGGGAAGACAGCGATGGTCAATGAGACGCTCAGTGTCTCAGGTAGGCTGTTGTTGAGAGGTTTGAGTGCATTTAGATGTAGTTCGCAGCTGATATCTGTTCTAACTGTAATTTATGTGCTTTTCGCCGCAGATCCTCACTGGTGTGGATGTTGAAACACTGGAAGAACTGTACTCAGCGCAATCTACATTCTCCTGATCTGCAAATGTGCTGAGCAACGTGGCACAAAGTTATAGTTTGGTAATCTTTTTATTAATGACACTTTGGAATGGCTATATTTGCTCAAGCATTGTTTACTCTTGACTACGAAGGACTGGAGACCTAAACTGGGCGTTTCCCTGCCCTTTGCACAATGCATGTTGGGCCAGGTTCCAACCTCTTTGTGACCCTGAACAAGATTAGAAAGGTATAGAGAAAGGACCTATAGACTGTGTGCTTGAGTAATACGTTGTGGGGTTTTAATTACATCTGGCTAATCTCATTTTCTTTCATGATGTATTCCCATTTGTCTTGCCAAACAATATGCACTATTAATATACTTAATAAACAATGAAATACTGAAATACTTTTGCTGTTTACATAGTGCTTATTCAGTGACACATCTGAGATTAAGTAATCCTGAATTATAAGGACTTTAATTCTGTAGTTACTGACTGAACAACAGTTCACACACAAATGACAAAATACACCTTTATTTGTAGTTCAGTTTTCTGAAAACAAACAAATCTGTATTTGCTGAACACTTGAGACTCAAACTTAATCTTTCACACACGTTCTCCACAGTCAAACTGAGCCGGTTTATCCAAAAATGTAGATTTTTTTTTTGTAGGTTAAATTTGAATGGAACATTCAAACAGGGAGGAAATTCACACTTCCTTTTAATATAACACCCCTTCTGGCTGGGGTTTAATCCCCTATACTATGTACTTATCTGCCTCCATTTCAACAGACCTACATGTTTATAAAATGAATTTCAAAGTGAAATATCTGCATCCTGAATGAATCCAACTTCCGTCTTTAAAAAACGCAGTGTCATCAATACAGAAAGATGATGACATCAGCATTTTGACAGGCGAAGGGCCACTGCACAGCAGTCCACTTTAATGAAAGTTTATTCAGAATTAGAATAGAACTACATTGTTTAGTTGGCTTGATGTGAAACGATGAGGCTCTCTGGGTTGAAATTTAAAGCCTACAGAAGTTGCAGATTTGTCTGAAATCCCAGCGTCACACACCGTACTTCTTCTGTAAGGCCGCGACAGATGATCCTTCCAGCTCAGCTTGGTGAAGGAAGTCAAACACTTCTTTAAGCACTGGGAGGAGGGAAAAGCAGTACAGCCATCATCAATATGACAGAATGTGCGGGTGAAAAGCATAGAGTGAAAAGTATTTGTCATCTGCAACAGCACATCAGAGAGAGTGAACCTTTCTTTTCCGGGGACGACAGAAACATGACAGCCATGTCGAAGCGCCTGACACTTGCTAGACTCCTGAGGATCTCCAGTGTGATGGCCGGTGCTTCATTCCTGCACAAGACTGATGTTACTGCACAGTACAAAGCTACACATGCAACTTGGCAGTGCTGATTTTTATTCCTCTCAGCATCTCTTAAAACTCACTTGATATAGAAGCCATGCAGGGTCCTCAGGATCTGATTGAGAATATCAGGTTCAAGGGAGTTGAGGAAAATGTTTTTGTACGCTTCGGGCTTGATTTGCTGCAAGACGAGAACACAAACAAGCCAGGGAACTTCTGTTAGAACAAAACACTGCGGGGTAATCATCATATTTTGGTTGTTTTCAGCACCCCTTTTGTCCAATTCATTGTACAAATTGAAAACTTCTCAGAACAAATCTTTTAGATCAGATTTAACATTTCAGATATGCTGGTATTTCAAAATGAGATTCAAATGACATCTGTGGACCTCAGACCAGCCAACAGCCAGATGTGTTATCTTCTAACACACAGCTCACCCTCAGATATCTGTAAATCACTTCAGGCTGGTTTCCAATCTTGCGGAGGTCGGCCTCCAGCTGGAAGCTGTTGGTGGGTGGAGGAGGCGGGTCTGTTACTGTCGGGCAGGGGGTGGTTGACGGTTCAGGAGGATGAGCGATTTCCCCCTGCGCTGGATGTTTGGTCTCTCTGCTAGCTGGGACTCTGGGAAACAGAACATGTGTTTACAAAGTGGGAATCGTTCCACAACGTTATGCAACATTCAGTGCTTTACAGACACGGTGAAAATCCCCAACTAATAAAATTATCAGTATTGTGAAGAAGAACAAGAGTTAGTGCAACTAACTGGTCAGATGAGTGTGAAGGGACTTCTGCTATCTCCTCGATCTTGATCATCTTGGCGCTGGGTGATGTCGACAGTGGAGACGATTCGTCCTCAGCCTCCCTCATCACCTCCTGGACGAAGGACCCACCTGACTCCACCTCAAGCACCGTCACCTTTCCACTCACTTCCTCAATTTCAATCCTCCTCAGAGGTTTCTGAAGAGCATTAATGTTCAGCGTCAGTCGCCATGATGGCCTGGTTACTCAATAAGCCTGTGTTTGTCAATCAATATGGACTGAATTCTAGTACTTCTAGTAGTAAGTTACTGTTGGAAATATTTCTTAGGTGTCTTAATTGATGTAACAGGGAAAGGTAAGACAGGTCTAGCTTAGAGTAATATAGCTGACTCCATAAATATTTGACATTATAGCTTTAGGTATTTCTCATAGGTACTTGTCCTCGTCAAGAAGACAACAATAGACTGATTAGCTAGAGACAGTAGCTCAGGCGTCAGGCTAGCAGATATGAGTGTTCTCTGGGAATCTAACAAGGTTGAGCCATACAAGAATGTTTACAAGAACTAACTGGCTACACAGATTAGAGTACAACTCTTGGATAGTAAGAGATTCCAATATGACGAAGCACTGGAATCTAAACATCAGATAGATTAGGTGTTCTAGGTGAAGATGGCCTAATAGAGAAACCTACAGGCTCTAGGGGGAAGAGAGAAACATAAAAGGGACCACAAGATGTTATCCTTCAGATTTGGTGTTGGCATTTGACGTGTTCACATGTTGTATGCTGGCACTGTATCTCCTCGGCCGGGCTCAATAAACTATGCTATGTTAAGTCTTCATCAGTCTCCGAAACTTCTTCACACCTGAACCTGGCTCACAACAATAATTCCTAACAGTTACTACAAAAAAAGAAGGTTGCAAAATCCAGATGTTCAGGCTACACTGATGTCTATACCGCAACCTGCTGGGCAAATGGTGTTAAAGCATGTTGTAAACATCGGGAGTGAACTACTGTACTAAATTATAGAAGAACCTGAATTTCACACATACAAATTGTATAATCTACAACTTGTTTTAGTATTCAATTAATCATGTAGCCAACATAATGTTAAATAACTTCCTAGAGCTTAAAGTAATGTCTTCAAGTTGCTTATTTTCTTTTACTGTCACAACTCCATTCAAATTCCATTTAAACATATAAGATGAAGAAAAGCTAACACATCTTTAAATTTGTGGTAGGGCTGAACGATTTTGGAAAATAATCTAATTGCGATTTTTTTAACCAATATTGCGATTTCGATTTAATTTTCGATTAATTTTTAAGCTCTTTAACTTCTGTATTATTCAAAACAGACAAGCAGTAAATCAGTGTATAGCGTGATATTAGACAGATTAAACTTACACTGTTCTTTCTTGTGGGTCAGGCCTGTGTTATGATGAATTAGGTAGAATTATTATTATGAGCAATAAGATATATCAAATTATAATAATATGAGAAAGACAATTTGAGTCAAGTCATGGCATTAAATAATATGATATAATATCATCAGGTCGACCTACCTTTTCACCACAGGGTATTATACAGTAAGCGCTCAATACAAAACCCACAGTTCAACCACCAATTAATGAGTCCTGATCTCAGTTCAAATCTCCTGAGTCCATCTTTCTGTATCCCCGGAAGCAAACTAAAAATACTCAGTTTGAGGTTCAGTTCAAAAGTTGGCTAACTAAAATAGAACAGAGTGACGCCTCTCGTGTTTTAATAGACAAGCTTAGTAATTCTCCGACAACACCGGAGTCCCCTTCCTCCCCCGCAGCCTCCGATGCTGGTGAGCAGCACCGGCTTTAACCAGGCTGTAACTCGGGACAGACTGGGCCTCTTTCGGCGTTTAGTTTGAAACGCCAGTTTACAGATATTTCCTGAGCTGACTGGTGGCTGTGTGTGTGACGCAGGCGCCGATCGCCACAATACGCTTAGTTTACTACACGCCTCTTTCTGTTGTGCATTTTTCCGTCCATCAAAGTCGCGGATGGCCCGACGACTTCACCCACCACCACCAAGTTACCCGCGGTGGCGGCTGCTACTTTCATTCGGTGTGACATTAAAGTTTATGTAGCTGAGCTTCTGTCAAGCTTAAGGCCATTTTACAACAAGAAGGCAAGTTACAGCGTAACGTGCAGACGAAGCATTAACTTCGTCAGACTGCTTTCCCCTTGGGTGTCATGTGACCAGAGTATAATCGCGGCCTTTGCGATTAGAAAATTGCGTTTTATTAAATCGCGATTAAATCGCAAATGCAATTAATCGTTCAGCCCTAATTTGTGGTGCCCCAAATTCAACATTTTTGTTAAACTAATGACTGTAATAGATTAGATAGATTTATTCTATTAATAGAATAAATTATTTTCAGTCACAATATCCTGATTCTCTGCAGTCTCCGTTCATTGGCTACAGGATCCATTCGAATTTGAAATACAGCACATTCTCCTTCTTCAACATTAACTCTGAACTCACCGTTGACCGCAGATGTGTTGGTTTGTCAAATGGCTGGACTGTTCTCCTCTGTGTGCTGTCTGCTGTTTGAAGGAGGCTCCTGGAATCCATGTCCTAACACAACAATGACATGAAGAACAGAGAAGTAAAGTCTGACATGTCCGTTAGTCATCTGTACTTCAGATGGAAATTCTGATAATCTCATAGACCGAGAGGCTTAAAGCACAGTAGAGGAAAAAACTTCATTCCCTAAGTCGTCATTATGACAAAAAAACCCATAGCAAACAATACGACATTGTTCAATACAGCACTGTTCCTTTATCATTTACTGATTCACTGGATCTAACACTCTTCCCTAATAACTGGATCTTGAAACATACAATCTGGAGTTTCTGGAGCTCATTCTGGGCCTGCTTGTTCCCTGGTTCCAGTTTCAACACCTCCTGAAAATCTGTAAAACACAAACACACACAGTCAATAACTGATAACAATAATGATTGCTGATATTATTTCAGTGCAATTTTTGTCACTTTCATTTTAAGCCAACTCTCGCTGAAGCTGATGTAAAAATAAACAGAATGTAACAGAACATTACGTGAGCTGGCTGAAAACAGGATAAGCCCAATGTTGAAACAAAAGTAAAGATGAAAATGAAATTAACTATACTGTGGCAACACAGATTTCTAGAAGAATACACCTAGATATGTAACTTTTTGGTCTCCATGTGTTAACCCCGACAAAATATAACATTGATGAACATTGATGTTCTATACCTTGTTTAGCCTCCTTCAGTTTTCCTAGAGCCACTCTGGCGGTGGCACGACGGGCGAAGGCCTTGGAGTACGTCCTGTCCAGAAAAATGGCTTTGGTGCAGTCCTCCTCTGCCTCCCTATATCTGCAGCGAACGCGGCAAAGTGTTAACGTCTTTATCCTCTCTTTCTTTCACTCTTAAAAAGAAAAATGCGCCGGACAGATAAATGTTTGTGTTTACTTCTCCAGCTTGAGGTAGGCCATGGCTCTGTTGGCGGGGAGTAGGACGTTCATGCTGTCTGCCTCCATGCCACTGCTGTAGCACTCAACAGCCGCTTCATACTTCCCCTCTTTGAAATAAGCATTCCCCTGAAAGGCACATGAGTGAGTAAGTGTGCATAGTTACCAAACACTATGTAAGTCTGTGAACATAATGGGGCTTAATGCCACATGATTTATTCTTACAAAGAACTTTATAATTGACTCCTCGTATGCACATTTTTAATTTACCAGCCTCTGACATGTGAGCTGAGGCGTCCAGCTGGGACACTGCAGCACAAGTGGCAAACCACAGCAAAGCTTACTCTGTCTTTTTGCATAACCGCCTCCTGTCGCCTCTGCTGCTCTTCTTGTCGCCTCTGCTGCTCAGGGTCCGCTGCGGGAGCCTCCTGCGGCTGTGCGGCTTCGCTCGTGACGGCCGGCGCCTGATGGCCGAGGGCCTGAAACCAGTCAGGGAAAGGGACTAAGTGAAAGAGAAGGAGACTTGGGAAGTGAGGCTTACCCCCGAAAGGGATCCTTTCACACTCACCTCTTTGATTCGTTTCACTTCATTCTGTGCTTCGACGTTACCGGGGTCAAGCTTCAGAACCATCTCATAATCTATACAGAAACAGATTTGTGTTGTTATCTCGGTGCACTCAAGGTTAAACAGATGATCTAACCCTTTGAACAGTTTGTCACCTTCTAGTGCAGATTCATATTTCTTCAGCGCAAACCGTGCTGCTCCTCTTCGGGCGTACGCTTTGAAGTAGTTGCTGTCCAGAGCAATAGCCAAGTTGCAGTCCGACTCTGCCACAGCATACCTGCAAAGGACAAAGTCTCATTGATTTGCAGGGGAACAAACTTTTTTTTTCCCCCAACAGAGTTAGACTGCATGCACACGCAGCGTAATGTCGGTACATTTACTGAAAAAGATTCTATAGTGCAATTCATCAGCCACATAATCTGTGCTGTTTACTTTTTGAGTCTGAAGAAGGAGGTGGCTCGGTTTGTGGGAAGCACAGGGCTGTAGGGATCTGCGCCCATCCCTCTGGTGTAACACTCAATGGCTTCGTCGTACTTCCCAGCTTTGAAAAACGTGTTTCCCTGAAAAATAAAAGCACAAACACCTTTAGGAAAGGGTCACTTCTTCTTTTTTTGTTTGTTTTGTTGCACTATGTCTCACACAGTATTGACCTTATCTTTCTCAGCCAGTGCTTTCTCCTTATCAACCGCAGCTTCCTCGGAGTCGGACTCATTTGACTCTGCAGGACTTTCCTCCTTATCCATCTCTGCCAGAGCCTTATCCTGCGACCAGAGAAGAATAAATCTTTTGTCATCTAACGTTACTCCACGATTTCACAGATCATGTTAAGTATATTTTATAAGAAAGCACACCACGTCAAACTTGTCCCATGATCGATAGTCGTATCCTTTAATCTTTGAGGCTTGCTTGGGCTCCTCCCCCCTTGCTTCACCGTTGCCTGCTGGCTCCTTCTTCGTCTTTTTCTTCTTCTTTTCCCTCATCTTTGTTTTGTAGTCTTTGTTGCGTACAGGCGGGAGCTTCTTCTACAACACAGAGAGAAACAAGCTTCTGACACCTGAAGATCATCCAGAGCACTACCCTCTCCTGAGACGGGTGTCTACACACAGGGACACACCTGGACCTCCTGGAGTCCACCCGTCCTCAGCTCCTCGTCCTTCTTCTTTATGTCAGTCTCCCAGCTCTCCAGGTCCCTCATGAGGCTGTGCAGATCCTCCGCATTTTGCCGCATCTGAAGCTGTAACTCGATGGCTTTGTTTCCCCCCGACATGTTATTCCCTGTGAAACAGACATTTGTTTGGGATAAATTCTTAACACGTGTTGCTGTAGCTGTTTTCTTGAAGTCCGAGTTGCAGCCAAGAGGAAAACACGAGAATCACGCTGTCACGCTTTTGAGACTAGCTAGCTGAAATACCAAACAATTTAAGAAAGAACATAACTGTAAGCGACTCTTTAGCTTCTTGAACCTTGTGAGTACCTGTCACTTCTTTCTCCGGCTGATGATTAAAGTGTAGCTACAGTTCATTTGGCTACAAACTGCAAACTAAATGTGCCGTTTTTCTGCTTTCTGTTTACATTCGGAGCCATGACAGCCGCGTAAAGTACCAGCAGCCTTTGCGCTGCAGATTCTGCGCAGGACCGCGTAACCAAAGATCGTCTATATCACAAGCCATTACGATAACTTACTCCAAATACTTTCACTCAATTAGCGGTTCCTAAATGGTAAACAGGTGCCGATTTTATTCTTGGACATTAGCATTTCTTCTTTCCCTTTAAACCTTTGAGCAGTATACAAATATAAGACACATAATAATAACTTTGCCAGGGGTGATCTATATTATGTAAAGATATTAAAAAGAGAGCAATATGTTGACAGTTTAACACCTTTTGTTGTTGGAGTTATATAAATTAAATTGATAGGACATTAGCATTTATGTGGCTCTGTAATCCTGTCTTTAGTCATGTTATAACTTACAGCCTATGGGTTTTGGAATGAAGTAGGCTAGTCCTCCCCCTTAAAAGAAATAAAAAAACAAAACAACATATATACAAATGTCCGCAAGAAAGGTGGCCTCTGCGCCCATTTGTCTTGTCGTGTTACCCATTTTTCTAAAGAGAGCTGTCTCTCTTTCAAACTATCATCACTAGCTTGACGGGTTTGGTCCACTAATCGAGGTTTGCGTTGACGACCTGTGTGCATGGTCAAAATAGACGATCTATGCCGTACACTACTCTCTAGCAAAGCCGCATTGAATGTGCGCATTTTATAGTTTTTTTAAATATTGTATTCCAAAGGATAATACTTCTTTAAGTTATCGTATAAGAGCGATGTAAATCAAATTACAAATAAAGCTTCGCGTTTATTACCTTTAACCTTCAGCTAACGTTACCACGTGATCTACAAAACAGCGATGACCTCTCTTGCTACTAGCTAGCGGTAGCTGATCGGGGGAGAACTTATGCTAACATTTCAAGATTGTAGACAACATTTAATGCAATGGATCAAACTAAACAAGAGGAGGAATATGGATACAACTTATTCCCGGAGAGGAACACGGGGAAGTACAAGAAGGGATCAATCGGGGAGAGCCTGTTCACTTTCAACCACAAGTGTCAGGTCATGTTACAGTTCGCAATGGAAACTAGTGAGTATTCCAGCTTGCTAGTTGCCACTTTAAAGGGATTGTCATCTCAAAAGTGAACACAGATACCTTGTCTTACTAAGATGTTTCTGTTTGTGATGTAAATGTCCGCGCAACGTGAACGTATTAATCTCGCTGTCACAGTAGCAGCATTTAACGTTAGCTAGTGTAGCTAGCAGTGGTTTCTGTCAGTGTAATAATATGCTAACCATACTGGTCTCTGCTTCTCTCAGGTCCTTATGCCAAACTCCTCCTCAGTGCCATGAAAAGTTCAGGATGGTGAGTATTCACTGATCTTCTATTGTTACGTTATCTCTTCCTATCCTATATCCTATAACTTCCTATCAGATAGCATTTGCTGCCACTACTAGTACTACACAGTAATAAAAAGTTCCAGTATACCCATATAAACAGACAGCAGACAAATTAATTATTAATTAATCGACTGTTTTTTTTAGAAGCACAGCCTTGATATTGGTTTTTGGACTGTGCATGTTAATCGTAATCTCAAATTAAATGTAATGCAATGTCCTGTTTGTGTTAGTATTCACAACCATACTGATTTCCTGGTTAATATTCCAGTTGCCCAAGTATTTATGGGCTGTTGCTCTATATGTGTGATCATTTCACCTGTTTTCCTTCCTCTGCTTCAGTGGCACTTTGTGACAATAATTTAACAGTAATTTCAATAGGAACAGACATAAGAAGTGGCACCAAGATGACCCCTTTTACTTTCTCCTCTCAACACAGCAAAGTGTTGAAAGAGCGACATTTCTCCTGTGAAGATTGCGATGGGACTGTGAGCGGTGGCTTTGACGCAGCTTCGTCTCAAGTAAGAAGGAGATCTTCTATCAGAATCAGAATCAGAAGGAGCTTAATTGCCAAGTAGTGTTTTACACATACAAGGAATTTGTACAGCTGACATAAACAGATGTAAACAAATGCAAGTTATAAGAATAACAGAATAATAGAGGAAAATAATACAGCTGTCAATATAAAAAATAAAAATATCAATGGAACAACAACAATTTACAATTAACAGCAAATATGTGCAATTGCCAGGTTTGAGTATGATATGACATGACATGATATTTACATGTGAGAGAGGTTTTGGTCCTGATGGACCGCAGCCTCTCGCCAGAGGGGAGAGTCTGAAACAGTTTGTGGCCGAGACGGGTGGCGTCAGATGCAATCTTTCCTGCTGGCCTCAGAGTCCCGGAGGCGTACAGGTCCTGAAGTGAAGGAAGATTGCAGCCAATCACCTTCTCTGCAGATTGTCCCTGGCAGTGGTGGCAGTGGCAGCAATCTCAATGATAAAGCAGGTTTCTGAGGGCTTGAAAGAATTTTGACTGCTCCACCTGAATTAGATTTGCATTTGTCTGCAGATCGTCTTGTGTCAGAACAACATCCACCAGCAGTCCCATATGACACGAGTGGTCACACATGAGCTCATTCATTCCTTTGACCACTGCCGGGCCCACGTGGACTGGTTCAACAACTTCAGACATCTGGCTTGTTCTGAGGTGAGCCCCAATGTGTTCAGCACCGGTCACATTTATGTGCAATGGTAACTTTGATTAGTATGTGATTTCAGGTTTAATTTTGGAGATTGTGTTCCTGTTGTCTAACATGACATAGTATAGAATAGTAAGTTAGAGCTAATACATGAAAAGCAAATTCATTTCTAATGTGGGCAAAAAGCGTACTGTTAGCGCTCTTTGACATGAAAATGCTCCCAAAGTCCGGGGAAAACTCAGTTTCACTTTTCCACGCTACAGTAAGCAACTTACAGTTTTTGCCGCTTTAGTACATTTCTCAGATCAGAATTAAAATTCTCCAAACTACCACATCCACACCTCATAGTCATTTGTGCACAAAAAGGAATTTCTCATTCTTTTGAGCGAATTACAAATGCTTTGACACATTTATGCAAGTTATTATGTACAATTGTCTGCTGTTTCTTATCAGTTGCTTATGTCATGCTGATCTCAGTGTAGTATATCGGTTCTCTGTTGAATAGTCTTACCCTCAAAAACATCTAGGCATGCAAGTTTATTGCATAAGTCACTACATAGTAAATGGTTGAATGCTTTGTCATAATCTGTCAAGCATATATACATGTATAGAAGCATACTATACATGTCTGTTAGACTTTTTTTTGTAAATATGTCCTGAATTGAAGAAGATATCCACTGTGATGTGGATGAGAATCTGTGGCTAGACAGACAGGAATGTCAGCCTAAGGGATGTTTCCCATGGTTACATTTCTAATTTTGCCATTTTCCCTGTTGTGCTACAATACAGTCTTGTCTTTTTCTTTTCTGTATTAAAGTACCAACAGTAAAAGCGTAACTGTGAATCCTGTTTAGTCTCTTGCAATGTATAACTTTGTACTGTTGAAATTTATTTATGTCATACTGAAAATGTGCAGGCTTGTGTTCAGCGACATAAATATTAACTTTTTATCCATAGACTAAGGATTTTGAGTTAGTCCACTGTGTGGTGCTGTTTGTATGATCTGTTTTGAGAAATGTACCAAAGCGGACTAAGAAAAACCTTTAATAAGGTAAGGACTTTTAACTAGATTCCTATTAGGAAGCATTTACTGTTGTGATTTCCAAATATTTTTTTCCTTTAAAAGGAAAAACCCCACTTGGTGTCAGCTAAATAAATAAGGACTGGCGACCACTGCCTTATCTGTGGCTCTCACCCCCAAGCTCACTGGGTCTTACTGAAGTTAATCTTTTAAAGCAGATGACAAACACTTTCTTTAAAACAGTTTCCAACACAGCTGGGCACTGTAGTTTTTACCTAATGTTACCTAAACAGGAGTAAATACTGCATTTTTGGGTGGGACTATTTTCAGCAGCGGATTGATACACATTTGGTGCTCTAGTGAGTGTTTACAGCATCACCAGACTTATTCTTTAAGCTTAAAGGTCCTTTTAAATCACTTGGAAATCACAGCTTTCTTTCACTATTTTGAATGTTTCCTCATAAATGGTTTGTTAGTTTTTGATTGAGACCTGTGAAAGGGCAGGACTGCTTTGTTCCACATCGCATTTTCTTCTTCAACTGCATTGTTTTGTTTGAGCTAAAAAAAAAAACATTGGAAAACCTGTTTTTATCATCCTGCTGACCTAAAAGTTTAGTTTTTTGATTATCCAAAGACTGTTTTTTTGGGTCATTATTTCAGATCCGGGCAGCTAACCTCAGTGGAGACTGCGCCTTTAGCAATGAAGCTGCCAGATTCAACTTCGGCTTGAAGGAGCATCATCAGGTACCTGCACTGGGATAAATGCAAACAGGTTTCAGGTTTGTGTCTCTAATCTAACACTTAGATGAATGTTTTTTCCTTGGACAGGAGTGTGTCAGAGGCCGTGCCCTTCGCTCCATCCTGGCTGTGCGGAACATTAGCCGAAAGGAGGCGGAGAAAATAGTGGATGAAGTCTTCGACACGTGTTTCAATGACCACGCACCGTTTGGAAGAATCCCCCATGGCAAGAAGGACGCCAAGTTTGCCTACAGAGATTATGAGAACAGAGATCGATATTATGCAAACCTTTAGTGTCGTCACATTCTCATTTAACTCCGCGTGAATGGCGGTGACGCTGACAAGAGCTTGGCAGCGTCTGGGCCGTGGTCAGCATAAAAGCCTCAGCAGAATGACAGCGTGTCCAAAAGGATCATATCCCTTCAGAAGGGATTTTCAGAGAATGATTTGTCCTTGGAACGGGAAAGCAAAGGAAGAAGCTACAGTTCATTTCATTTTCTCCCTTTTGGACACTAATTCTGTATAAAGGGATTGTAAGGAGTGATTTTGCTTGGGAAGTGAAGTACTAGTTGAGGCCCCCGTGATGTATTGGCCATTTGTTTTTAGGTTATCTACGGGTGCTTTTAAGGAAATGCAGGGTTTCCTTTGACTGTCCTTTGTTGCCATATTGACCTCCACTAATTTCTTGTAAATATAGTTGATTGTGTTGATTATTAAACTGAATCAACTTGTGTTTGAATAAAAGTTTGATTCCTCTGAAAAAGTGAGTTATTAATTATTTGTGAGGACAAGAGAAGTTGTTACGTTCGACCTTGGCACAAGATGTTTGCGATTCTGACTTGCCAAAGAAGCGTAAGTATGCGTGCTGCTGATTATAACTCATTTGTGTCTAATCCCGGAAGGGGATTCTTCAAATTAACATGTGAGGCAAGTAATATGAGGAAAGTTAGAAAAGTTCCTCCACAACAACACCGTCAACTTTGTTCACATCTGCGCCGCCACTGTAAAATGTCACCGCTGACATCTTTATTGGACATTAGCATTTAAAGAATCTCGTATCCCTCCACAGAGATTAATGAGGGAAAAAGTTATAAGGGAATTAGCCTCATAATCCCCCCCCTTCCTCTCTCTCCACTTCTGCCTATCTCAAAGACAACACTCTCTGCATCGTAATCACAATGTCACTTGGTGTGTCTACTGTTGGAGTGTAATATGCCACTTATCTCAACATTCTCCTCTTAGAAAACGCTACAAAAACACGAGAGTGAGTGAGTGGGCTCGAACAACAAGGCGAGTGGGTGGGATGGGATGAGCAAAGAAGATTAGGTTAATTTTAGAAGCTTAGCAGAAAATGATGACAACGGCTTCAAGGCAGTGGGATTAATGTGAGACGAACACAAGGAAACAAAAGAAGGGATATTTGGATTTGTGCAATGTCGTACACCCAAGCTGACTAAATAAAGAAATCATGCAAAACAATAGAATTACTGCTAGAATTGTACACATATCAAATGCCAGCCACTAAACACATTTGATACAATTAGACATTCAGAACAAGGTTGTGAGTTTGTATTTATGCTCACTGAGTTCAGGACTGTAGCCTGGATTTCAGAAAACTGAGGTCAGAAGCAAGTCCGCACAACAAATCCGATACCCATGGTTAACTTTCATATAAATATAACACTCAAACTCTGAAATACAGAGCTGGTAAAGTAACCACCATGTTATTGATTTTAACTAAAGTATCATAGGTTGCTAAAGAGCTAACATTGCTAAGTTGCAAAAAACTAAAGAGGAAACTCAATAATAATCCCTGACAGTTTAATTAGCCTTTTTTCTTCTTAACAATAATATAAAAAGATGCATTTGGGAGAAATTTAAGAGCAACAAAGTGTAGACACATATCAACTTTTATAAAGTTTACAGCAAACTTGTTAGCAAACAGTTCCTTATTTAAACACCCAGCAGCCAGGGACCAACATTAGCATTAATTTGGAGTGCTGTTTCAGGCCATGTAATGAATTTAAGTCTCATATTCACAATTTTTCAAACTGTTTTAGCCTCTACCAACTCCTGAGAAAAGTGTTTTTTTTTGTTGCTGCTGAAATTAGCAGTAATTATTTAGCCTGAATCCTTCATCCATGACTGCAATACCCTCCTTTGTCCTTTGGGTGGCAGTTTTGGCTACTAATCCTCATCGTCAGAACAAGTCCAATCCAAACTTGAAAAGAAAGTGCTGTTACTGTTTTATTGATACATATAATTGAATCCATTTCATTGAGTCCTGTTCCAGGTGAATGTTGGGCCTTTTATGAGAAGAGATGGGGTGTAGTAATCAAGTTGCCGTTGCGAAGAGTGACGACTTTCATTATTCCATCTATTTAAACAGGTTGCACCCACTGTGATCTAATTAGGATGCTCCAGCAACAATGAAATCCCTCACTAATCTGCCGTAGGACAACACATTAACCCAGAGAGCACTAATGAACTCATCTCATTAATTACAATAATGCCAGATTTAGTTGCAGCGTGGAGAGGCGATGAAGTGCAAGGACACCCACTTGCCTTTCTGAAGTTTTACAGCGTCTGCTCTTCCTGGGGTGGAAGTGATAATGAGAGACTGCTGAATTATTTAGCTATGAATTTTAAAAGTATGGAAAAATTGGTATTGCTTATTTTATCAAGAAGACTATGGTTGTTTCTGCTCAATACATCTTGTGTTTGGTGAGCTTTCAGGGAAAATGTTTGACATATGTATATTTGCTTCTCAAGGTCTTCTTTGACTTTGAAATCAACATGACTGAAAGAAAGAAGCAGAGGAGAGACCTGTCCCATCTCCAGCACTCTGGGGAAACACTTGAACAAAGAAAATATATTGAGTCCAGTCGCCTGTTCTTTAGCCTGAGGAGAACAATCATATTCAGCTGATTGAGGACAAGAGTGCATATCTAAAGATGGCCACCGTGAACCTTGTTTTATCAACTGACATCATATCTGAGCACAGATACATAAGGATAAATATCCTGAACAAGGAGAAGAAAATTAAATATAACAAGAAAAAAGAGCAAAATTAAGAAAAAATATAGTTGTAATAACTTCAGATGGAGAGTCTACTGCCATAAGTGCTAGCAGCAGTTTAGCCTTGTAGTTGAACAGGCTAGAACTATCATTAGCTGTAGTACTACTAGACTAGTATTATTATTAATATTTTAATTAAAGGAATAGTTTGACATGTTGGGAAATACCACTCTTGTGTCTGTATGGTAAATTTGCAACCACAGCCAGCAGCCAGTTAGCTTAGCACAAATACTGGAAAACAACTAGCCTGACTCTGTCCAAAGGCATCAAAATCCCTCTATTTGTACCTCTAAAATTTACTAACTAGAAATACTCTGGCTCAAAAGTATATGTTCTATGTCCATATTCCCAAGATGTCAAACTATACTTTAATTTATCATTACTATTATTATAAGTGGTAGACGTAGTGGTAGCCTTACCCATAATAGTAATAATGCAAACAATACCAGAAGAATTGATAGCAGCATTTTATATTAATATTTACATTATTAGTTTGGAGTAGTAATTGTGACATATTCCTATTAGTAAAACCTTATTTACGTCAAAATATCAAATTAGCTATTACTGCTGACAGCATCTATTCAACCCACGTGGTACTTTGGTATATAATATAATTCATTGGGTAGTCAACAGGCAATACTGACAGTGGAAAAAGTGAAAATCATTATAATTCACAGCACAAATCCTCTGGAGGCGAACCGTCTAACCTGACAATTAACTTCCTCAGCAGGGAAGCACTGTTTGAGACAGCAGTGGGGGGGTGAGCGTGTATATCAATTAATTATGTGTGCATATGTGTGCAAGTTGAGGATTAATTAAGGATGTGTTTAAAGTTGGCAGAGATCATCATTGCATTACTATAATCTCATGCAATTTGAGCACAACTTTTTGGCACGTCTCTCTCAAAGCAAGGACATCTATAACCTAAATTAATGGCTGGTTGACCCAAATCACACACACATACACACACACACACACACAAATCTCTCTTCCCACCGGATAATCCACAGACCTCAAAGAAGATCATAACATTTTACCATGGCAGAGTGTAGCGAGAAAATCTAAATTCACTGTTAGTGTACAAGTTTCTAAGGTCTACCCCTAACCCTTTAAAGGTAGAAACAAAAATCTACTGTATATGAGTTACTGATCAAGTCTGGTGATCTGTAGAAAAAATAAAAATCACGAGATTTCATGTTTTGTTTTTGTGGTAGTGAGGTGGTTAAGTGGCCTTTTCCCATGTTGTCGCAACAACAACAGTTGAGGGATTTGTGGCACACTGAATGACACTTATTAGGAATAAAAGGACTGGAGATTATATCAGGAAATCCCCCTGAAACACACACACACACATATGCACACAGAAGATCATCTTGATACTGCAAAACATCCTGTATTAGAGTTAAGTACAGGTTTCGCTGGACAGTCAAACAGCATTAACACAGAAGTATAAATAAAATCTCTGAAACACATGTAGAGCAATCAGGTACCATGAAAGTGACTATTTTGTACAAAAATGATGTCATTAGATTACTTTGCACAGCTATTATATTTGTTTTCATATGTTTTCCTGCTGCTCTCCATTATTTCTAAAAATGTATACAACATGTCATTTTCCAGCACAGATGAGAGGGGTTCAAGTAAATTAGCATTGGCAGACGGTTAACATTCACTGCAGAAATGTAGATGACTTCTACAACAGTAATTAACACATGCTGGCATTTGAATCTTCATTTTGCTAATGATATGCATGGTATTAATTAGGCCTAAGTCATTAACATAACAACCAATGGACAATGTCCTGGGGTAAGAGCAGAGCTGTTTTTCTTTTTATTAACTCTCCCTAAAGCCAAGGGCTCATTAATAAATCCTCACAGCCAGCTCTGCTAACCTTGACAAGTGATGTGAGTCATGTTCAAAGTAATTTAGTAAACTCTGTTGATTGAATTAAAAGCTCAGGAATATGTCAAGAAAGTATGGACACAACTGAAAAAGAAAAGGGAATTGTAACAAACTGAAAAATAAAAGGAAACAGAACAATGAACAAGATAAAGAAACAGATAAAATAAAAAAGAGGTGCTGCAAACATTTGGAAATTACAAAACTAAACAGAATACAAGACCAACTTGAAAAAAATGAAAATGTAGAGAAGAGCACAGTGCAGAATTAATGGACTTGGGTAAATATTAATCCAGTACTGACATATGTTTAGGGGTGAATTTGTTACATACCTTGACTTCTCTCAGTTTAGTAGAAAACTGCCGCTGGTTATTAGCAATTAGTTCTGGCACACACAGTACAAGATGAAAATGTTGTTCTCCTAGTATCCTGAAGAATTTAGTTTCCCCCAGTTGTTTAATTGCTTAAACATGTGTTAAATGACTTGAGGACAGCACAACAAATGTACACACAACAGTATAAAGCTGAAATGGTAAATGCACTATTGCCTTTTTAAGTCCAATATGCTCTCTCTTTTTAGCTTGTTTCAGTGTCCATCAAATGCTGATTGAAACATTTGCCTCTAGCTGCAAAATACTCGACTTCTGATAACTGGCTAGTCTCTAACTTTCTCTGTTTCTGTTTGGTGTTAGAATGAGTTAACACAACAAAAGCTAATGAAGTTACATTCAAGATGAAAGAGTCTTGAGGTTCAATGGAGATGTTGTGTGCCAGTCTGTTCCGTACTAAACCCAAGTTGACTAAACAGTGATTGCGGTTAATCACCACTTTCTGCAGTTGAAATTCTTGATTCTGATGCTGGGGGAAAATAAAGAATTCATGTTATTGACACTCCAAGAGGTCAGAGAAGTGGTCTAGAGATTGGGCTGGAGTCATGCAGCCCTGTGAAGACTACTAAGACCGAAATCTCACCTGCCTTTGTCATTCAAAACTCCAAGGACATCGGAGGATCACCTCATTCTGCTATTCGCCCCATTTGTGTGATGTGGCCGGCCTTCTCAGAGCCGAGTCGGTGGCCGGTGGGACCTCCAATTCATTGAAGGGAGGAGCAGGAGATTGCCTGAAGGGTCGACTCCCCTCTCTGGTGAGCCAATTTAGTTCGACCTCTCATATCGTCTCTTGCGTTGCGAGCCCAGATAACTGTCCTCCAATCTGGCGGCTTTGTCACGGTTGAGCTCTGGCAGCGGCGGAGCAGCTGAACCTGAACATCCACAACTGGAGGGATTACTGTATCTTCACTGAGGACCTGAGTGAGGGGAGGATTGATGCCTTTTTTGCTGACATTTGCCTGTCTCTGAAATAGTAGATAAGAACTGAGATAGCGGGAGTGGGATGGGGAGAAGAGATAGGCCTACTGTCCTGTAACTGGAAGGTCAATGGTTTGATCCCTTGAACTTCCAGGATGTCCTTGAGCAACATGAAGAGTTGGCTACAATTATACTTTAGATTTTCTATGGTCAAAGTCAATGTGGTAAAATGTACTTTGTTTTTTCAGGTTACCAAGCAGACCAGAGGTTATAAACAACAGTCATATGACTCAAAAGCACTTGGTTAATTGGACAGGTTGGAGATTTTGATCAAGCCATATTTGATTTCTCAGACTATGCAAGCGTTAGGGTCCTGAGAAAAACAAGAACATTAACAAACTAATGTCACAGTGTTGCCATTGATCATCAAAGCAGCTTGTTTAATCTATACGAGAACACGTCTTGAACCCTTGCAGCATTCTGTCTAATTATAATTTCCCTGGGTTAACCTGTGCCTGCTGCACCTCAGCATGGGGTTCATTATTCAGAAGGGTGAAGATTGTTCTGACCCCGGTATCTTCACCGCACATCACACTCATTAGTCACCGTCGGGTAAAGCCCACTATCTAGCTTTTAACATCGCACACGGCTCTATTGATCAGCCGCTGACTGCCTGAGCCAGCGGGCAATTAAAGAGTAAACACACACAGAGCATAACTTGAACACACTTTAGTTATCTCACATAGTCAAGGAGGACAAACACATTGATCTTCAAGTGAACTTCAGAGAGACAGGAAAGAGAGTTGTTTGCATAGACGACAAAAGCAGCCGGCAAGCTTAATAGATATTTTGTTATTAGAATTACAACATCTGATGCATCAGACAGAAATACTGTTCTTTAATTGAATATTCAACATCAACCACTCATGTCTTGATACAAAGATGTTTCACTGCAACAACACAATACGAATCTGTAAAACCTGCAATAATTTTCTATCTATAATTTATTTGAAGGATTTTTTGTGAATTCAAATGAATTATTGTAATGTAAAACTATGCAAATGCCAAAATCAATGGATACTGGTTACCCTGGCGGTGTTAAGTACAGTTACAGTTGTTTACAGAGTCCTATATGCTTATATTGTGGTTACATGGTAAAAAAGAAAAAAAAACAACTTATACTGTTTCATAATATCTAGACACATTTCTTAAAAAGAGAGTAAATGTCTTATTTTTTGCATAAAAAAGGCAGGACCCTTTAAACAAAGTTGATGAAGAACTATATAACACAGTGTTCCTTTTAGTCCGTTTCCACATCCAACTTTCACCAAAGTTCAAGGTTACACATAGTGACAGGTTGCAAAAACCTCTACATTGCAAAATGTTAGGCCTGTCCATGAGAGCTACTGGGTTACCTGCCTTGCTCAATGGCAGCTCAGCTATGGCTGATGAGAAAGGGGAGGACAATTTGATTTCCCCCTGAAACAATGAAGTCGTCTAAAACTTCCAGGCTTTCATCAGTTACAGTGATGCAGTTTTTTTTATTTAGTCTAATGAGTTAATTGAAGAAAATAATTAAATTGAATATGACAACCTTAGAAAATGCTTTGTGGCATGCCAAAAAAATAGAATGTGGTAAAATGCACTTTTACATGTTAGAGCAGTGTCTGTCACAGCAGATTGTTTATATGTGAATTGGCTTGGTTTAGAAAATCCCTGCATGGGCGCTTTACATGTGAGAAGCTTCTATTCTCTGAATCCAAACTGGAAGATTACATGGAACCACTAGAGGTCACTCTGATGCTGCTTCCTGTTCCACACAAGAAGCCTTCTGGGTAAAACTCCACTTTACACTGCCCTTAATCTAATTTATTAACCTGTAAATTAACCTTAGGAACTGACAACAGCACCACAGTGTAAATACAAATTAAATCCTGTATTTACATATTTGTGCATGTGTAACTGAGTGAATCCACACCCATTATGGTGGAGGTGTGACAGTACAGTAAAATGAACAATGTGTTTTCTTTTTAAATTCTCCATGAAGTTGACAAACTGCACACATTTAAGACTGGACCTGAAGTCGAAACAAAACACAACATTTGTCGCTAAAAAGTAATTATTTTAATGTGAGTTTAAGTGACTCATCTCACAGTTCGTTAGTTAAGAAAACATTTTTGCCCCATAGGCCATGGTGACCTTTTTCACGTTGTCTCCACCAGCAATAAATCTCAGTCTGTGTGATTCAAGATTTTGTTCCTAATAAACGTGTGCACGGACCGTACAGCTGAGTTCGAGGCACAGCTCACTTTTATCTGTAGCCTGGTCTCCCAATCCCCCTGATCCTGTCACTCCACCCCCACCCTCAGAAAGGCAGGAAACCCCCCCACACACATCTCCAGAAACCACTTCTGATGGAAAACTCAGCTGTTTGCAAGTTTGCTCGCTGAGAGAGCATGGAAACGGCTTGTAAGGCATGCTCTGACAGTACTGTAGGCCTCCTGGCAGACTAACACAAGGGCACAGAGTTGTGGTTTCACATGGTTCAACATGCTGCATGAGTCACTGACCAGAAACATACAGCATGGTGAGGCTCAGTGACTTACATTGTGGTGGGCGAGGGCCAAAGATAATAAGCCAGGGGCTGCATAATAACATATGAGAATGATGCCCAGCAAAAGACAAAATGCATGCAAAATGCAATACCAGAAAAAGCACTGTTAAATGTTATATGGGATGTAAACCCAGATATTGAAAGTTAAAGTGACAGTTCATGAAAGTTTTTCCATTTGGTGCTCTAGATAACTCACACAGGAAGCAATGCATTCTACATTTTCTCGTCTGCTTGAAAAAACAGAGCAAAAATCTGATTGGGGTTGTTAGCAAGCTCAGTAGCAGTACCGGATTCAGAGGCAATTTTATTTAATTTTATTTTAATAGCCAGTTGCAGGTCATGTGAAGCCCACATAATCAAAAAAGATTTTTCTCTTAGCGTCTTTACAAACACTCCCAAAAATGCTCAATGTATTTTTACAATTTTAGCCATTAGCTCCAATGAACACAAAAAGTTGCTCTTTTAAATATCTTTATTCTAAAAATGGATGAAATTATTGCATAATGTAAAACGGGTCATTTGTAGTGGCTAACCCACAGAGAATTAATGCTCGATGTATTCCTATTTCAACCAGTCGTGTAGTCCACTGACGTAAGGGTCTGTTTTACTTCGACTGCGCATTAGAAGTATAACCAGTCGGGAAAAACACTTTTCAAACCTTATTTTGCGGCAAAGTTGTCAAACTTTTTCAGCAAATTTTAATAGATTTTACTGCTGATTTTATTTATGTAGTTTTTATTTCCCGGTGACCAGTGAAAGTGCAGTTCTGACTCTTTCCCCATGCATTCAGATAGGAGCATGGTCCTGTTAGTCCAAAAAAGATGGCTGCTGAGTGGCATGACTTGCTTAAAAGGACTTTGGTTCCCCTCAGCTTTATGGTGAGTTTGACAATGACTTTATAAAGTGATATGTCAGTATTTTGTTAACTGGTTGTTGTGCTGGCCCCAAGTGTCCAAAAAACAAATAATGCTGGTTTCAAAAAGTTCCGAAGAGCTGTATCAGTAAAAACACAAATGTTTTACCATTCATGTGTCGGGGAGCCAGCAGGAAGTCAGTGGGCTCAGCCACTCTCTAATGCTCATGCTTTAGCCTGAAAAACGTTTTTGGCTTGTGAGTCTGGTGAGCAACTTTCATCAATCGTAGAATACATGTATGGTCGTTAGCTAGTCAGTGTCTGTGCCAAATAGACAAAGAATAATGTCACAGTGTCACATTAAAGCAAAATCATTTAGTAATTTTAATTTAAAAACAGCTTGAAAATCATTTTGATGGTACAATGACTAACTAGCAAAATGGTGTCTCTGTTATTTGACACTCTGGGCCTGGAACGCCTGGCATTGTACTATATAGCATTGGAATTCTGGACAGGAAACCTTTCACAAGAACGGTGTGATGCTTTATGGCACTACGTCACACCAAAAGACTCTTCAGCATAGAAACTATAAGAAGAAGCTAGCTCAGTATTCTACGTCTGGACATCATGGTGGAGGCTGCGGAGAGACCAAAGAAGAAGACAGAGGAAGCAAGGAAGAGAAAAAGACAGAGTGACTGAGCATGAGTAAATATCAGACTGGCTCTTACTTGTTGGCATGAGCTAAAAGAGCTGGAAGGATGCAAGACAGATGCTGATCTGGCCTTCTAGCAGTTGGACTTGTAAGTGATAACTTAATAGCTGGCTTGCTAGAGTTTGTGATCATAAGTAATGTAATCATAACACATGCACATGTACAGCTGTCCTTTATTTATGCAATGGGTGCCAAAATGCAAAAAAGCCCACCAAATCTTACATAAGATTGCTTTAAGGATCCAAAGAGACATCACAGTATTGCTCCCACTGTTTGATTGACAGGTGATTTCTGGGAAGTGTAGTGCAGAAACGCAACAGCCTACAGTTGTTGAAAACCATTTCATTGTGGTCAAGTCTGAGAATGCAGAACTTCTCCTCTAAAGGCCCCACCGGCCCCTTGTCATCTAAACTGAGAAAATTACATTTTTGTGTTTTTATTTGTGGACTGTGGTGTTGAATAAAGATGTGTTTTCATATGATGTCAGGGCCCATTTTTCAAATTCACTGTAGCGAAGAGAATTATTACAATGTCCTCATGTGAGGGTGTTTTCTCATTTCATAAAAACAATGAGAACTGGTGGCTGTCGTGCCTTTTCTCTGAAAATTATAGTTTTTAATATACCACTTTTCCTCTTTCAGGCATTTAGCTCTAAGCTATTTTGTGGGTGTCAGAATGATCACTGCAGCCATGGTGAGGTGATTAAAATCAGGTGTTACTGTATGATTGATGCAGTGTGCACCACACATGTGCTGCTTTCACACTGGTAATTACAGCACTTTCAAAAGATGTGGAATTCGCCTTTTGATGTATGTACGCCTGCAAGGACTTTAAAGAACTCAACCAAGGACCATCTGGGACTGAAAAGAAAGTCGCTGATGGGTGGAAAAAAAAGAGGAAAAGGCATTTCTGTCACACCAATGTCTGAAAATGAAATGCTGCATGCAGCAAGTTATTTGGAGAGCCCAAGTGTTTCTGAATCAAGACCTTGGATGAGGCTGTCCACTGTGTCGTCCTATAACTTCTAGGAAATACTCATGTACCTGGAACATTTTCTTAATCTTAATATTAGGCTCCTTATTGGCTCAATATCTAAATAGACAACTGTTAGCTAAAAAATGTACCATATCAACTTTATAATTATACAACTTTATACTATGAATTTGTTATCGCACCTCTTTGGTTAATGTTTTGGTTTGTTATGAGTAAACCTTTAAAGGGGCCATGTGTAGTTTTCAGCAGCCTCTAGCAGTGAGGTTTCAAATTGCAACCACTACCAATCCAGGTGTGTGCTTGTGTCAATTACTATTTATGTATCTTTCACTGGAGAGGCTCAGCAATGTCAGCATAGCTAAATATATTTAACGAAAACGGAGCTACACTGAATATTATAAATGAGACTGTTGCCACATTTTAGAATAACAGTTAGACCGTAGTAAGTAATGTTGCTTAACGAATGGGTCTCTTTGGGATTATCCTGGAAGATAGTCTCTTGTACCCATTTCATGTATCATTGTAGTTTTCCTTGCTATATCATTATAGTTTTTCATAGTTTATTATTAAAACTGTCATATAATTTCTTGCAGATTAAAATCAACACTTTGACATAATACATAGTGCATAGGATAGTAATACGGATCATGTTAACTGGTGAAGGAATGTAGCAAGCTTTACAACTGTAGTATTTTGCAACGTTATCTAACTTGAGCCAACCACAACACAAAATTCCAATATGTTTCACATGATCTGCAGTAATGTTAGCTGTCCTGTCCAATAGGATGAAAGCCAATGTTTGCACCCTATGTCAGTCTGATTCTCGTGCCTGGTGGGTTTAAGCACATTACACGTTTTTGTTGTTTTTTATCCGTAAGTAGAGTTTGTGTTGTGCCGGAAGACCTTTTTTGGTGTTAGTGAACCCCATTTAGTTAGCTGCGGTATTGATATTGAGCACAGAATCAGCCGGTCTCCTCTACGTCCCCAAGTCGAAGCTTCGCAGTTTTGGGGACAGAGCCTTTTCCAGGGCAGCTCCCAGGCTCTGGAACTCCCTCCCCTATGAGATCCGCATGTCTGAGTCTCTTACCATTTTTCAGTCCCGTCTGAAGACCCATCTCTTCTCTTCTGCCTATCCATAGTTGTCTTTGTTTTGTTTTGTTTTTTTAAATATATTCTACTCTGTTAAGCGACTTTGAGCCTGGGAAAAGCGCTATACAAATTCAATTTATTATTATTATTATTAGAATCAGTAGGCTAGAGGCTTCGAGGAGCGCATGATTGTCACAGCCTACGCACTAGGGGAATGGATTTTGTGAAAAATCTAACCCAATTTCTTCAAGTAGTCATTTTTATATGACGTTACAGCCTGTTCACCAATAGTCAATAAAAAGGTGATTAAAAAAAACTACATATAGCCCCCATACATATCACAGAAATTCTTTTTCATGAAGATCCACAGAAAGCTAGTTTGTAAATGCATTTTTAAATTTCTATTAATATCAAAGTGACAATTGTATTTCCAGTATCTTGAGGTTGATGGTGTCAGTACCTCAGATTCAAAAAATGAAGGCTTCTTTCCAAACTCACCAATTTGCATAGATATTAAGGAATTGTACAGTGCCAAATCCATTGTAGAAGGTGCACAGAGACCAGGTTGTCCAGCAACAGTTGTGTAAACTTGACCAAAATGCTATGCAAGACAAGGAATTCTGAATAAGGAGGCGTGATTATAACTTTCTTTAACTTCAAAGTCTTACTTTGTGTAGTGTGGCTGTCATAAT
This sequence comes from Lepomis macrochirus, assembly GCA_024633595.2. Lineage (NCBI taxonomy): Eukaryota > Metazoa > Chordata > Actinopteri > Centrarchiformes > Centrarchidae > Lepomis > Lepomis macrochirus. The sequence goes on along the minus strand of JALXJV020000024.1, from coordinate 7,395,219 downwards.
TTTCTCCTCCTACTCTTGAAACTGCTAAAAACTACATGTTCAGGCATGTTCTCTAGGGGAATGGTGGTTGAAAGGCGTTCTGGGAAATGTAGGAACACTAACCAAAGTGGAAGTAGACAAGGCATCTTGAGGACAATAAAATTACACCTTACACCTTATCAGAAACATGATAGATATTTTCTTTAATAATTTTCCAAAGTAGGCTCCTTTACTATCCCAATGAGCTGGTTTTTCATTTCATTATACCACAAATTAGGTTTGTTTGATACGCTGTCATTTGCTCATTGATTAAATAAAAAAATACAGCCCTACTACTTACCTAACGTTTAAAATCCCCTCACATCAGGGAACTAATTTGCATCAATCAAGCGAGGTCATGAAGCAGCCTAGGAATCCCAGACTTAATGCAACATCTGGCTGGTTTTAAGAGTCATGGACAGTTTGCCGCAGGTGGTGGTGGGCGGAGTTCATATGGGTTATATGGACCGTGGAAGTTTAAAAGGGTCAATACATGAGGATACAACACAACTCTGGCTCATGTGGAAAGCTGGAAAGGGGGGGAAATGGCAGAAGATCTTTAGACACATCCTACAAATATATTATCAGACCTTTACTGTAGAATAGGAAGCTTAACAGTGGGACAACCAGTTTCAAGGGACGGTACAATTTTGTTTTTTGTGCTTGAGCATGTGACTTTGTTGATCATACAATAGTTTGGTGAGTAAAATAGGCACAACAGTTGAAGTGAAAGAGGGAAAAGTCCTGTTTGAGGCCTAGATGGTGGAAATGATTATGCCCCCCCCGCTATCATGGAAAGCAAAGCTCGGCAGCAATTTGTCCACCTGCACCTCTGAACAGCAGGCTTGGTAACAATTACTGGCCCAGGAAAGAAAACATTACAGAGTCATTACAATAATAATAGTAATTCAGGCCAGGATAGACATAGCCTCTGCAGGTCTTCTCTCCTCCTTCTCTTTCTATTCCTCTTTCCTTTTCCCACCTATACCTCGACTTTCACTGTCTTTTAACACAACTTTCTAATTTTGCCCTCCGTTAGCTCCTTTAAAATCATTATTCCTTTCACTTTGAGTGTCTAATTTATACTCAGCAGCCATACACACATATCAGATCACATTTTTCATTAATGCTTTGCTGTGATTGGAGTTTACAGTCCCATAAATCACATGTATTGCCCTAGAGACAAACTTTAAAGCTGATGATACTCTGGGCAACTTTTTGAGCAATGTTGCTGGGCAATGTTGCTAGTGGTAAGTCTGACTATGTTTTGAACGTCTGGCGGTGGTGCGGAGTGGGTGGCGTAGTGGTGGGGGAAGGGGATCACGGTAGTAATCTTTACACATTACCATTGACAGTGACGTTGCCCTGCATGATTGCTCTAAAAGTTGCTCTGTGTATCATCAGCTTCTGTTTGGACAAGAATATCATAGGAGTATTATAGGGTTATAGGGCTTGACAGCTTAAAAACTTAATTAATTAAAAATTAACCCATCAAAACATCTGCCTATTTTCAGCCAACAAGAGCATGTGAATGCCTGTCCCCTGTTCTGACCAAGGGAGATGACACCATAGACAAAAGTGGAGGGGGCCAGCTGGAGTCCTGCCTGGCAGGCAGCATTTATAACAGCCTTATTTATGTTTCAGAAACTGAACTGACGGTGCCAAGACGTTATCCAAGACGCTGATGGAGTCGCCACACAGCGGCTGCTGCCATCCAGTCTGGAAAACATTTAAAAATTTGTTATGAAAAGAGTGCAAAGATGCCCGTCCTCACGCTGGGGGAAAGATGGCTCCATTTTCCATCTGGAGCTTGCGGAGTCAGTGTGGGAGGACGTGTGTACGTTTTCAGCACAACAGAGCAGATGATAAAATAGCTTATGAAAAAAGACAAATGGCTGCAGTCATTCTTCTGGGTGGGCCCGCAAGCACATGACATATTAAGCCTGTGAGAGATTATTTTTGTATTTCTCAGCAGTTTTTCAGTGCAGTTAGACTGATATATGATGCCATTAAATATCAGTCATAATGTTCTGCTTTGATCTGAAGATTCTCTCTGTCTGAGTTTTGTACTATTTTTGCAGTTATTTAAGCCGTTTTCAATCAAGTGAACTGAAAAAGTGTCCCATGAATCCCAGAATTTAACAACTGAGAAAGTGTGTGTGTACAAGTTACTGGATTAGTCTTATTCTTGCTTTCTGTCTGAACATATGGTAGGGAAAATCTGCTGATGCATGTTAATCTGAGAATGGCTGGGAAATGATTCAAAATTCATCATTCAAGTCAGATCAACCAATATTTAACATTGCTGAATATCTTCTATTATGCATTGACCTACAAGATGAGGCCTTTGATGAGTCAGAGGGTCGTGTCCAGAGATTTAGTGTTAGGCTTTACCACGTGACAAGAATGCATCTTTCAACTCTGCTTCAAACCAATGATATCAGTATCGCTTTCAAAAGCTCTTTTCAGTCAAACATTTTTTGATGGCTGTGGAGTTTCAAAGAGAATGAGCCAAAGACAAACTATCCATCAACACTCCACGCAGACTTTCTAGACAGATCTGTGTGTTGATCAGGCTCAGACAGTGCTGGTCTGAGGGGAGAGTGGGAAACCCCCTCCTCTTCGCTGAGCTACTCCTATCCTGCCGACTGATGTCGTAATTTCTCACTGAAACCTTAACCAAACAATAAATATTCGACAGCTCAGTTGTTCTAAAAAGCAGCGCTGTTTGCACAACACTGCCTGCCAGAACACGCTCGCAGGGTTCACTGTGTGTGAAGGTTTTGAGTGTGCAACTGTGCCTTTTTACTATCATACATGACCATTTTCATTTGTCTCTTTACTTTGTTGGAGTTTAAATCCCCTGGATCCACACGAGGAAAAAGTACAAGCCATCAAGCCAATACTGAATTCATGGCATGCGGAGGGTCTGACCATATTGTGCTCATTAATCACTGGCACACATGAAGAAAGTATGAGTTAATTGCTGCGACATTCCAGCCAACATATAAACTGCAGTGGAGTTTTCTTCCCAGAGAACTTATTGAAAATCCAATTGAGATGTAGGCCAACATCAAGATGAAATTTTTGTTTGGAAGTGTTACTTCACTTAGTGAGACTCAATGTAGCACAGCAGGTTTCACAAACACCGTTTGGCAGCTCTGGTTCTCAGTAAATAGTGGAGAGGTTAACTTATGAAAACACTCGCACCCTGTTATCAGATTAGGTCCCTAACAAAGAGCTCTCATCATCAACAAAGGGGGCAGACATATCTTCTTTTTATAGAAAGAGGCTCAATTAGCCATGTGCATGTTAGTCACCCCCCCTCCCAAAGTTCTCATCGCATCCTTAGCTTTCATTTGTTTGAGCTGTCAACAGCAGGCTTGGCCTGAAATTAAAAACCTTTGGTGTTTGTTTGCTCATTGTCAGCACAAAGCTTTTCCCATCAAGGCCTTTCCCATCATTCCCAGGGACAGGACCGCACTGCTCCCGCCATTTTGAAACTGCATTTGGTGGGGTCAGTGACAGCGGGCTCAGGGACAGCCGAAAGGCTGGGATCTCTATAAAATACTTTAAAAAAAAATCATAGCTTCTTTACCCCAATGACAGAAGATACATTTTCACTTTCATTGTTACAAGAATACATGAGGCCTTTTATTAAAAAAACAAATGATGTACTTTAAAGCTGCAGTAAGGCAACAATTGAACATACACAATGTAAAACCCTCCGTGCCTCTCTCTACTGCTCCTATCATTCAGAGCTTTTTTCAGTGTGGAACCGAAGACGTGCTGACACACAGTGTTGCAGACTATATGCTGTTGTTTGCAAAGGAGGGATGGGCAGTTTTTTTCATGCTAGTGGTTGTTTCTCAGCCATTGTGTTTGCAAAACTCCTGAATCTACATCAAGAAGATATTAGTTTAACTGAGCCCCCACTCCTCCGGCTGTGCAGTGTGTGCAGGTGCAGTGATTGACGCTGTGCTGGAGTCTCCTCCTGACTCTGATTGTTTTCGTTCAGATGCGCTGGATTCTTGCAAATGCCATTAGGAACATGAGGAGGAGCCAGAAGAACCTGATTTTTTCACAGATTATCTGTCTCATGTACTACTGTCAGGAAATAGTGACAGTTTCAGCAAATATGCAAAAAACAGTCATTTTTAAGTTGAGTGTCCTATGTATTTTTAATAGCTTCAAAATGTTTTATTTCTACTGATTTTTGACACCAACAAGGGTCATATTTGGTGTGTGTCTTGGCCCATAGTCAGGGGTCAATAACACACTTTGTGTCAGTGTGTTTGACCTAGGGCTGTCTGAGGTGTTGGTTCTCCAAGAGGTCAAAGGTCAGGTGGAGACTGACAATTGAATCTTAAAGCTTTATTTAGACTGGTTTTAAAATTTGCCTGTACACATCTGGCAGTTGAGCCACAATTTATTCCTTTTCATACTTTTCATTTATATTTGTGAACTGATATATTCTAGTGTTGTAAATGTTGCCAGTGACATTTACACTCAGTTTCTCTATTTGCCATCACTGTTTGCTTCTGCTGTTTTCCCCAAGAAGGATCAATACAGGTTTGTGCAATCTTTTGAATCCAGCTTTCACCATCTGCTACCAGAAGTGTTTAATGCCTATCAGTAAAAGTTACTTTTTAGGGTCAACTTACACGGAAAAAAACTTAAAGCGAGACTATGTAACTTTTAAAGAATGAAATAACACATTCTTCTTCTTCAAAATGAAAAGTTGAATTCACAAGCGACAAAATGCACCCTTACTTAGTTCAGTTAGCTGACAAACCCACCATTAAAATGGAAGTTTCCTGTAGCCAATACAGCCTGGTAATACCAAATGGCGTTTAAATAACTAATTCACACCATTTAGTCTATTCTGATTTATACTGTGCAGCACCAATGTGATAGATGAAATAATGTCAGGTGACATAATATAAAGAGTGACAAAGTCCACATGGGGAAAAGGTTGTGGCAGGTGGATGGGTCAAACAAACACAAGACTTGAATCCTTGAACATGTCCTGTGTGAAACCGAAAATCAGTTTCACTTATATATGTAACCAATGCACTTATTTTAACCCAAATCATGTTTTCTTTCATTTCCAAAACCTAATCAAGCAGTTTTGGTGCTAAGACCAATCCAAGCTGTGACTGTTTCACTTTAACCATGTCTTTATTATTGTTACCACGATGACGAAGATCACCTGACGAAGATCACCTGATCTCATCCTTTCCTGCACGTCCAAAACTTAAGGAATGCAGCATCTGTGACAACGTTAAATTACATGGGAAAAGCTTAAAATAATTAAAGTAGACATGACACGCATGTCTGGAGCTATTTATACGCCAATCTGTGACATCATGTCGGCCAGCAAGAGAAAAGTTTTTTCCTTTTACGGCCAAAATGTTCACCAATCAAAAGGAGGTTTCCCGTAGCCAGTAAGACAAAAGAAAGAGTCCATGACAAGCAATCAGCGAACAGCACAGTGAGGGAATGCATTTTAGAATTCATCACAGCAAAATGGATAGGGCAGGTTTTGGACATGGTGAGGCAAAAAACTGTGCATTTGGGAAAATAAATAAACATGTGCGAAATTAGAAAAAAACAACTTTATTCATGTTTGTGGATCTTAATTTCTCTGTCTTCCTGTCTGCTTCCATGTGATGTGTTTTTACATGTGTGATCATTCATCTATCTGCCCTGATCTGCCTTTATTTATATCTCTCTCTGACAGGGCTTTCTAGACATTGTCAAGGGGATCAAACAGGCTCAAACAAATTGAAAAGATAATTGCAGGTTGCCAGCAACTGCAGCCACCATGTCACAGCTCTCTCTGCATACCCGGAAGGAATGCAACGAGGCTGGAGCGTCAGATAGTGTTGACAGGATGAGCGGAAACCACCTGGAGTTTAGACTAAACTTACAAGGTCACCTTTCCTCATTTTTCTCCTCCTGTGGCTCGTAAAGAAAATCCCCGGGGGTCAACACGCCACCAGCCTGAACTCATCCAGGCCGAGTGTTTGACTTGTGCTAAACACAGACAACAATTACCTCGTTATTGGCAATTTGTTTGGGATTATTACTGAGGTATTTGACACATTTTTTCCCTGAAAATAAGTATAGTAAAATAAGGATAAAAGCTTAATATAGAAATATAGAAGGGACTAAACCAAAAAATGTTTTTAATAGTTTAGTATTTAAAATATGTTGCTACCACTTCTCCATTAGTATGCATTCCTGGATTTGGATATAGTATATGGATAATAAGTAAAGCTGTAAACTTAAACCAAAAAAGAGGCTAAGTGTCCCAGGTGCAGGGATACAGCTTAGCCTCTGGCAATTTGTTGTCAGTGTCTGTGCTCATAAATCTCTACACTACAAGCCCTCACACCTAACTCCTACCCTTCAAAATACACACAAAGTGGAAATGCAGATGTATCAGTACATGCTTGACTTTGTCAGAAGTAGGGCATACTGTATGTAAACTCAGGACAAAGTCCAGTTGATTAGACAACAACAAAGATTATTAAAGCTTATACTTATACTTTTTTTTATTCTAACAATGGGTCAAGTGACTATGTGTAATATGAAAAAGTGTCGCTCATAGTGATGAACCCACAGAAAATGATCACCCAACTAAGCAGTTCCTCTCAGCTCTACAGAGCAGTTTAGCGTCTTAGCTAGCCAGGCTTTGTCCACAGGTTAGAAAATCACTAATGTCACCAGTACTATGTTATATGTTGTTAACTTGCATGCAAACTGACATTTTAAAAGACCAACATTAGTTAACTGGTAAGCTGTGGAGGTGCTTTTTAAAATTTGGACAGAGCCAAACTTGCTGCTTCCCCTGGGTTCATGGGGAACCTGTAGCTTCATTCCTGAGGATTGACATAAATATCTAAATTGTTCCATCAAACTTTTTCATCCATCCCTCAAATCAACCTCTGTGGCCTGATAAAATGAGCAGAAGAAGGAAAATTGCACTGCAACTGTTCAATTCAAGCTATCCCTAATTGGCTTTGGTCCCTCTTAGTATCAGTGTAAAACTTTGTTGAAGTAGCAGGATGGGGGTGAAGATTTGATCTTTGAAAGTGCCTACAGACAGCATCTTTTTTTTCCAATGGCTCAGAGACTGTGATTCACAGCCCGGCCTCCGTCTCAGCCATTATGGTTGTGTCTTTTACAGGCATGGGGTGTCGGTTACTGCCGTCCACAGACACCCAGGCAGCCTGACTGATTTAGGTCTTTAGATTTGTGTGGAATTAGTCACAGTGGAAGGCTGGCTGGGACAGCAGGGAGTTTAAGACATTGTTGGGAAAGAGAAAGCCTGGAGTGGGCGGGCTTTCTTGCTTTCTGCTTTTACGACCCCTCAGGTTTCCACCTGTGCTGACATGGCTGAGACTTTACAATAGTCCTGAAAGAGTTACAAGCAGCCTGGTAGAAATTCCAGGCTTTTTTTCCCTTTCTTTTTTACCCCATTTCTTTTTTTCTCTTTTACTGGAAGGGTGGGGTGGGGGCCAAACTTATTGTGGAACATTTGTCAGGCAGCCAGTTGCAGAGGCAGGGCCAACCAGTGATTTATGGCAACATCTGCAAGATGCAAAGCCCTTGTATATGCTTTTAATCATACAAAGAGCCCTGGCTGGATTGGAGATTGAAAAGAGATGGTCTGATGGGGTCTGATGGTGTTTTATGGAGTTCGTGCTAGGATTCACACTGATGGCAGCTCGTGTGAACATATTATATGACCGTGGGATTTCTGCTGCTCAGCAGAAGTTGGCTACAGCTGGTGTTTGCACCAAGCGAATGCTGTTTCTCAGATTTGATATGGTCAAAAGACTCACACCAGGCTTGAAGATAATCTGTGAATGATCAAAATGTTTTGTCACATAAGAGCAAAGCCCAAACCATCAGCCAGGAAGAGCGAAAACCATCCGTTAAAACAACACAACACAAATCTTGTTGGATTTCCCTGTCAACAGTTGGGAAGTCGGACCCAAAGTGAGTGTGACCTCACATACCCAAAGCTGGGGCCTCTTCGTTTTTTAAATCTGTATGTTAGTAATGACAAAGCATATCTAATGATGAAACGAGCTCACTGGTCATAAAAGACAGACACCATTCCACCAGCAGATTTCCTGAGCTTCACAACAGAGGAATAATAATTTGTGTGAGCCGCCTTTAGCTAGTTAATATAATAAACATCTGTCTGCATGTCACCACATCTGGCAATAATGAAGGCAAATTAGCTACAAAATTCAGATTGTCTGGCAATGAGATAAGACTGTGGCATGCTAAATTCATTTTCTTGGCTAAGTCTCTAGGGTGGGGAGAGCAGAGATAGCCTGAGGAGCTGACCCCGGATCAGTGTCTGAGTGCTAACATGAACACTCTGGGGTCAGAAAATGGAGATCAGACACTGATCTGAGAGCAGGGGGTAGTGGACTCCATTAGTTGTCTGCCAGTCACTGGTGGTCTGGAGGAATCGTCAGCTTCCTGTCTCATTTTTCTGGATGCAGAATCAAAGGGGGGAAATTATTCCGCAATCTGGCCAGTGTTTTCTTTTCCCGCCGGCTGGAAATGTGAAGGTTGTTGCGGGCTGCAGACTCTGAAGGAGACTCCTGGATCCCTAGTGTCTTTTAAAAGTGGAAACCTTCTACGCCTCAGTCGCTTGTTAGGCCACAAATTGTTTTTTGGTTGCAGCAATTTCAGAGACTTTCCTTAAGGAGTAAATAAACCATTCTGAGGGGAATTACATCCACCCGCTTAATTGTAACATGCATAGTTTAGTGAAGTGTAAAACCTTGCCTATGAGGAGGGGATCATGTATTGTTGAGAAGAGTGTTTGACTCCACCAGACCAGCTGACAAACTCTAAAAGGGGAAAAAACCTTCTTCCCTCAGTAGCCATTAAGTGACCTTGAGCAAGACAGTTCAAGCAAAAATCCCCCTCAGATCCTCTTGCATAGCTAACAATCACCAATCTAGGGGTTTCAACACAATCCAGGAGGTCATTTTGTAATAAAATATATCCCTTTATCTGTTTTTGCCAAACTTGCCAGGCCTGCTTCTACTTCAACCAGAGATATCTTTCATAATGTCTATTGTCTACTGACAATCCCTGTAAAACGTATGTGATCTTTACATGGCTACAGGAAGAATAATACAGTGTAAAAGTGAATTTTTAGTTGATAAAGAACGAGAGTATCAGCCTACACTCAAAAATCAACCTGTCTTGCAGAAGCACAAGATTATGGCCTGTATTCTTCTACTTTCTGTGGGTGTTTTGGTCTTGCTGCCTCTTGTAACAATATTTTTCTTTAATTCTGTCACACTAATATTCCAACATCACATAGTTTTTTAAATGCTTAAAGCTGCTTTAACTAAAATTTTCATATTATATTCATATTGTCATTTTGGACTTCAGCATGTATTCAGCAACTCTAAATGCTCTAAAAACCCACTGTACACTTCCTGCTTGTGACCAAAAAGTGGAAAGGCTCAGTTAGCAACTAGCTTTTTGGAGATAATGGAGCCTTTAGCAGCTAAAGAGACAGATCTCTTCCTAAGGATATGATGGAGACAAAAATAGAGCAAAAAACTAGAGTGAATACAAAAAAAGAGTATTTCTGTTTCTCCCAATGTGCCCGCACATTGCGTTAATGACAATAAAGTGGAATTGAACTGAAGCACCACACCCCCACCAACACAGTCCCTTATGTTGTTTTAATGCCATGCCATGTCCTCCAGGAACAAGGAAAATACACCAAACTAAATGCACTGTGAATTGCATGACGAAAAGGTGTTTCAAGTATTTCAGGTTGGCTTTTTACTTAAACTCCCACTTTTGCTCTAGTGGAGTTGTTTTGAAGCCCAAAAACTGAAACCACAACTATTGAAGGTTATGCTTTCTGTTCTGGCCTGACATCTGTTTATACACATCTTAGATGCATCACAAGCTCATCATACATCATTTTGCCCACACAAAGGTTTGAAAATTTACTTCCAAAAAATACAACATGTCAGTCTTATAAATATCACCACATTGTGCTCAAAAAGAAGTCCACTGTGCTTTTCATTAATCACTCCCAGACCTCACTTAACCATCCTGGAAAACCATGTTTGTTAGAAATGGTTTCTGCTCTAACCAGACACGACTTTGGACTGAGATAAGGTTATTAGACAAAAGTGGACTGGTCCTTGAATGTTGCCTCAGCAGCAGCAGCTGTTTCCCAGGTGTTTGGATGTGTGTGGCTCCACCATCTTGTCTTAATCGCAGCCTCCTCAAAGAACTGGCAAGACTTCCAACAAACCCCCTCATTCCTTTACAATGGGGTAAAGGCATAGAAACCAGTGCACCGTAGCCAACAGCCAGGTGTACTTAAACATTAGTCAGCTAGAAGGATGGAAGCGAAATAACAAATCCTATGAAAGCAATTCTCATCATCAGCATTTCCATTCACAAGCTGAGGGAGAGTGGGAATCCAAACACAGACCTTAAGGGGTGCATATGATTATAACAAAAAGAAGTCCATTTTACTACTTTTCATGCTGCCAGATTAAACGCGAGACTGAAATGACTGCCCTTGAATAGGGGATCTGACTAAATCCCCTCCGAAACTGCTGGCACCACCATCGTGAATCTGCCATTTCGTAAACACAACTCCACATTGGCAGGCAGGGAGCCGCAAGATGCTTTCCAAGTGCAAGTTTCAACAGCTAGCCTGGTGCACAAGCACACCTTTTTCCCTCATGTTGAAGAGAAGAGGCCTGAAACAACAAACCGCCAGGAGAGAAGGACTGGGGGGTTGAGTGTAGGAGGGAGGAAAAGGGGATGAGTCATCCAGCAAACAGAGGGAGTCTAGTATGGGCTATAATGTGCCTTTTCTAACAGCTATTTGTGGGTTAAACATAAATTAAATTAATTATACAGAAATTATTTCGGGTGGTATTTAATTATGAGCTTCATTCTTAATAGAATCATTATTAATGATAGTGGTTGCAGCAATAATATTGGTAATGATGATGAATCATATTTGGTTTCAGTTATAATAGCAGTAGTATTAAAGTGTTTTTAGTTTTATAGTTAAGTATAGCTGAAGCATTACTATTACTTCTACTAGTATACTAGGGATGGAGTAGTTTCAAATACTCACGTTTATGGCTGCTGTAATCATTCCTGCTGTCAATACTGGCCCTGATACTGGCCCTAATGAGGCTGTAATGGGACAGAAAGGGCTCCAAATCTATAGTCCTTGTTCTGAGCAAAAATGCATTATAAAGTTGCTGAAGCTATTATGAGGCTTTAGAAGTCTGAGTTTGCCACGTCAAGCGGGTATCTTCAAAAGATAGTCTTTTCGGTAGAAAACAACAAACTCCACATAAGAATAAAAAGCAACAATAAAGTTTAACATGCGCAACCCTTCAGGCCAAACAAGAATAAGATCGACATTGGGTGAAAACACAGTCAAGATCAGAAAGCTGTCACAGAGAGACCTCTACTTTGTTTTGGAACTGATAAAACTAACCCAGAGTTTGCTTTTATCATATTGGACAGGTAAACTAAGCAAAGCTCATATTGTGTTTTTGTTGACTCAAGTTGGAAATGTGGAGTGATTTTTGAGGTCTATATCGATGCAAGGCAGGGCAGCCAGCTATTGTTAGCACAGATCTGCTGTTGTTCCTTCGTAACGTTCAGTTTAGATTTATTGTTATACCAATACTCAGGTACACAGCTTCTCCACCCACATAATATACAATAATTCAATCAGGACAACTTTAAAGGGGCATTATGTAGTTTCCAGTGGCCACTAGCGGTGCCGTTTTAAGAATGCAACCAGGTGTGTACTCGTACGCGTGCTCGCTTGAAGTCATGTGCGAGCAGAACCCGAAATACAACCACTTTTATAAAGAAATCCTTAAATAAACGCAGGAACAACAGCATGCAGGCCTTGGCTTTTCACACAGACATGTTCAGGCTCGGTTACTTCAAGGTTCCCGTCTCACAGGCAGATCAACACCGGCACCGTAACGTTACTTCATTCAGCGCAGCGAGACACCGGCATATCGACACAGTACTTGCGAAAAAAGGCAAAGTGAGAGCGGCTATAGACAGGTGGGGAGCCAGCTTCACACAACATGGTGAAAACTCAGGTAAACTCCCACTGCAACGTTACCGTAATAGTTTTATCAGCTGCAGGTTGAACTAATCCACGCTTGTTACATGAACACGGTACATTTACGGCATTTAGCCGATCTCATGAGCTATTTCAGTAACTATATTTACTATCTGTGAATCTGTCACCTGACGCTCAGCAACGTCAGCACAGCTACATGTATTGGACGGTAATGAAACGGGTGGTGAGCTGGACTGAATATTATAAGATTGCGTCACACTTTATAACAGACCGCAGTAAGTAAATTTACTGTAACTAGTGTTAGTGGATGGCTCTTCCTCTGGGTTGTATATTATGTGGGTCATGCTAGTTACAGGGATCGAGAGGTGGAGAAGCTGTGTACCTATCAGTAAAAGGCAATAAATCTAAATTGAACGTTACGAAAATTAGCTTTTTACCGTTACATAATTCCTTGCAGGCTTTGACAAATTGAGTTTATGTTGGAGTCTGTGTTGTGCTGGGAGCAGGTCTGTCTTAGTGTTAGCAGACTCCATGTCGTAAGTTGCCGTGTCGTCGCTGCTGAGTGCAAAGTAGACACAACTAGAGGCTCGGGAGCGCGCATGCAGGTATCAGTCACTGGATTTCGCGGAAAATCCGACCCAAGCCTTCGAATAGGAATAGGAATACCTGCCTTCAGAGTTAATAGCCAAACCCGGCAAGTGGATCATTTTAATGTCAGATTACAACCCCTTCACACACAGGCAATAAAAAAAAGGATTCATTTTAATAGAAATACTACATACAGCCCCTTTAATCAAAGACTGATATTGCAGAAATATAGTTACGTTTGGCGGAATGGCTCAGCCACATGCCTATGGTAGGGAGAGCACCTCTCTGCCCATCCATCTGCATACATGGAAAGCCCGAGGCAGAGAGCAGCAGTAAAGAACCCCTGTACAGAGCAGAGCAGGCGCGATTTTACATGTTTAATCAGATAGTAGATGGGCACTGAAGCATGGTGTAAAACAGACCTGGGACTGTTTATTAATAGTATGCAGCCTCTGCAGCTCTGTGGCCTCTTGCACAGACAACACACATGCACGATCACACGCAAAAACAGTGGCAAGTGCAGAGATAGGCAGTGGACATGTTGAAGCAAAGGTTTTCTAAGCTACTTGAGTTGACGACAGCTACCTTTGCTAGCTTGGCAAAGCTAGATCTACAACAAGCTAAGTGAAAGCTGACTGTAGTCTAACTATTAAGCTTAGATTGCCATGTAGTGTCAATCTGTTACCTGCAGTGAGTCACGCAGAGACAGAGGGAAGGAGGACAGGAGCTAGCTGCCTGAACAGCGTCTGTGTGGCTCTATCTGCGCACAGTGACATGACACCCAGAGCATGACAATGCGGCGGCGCATGTTAGCATGTTTCATTCTATTTGGTCAAATTAATTTCCCAATATATCTTCCTATAATGAGATTTGCCCCATCGGACAACTTATTGGATCGATAATTATCATGCATCCCTATCAGATATGGCCTGAAAGGTGGAGCTGGGGTGGCAGTGAGTTATGTTAGCTGTTTGCATTGGAAGCTGTGAGGGCAGGAAGGTAACGTTAACGGGAGCTTAAATAGGCGCCTTGTATGGTATTTGCCAGTGAATGCTAAGAGAAGAATCAGCTGAGCTGTCAGCTGATGTGCTATTTAATATGGCTGCTATCAGCTGATATGCTCAAAAGAGCTGAGCTTGACTTTGTTGCCTGCCTGAACTAACACTGTGCTTGATTGCACATATTGGTGCAGGACTACAACACAGTGGAAGACTCATTCAATATAGTAAATGTACCTTACTGCGGTTTATAAAGTGTAACAACAATCTCATTCATATATTGTCTAGCTCACTAACTTTTTTTGTTATCATACAATACATTTAGCTGTGCTGACATTGCAGAGCCTCTCTAGTGAAAGATACACAAATAGTCATTGGCAGGCGAGCCAACGCCTGTAATGTCATGCAATGAGCATAGATTAGTTCAGTATGAATCTGATAAAATATTACTGTACTGCACACCCATGAGGACACATCTGGTTGCAATCTAAAAACCGCACTGCTAGCAGCCTGTGAAAACTACATATAGCCTCTTTAATACTGAATCAGTAATACTGAAATATATGAATTAGTAGTACCACTATTTGCAACAGCAGTAGTGGAAATAGAAGCAGTACATTGGATCAGTTATCTTGTATCCTTGTAACTAAATAGTTTATAATGGTTCACCTCCAGCTGAGGCTCATCGCAACACTACCTATCCAAGACCAAAAGACATTGAATAAAGTTAATACCATTGTTGGGATATCATTAGCTATATTTTCCCGGCATTTATTTAAATAACGCAATATTTAAGTTTGTAACATTTTCACAACAATAAAAAAAAAAAAAATCAATCAACCACGATTCCGCTTAAAGTCGATACACTATTATTTGTAATTATTTCCCAGCACTCCATGGAACGACATTGTGATAGCAAACAGTTAATCAACCTCCCTGTGTCTGTCTCTCTCTTGGTGGGGGGGCTGACTGATGACAGACCTGAGGCGTCCTTGGCGGTCTGTGGTTCTGCTCTAAAAGGCCAGCGCTCAACACCCACCACAACCTCTGAATCTCTGAAACATCTCCTGCACAATAGAGACAGTAACATTGCTAAAGACTCGTAGGACTGCAGTGAATGTAGCAGCACACATTAAGGTGTTTTTTTATTGTTTACATATGTGCAAAACACTGCTTCATTCAAAGCTGGAATAACTGAAGAGAAGGGGCTGCAAAATACTCATACACATAAGGTAAGCAAAAATAATGGAATCTGTTTATATACAATTTACAAAATATAATAAACTTTATATAAAAATGTATATAATCATCTATATTATTTAACTGAAGCTGTTTCCTTAAAGACCAGCTGTTCATATGGTCATTTTACTTTTCTCTAGGTACATCAATTTTGTCCTTTACATTCACTCGTTGCACATTTGAGGAGTCCTTTATTGCAAAAGTGTCCAGTGAGGTAGAAATGTTCAAATTTTTTTGGTCATCCTCTTCATGAAAAACAAGAGTCACTCAGCTAAGTGCTTGTTCTGTGCTGTGGGATGGGATCAGTCCTGCTGCGGTCAAATGGCTGATTATACAGACTGTTGCTCTGCTCTGACGTCGAGTCCTCCATGAGACCGCTCTCCTCCTGGTCAGAATAGGCGTCCGGAGCGACGTAAGGATTCTCGTGCAGAGTTATTCCATTATGCGTCACTGCCGGCGGCCCAATGCCTGTGTAAAGGTCCTTATGAGGCCTCCAGGGAGCTTTCCCAAATGTTCCTGAGCAAAAAAAGTGAGAGAAGAAGTCAGAACAACATACAGACAAAATGCGTAGAAGTTCGGAAAAGTGGTTTGTTTAAGACCTACCCATGAAGGTGTTGCAGGGGGAAAGGCACTCATGAGGATTCCCGTAGTCACTGGCTTCTCCCTCCTCTATGGATGGTCGGCCGTCACTCTGCTGATGGGGGTGGCCGTGATAGAGACTGGCATTGGGGAGCTGCATCAGGACAGTGGAGGAGCAGAAATCAAAATGCTCAGACAGGAAGTAGTCCCTCCTCTTAGAGGGATTGGTCAGGCTGTCACTGTAGGAGTCAATGCAGATGGGCCTTTGGTCAATGGAACAGCCTGAAGGGTAAAAAAATGGAAAATTATTAGTTCCTTTGGAGAATGAGAAATACCCCATGTGATGAGGAAAACCAGGACATAATGTGCTGGATCGACAACAGTCTTGTTGTCCGATAATGATCAAGACAACATTTTCAATTTGCACAGACCTGTCAAGACTTCTGATGAGTCAGTGGAGTAGATGTTGTCTTGACAAAGCAGTGAGCTGACTGGACCTTGATAATGGCAGAGCAGAGGATCAATGGCTGCCTCCATGTCTGCTTCACTTCCTGTATCCAGCTGACAAAGACCTGTGTGGGTGAAGGACCAGTACAATGTAAGAGAAAAAGGATGATGCAGGCGGATTCATTTTAGGACAAAGAATTTAGGACAGGTGTTTTACCATTCATATCTTTAGGCTGCAGGTAAAAGCCGCTATGGATATACTGATGGCTGCTGCCGCTTTCTGATGGGATGTAGCCGTCCTGTCGGTCAGCGAGTGTGCCCTGGGAGGACAGGTAGCTGGGGATGTCAGCAGGCAGGTTGGTCTCATCTGGAGCACAAGGACATTAAGTTAAATTATACAGTTTAATTTTTAATAAATTGCCATTAAATGTGGAAAGAAGAAGAATTCCAGGGACTTCGAAGATCAGCGACTTGTTTGGTTCAGGAAACACTTTGCTTGTCAGTAAAATACTGGCAAAACTCCAACTACGAAAACCATGAACCAACCTGTGTTGGTGACGCTGCAGTCCTCATTGCGTCGCCGGGTGTGGTAGATGATGACAACCCAAACCAGTGATGTGCCCACCACGCAGCACACCACAGCTATGATGACAATTCCCACGGTGGTCCACCCATCATCGTCCGATCCTGGCCCCCCCACATTGCCGACTAACACGCCACCCTGCACTCCAGAGTCGCAGTTAGGATTTGAAATGACTGCCAGCCGAACGTTGCCCCTCTCAGTGCCCAGAGCGTTGGACATCTCGCAAGTGTATTTCCCCGCGTCAGCCTCAGCAGCGTCAACAATTATGAGGAGCTGGTTGGCAGCTGCGAAGAAGTGGCGCTCAGTCACTACCAGCGGGCTGTCGTCTTTGGTCCAGTTCAACCTTGGGGGAGGGCTGCCGCCGGCTATGCACTGGAGGACGGCGGTTTCACCTTTCGCCACAGTCCGATCAATGAGGGGCCGCAAGAAGGAGGGTGTTTCTGTAAGACCATAGAAATAGACTATGTTAGTGTGACAAGGAACAAGCAATATAACAGTGATTCATCAATGTATGTTTATCCTTCATTCAAGCCTTTGAACTTAAAATGGAAGCGCTAAACGCAGAGTTCCTCGTGACTGTCTTCTCCCAATAGTGCTGTTTCTCACCTAGAACAGTTAGTGTAGCATTTGCAGAAATAGCTCCAGCTGTGTTCTGAGCTGTGCAGCTATAAATGCCGATGTCCTCGGTCTTGACATCAACTATGAAAAAAACATCGTCCTCCGGCATGACGTGCATTCGGCGTTCACGGGCGGCAGGGAAGTCTGTGCCTCCATCTTTTTGCCAGGCAATCTGGGGTGAAGGGTGACCCACCGCAGCACATTCAAGCCTGGCTGTTGCTCCAGCACGGATACTAATGTCCATTGGCATCTTGGTGAATGAAGGGAGCACTGAGAATGAGAAAAAGACATTAAATCTGGATCATTTAAGGCAAGGTATGGACATGTAGATAGAGACACATGCCAAACAATTGGTTTCTCCAATAGAAAACTTACTGTTGACAGTGAGCCTGGCCTTAGTAGAGTAGGATGATCCAAAGTGGTTGGAGATGACGCACTGGTACCTTCCCTCGCTGGAGAACTCTACTTTGCGTAGCTGCAGGGTGGTTGTATATTCTGTCACCTCGGTCTCGCCTCCCGTGCCTCCCTGCACCCGCAGGTGGGCCTGGTTGTGGATCTCTGCATCATTCAGGACCTCGTTGTCTTTCTTCCAGGCGAAGGTCATGGGCGAGTCGCTCGAGCTGGCTGCCGAGCAGACAAACGTCACATTGGAACCCTTGAGAGCTGACTGGGTCTCCGGTTGCACAGTGATTTGAGGCTTTGGGAAGTCATCTGGGAAAAAAACAAGAGGGAGAATTTAAAACTACTGTCAGGTCTGGAATTTGGCTATTCAGCGATGTTTGGTAAAAACAATTTGGCATTTTTTTAGCAGATGAGGCTCTGAAAGGAGGAAAAACTGAACTGAAATATTTCCTCAGTAGTTCTCTCTGACAGTAACCAGGAAGGCTGAAAACTTCACTTAGTAAATTTCCATAATGGTCCCTTCATGAGACTCATCAGCATGCCCATGAGTCTGGGAGGAAAATAAGTGAACAATCTGGGTCAGTTCGTAAATGGAAAACCTGCCATGGATAAATGGCTGTTCTTAAGGCATTACACTATGTGTGTAAAGGTGTTACACCAAGTGAATGCATCACTCACCACACACAAACTCCTCCTGGCTGACGGCGAACACGCTCCTGCCCTTCAGCATCTGTGGGTGGGCGCAGCTGGCGTTGACGCAGGGCATGAAGGTTTGTTCTGCCACCCATACGGGAAGCCACTTCAGCTGGCAGTCGCACAGCAGGCTGGAGGTGTTCAGACGCCTGAAAACACCAGAAAAAGTTCAGTCCCTATGCAGTAATATTGCTTTAAATGGGTGTTTTTTGGTGATTTTGGTCTTGCATAGTTGGTGAAACAATATTCACATGTGAAACATTTATACAAAACACATGACTTGGGAATACTTAACAGACTACTTTTATACAGTGTGGGAAATGTGTCTAACATACAATCCATTAAGTCGCAATAAAAAATAAAAAAAATCCCTTGCATGGCTTTTTACTGGAAACTATCCTTTAGTGGAAGGAGACAAAGGGAGCTGCAAACCTGTTATTAACACTGAAGTAAGCACTGTTTGGTGCTGACTCTCCCAGCAGGCCATAATGAGTTTCACCTGGTGTTCTGTCCCACATCAACACTGAAACACTAACTAAAGCTGTCCTCAAACATGATCATACTTACAGCTCCTGTAGGTTCTTCATCTGAGAGAAAGCGTTCGCTTGGACAGACATGATAGCATTATTACTCAAATCTCTGTAGAGGAAAGAAAAAGGAAATTAGGACCGGTACGATCCTCACAGAAAGATGGCAGCCTTTTCTGCCAACATCAGCCGTATAGAGTGAAGACTACAAAAACTTCAATCGAGAGAAGAAAAAGGTCTGGGCTCCAGAACAATAAAACTCTGGGCAGCAGTTTGCTGTGTTAATCAAGAGAGGCCCAACTCTGAGCTGCTTTGAGCTCTGGCAACGGCTGGGAAAAAACTCTAATTAGAATCAAATGCAGCTGTTGTACACACACACACACACACACACACACAAACACACACACACACACACACACACACACAAACACAGTTCCCTTCACTTGCTTTGGTGATCGATATAGTCTGGCACACATGTAAAGATACTAATGGCAGAGTTTTTTCTTGATTCCACATCAAAGCAGAGGAATGGGAGAAGACAGTTTGGGTGTACTGCTCTAACAAACAGCCTCTGTGTCTCAGTGTGATTCACCCTGCTTAGTTTACAGCTTGGACTTTTGGAAACAATCAGTGAAACACAAGGTCGACTCACAGGTGCTGCAGTGCGTCCAGACCAGAGAAAGACTTCTTGGTCACGGAGCGGATTCGATTTCCCTGCAAAAATCTGGGAAAACGACAAAAGTTTGATCAATTTCAAACCTCACTGCCCTTATTTTGTTCACGTTCCATTAAGTCACACAGTCCAGGGTGAAACATCGTATTACAATAATTTTGAACTCACAGTTTTTTCAGTTTGTCCAAAGCAGAGAAAGGTCCATTCATGTCTTCTATAGTCCAGGAGATTTCATTATTTTGGAGATCCCTTTCCGAAGAAACAAAGACAGACCACATCGTAAAAAATCCACACCCAGAAAACAACTGCACTTGCGATGTTAATAAAACTTTATGCGGCTTTACATTTCGTGTGAGGGGGAAAATGTTTAAGACTTTAAAATTATGTTCAAAGTGGCTCCATGCCTTATAGGAAGTTCCTTCCTGACATTTGTGGCACTCAGCAATGCCTTTGCTGCGTTGTATAGAAAATAAGTTTTACAAGGAAGTGCTGCAATATAACATGTGTGCTGCATTTTAAACTTCATTTGAGGGAATAAATATAGTCTGCATGCAATTCACATATGTATGTGACTTATCCTCAAAGATATCCTATATCCTCCATTAAATACATCATGAATCTGTAATATTTAACACATTCTATAACTTCTGTCTATTCTATTTCTTCTTTTGTGAAAAAGAGGAAAGACTCTACTTTTGGTGAACTCCAATCACACCTCTATGGTGATAGCTATTTTCCGGCTCATCAATCATAACCTAACTTGTCTGTTAGCTGCATTGCATTTAGGAGCTGGCTCCACCAGCAGATCAAAAGTTCAAACCTAGCCTAGCTATAACGTAGTTTTTATGAATTTACAGCTCACTAACCCCAGGCAGACTACTACTTACGCAGAGAAAAGTTGTTTTAAATATCTACACCCAGTAACTTCCAGGTGTAGTATACGCCATGTGGCTAATTGAACCAACAGAAATAGCTAATGTTGGCTTGCTAATGTACTACCCGTTAGTACAGACTATATGGGTGCGATTTTAAATTGATTTTCACAAAAACAACGTAATATGGGTTAAATTACAACATGTTACACCAATAATGGTAGACTAAATGACCAAAGAACATTGTACTACTACCTCTAAAACATAATATTTCTCTGTATATACATATTTGATTTCGCTAACCAAACCAACATTAATTGGTCATTTAGTATTTTTTGGAAATTAAAATCTACAAATAAAATCTTAAAATGTACAGTTACATTACATTCAATATTAAACAGCATTTTGATCAAGTGTCAGGCCAGATGTGTCGACCGTATTCCATCACCTCCTTTATGCTTTAGTCTAATTGTGTCTACTAGCAAGCTAACGTAGTTTTGTTTTAGTTAGCTACATAACAGTTGCATCTGGCAGATTTTCTCTATGTAAGAACTACTTTGTGTTGTGCAAACTGTTTTAATTTAGTGTTATGTAAATCTCCACTTAGTTAATAAGTTAATACCTACATTACAACTAGGCCAAATTTAAACTTAAGAACAGCTGGTGCTGGCTCCCAGTCTACTTCCCAATAGTGTGGGCACAAAAATTGGTTTCTGCTTTTTCTTCAATGGATTCTCTCTGTATGATCTTCCAACGTCGGGGCAAAATAATTGCTCTACAGAGAAAACCCTTGCTCTTATATTTTGAGGGAAGCACATCCAAAAACTGACACATTTTCTGACATAAAACTCAATGTGTGATCGCGGATAAAATACACAACGACTAAATACACAGCATTAGAGTATGAACATCACCAAAAGCCAAGACTTGTCCTGATAAATTGCCTCCTTTGATCCCTCAGCTGCTCTAATGCTT
Organism: Lepomis macrochirus; assembly: GCA_024633595.2. Taxonomy (NCBI): domain Eukaryota; kingdom Metazoa; phylum Chordata; class Actinopteri; order Centrarchiformes; family Centrarchidae; genus Lepomis; species Lepomis macrochirus. The sequence continues at coordinate 7,373,862 of JALXJV020000024.1, read as the reverse complement.
TCAAACTGTTATTTTTGTCCACGGAATGCCTGGTTATGGCTTATTGAGATTGAGGAAGGGTGTGTGTATGGGAGGGGGTGGTGGATTTGAAGCCCTGAAGCAATCCATGTCCACCTAGCTGCGCACCTGCCCTACGGTGACCTCAGCAGCTCAGCTCACATTTGGTTCCAGTTAAAAAATCCCAAACAGGGGAAATGTTACGGAGCCTCTCTGTGGGAAAGGGGGGATGGGTGGATGTGTGTATGTGTGTGTGTGTGTGTGTGTGGAGGGGGGGGGTGGTCTGGCGGAGGAACGAGAGAGGTGGGGGGGTTGTTGAGGTCGGGGTTGTGCCTTTCAGAGGTTTTTTTTTATGTGTGTGGAGAGACCTCAACACAGTAATCTATTTCACATCCCCAAAACAAATCAGGCAGGCTATTTCCACTCAGGCAGAGAATTGATGGTGGAGGTGGGTTTAAAAGGCTGGGAGGGGCAACAGAGCAGCATATGAAGTATTTCCTGTTTTTAGGGACTTGTATGGAAATTTAATGTTAATGTTATTGTTTCTTTTTGCGACACAGTCGATTCCACAAAGTACTATGTACTCAAAGGAATAATCTGACATTTTCAAAATCCCGCTTATTCTCTTTTTATTTGCCAAAACATAGATCAGAAGGTCAATACCACTCTCATGTCTATACATTGAGTTTGGAGTTTGAGTTGGGAGATGTCTTGCTTAGCTTAGCACAAAAACTGGCAGCAGAGGGAACAGCTATAAAGCCCACTAATTAACATGGTATTTCTTATTTGGTTAATCTCTACAAAAACTGAAGATGAGTAAAAAAAACAATGTTGTGGTTGCACAGGGAGTTCCTTCCTGAAATCCTGAAGTATATTTGAATATATATTGATTAGACAACTCTGATTAGATTCGCACATGAAGAGGGAAAAAAGGAAAGTTTTGTATTTAAACTCACAGCATCTGCAGGTTGGAGAGGCCACGAAAAGCTCCATCTGCAATAAAGCTCACACGGTTGTTTCCGATGTGGAGCTCGTCCAGCAGGCTAAGGCCTACGAAGCTGGATTCCTCTAGTCTGGACAGATGATTGGATGGGAGGTTGCTGTGGGACAGACAACAAAAGTAATAACATGAGGATAGTACCCAAGATGCCTGGAGAGCAGTAAAAAATCTTTTGATAAATAATGAGTGTAGTTCATTACATGTCTCATATACATTATATACTTAATTTGTCTTGAACCTCTTCTAGAAACATTTACCATTAACACGTTTAGCCCTATATTGGTCTTTTAAAAGAATATCTTGTAATATATTTTAAATCTTCTGGAGGTTTTGATGTCTGTCCAGTGTTATTTACACATTGGGTTGTTTTCACATACATACATGCATACATGCATACATACATAGTCTGGAAATAAAACATTTCCAGATATCTACAGCCATTTCATCAGAACTTTCATTTTGTATGAGTTTGAGGAGATCAAATTTTGCAACGCAACAGAAACTGGAAACCAATAATTCCAAGAAGCCAGTTTTTAAGTAAACTCAGATGAGAACAAATCAGATAACTGGGCATGTTCCCATCCGGCAGGCGGCTTGTTTACTGTCAGGTTCATGTGATAAGAGTGAAAGAAACAGTGGGGAAAGAACAACAACCTATTTGTGAAAAACGCTCCAGACAGTGCAAACACTGAACTGACCACTGCTGTAAACAACAGCCACAACAAAGGAAATTCAATCTGCTTCCAGGAACGTGTGTTGATAGGTGGGAAATCGCCCAAGTTTGTGGGTAATGCAGTGTTTCACAAGGAAAGGAACTGCAACTATTAATGGGATTTCCAATCTGAAAAATTAGTGGGACTTTTGGAGGACGATGTTTTGGCTCAAGTCACAGCAGAACAGAGGAGAAGCAGAGGGGTGTGTAATATGTTGGCAGTGCTTTAATGTTGGCACTGACTGGTAGAGCAAAAGAGACAGTGCTTTGTCTGTGTGTCTGTGCATGCGTGTATGTGTCTGTGTGTACGTGGGGACTGGCGACGGGAGGAACTGGAGTGTGAGGAAGGGCAGGCGGGAGTGCCAGAGAGGAGGAGAGGGCGACACAGTGAAGTGTTGGGAGTTCAGAGTGTGAATGGAAAGTGAGGAGGGAATAACGAGGGGGGGCTTAAAAAGAAGGGAAGAAAAAAAACACGGTGGACTCACAGCTCGCTGAGTTTCTGGCAGAACTCCCAGGCGTCAGGTCGGATCCTGCTGATGGAGTTGTGGCCGAGGTGGAGCTGCTGCAGAGTCAGCAGGCCGTACAGCCAGCCCTTACTCACCTCCGTCAGGTTGTTGTAGTCCAGCTGCCTGCAGGCCCACACACATACCCAATGAGACTTTGTTACATTCAAGTCATGATGGAAGAACGGAGATTGAGGCACACTGCTTACAGGACTTCCATGTTGCTGAGGCCCCAGAAGGCTCCATCCATCAGACGGCTGAGGCCATTTCTCTGCATCTTCAACGAGCGAAGAGCATGCAGACCGTGGAATGTCAGGCCCTCCACCCTGCGAACCCGGTTCCTGCTCAGCTCCCTAAACACACACACACAAAACGTACAGTAAGCTGTAAAAGCAAAAGAGCAAAAAGCAAGGAAAATGCACATAGCAGGAAATTACTTTTCAGACTGATGCTGCTAATCATTTGTGTATTATTATAAATATATTGCAATTAATACATTTTTAATGTTTCCCCAGAACTGTGTGGATTTCAGCTTGGAAAAACCTCAGAAACAGCATTTAGACCACATGTTTAAAGTCTCAAAATCACCTTGGTCACCACAATGAAGGTGGGTGAGATTAACCTGCAGATATATATTCTGCCAATATATCAAAAAAATTGATATTCAGTTATATACTGGTATACAGATACGGTGGTCTGCTGTCAACCAATCAGAGGAGACAGTGCCATCAGAGCGAGCGGCCAAGGACATTCTGCACATTTAAATTCATATTTTCCAAAACACTGAATGTCCTCAACTTTTCAAGTGATCAGCCTCCAAACTAACTGACATAAAACACATCATGAATCATCATGATTTGACATCCTTATTCTGATATTTCTCAAACAAAGCAACAAAAAAATGAAGCTTACAGATGCTGGAGGTTGGGCAGCTGGAAGATCTTGGCTGGGATGGTGGAGAGGCGGTTGCGGTTGAGCCGAAGAACCTCCAGACTGCTAGACAGGTTGGTGAAGCAGCCCGCCTCCAGTGCAGAGATACGGTTGTTGTTGAGGAAACTGAGAATGAAAGAATTAACAAGGTTTGCTTAAAATGTGAAAATGAAGCACTGTATTGCAGCCACAGAAACATGGGGTTGGTTCGTGCCACTCACAGGTTCTTCAGAGGCAAAGCGGGGAAGGAGCTGGCCTTTATGTCCACAATGTTGTTGTTACTGAGGTCAAGCGTTTCCAGTGCGAGGAAGGGCCTGAGCTGCTCCACAGAGATCCTGGTGATCCTGTTGTTTGCTCTGAAAATACAGACACCACCGCTCCAATAAATGACAAAAATACTGTGTATTTGACTAGTGGCGCACACCAGTTTCATGTTTCCAGATATACAAACGGTCACGTCCCTCAATTAGTCTGTGGTATTAAAAAATGACAAACTCTCACGTGCTTGTAAGCTAAAGCTTACCACCCAACGTGAAACATGTTTTGCTGATGGCACATGTATATTTCAAGGATGACAACAAATTGCTCAGTCTTAGCAATATTGCTGCTCTTCACACAAGGTCCAAACAACCTTTTGGTTTATTGATGTGTTATTTTGTTTATAAGGTAATTACCAACAAGGTATTTAAAAAAGTAACCTGCCAATTACTTGGCTGATGAATACCATTCCCTCAGTGAAAGCATGCCTCGTAAATTGCAGTGCAGGGACTGCTTAGTTATAAACAGAGCTTGTACAGTGCCCTCTTTGTATATGAGGCTCGGCAGTAGAGAGAGAGTGAGGGGGGGGGGGCAGGAATTCCCTCCAATGCACCAGACTACAGGCCTCGTTTTCAGTATTCATTGCGATGGTTACAGGCCCCTCTACAGCTACACCTTACTGACCAGAGAGCTGTTAGTTTTTCTGTTTCATTTTTCCAGCAGCCCTCAAAAAATAAACTGAGGACAGTTTCATAATATAGGTTTAATTTGGGATGTGGTGTCATTAACATTTAATTGCTGGAATCTGCCAATCAGCTGACCCACAGCACAGACTGCTTCATGTGAGTCGATTAATCGATGAGTTAATTGTAAATCGATTGCTTTTGAGTTCTATTACTATAAAACTTGATTGATATCCCAGGCTTTTATTTGCTAAAATAACTGAATTGACCCTGCATATACAGAGCATAGACAGGCCTTTGATTCCTCTTGCACAAAACTGAAACTACTATGGAAACAGTTTATTTCAAACAGTATGAATATTACATGTATAAAAAACAGTATATCAAACAATACCTAATACATTAATTTGTTTGATCTAACTCACATGGACAGCTTATGCGCTTTTATTTTGTAGGCAGCAATGTAACGACAGATGTGGCGGAAGTTAGCAGACAGAGAGCGATGGACTTCCCATGACAGGATTCACAACTTGGAATAATTTTTATGAAAAGCTGTTTTGATTCTTTTGATCGGCGGACCCTTACAGACTAAAGGAATATAAATAATCAAGGAACAGACACATTTGAATGGAACAAGTGCTTCAAAGGTAACGGGAGTCTTTTTTCTCTTGTACCATGCCGGTGTTACAGCGGTAAACCTGTAGCCTATAAATTAGACTTTGGCTTGTCGTTTCCGTTAAATGAACTGAACGACTGAATTGTGAAGAATCTAAGTGAACTATGTGTAGCGTGTTCATATTGACATATTGATCATTCGTTTAACCATTAATATTTGTATTAACAATCTAAGCAGCTTAGAAGCAGCTACAGTGGGCGACCCTGTAGGGTTTAAGAAGTTTTATACATTCAAAGGACTTCCAAAAAACAGACCAGGTGTTTAATGGAGACCTGCGTTTATTTGTCAAAGGGTGTTCCCACACCAGGCCAGAAAAGGAGGTATGCAACTATCTGGGACAATGCTATTAATTGAAGTTTTACGGTATCTGTTGATTGGACAGAATAAGTTATTTGAAGACACCAGCTTGGCTTTTTATGACATCTAGTCACTAATGCTGTGAAAATGTCACCAGCACATTGAGTGAAGTTAAAGAAAAAAGCAGATTTTCACACTCAGGATGCAAATAGGGTATTATGACCTGTCTATTCACACCCAGCACGGCCTTTGCTCTCCCTGTCTTATCTTGATCTCCCATTTTAAACCCATTCTTTCCACCTCAGGCAGAAAGGCGGCATGACACCACACTGCTGTGAAACTGAGATGCCTCACCTATTCAAAACACTGTGTAGTAACACTGAGAAAACTCTGACCCATGTTCCCATTAACCATTTGCAGAAGCCACAACAAGCAGCAAACTGACACAAACAAGACATTTTACGATACACTGAAACTGTCGAAAGAATTTAAATCAAATAAAAGCAATGCCGAATTAAACTGATATATATTTTTACATGGAGTTTGGTGCATGAACACAGACCAGCTAGCATGCCTGTGCACAGTGGAAACTCCAAATACAACGTGAAACTTTCTTCACATCATCCTGAAAACACACCACACCTTACACTTGCATTTTCTTTTGGTTTCTTTCAATTTGTGCTGCAGGGCCTTTTCCTATCAGCCCCCCTTCCTCTGACATACCCTCCCTACTGACATCAGACAGTCTGACTCTGTTGAGGCCTTTAAATTCAAACTTAAAAACTCATCTTTATATGGTGGAAAGGTGGCTTCACTGATTGTAAAGTCTCTTGAGGCAAATTTGTGATTTATGATAGTGGGCTATATCAATAAAATTTACTTGACAGCCTAAAACTTAGAACAAATACTCAAAAATTGAAAGAAAGTTTTTGGTGCGCAGTAACTACAAGGCTAAAGTAAAATACAGATCACTGTCTACAATAAAAATGGCACAGGCAGCCCTTTTGTTTGGAGATTTGCAGAGGGCTTTCCACGCACCACAGCCCCCAGGTCCCAAACAAAAGTGCCGCACACCACCTGTGTCTCAGTTTTCATGTTCCTCTGACTGGTTGCTGAGAGAAGGAAGGCCGCCTGGTGAGAAAGAACCAGTCTTTCCAGTTTCTCCCAAGGGGAAAGTAGAGCCTAAGAGAGGGGCTGGTGCACACTTCCTGCCTGAGGACGGGGAGATAGACCCTGAGGTTTGACTGCTGGAGGGTAATAGATCTCTGGTCAACTAATTATTCCATAATCCTATCAGCCCTCTTATATTCATTTTAATTATTCTGCAGTAACACATGATTTCTGTAGTGCACCTTTAAACATTAGGTCAACCATAAACTCTGGTTAGACAAACTACAAAAACTTGGGCCAACATGCAGCAAACCCTACTGTTCTTTCCGTCCGTCATTCAGTGACCACTGCTCCAACCTCTCCAAACACACCAAGCATTGTACACTTTAATTACACACACTTCAAATTTGTTCATCCACTTTGCTATCAGATAACATGATTATAGAGCCATTATAACTGTGGTTGCAGGGCTTTGCTGATGTTAGTGGAAGTCAATAGAAGGCCAACTATGTGTCAACAACGGCCTGGGGCATCTTAAGCATTGATGATGTACTCATTATTAAACTGAGGCAAGTGGCAGATTGACACAAAATCAATGCTTCTGTGCTGCTATGAAAGAATCAAAGGAAGTGTTTCCATATGCATATAAAGTCAGAAATTACACCTTTTGTATTACTCTTTTAAAAAATGCTTGTTACAAAACTCTTTATCTGCTTTTCAAATCTCCTAACAATGAATTCATAAAATATGACTGTTATTACGTGTGGCTAAAGCCTTTTTCATTACAGGCTTGTTACATCAACATGGTGTTGGTTTCACACAGACACACACCTGCCAGCGCTTTTGACAAAACTCCACAGTATTTTTTGGCGTGTACAGCCATCAAACTGACCACATTTACCCACAGTAAAAATGTTTGAAAAAAATTAAAAATTCAAAGATCCTTGGTGAAGTTGTTGTTGTTTGTTGTTGATTTTTCTTTTCAGCAAAGCTTTGTCCACAGAGCAGTAACTAATTATTTTAGAGGGGGAAAGTCGCTTTTTTAAAAACCGTCTCGCTCCTAGTGTGTGTGTGCATTTGTGTGGTGGTGCGTTTGTGTGTGTGTGGTATTTCCTATTGGAAAAAGAACAGAGTTTTGAGAAGCCATCTGATGACTCCCTCTCTCTGCAGTGGCGCCTGTAATGAAAACCAGGGCTGCGTTTGCTGTTGAGACGCCATATTAAACTCTGCACATATCTCACTCAAATGGCTGATCATCTTAACACGTTGGCTCCCAGTCAGAGTGGAGCGAAGCAGGGATCGTATTAACGTTAACTGAAGGACCTTTACATAAAATCACAGAAGAGCTGTAAAATTCCGGATTATAGTTACCTTATCTGTATTACCTGAAACAACAAAAAATTATCAAATTATGCAGTATTTGTCAAATGTTTTCAGAGACAAAACAGTAAAGTAAAAAATAACCAATGGATTGACACTTTTCATTAGTTGCAGCCCTAGTTGAATCCCTACCGCACATATATTTGTTATGAAAATGTCACGGTTTATTGCTATAATCACTACTGTTTTGGTTGGAAATTCTCATCTTCAACAAGGTTCCTATTTCCGTTGACATATCAAGAGGTTCACCTCCTAATATACCTTATCAGACCTGGAATCTTCAGGTCATTTGTTGAACCCCCATGAACACAGGCAGAGGGATTTAGCCGTGGTGGGGTTTACCCCCTTCATAAATTCCTGGGAAATTGTTCAATTAATTAAGATGATCACGACTCAATTACTACCAGCTGCAGGGTTATTGCCGTTTGTTTTTACTCGGAGCTGCGAGGTCAAAGGAGTCGGCGAGAGCTGCCACTATGTCTGACTGGCTGTTTGAATAAGTGGTATTTGATACCCCAAGGTCTTTTTTTTTCTTTACTACCTTCTCAGCTCAGAAAAACTGAAGGAGGGAGAGAAATTCTGGAAAATCACACTGCACCACCTAATCTGAAGAAGGAGGGTAGCAGCGTGGCAACACAGGCAGCGTGAGAGCAAGTGTGAATTTCACATTTTTCTTCTTCTTCTTTGTATGCTCGGTTTCTTCACATTCCTTTTGACTAATTTGAAATGAATTATACTTCTGACTTTACTAGCTGAGAACAGCTTAAAGAATTCCTAATGTGGTGTATTTTTTTTGGTTTGACAGATTTGGGAGTTGAGGGTAATACTAATGTTTTAAAACCATAGCAGCTAATAACCATAGTACTGCATTATTAAATTAGCTCGTTAATGCAAAAGAGAATACTGTTCGCTTTGTTCATTTAAGGACATAAAATGCTTTACAGAAAGTGGAATGTTTTTAATGTAATTAATGTAAAACTGCTTTTGTTTCATTTACTGTCACATTTACTGCTTTGAAAGTCTTTATCTGGAGTGTTTTGTAGCACAAATGACCTTTTTGACCTCAGAGTGTGGAGCCAAAGGACTAACTTGTCATTCATGTCTGACATTATTAAATGACCGTGACATTGGCAGTTCTGGGGAGATAGAACAGTATACTGTGGCTTACTAGCTTGTCGCTAATAGTTGGAATAGCTAAAAAGGAAGGTCAGGTAAGTAGCTAATGTAGATTAGCACTAGCTATGAAGCAAACCATAAGGATTCCAACATCTACCTCTTGTACTTCATGTCTTTTTTACATACGAAGCATTACTGTTAACTAGTCAAACAGATTTGTTGAAATAATGTTTGTAAAATTTAGACTCTTCAGGGAGTATGCACATGAACATCAAGTACTGTTAATTAGCATTGGCTATGAAACAAACCCTCTCCGATTGTCATCAGATTAAAAAACCTGGCATTGCTCTGATAAATGTTTGTAAAACGTCAACTCTCAAGGACACCTCTAGTGTTATATTATGTTCTTAACTTAAAATAAGATGTCTTATTTTAAAAAAATAAGTGTTTCTCTGTAAAAGTTCTCTATTAAAAATCAAATGCTGTAGCATCTTGAGTGTGTTAAGGGAGACCAAACTGAACAACGTCCTCAAATCCAATAAAGAAATTATGGTTTGGAGAAAGTCTGGATTTTTAAAAAGTGAATCTCTGCAGCACCTCTGCACTTTAATCTACAGTTGCTCAAGGGTACTTGGACAGCACACACAGCCTTTGTGGCATTTGAACCTGTGACCTCTTTCCAACCATTAAGAGAACAATGCAGCCATTCACACCAGGTGTTATTTGTATGTGGGACAAATAATGAAAAGAGAATGGTTTTTTTTCTTGGGTGAGTATAACAAATCCATTTATCTTCAAATCCAAATCAGAGTTACCATGTGAAGTGAAACATCTAACGTGTAAAGAGCCTTAAACAAACAAAAAAACTGTAACACCCATCTTCCTCTGCTGAAACCTACAGCTGGAGGCGACACTCCTGCACTAAACGTGCAAACAAATTGTCGATGGCTGACGGCTGCACGCCGAGAGTCGTGTTGGGGCTTGATGAGGAATACGCCTAATCAAGCCGGGAGACAGATACATTCTTCCACAATAACTTCACGTCGTTTGGTTTTGGAGAGTCATACCACAGAAAGCAAATAAAATTGTTGAGGTTTCACACACTAATATCTGGTGTTCTTCTGAAAGCACGTATTGCACAACAATATTCCAAAGGAGCCTCTGGTTAAAGTCTGAACTAGATGAAATATGACATGTAAGCTGCTCTTTCATTGAATTCATTATCAGGAGGATGAACTCATTCTCACAGTATCAGCCAAGCGCTTTAAGACACCACTGCCTATGTTTCTGCTGCATATATACACAAAAAGTCGAATTAATTTGCTCCTTTAAGACAACTGACCAAGACATTGTTACATTTTGAGGAACTCAGACACACTGCCTTGGTTCCAGATTAACTACCCTTAATTTCGCATCCAATAAAGGCCTACACAGATACATGTATTCCACCCACTAAAGCTTAAACATCAAAATCCCCAAATTTGGATTTTTTCACATGACAAATTTTCTTTCCAGCGTCACGTCTCTAGGTTAAAAATACACCAACAGCAGCAACAGCCACCAGACAAAACATTTCCATTTCTGTTGATGGCATTTGTCTCAGACCACGTGACCCGTCTGGGGCCGGGTGCCATGTCTCCAACTGCCCGGTCTGGGAACCGGCTCAGCCAAAAGGGTTTCTCTCTAGAGGGAAGGAAGGAGGAGGAACCACTTCCCAGCTCACTACTTTAACCAGCAATGACAACTCTGGCGGAGGATTACCCCCCAGACCAGGCTGAAAAGTGAGAGTCCGGAGATGTGTTCAACACTTCAAGGGAAAGTTTTACTTACAGAATGAGTGTTGTGATGTTGGAAGCACAAGGGCCCAAATCAGGTATTGCCTCCAGTTCATTGTGGTTCAGCTTTCTGTACGAATTAAGAAAAAGAGACTAATTTGTCACATGCAGGACAGTGACGGAAGCTGTTTGGAATATCCTGTGTTTACTCTAGAAAGCGCTGAGAACCCAAGGCATACTTACATTTCACTTAGATGTTGTAGTTTGGAAAACAAAGCACTGTCAAGCACCTGCAATTTGTTATGGCTCAGGTCCCTGTGAAGGAAAAATAGCAAAAATTATGGGAAAAGTATACACCACGGGCTGTTTCTCGGCTGCTGCAGTCTTCCATTTGGGTCTACATTGCAAAACATAATTACATACAAATTCTGTGTGTTATTGTGCGTCAACACTGTGAACATAGGAAATGGATCAAAGGAAAGTCACTGTAATTAAACTTAGATGGTGCAAAACTGATGGTGATTAAATGAAACAGAATGGTCAGAAAAATAAGCAAGAATAAGATTTATTGCTGACATACTGTCACAAACTGGCGATTTCGGGAAAAAAAACTACAGTTTCAGATATCAACTGAATCTGTGCGAGTAACAACTGTAAGCAACAGACAACGATCCAAAACAAACTCTTTCCCATTTAAGAACCCCCAAAAAGGCCTTGAGCTGGCTTTTCATCCCTTCCTTATTAACACAGAAGAGAATGTCCATGCCAAAACAGGCTCACTTCATATCCAGGCCTCTGCTGAGAAGCAGAGCCAAAACAGACAAGCTGATAAGTTATTGAGGGGTGAGATTCTTTTTTGTGCTGAAAGGAGGCCGAGACCTGGCGAGGGAGGTCGATAAAATGCTGGAGTCGAGGTTTCAGGTCTGGCCGTGGCTTGGGTCCAGGCCTCTTTTCCGGTGTCTGGACTTGTATTAAGCACATTCCTATTGTGACTTTAATATTTACAAGCCTTCAAACCGAGTATTTTCACTGATGGTTGGTTTATTTTCTGTCTAGCAGTTCATACATTTAGTTATTTCACCTGAAGAAGCAAGAGTCTGTTCAGGACCTCAGACCTTTAGCAACATGTTTCTTGATTAGGGGTATTTAAGGTTTAAACTTTTTGGAAACTTCTTAATCAATGTATTGTGCATTTAAAAGGAAGTCTACATAAGTTGCTTATTGCCTATTGTAGCCATGAGAAGTACTGTTTTAGCTCTGGTCTATGTCTTGATTTTGTCAGAACCCCCTTTGGATCTGGGTCTTACTCAAACTCTACTGATCCTGGTCTTGGACCCAAATGAAACAGTCTTGGCTGCAGCTCACTGGGGGTGAGACTCTTGTTTTTGCAGCCTGTTTTGAAAATGAGCCTGAAAACCAGCTCAAGGAGTCTGGCAAGCAGAGCCTTGTGCACCATAAAGTGGTGGAGTTATTGACGCTGCTGCGCACGATCAACGCTGTGGTGCCAGACACTTTTTTACACCCCCTTACCCCTCCTCTTCCCCCTCCTTACCTCCCTCATCTGGAATCCATCAAGGAGCCCTGGGAGGAGGGGAAGAACCTATCCACTGGTAATGTATTCACAATGCCGGGAAAAGTAAGAGGGACGCCTTTCATACATCTGAAACACCCCTGTCAAATTTTCTGGGGCCATTTTTGTTCTTTGGTGGAAAGTTTCATGAACTACTCAACCAGGCTGTTACTTGCCTTGCTAAAGGTACCCCCATCCTTTTCTTTCTTTTTGTGTTGTTGTTGCAGTTTCAGAGTTTGGGGGCATATGAGAAAGGTGTCCTATCATACTCCCAAGATAAACCTTAAGTAGCTCTGACACTTCCACTTCCCTAACAAAGCAGTCTCTGAGCAAAGCAAGATAACACACAGTGCTGTGAACAGGCTTCAGCCTGTATCTGCTGGTCCGGTGGAAATTCACCGCACGACATTCTTATCAAAGACTGGAAAGTGAATAAATGAGCCACTCTTTACATTACAAGAGCTGTCAGTAACATTTTAGATCACAATAATGAGACACAGCAGCAGATTTTAAACTAAGTTCCATAAATGTCTATAGGAGGCAGAAATAAATCTCATTGGCTGGGTTACATGTTTGTAGATGAACCTCAAACACAAGCTTTTAAAGATCGCAAATTAGCTAAACAGCACATTTTGAAAAAGAGCAAACTTTGATATATACATGGTGATTTTTTCATTAATAACCATTTATTTAATACATTTGTGATTTTAGAAGGTCAGTAGGCTATGAACTATAGCTTCCTAGCTTGTACTGTAGCTGTTTATTAGCTGGAATAGTAACAGTCAGGTAGGTCATTAATGAAGATTAGCATTTGCTGAGATCTTATCTGCTTCCTGATGTACTTCATTTCTTTTACCGCTTTGTTACCTGGTTCTTGGACTCAAGCATCGATACCTCTGAAAAGCATTTTGAGGAGTTCCTAGATATCTCTATGTTTTTGTTCTAAAATAAGAAGTGCCTGTGTTTCATGTCATTCTGTGATTCATAGAGTTCTCTAATAATAAATATTTTACCCTTAATACATACTTTTTTTCATGACACAGAGCACTAGCATTCCTAATTTCTTGAATTCCTAGCTAGTTTAAACTTGGGGGAAATAGCTATCGAACCAGTAAATTGGCATTAGCTCTGACACAAACCCAAAGGATATTATCATCTACCATCTCTTGTACTTCCGGTGTTACCTGGCCAAATAAATCTAGTTCCTTAGTTCCTGAATATTAACTAGAATCTAAGGCAGTTAAAACGGCCAGATAAGTAGCTAAACAAAAATTATCATTAGCTGTGATGCAAACCAGTGGAATTGGTAATGTTATCTACCATCTCTTGTACTTCTTGTTTCATTGTTCATTGGTGTTACTTGGCCAAATAAATGCAGTTCTTTGACTCCAAAAACAATCAAATTTCTCTGATATATGTTTGTAAAACTCTAAAGGGAGTCTGTATCTGCTCATAGAGAAATTAGCGTTTCATTTAATTCTGTGAATCAAAGTTCTCAATGTATTAAAATTTGAAATGATAGTTTGCCCTTAATGCACATTGTTGTCAAGATGAAACAGTCGTGCCTCACTCCTAAAGCTTAACAAGTAAAAAGGAATTAAATCTGGGCATAAATCTGTGGCCCCTCCCTCCCCAACAACCTTCCAGATATTCATGGCTTAATCCTACTTCTTCATGCTCTTCTCTTCTTCTCCCTCCTACTTTCTCCTTCCCCCTTCTCTTTCTGTGTGTTTGTTTCAAACTAATCCAACACGCTCCTCCTTAATCAGTACCATCGCTGGCTCTGGAGTTGCTAATTCAGCAGAAATAATGGGGTGCTGGAAAACAAAGGGTCGGGCAGTTTAAGGGGTTTAAGATGTGCTGGAGAGCCACTCATAAATTAGCATGCCAGAGTGAAAAGAATTTTTCCCCCCATGTGGATCTTTTTTTTTCTTCATTTTCTTTGGAAGGCCGGCCTTGGTTATGAGGCTCAGGCTGGGTCTGTTTTCTCTGGCAACATCAAGTTTCCAGAGCAGCACATTTTAGAAAGAGAAAAACTCAATCCAACAGCAGGGCAACAGCTTCGACCAAGCAGTGAATCAAGTGCCATAGCCTAACACACAGGACAATAAAAATCAAGTACTGCAGCTTAACGCAGGGCAATAAAAATCCAGTTAGAATAATTATCTGTAAAGTAAAACACACTGAGGAACATGCCATTAAAGTTGTGTTGGGTATTTCAGTTCTAACAGGCTTCAGGCCGAGCTCAGCCTCATCTCAACTTATGGGACCAGTAGACAAACAGAAGGGTAATGGAGATATTACTTTAGGAAACTGTCCAAGGTTGCACACAGAAACACGTCTGATTTATGCTTTGATTGTTCTGAAGGCCTCATGGTCTGTGAAGCTGAAATCTGATGAGTGAACCAGCACTGAAAACGGGAGACCTGATAGGAGATTGGAGTCTACCCACTACTAATGGTGTCCTTGTTACAATTTAAAATAAAACTATGACACCAGAAAGCTTGATTTTAAAGCACTACCTGCAAGCACTGAGGGATTTGTTGATAATTATTTACATTTAATTAAGAGGTTTTAAAGGACTGACAATAGCACATTGATGTGTAAACACACAGTCTGCTTGTGCTTCCCTGTTGGTCTCAAGACGCATTACATGGCGCTCTAAAGACTAATACAATAAATTCAACAAATTCAGACACGAATAGATTAATGACTAGAACAGGCAAGATTTCCAGTCAATTTCTAATACTCCTGAGGTGAAGCTTCTTGCCATTCTGTAGCTTCAGATGAGGCTGAAAAGCTTTGCAGAAAGTTTACTGACTGAGCCAGATCTACAGTCAAATAAGGGTCATTTCAATCAAATAATTTTCTTCTGCAACACCAGATACATTCGTAGCCTACAACCCACTCCGTTTTCACTACGACAGGAATGTGGACCATCCCATCGGTGTTGAAGGAAAACAGTAAACCAAACCTATTGATTACTTTGGTGCAGAGGTGTGAAAATACATTAAAATAACAAGTGAAAACTAAAACAATTAGTAATCAGTAATCAAGTTCACAAAAGCTATTTAACTGGACTTACAGTTGAACTGTCCATTCCGGGATTGTGGCTGGAATTTGGCCCCTTTTCAGCCGACTGCAGTCCAAAAGTTCCCCAGAACACGCGCAGGGAGGGGGGCACGTCCTTGTGTTTGCACCAGATCCACGCTGTAGCCTCAAAAATAAAAGAAAAAACACGGCAAACCTCGCAAGACTGCGAGGCTGCGTAGAGGAACACATTTTCCTAGCCACACAACAGAATACCCCTCTTCAACTTTATCTACGGATGAAGCGCAACCAATCCAAAAAGTAAGAAATCACCGAAAAATATCCCAAATCGCCTGCTTTTTATCAACACAGTCGATCCTTATATCCAATCCAGTGTTGTTCTGAGGACCGCAGAGGTGAAATATAAAAGACACGCGTTCTTCTGAAACTTGCCCATTCCTGTGGAGAAACTTTTCTGCCGTGCGCCTCGCTGCTGCTGTTGGGGCAACTTGTGCTATGCAGGATCCCCACAGCGCAGCGTGAGCACACAGCAGAGGTATGCTGGGGGAGGGACCACAGGGGGTGCACGGGACATGTAGTCCATGCTGCTGCCTCTGAATTCTGGTTGTTTGTGCAGGTCTAGGCAACTTAAGTTGAAAACATCTATCTGCCTTTTGAAATTATCTTATTATTAGAGAATATTATATATATATTTTAGGCTCAGTGTGTGTCCTGTTTATTTATTTGACTTTCAGTGACAGTTCAACAATGCAGCTCTGCAACACCTGCATAGCGCATACATTCAAGTAACAAGTATTCAAAATCATCTCCACCAGTTTCAACATTTGCCTGCTGCTTACATTTTACTGTATTACACCAATATTATCTACTTAAACTTGGCCAGGACACTCTTGGAAAAGAGATTTTCAATCTTAGGGGGCCTTTCCTAGTTAAATAAAGGTTTAATAACAAAAACAATAATAATAATGACACACCAAATGTTATTTTATATTGCTTCCATAATTATAATATCCTTAATATCAAATACTACAAACATTGGGAATGTAGGACTGTTACTTTCTATTAAGGCTGCGGCTAACAATTATTTCATGATCAATTAATCTGCAGATTTTTGTCTCAGTTGATTGTTTAATCTTTACAAAGTGAAAAAATCACTTATCACTAATTGCATGTTTGTGTGTAAAACCTGAAGATATTTAGTCTGTTATTAAAGAAATTGAAGAAAACTATCAACATATATAGGCTATTTAGGAGCTGGAACCAGTGCATATTTGGCATTTTGACAAAAAATAAAACTAACTTGGGCTATTAATCGATTGCCTAAATAGCTGCCCATTAATGTTTTGTCAATCCACTTATTCCACAAATCATTTCAGCTCTACTTGCAATAGGTTATTTTCCATCACTGGCCTTATTTGTCTGTTTCAGTTACAGATAAAAGAATCCACTACATAGTGTACTGGCTGATTAATACAACATTTGTATATATACTGTATATGTGTTGGAAACTACCACAAACCTGACGACAAATTTTGATATCCATAAAGTGGCTGAAAATAGTTTTTGTTAACATTTCATAACAGAATAATAGAACAACAGTTGAATTGATTTTTTCATCACACCAGGAATCAGTGTGCACATAATTCATGCAAAGTGCCAATTAGACAGATGGCTAAATATCACATTGTTGTAGGACACAAAACAACCTCAATCACCTTAAAGGTAAAGTCACTAACAGAGGCTTTAATTGACATTCTACACTTGAAAGCTGACTGATATTTTCTCATTTGCAATTTAAAAGGTGTTTGCTCTTTTTTCATTTCCACATTAAAAAGCCCTTCATGGGATATTCATGCCTGGGCAGATGTGTCAGGTTCCCCTCAGGCAAAGTGTTCAACAGTTTCCTGTTGACCAAGGTCATACTTTCACTGTCCGCTGGTACTTCCTCTTCTCAGTGAGAACACAAGCTCATTAGTCTACTGACATGCAGATGAAAGTCATGATGGTCATGATGGTAACTGAATAAAATAACGTCAGCGGGTCCCTTTGTATGCTCTACTTGAAAGATGCAAAACATACTTTGATAAGACAATGAGTGTGTGCCATAACAAATGCTGGTCTTATGTTTAACATTAACCTCTGTGTTAATTAAAAGATAGTCTACATCTTTAGCAGCATTTGGACAGATATGTTGAGGTTTAAAACTAAAAACTACTACGACCACATTAGATTGCATTTTGAAACATTCAAGCAAACATTAATAACCAATTTGGTAACATGAGGTATTTTAAGTTGACTATGTTTGTGGGTGAAGTTGTTCCAAAGTTATTACTAACAAGCTTCCAATTTGTGATTCAGTAAACCAGGTTACACCATGAAAAATTTCTTATGTGAAAATTGGCAATTAACAGGAAGTCAGTGTAGCATCACAAGCTAACATAACCTTGAAAAATAACAGTGTACCATAGACTGTTTAACTTTAAATAGTTACAGTTTGTGGTTTGGAGGATAAACGTAACTGCCAATCCTTTCAAAATGCAGTATGACTTTCTATATACATACTTGAAGAATGTGTATCAGAGTTAATAGCAGCCTATTCATATAATAAGTAAGAGTGAGAGTTGGAGTGAGCGGGATATCTTGGATGACGCCAACTGATGTTATTTGGTTAAATCATCAGGCTTAGCGTATTAGCATGTTTTGTAACTTCAGTTATATTGTGTTGTTTTTTTAAATGTGAATTTTAAAACTTCCAAGTTTAATGTTGCATCATTATTAAACAGTACTTTAATCAGCTGTTATGTCAGGTATGTCAACTGTACCTATTTATATAATATATTAGCAAGCTAACGTAAGTTTTGTTAATTCAATTAAATATGCTAACACTTACACCTGGCAAAACTATGCTCATGTTTGGTTCTCTGATTGGGTCTTATAAGTCATGCAAAGCAGAATCACAATGTTACTGACAGAGTTTTTGACATGGTATTTTTATAAAATATTTTATACCATGCAAATAACACAGACTACACTTGTACTCTGCATGTCACTGTATTTACTTTGCGATGACTTCCGGTCTGTTGTCCGCCGCCACAGTCACTTTTAACTCCCATGTCACATTCAGTAACCGTCCCAGCTCATTCTTGGTCCATGCATAAGAAATATCTGGTGTGGTTCTTCGTCTTCTTTATCCTTTTACCAAATCTTCTGTAACTAAGGAATAGACCTGCTGCATGTTTACACAGGCACACGCATGCCCAGTGTACATGAATGGCCACTAGATGTGCGTTTTCAGTCGTTCTAATAAAGACGGAGATCAACTCTGATATGTAGCCAAAACGCTGGTGTGGACGGATATCATATTTGTTTTAAAAATCCATTTCTGTTTAAAAACACTGGAGTAGTGTGGATGGGGTCTTATTAAACAGACTTAAGTAGACTTAATTGTTTTGATTTGAGGCAGTGTTTTACTCTCACAATGCAGGTGATTGGTGATAATTAGTTCTATTGTTGTTTTTGAAAGTTGTTTGTGAATGGTTTATTGCATTTGTAACAGTTCCTCAGAGGTGTCAGACTCATCCTTTGCTCGGCTAGCCAAGTCATTTGTATTCAAAAAATGGGGCAGCAACAAAAGAAGAAACCCCCACATACTCCTTAGAACATTAGGGTAATTTATTCAAAGTTAAGACACAAATTATTGTTGGTAAAAATTGTTCTTACATTTGATATACTAATTTCGTCATATGTCTACCTTTTGCCATTTTCTAATGGCAAAACACTGCAAGCAAGATTGTCTTGCTGCTCCATTTGCTTCTATCGTCAGTCATTTTTAATTAAAAGTTGTCAATAAATTGGATTGTGCTAGAAAAAAACTGGGTTGTTGAGAACACTATCGATTCCATACTTCGAAAGGAATTGGACGTACATCAAAGTGATTTCATGTTATTCTGTGTGTAATTTCACTTACTGCTGTTATGGTTTGTTACTTCATCAATATGAACGTATTTGTGTAAGGAGCAGTTTAATTTAATTTGTACAAATGATTCAATTTAACATAAGAGCCATGTGGTATGATTCCAAATGGCTCATTTATAAGCTGGCTGAAACATGATGAAATCAAATTCTCGACTGCAGCAGAATAACTTACCATATAGAAAATGTCCCGCTGGACTCAGCTGATCAACTCTACAGATAATAACTCACTTCTCCTTGTGGAATCTGGTGTTTTTTCAGCGCCTCAGTGTGCTGACTTCTCAATGGGGAAAAAAACAAACAAAAACACAAACTTAGCAGGAAACTGGGGCAGGAATGGCATGTTGGAGTATTTGGCCACTTGTAGTGATTGATTAGATCCCTGTAGACTCCTGCAGGGGTTAGCTAGAGCAGAGAGGAGATCACACCAACAGGCCCACTCATCGATGGGCTGATTGCTTCCTCATGGTCTCCTCTGCTGAGGCCTCAGGCTGGAAACCAACACCAGACAGCAACAACACCTCCCTCTATCTTGACAAATAGTTTAATCTACAGCCCAGGGGGAAACTCTTACTTCATCTTGAAGTAAGGGCCCAAAAATCTGACAGTAGTTTGAGATAATTTCAGTTTCTTCCAGTAAGAATCAAGTGGTTAATTACTTTTCTTTTCAAATACCTGAACTGTCTTCAAAGGGCATAGCTGAGAATCTCAGTCAAGACAAGATGTAGGCCGCTAGAAGTGTCACAGATACCTCTGGTCGTTAGTCTTTCTGCACAGCGTATAGGCTAGTGTACAGCAGCCTTGCTCCATGCCTCAGCTCTTACATTCCTCTCCTGGTGAAATCATATTTTCTAGCCACCACTTCTTTGTTTGGTCACAGCGACGCCTCCATGATAGATGTTTTTCTGGCTGTGAAACACCTCTCGCACCACTTATTGCACCTACCCCAACCCACCCCACCACCTTCAGACAGCTTGGAGGATAGTTTAGAGGTATGTGGAGCTGTAAGTCGGTCCGTCAGTTGAGTAAAGGTGCCAAAGTCAGTCTGCGTGAAGCACTTACAGATGTTGGCTGTGAGCTGGGCGAGCTGCTAATGCTCCACGTGGCTGGCAGCCAGACAATATGCTCAGAATAGAAATGGTGCTGAAAAATGCCTGGCCAGCATGCCCAGCTCCAGGTATCATCCTCTGCCAGTAACAACATACAGAGAAGCGGTGAAGATACAGGGAAGGTATGTCTGTGTGTGCATATGTGTTTTAACTTGATATTGCCTATGGGCAGTATAAGATATAATAGAAGTGCCTGTTGGACTTACATTGGTCCAGATGGATGGTAATGTTGCTCCTCTGCTCAATGTGTAAATAACTTTTTACTAACACATTCAACATCCAACATTAAACTTTATACGACGATAATGCATCTGTGTTGTGTTTACAGATGGACAAAAAGTCCATGAATACAGGTAACAAACCCAGTTCTTTTCCAGAGGAATCTCATGTATACTGTCTGCTACCACATTAACCTCACAGAGGAGGTCTAGAGAAAATCTTGTGAAGGAATTTGCTTAATGAGACTATGGGGATTTCTGAGGTGGACATTTTTTTGTTTTCAGCAAGTTTAAGAGCTGCACCGCTGGTTGGTTTTTTGGTCAGTTACAAAACTTCTGTTGCATTAGTTTATTATTTTAACAACCACCTTTCTCTGTTTTTCTTCTAACTGACTTCTAACTGTTTAATTTGAATTTCTCTCAAGCATTTAGGTTATTACTTTAAGCACATGTGCATGGCATCTATTGGAGAGAGGATCTTTGGACTGGGCTGCATTAAGACTCATTCCAGGTGTCGAGTCATATTCATCTTCTCTCTGCCCAACACAGGAGCATTTAAACGTCAGAACAGTGTATGTGTTGTCCAGTCTAAGCCTGTGTGAGGTTGATGTTGACGGGTAGCTGAGAGGCTCCAAAGTGGCCCATGTTAAGGTCTGCGTTGTGTGGCCGCCGCCAATTACAAGTCTCAGAGCCCGAAACAAAATGTCAGCTGTGTGAACTGGTCAGTGGGGATAAATGAGGCAGTGTGTGGAGCACGGTTAGGATGCCTGCCTCATATAATTAATGGGACGACTGACTTTTGTATGGAGTGTGGTGGCCCAGACTGATGGCCATATGATTTGTCAACATGCGTCCGTTCACCCCATAATTTTATCCTCCCCAAAACACACTCAGAAGCACACACACACACAGACACACACACAATCCCTGCCAACCAAGCACTTTTTTCTCAACAGCATTGCCTTGGAGCAGTTTGATAACCCTAAACTTGACTATCTTGCTCTTGACACCAGTGTAAAGAGAAATTTCACATTCTAATATGGAAATCATTACTGATATCATTATCAGTTATCTAAATGCAAAAGACATCAGAAAACCTCGGGTTCGAGGTCAAATTATATAGGACTCTTGCCTGAAGCTAGTATTGATTGTAATTATCTTTCACCCTGAGGTGAAATTGCAGCTCATTTGTGGCCCAATTTTCCTGTATCTGTTAGCTCTTATTAGACCAACTGGCTTTTTTATCCAATAATAACTTGCTGCGGGCAGACACACTGACCGAAATGCAGACAAGTCAGTTCAATATGCAATTTAACTTCTCAATCAGCCCGTTGCACTTTTCCTCACTCACATTTACTTCACAGTGTGCTCTGTTGCTTGACTTAACTAATGTGTGTGTGTGTTTCACATGTTGATACACCCCATGGACAGACATACTAAACAGGCCTGACACGGTGCAGTACAAGACCAGAAAATGGTGCAAACCTCATTTAGACATATTATTGTCAAAAAATGTAAGGGAAGACCAGCAGAAACACATGCTTGTGATATGTATAACCCTTTGTTAGAGAAATAATAATAAATGCAGTTTTTAGAAATGTTGATACTGAGCATCTCAAAGTGCTTAATTTTTAATAAACGCAGTGAGTGTGTCATTGAAGTGAAAATTAGAAACAGACATACCAAACCAGTGGTTGGCAATAGGCGGCCCAAGGGCCAGAACTTGCCCGTCAGCAATAATATATGGCTCGTGGCCAGATTGCTTTGATAGCAGAAAAGAAAAAAACAAATAAATTGATAGTGGCTGGTCATGAAATAGATTTTAGTCATGACAGTTACTCACATAATCACTTACTCTTAAGTGATTTTGCCTCCAAAGTAAAAGCGCAAGAACATTTTTTCCAGCAATACTTTATGTCGAGTTTGTCGGCTTGATCGATCTCACAAACCTCAAGCTCACTACTGACTGAGCTTAACGTCCAGATAGGGATTTAAGTATTTGAAATAATTTGACTATGTTCTGGCCCGCCATGAAAAAATTTGGCCCAATGCCAGACTTATTTGCCAACCCCTGCACTAAAGGGTCCAGTATGCTTCAAATGAACTAGTTCTCTCCGAGTGCCAGCTGAACATGTCTAAAGGCAAATGTTCTATCTGTTCAAATGGCTACATTCAAAAGTGAGTCAAAAAGCCTGCTATTCTAGACAGGAGTAAGATGTGATGAAGTGAATGAATGTAGAAAAGTATCTCCTCCAAGTCATTCATAGTGTTGCTCTGCAGCTTGCATGGTGTTGGAACCATGAAAGTGACGGTAGAACCGATTCTGTGAAGCGTGAAAAAAGAGAGGTTGACAGAAACGAAAAGTATATGTACTTTCTCACACCTGCCCAGTCACTATGTGAAATGGGAGTGATGGTCACTTTCAGAAAGTTGGCATGGGAAAGGAGTGGCTTTCTGATACTGTTCGAGGATCTGAAAACACTTTGAAGCATGTGAACACCTACAGGCTGATATACAGCTAAAAAAGGGGTCATGGCATAACTACAAAGTCCATACATGTAGCTGGATATCACATGGGCACTGTAAGAACTATCATGGTTAAGCTTGGTCTGCTTGTTTTTTTGCATTCTGATGCCAGTGGAGAGGGAAGACAAGTTAAAGAAAGGCTTAGCAATCTGCTCCTTTTCTGTTTCACACATCTATCAAAGCCATATCCACTGCAAACCTACTGCTCGCTGTGATTGCACACCTCTGTCACAGTGAATAATGACGAATAACTAAGACAGAATGGTTTCATAATTAGTACTTTATTATTGGTGTGCTCATGTCACAAATTAAATGAACAAACGGAACAACAGTTACTGTGGTGACAGTTAATACTGTGTAGACTGTTATTAAAGATTAATACATCCTGATTAGTTAGAATGTATTTTTCCTTCTCCTCTGGCCTGAATCCTTAAATTGCCCAGTTGAGTTGATAGTGATTCTTTGTCTTGCTCAAGGACACTTCAGCACATCCTCTGGTTGGAGAGGAGGAGGTGGTTGTGTCCCTTGAAGCTCATTAGGATTTAACACATTTTCCTTTTTTTTTTTTTACCTATTACACCTCCGGCATTTTTGCTTTATTAACATCATGATTATAGCTCCTGAAGACATGAGCTCTTGAGATAGATACATAATGCTTTTTTAATCAGACTCTCGCAGTACTGGAAATCTGCCGGTGATGGTGTCTCTCTCTTGACTCCAGCTGTGTTCTGCCAAACAAGGCAGTAGTCACACTAGACCTCCTTCCTGCTGAGAGCCTCCAACCCCCGGGACCCCCCACCTTCACATACTCACCTCACTTACCCCTCCCACCACGGCAAATCAGCGGTGGGTCCACAGCAGTGATAAAGAAATCCCAGCTGTTCAAACAGTTGGAAGGAACACTGTGGGGGTGGATGGAGGAATACATCAGCATATTTACTTTAATCAAACTTCTTACACATTAACAGACCAAATAACAGCAAAAACCAAATGTCAGATATATGGCTGTCGAAATTAAAACTGGGACGCTTTAATTCTGCAGTGATACTAAAGCGAGTCTATTAGTGTTAGCAGCTCCTTAGCCTTTATGCAGTACCCAAATCACCTTTTAACAGATGGGTGTACCAGACTCCAATAACATATTTTAATAAATAAAACATTAACTAAAATTAAGTGCTGCTAACAAGCAGCTGACCCTCTGTGAAAAGATATTAGATATTAGATATGAAATAGAATAAATATTGATCTTATCCTCATTTACTTAAGTTAATCATTAAACTGCAGTGAGGAAGAAACTAAAGGAAGGTTCAATTCAAAAGAGGGATTTTTAAATTAATATTGAGTAAAATGCAGCAGTTTCACTAATTCTGCTTTGGGCTAGGACAAACTACCTCATTACCTATGAAAAAATCCATCATGAATCAACACAAAGTTAGAAAAATTAAACATGCATGCAGACGTTTAAACCTGCTGCCTGCAGCAGTGGAAATTAGTTTTATGGCACACTTGGCAAACAAAGCTGCCCTCTTCAAACCCCAGTAGACAGACTGGAAAGTCCTCCCCCAAAACACAAATAAAATCCTCAATCCAAAAGTGGAAAATAAGTGAGAGAGAGGAAAAAGAGAGGTGGGCAGAGGGAAAAAGAAAAAGAAAGGTGGGTCACACACTAATAAGGGTCACACGTTTGATCCCTGTAACTTGTTCATCAACAGCCTCAGGGCAAACCAGTGAAATAAATCCTGTTAGTAAAAGTTAACAAAATATCCAAATTGCGCTGGTAGGACTGTCTGTGAAGGTTCTCAGTGGTAAGACTGGTTGGACCGTGGCATTTGTGCTGGTGAGGGCTTTGTTAAATTTTCAATTCAAAGAACACTTGTTAGATTAAACCCCATAGCTGTCAGGTCAGTGATGGGTTAAAAGGGACATTGCTGAAAGCAGTGTGCTGTTAATAGGTGATTCATTTTGAAGAGTCAAGAGGAAGTGAATGTATCTGATGGGAGATAACTGGGAGAAAGCCGGCATGGGAAATACATTTTCAGTTCAGTGTGGGACAGTTTGGATTGAACACTGTCTTCTTGTTATTTTAATTCAGGGAGATAATGGTTACAGTTCCATATTAGTAAAAGTCTGTTGTAACACCTTTATCCAAAAGCTCCAAAATGTGATTTTTTTAAAATCTGTGGGACTCTATGGACCCTGAAATGATCTATAATTTTAACTTTGAAACATTGTAAACACTATACAAATAACAATTGGTTGAGATTATCATTTGGGGAACACCCCTTCCAATTGTCAGGACAGGCCAAATCAGCCTGATTATTTGAGGTGTGTGCTCAGCATTGTGGAAAGCAGGAGGGGGGATGGAGAACCTTCGCAGCACCCCAGAGACTCTAATGACTCAACCCAGCCCCCCACATAACTTTTATCCTCCACAAACCTCCTGCTGCTTGCCTCCCGAATGAGTGCCCTCCTCCTCTCACCTCCTCTGTCTCTCCAACCTGACCTATTGTTTGGTGACTGATGATGCACGGCATTTAGGCAGCTGGAGCTTTTTGTCTCCAGAGCGGCAGGAGATACCTGAGCAGCCACCCAAATAAACCAAACAAACGTCTATGTGTGGGAGGGTAAAATGTTTATGTATGGGTATAGACTTGAATTGGACACTAAAACACCACAAGTAGCTGTGTTATTCTTTCCAGTGCTAAAAAATATGGAAGCAGTATGGAGGCAGTATACAAGATGAAAACAAGAAAAAGTTTCATCCCATCAACCATCACATGATATTTTAGATTGATCACCACTCAGGCAGTCTTTGTATCCTGCTGCATCAAGCCTATACTGTGCTTCTAATTGCCCACATGTTCTTTCCAAAGTACCTGCCAATATTTTTCGCTTTAAACCTGGCAGAATACACCAAAACAAAATCAAATTTTGTTTACTAAGTCAAGATGATGGAATTGCTACCAAACTGTGGCACTGGATCTGCCTTTGACCTTCAAAGTTTGTTGGCTTCTCACCAAACATAATGATATTTTCACACAGTCACATTTACTCGTTTCCAAGTTCACCGCTGCTCGTTACAGCTGCTTTATATAGCAGTAAATGGTTATCTAGCAGTGCTTCCCCAGCCCTTTGTCTGCCATACTGCCGGCCCATCAGATGAGTTTACGTGCCCATCCCTTTCTGGTGAGATTGCTTTATCAGCCACTGTTTCCAAGGTCAAGTATAAACTTTGAAACTCATAATAAAACAGTAAGATATTATCAGCTTTATCACCTAGTTAGCAAACAGTTGCCTGTTCACACATTCAGAAGATTCAGCGCAAAGTAAGCCTTTATTTGAAGTTGTGTTTCTGGCCACCTGGAAATGAAAGTCCAATAATCACTTTTAGCTCTGTTTTTGGTCTCCACCAACTGAGGAAAATACTCTACTATGCTCACTAGCTATTTGCCAACTTTGTGTGCCTGTTGTTTGGTGCTGGACAGATAGCGTACACTTGGCTTTTGACAAAGCTTTCTGCTGCACCAGGAAACAATGCTGATGAGGGCCATGAGACTAAACAAAAACAGAAAAGTTACAGGCCGTAAAATCCAAACAATTAGCTAAAATATGCTAAAAGTGGTCCAGAGCTGACAGTAGCCATGTTTCCGTCCAATTGTCATGCGAATTTTAAGCAGACTTTTGAAATGTTGCAAAAGAAAAAAAACAGAAACTGCGAATTAGATGCGTTTCCATCAGCTGGTTTGGAGCAAATAAACCAGGCTACGACAAGCATAGTTACGTCAGTAGTTGATGTTACACATGTCTGTAATAAACAAGATGTATGCGTTCCAAACCAGAAACAAAACCAGTCGTATGGAAGTTCACTAAGTCAGAACAGCAAAAGTGTTTTGATCTCCCATTTAGCGCATTTACTCTTTTTTTGACAAAGGCAAAAACCACCTCAAGAGAGAGTAAAAACTTTTTTTTTCACAAATTTTGCCATTTCCACCAACCTTTTCTAATGCAATACATCAAAATGCACATAAAAAGCAGTGATGGAAACTTCGTGTGACACCTTTCACATACATGTCTCCTAACAGCTAATAAACTGACCTCATGGTAAGACTGTTTAGTCAACTACTGATTCTGAGGTCAAAAATTAACTCTGAGTCTCAATTCTTTGGTCTTGTTTGGAGTTATTGACACTTGTATGGAAAGTGGATTCAATAATAAACTGAATAACTTGTTCCAACAAGCCTATTTGTGGCTATGGATGTAAAAGGCAACAAGAGACAGGTGGAGTGTGTCTATGGATACAGCTGTTGGATGTCTCTTTACTCCTTGCACAGCCACCCTAGAGGGAGGTGTTGAGGTGAGAATGCAGCCCTCCCCAGCTGCAGTCCCTCTGACCCAAACAGTCAGGGTCTTCACTGCCCTTGTGGAAACAAGCTGACAGGAAAGGTAAACATCAAGGTGTGGAAAGAGCCTCTTCCTTCGGTGGTCTCATCAGTCACACTGCTCTGCAGGGTTTAAATGCAGCTTTAAATCAGGAACACAGGCTGTAAACTTAAACATCAGCCAACAGAGACGGAAACATGATGTGAGAGGAGATGTGACGATGTGAGAGGACATTGCTGCTCTTAGTGTGCAGTGGTGATTTCTGGTGCACAGTGACCTCTAGAGGTAGAGATAGTGGGGAGAGGGATCAGTTTGCTCACACTGAACTCAGTGTGCATGTCAGCCCCTGTCGTCTGTACAGACTTACAGCTTCACCATATCTCTGTGTGCTTGTGTGCTTTTCTTTATCTAAATCTCTTCCTTAAAATTTGCCTGCATACATGTCAACATGGAAAGAGAGAGCGTCCCTTTCATGTAGGTCTAAAAAATGTCAGTGGTTTTCAACATAACTTATGAGTCTGCAAATGAGGACCTTTCCAACACCCAGTGATGTAAATAAGGGTACTAGAGTTACTTTTTTCATATTTTCTGAATGTAATCACTAACAAACAACATGTTAAAATATCCATAATTGTCCAATTTTAAATTGCTATTTCAAAAATATTTTCTTCAGTATTTTTTACCTTTACGTCTTTACGTCACCAAGGATTTTCTGTACTTTTGGCGATGCATTAGCTCCATTTATTATCCACCTTTTGCTAATTTTTCCCCCTGAATTTGTCATTTGGGGAGAAAAATTGCAATTTTTTCATTTGTCTTTTGTTTTTGTTTTCTGTTTTGCACCTGTTTCCTAATTCATTCTGCACCGAGTAAACTACTGTAATCCATATCATATAGTCATACCATTACATCCTAAAAAAAGCAATATATTGAATGCATCTTTCTATACCTGCGTTATTGTAATTTAGTATCGCATATCTTCCGTCCTTCAGGATAGCCACTAGAATTTATAATAGAGCTCAGAGAGTGTGTTTGAACAAGCATGCTGCCTGAGGTTCTAAGCAGGGTGCCCATTTCCAAATGTGACATATGTCCTGGACTAATGTTTTTGTTTGGCTGCTGTAGTGTTTAGTTGGAATTACACAAAGCCATGCTGCCGACTGAACATTTATATAATCATCTATCGCATTAATTCTTATGCAAATTAGATATTTCACATTTCTTTTTTTGAGCGACTTTTACACAATCCACATCTCATGCAGTTTCAAATCTCAAATGTTCAATACAAGTAAAAAAAGGATATATATTTTTTGGATTCACCCTGTCACTGCTCATAAGAACCTTTTGATATTTTGCACATGCAGTTGATATATTGATGTGTTACTGCTTGTGACAAATACCAGTTTGTGTTTGGTGCACTCAGATTGCTGATTGAGATCTGACATTTTCTTCAATTCTGTTTTGATTTACCCAACAACTGTGAATCAGATATTTGTGTTCTGTCTCCAGGGAAAGGATTATATGCCGCTTGGTTGACTTTATCCTCCCCAAACCACATTTGGTAAACATAAAAATTTACAGTGGTTGTGCAGCTGAAAAAAACAAACACCGTTACTAGCTTCTGGGAAATTTCCCACAGAGAAATAGTTTCAAATGTCATATTTAAACGACACAGCCTTAACCAGGATGGAAAAGGAGGAGCTATATGAGACTGTGTGAAAAAATTATTCTACTCTTATAAAGGAAAGAACCTGAACAAATTCTCCACTATGGTTGGATTCAAGGAAAGCCTCAGCTCATTTATGACCTTTTGGATCCATTTTCCATACCGCCCCCTGCTGGTGGGTTATATCATGACTTACAAGCAGGACAGTGTTGTCCTTGCCTAATTTGTATTAGCACATTTTTGGAGGTGTAGTGAAGCTGTTTGATTTCTTGACAAGGCGGGAGTGTAAGGTAGCTTAGCCCCTTTGGAGTAAGCAAAATAGTATTTTATATGAACAATTATGTGAGAGCTATTTACACCCGCCTCCAAGTATTCTAATTTCACAGTCACACAAGGCTTGCGAGAACGCCAGTGTGACAGCTATTTCTTTTTAGTAGGTAGTATCTTGTCCATTTAATCTCTCTGAACGTATACAATTATTGACAAATTCTCACTGATGCCTAATGAGCACATTCTACTCTTTAAAGTTACCTAGTTAAATTTAATCAAAAATACAAGCAGCAAATCCATGCTGAACACATGCATGCGACAAACAATAAACCACCAAACACAGAGCAATAAAAAATATTAATAATTAAAAAACAACAATTTCCATTTATATCCCATTGTTTTTGTTACTGTATGATTTAAGCTCTAAACATTTAAAATCATTTAAAAATAGGGTCCAATCATTAAAGTTTAATTATTCCTTATTTAGGTCAAATCTATTCAAAAACCAAATATCTTTATGGAACATACTGGCATAGCACGCTGGTTAACACTGTGAGTATGTAATGTAACTACTGCTTGTACATCTACTTTTTTTATGAATGTAAACTACTGTAAAATTTAGAGATACTCATGTGCACTACTGTTGCAATTTAAAACAGCAGCAGTGAGTTAAGAGCAAGTTTGAGGATTTGGGGACACTACTGAAAACTCACTATAAGAAAAAATGAGGAGTTGACTGGGTCTTTATAGTAGGCCCACTGATAGCCTACTAATTCAGTCAAAGACACTCATTTCAAGGAAGTGAGCATTTGTAGCCCATGGTTTTACAGTTAGATTTGGTGGGAAAGGGCTCTGGCAATTTAATGAGCAACTATCCCCCCGAATAAACACATATGTAGGAACATTAAATCTTGTTGACAATATATACAGTAAATACCACATGAGGTGGAGGTCTTGGTGGTGGCGGGGACAGCTGCAGCCTCGCTCTGTGCAAAGCATCTCAACATCTGAGACAGAGTGAGAGCACTTCCTCTTCTTTTTTGCACACTTCTGTAGCATTTTAAACTTGTGGTCAAACATCTGACTGCCCACAGCTCAGAGGGAATCTAACTTAACAAATTGGATTGTGGAGCTGTGGTAAAGTGCAAGCAACAAGCTGTTACGATAACTGTAATTTGAATATTCATAATTAGAGAAATTCTGATGCCTGTAGTTGTAGTTGTCAAAATGTTATACTAAAGGTAACATTGTCAAAGTAGTTATTAGGTGATAAATATGCAACTGATCTTTGTTCAGTAGTTATTCTACTCAGCAGAATTTTCTTATGTTTTATAATTAATTATTGTATTAAAAAACTGAATGTGTGAAAACACAAATGCTCATAAAACAATTGCAACGTCTAGATTCTCTGTTTTATTTTATCTCATGGATCATGTTCATGCTACATTCTCTCTCCCGCTGGTCTCAAGCATACTCTGTTGTGAGACAAAAATCCATATTTTTCTTGGCTTCCCCTGCGAGCCGCACCTCTACCTCAACAGTGCAAGCGTCTGAAGTTTCTGTTTGGATTTTGGGAGCGTCAGGCTTCCATCCATTCCCGCCCTCCTGTTTGTGTTTTTATCTACAACCTGAAAGCTTATTGTTTAGCCTACAGTTTCAAGCAGGGAGGTGCACGTGAATTCTCACAGTGTACAGCACATGTTTTTGTTGAGATGAAACAAACTGGAAGGCAGCTTGCCATTTAGCCTGATTGCTGAAGAGATTGTATTGAATTAGACAGAGGTCAAGAGACAAAGGTTGTAGCGTAAATCTAAAGAAATAAAATAATCATATTGTCATGCTGTTTCATGTACATTGCTGCAAAACCGTACACACATACCTGGCCGATAAAACTGATTCTGATTCTGATTCTCATTAAATACCCTGATACCCTCTATCTTTAAACTCACACACTACAGAATGTAGTAATACTAAAAGTCATCTGACAATTCAACAATATTCTATTGTTTGGTAAATATTCAAAATGGAGTGTTAAAAAGAAAACACTGGTGGCTGAACACATCCCGAACTCTAGCTTTTACACTAGCTACCTAGCTGAAGCTAACTTCCTTCATAAAGCTACACCAGCTAGTGCACGTAATGTTAATCAATACATATACTTTACGGCATTCTGTGGTGGCATCACTGTGTAATAAAAGCATTTTAGCCAGAAAGCTGACAAAGTTAGCTAGCAAACTTGGAGGTTCACAGACACCAGACCTCTATCTTGGACTTAACTGTATTGTAATTTCTAGTTGTGTGCTATTTTTATTTTATTCTGTTTTCTCAGGATGTCAAAGTAACCAAAATAAACGTGTTTAATTTTGTTTCATCAACTGAATGGTGGTAAAGGGAAAAATATAATACATTTTTTAACCATATGATTGGGAAGGAAGAGTAGTCTCTCCATGGTTTTATATTTTATTTTACACTCCATTTCAGTGATTTTTTTATTATTATAACTAACATATTTATTGATGAATTCAGATACATTTTAGATTTGTCTGATAACCTCTTGCTAAGTTAAATACTTCTACAATGTCTGGGATATTTGGTTGAGTGACAGTAAGCAGCTTAATTCAAATATAAAATCAATCTGACAAAAAGCACTTGTTATTTTGTGTTTTTAAAACTCAAAAAGGTCCAAATTATTTGCGGCCAAACAGCATGTACATTGGTCTGAAGAGCTGCTTAATTCTTTTGATGAAATGTGTTTCTCATAGATATTTAATCCTCCTCAGCGGTGAAAAGTCCCTGAAACAACATTTGAACCAGCATGAGGCACTCAAACTCTTGACTGAAACCAGCCTAACAAAATTTCTTTTGTGTGCAGAGTTGTTTTACGGCAGAGACGTACACCATGTGGGACAATTCATTGCATTTTCATGGAGAAAATTTTAGTGGCTTAGGAAAGACAAAGAATTTCAAATGTCAATCGTTTTCCCACCTGCATAATAAAAGGTGAACGTGTACTCTTGTTTATGTGGTATCTAATAAAATCCCATTATCAGTGTTTCTCATTTTTTAAGTTGATCCCTGAAAGGAAAGCATACTTACAGACTGTGCAGATTCAGATAAGATGCTGTTGCATTAAGTAGCAACACTGGCAGTCCTGGCAAGATTCTGATTTATTATTGAGCATGTTCTCTCAATACTCAAACATCACTATTTCAGCCTATTCTTAGCTGATGTATCCCAAAACTGTCCACCAAATCTTAGTGTTTGGACAATCGTGTTTATACATCCATACATGCATACATAAAGACATATTTGTTCAAAAAACTATACTTCTAGTTGAACCAAGATATACTTCCTGGAAAACGTTAATCTGTCATGTGGCCATATGCTATGATTCCGTTACATGAAAATGTAATGGCAAATACAGAGAGAGCATCACCACCAGATTTTATTCGGCAACATTGCAATTTAGAAATGAAAATTAATTTTTTTCTGAGCAGGGACGCCTGGAAATTATTTCAAAACACAAGGTACTATGGATAAAAGGGAGATAAGTGCAGTTCAAACACAAAGAGGCAAGCAGCCAAACAGAACCAAACAGAACAGTTTTTGTTCTTGATCCAGGTTTACGGAAATGGTAGACTAAAGTGTTAGATTGAAAATTACTCACACATGGAATTGAAAAAAATGATTCAGCGACTGTTCCGCTGATTATGTTGCAAATCCTCCTGAAAATGAATTAACATTGTTGTCATGAACAAGAGTGAGTCACTCCCAGAACCAGACGTTGGAAGAAAGACTAACTGCAGCAGTGGAAGTACTCAGCTCCTTTACCTAGAGTAGAAAATAAAAGTGGAAATAACATGGTACAGCAGTATTATCAGCAAAATGTGCTTAAAGTATCTATTATGCAGAACGGCTCTTTTATAGTGTTACATCATTGTAGAACATGATATCATTCTGTTTAATCACTAACAAATAGATATAAGTATGTAGTGATAATGTACAGTATGTACTGTTGGATATATCTTGTGTTTTTTCAGTCTCATGGAGCTCCTTTTGTAACTAGTAATTGTAGGTGTCAAATAAATGTACGATAAAAGTACAATGTGTCCCTCTGAAATGTAGTAGAGCGGTAAACTAGAGTTAGAATGTGTTCGACTTCACATGAGTGTTTTTATATCCCACCAATGCCATCACCTGCCGCTCACGTTAGACTATCAAGTCGGCGTAAGTCAGCCGCAGTCCTCTCAAATGCACCTATTGCTAGTTTTCAACCAATGCAGTTTTCATTTTCATGCCAAGCGCCCATGCTGTTAAAATAGCAAACAGACTTTTGCTGATTGCTTTTTTTTATTTTTACAGCAATTCAGCAGCTAAAAGTTTAATTTTGGGTCCTCTGGAGAGTTTCCTCTGTCTGTCATGTCATGTATTGTTTATAACTACAGTTATTTTTTGTTTTGCTGCTTCACTGATAAACCAGAGCTGCAGAGTAAGATTAGGCTTTATGATCAGAGACAGTTTTTATATCACGTCCACACCTCTGTCCATATCCCCCCTCTGCTGTGAGTCTGCCATTCAGTGAATTGATAGTTTGAATAATGTGCCATTTATCCGCCGTCATTATAGCAATGCAGCCCAAATTGGGCCCTAAACACAACTGTGCCATGGACTTCGGGCCATGCACTTAGATCGTTAAAACAGGGCCCTACGTCTCATGCAATGTTTAAGAAGTAAAAGTAATTCTACAGAAAATCAATCTGCAACTATTCTGACAAGTGTTTGCATTTGGACACTCAGTCAACACCTCTTAGTGTTAGTTTTTATGCACTGGGAAGCCCTTTAACATCATTGTTTAATGCACTGGGTGCTCATTTCGTGTATTGATGGGTCAGACAACAGGCTTTTCACCCAGGAGACTGGTGTTCGTTTCCTGTGTGAAAAACATTGTTTTTAACTTATGCTGGCTTATGTAAGTAACATAATTTACACAACTTAACTAATGTAATTAACATACTTATTTTTAACTAGACATGATCTTTTCCTAAACAAGTAGTTTTCTTACCTAAACTTAACCAAACTGTTACCATTTTACAACATTAACTATGTGCTTTAAAGTCTAACTGGACATTGCATATTTATTATTGCTGCCTTGACTGCAGAGCCCTACACTCGCAAAAAAACAACAAAAGGGGTTCCCACTGTGTTAAAAAGGAGTATTGTCCATATGTGACAGGTTGGGAGTGATAATATGTTGATTTTGACTGACATTTCGACTTTTCAACTGCTTTTGCATTACTGTACTGTTGGCAGATGTGGAAAAATGCAATAATGAATGCTTTCAAAAATAGTCATGTTAACCGACTATATTTATCAGTTAACAAAATGCAAAGTGAGTGAAAAGAAGAATTATCTAAATCAAATCAATATTCGGTGTGACCACCCTTAGCCTTCAAAACAAGCATAAATTCTTGGAGGTACACTTGCATAAAGTCAGGGATTTTGTGGGCATATCGTCTAGGTGTATAATTTAACAAACAGAAGCTGTTGATCACCAATTAAATATGTAAGTTGAAACAAAATAATTAACTGAAACTGGAAGCAGTCCTGTGTAGGAGGAATATGACTGGGTGAGGAACAGCCCAACTCAGAAGAAGGGGAGGTTGCTAAAGACAGTTGACTGGCACTAGTCATACACCATGCAAGACTGAGCACAGCAGCGAGACACAAGGTACTTGTCCTGCATCAGCAAGGTCTCTCCCTGGCAGGACTTTGAAGGCAGACAGGGGGTTCCAGATATGCTGTCCAAGCTCTTTTGAAGAAGCACAAAGAAACGGGCAACCTTGAGAACTGTAGATGCTGTGGTCAGCCAAGGATTCTTAATGCAGCAGATGAAAGACACTGCATACTTACTTCCCTCTGAAATCGGAAGATGTCCAGCAGTGCCATCAGGTCAGAACTGTCAGAAAGCGGTGCGACTGGCTGTCATGGAAGACCTGCGGCCAAAAAGCCATACCTCTGAGATGGAAACAAGGTCGGGCGAGAATCAAGAATGAATGAAGCAAGAATGAATGGTCTCCTCAATGCTGAGAAGTACAGGCAGGCACTTACTCATGGTACAGTACCAACAGGGAGGCATCTGATTGGCCCCTAATTTATTCTGCAGCATGACGACTCCAAAAATACAGCAACAGTCATTAAGGACTATGTTCAGCGTCAAGAAGAACAATGAGTCCTGGAAGTGATGCCCCACAGAACCCCAATCTCTACAGCATCGAGTCTGTCTGGGATTACATGAAAAGAGAGAGAGAGAGAGCGAGCAAGAAGCAACGGAGGCTGCAGTGAAAAGGGGTTTGAAAGAGGCCAAGAAAGAGGCTTTTGAGTTACACGATGGATGCCTTCTTTGAATTCTGTCTTGTACTCATCATAAAAACGACGTTTCACTGAGAACA
This sequence comes from Lepomis macrochirus, assembly GCA_024633595.2. Classification (NCBI taxonomy): domain Eukaryota; kingdom Metazoa; phylum Chordata; class Actinopteri; order Centrarchiformes; family Centrarchidae; genus Lepomis; species Lepomis macrochirus. The sequence continues at coordinate 7,338,214 of JALXJV020000024.1, read as the reverse complement.
GATTCAGATTTCTGCATTTTGAGGCCACAGTGCTCAAAATACAGGGGCCAGTACAGTCCATCAGAAGTACTTGTTGGATCACGGTGAAATAGCTTCGCAAACCAACCTCACCCAACAGATTTCTAGTCTGTGCATAGATATTATTCATGGTGATTTCATGTAAGAAAGTGCTCAGCACCTCTGTGTGGCGGTTCCATGGTGTAATGGTTAGCACTCTGGACTCTGAATCCAGCAATCTGAGTTCAAATCTCAGTGGATCCTCATTTTAAGCAAATATGCCACAGTCTGATCTTGGTGTATGTGGAAATTTTGACTATGATAATATATCATGATAAATGTACTCTATCATGACTTACGTGCTCTGTCATGATATGGCAAATTTTCACTGAAGTGCTGCTTTCTGCAGTCAGGGTGGCCGAGCAGTCTAAGGTGCTGCGTTCAGGTTGCAGTCTCCACTGGAGGTGTCGGTTCAAATCCCACTTCTGACAGCTAGTTTCTCAGTTGAGCAATTACCGTTAATATAACAATGGGAAAGTATGTTAGGAGATTTGCATATCAAAAGTATAGCTACAGCATTTGCAACGCTGCAAAAGGATGCATGTCTGTAGGCAACAATGAAGCATTGTAGAGGTTGCCCCCACAGAGCCCTGATCTCTACAGCATGGAGTCTTTTTGGGATTAAATGAAGAGAGAGAGAAGCAACTGAGGCTGCCTAAATCTACAGAAGGAGGCCAAAGCTTTTGAGTTATATGATGGATGCACACTTTGAATTCTGTCTTGTACTCATCATAAAAATGAGGTTTCACAGAATTTATGCTCAGATTTCTGCATTTTGAGTCCATAGTGCTGAAAATAAAGGGGGCAGTACAGTACACACAATATATTGTGTTTCAAAACTCCTCCTGCTTTCTGCCATAATGTAAATACTCAAGCTCACAGTGTACAGTAGTACTCATTTAACTAGCCATGCTCATTGGTGTAGCCTGATGAAAATACCAAATTATGCACACAAATAAAGACAAACTACTTTTATTTCATGTGGATGTAATGTGATATGTTTCAACCACAGAGGCTCTTTCTCAGGCAAAAGTGAAGAAGAGAACACACCTGTATTTAATAGGCAATAATTTAATATAGGAGAAAACAATGAAAAAGAATGTATATTTTGAAACAACCTATGGTGTACTTAACGCTTGACTATAATATAAACAAAGTATTTTGTAATCATATTTGAGAGCTACAGACTGGGAACATTGTCTTGGTACGTGGCAGGTTATCTAATCAGGTGATGATGAGATGTAATTTCAACACAAATTAATACAATTGTATGTTCGCTTTTTACCTCTTACCCGAGGAAGACCATCAGCATAGCTGAAATAATTCCTGTCACTGAGGCTACAGGGCTTAAAATGAAGGGGCCAGTACAGTCCATCAGGAGCACATGTTGATCACAGTCAAATAACTTCAGAACCCCTTCCCCCCAGCTATCCCATGAGAAACTGCCTATCTGCTATGTATAAAGGTTCCATGGTGTAAATGTTAGCACTCTGGACTTTGAATCATGTGATCTGAGTTCAAATCTCCGTGGAAGCTTAATGTAAGTGGAAATGCCACAGACCTTTGTGTGACTCTGACTCTGTGTCCTGACCAACTGGATTATGTTGTGGTGAAAGTTGATTCATGATATGTTATCACTTAGTGTACTGTAACATGACATATGAATGATATCATAATATGGTCAGATTACTAGCTTTTTACAGTCAGGATGGACGAGCGGTCTAAGGCGCTGCGTTCAGAGAGCTAGTTTTTCAGCTGAGCAATTGCCTGTAATGTGAGACTGGGTAAGAAATGTATGTTAGGAGATTTTTGTATTAAAAAAAACATATTGTGTTATTAGTACAGCTACGGGATTTGCAATGCTGCAAAAGGGGCTGGAGGGCAATAAAAGAATGAGGCGAAAATGAAGAAAAAATGAGGCAAAAATTAAGCATTGTAGAGGTTCCTTGCAAGTTTCCAAACGGACCTGGGTCAGAATTAATTGATCCTCATCTTTAAGGGAAATTCATTTTTTTATGAGGGGACAGCAAATTTACACTGTAAAACAAGCGGTACACTCACTACTTTACAAACTACTACTACAAAGTATCATTTTGTCAGTTTTGTCACATGAAAAGATATAATCAAATATTAACAAAAATGTGAGGGGTCTACTCACTTTTAGTGACATACTGTATATTGGAGCACTGCAGGTGTGCTGGGGGTGTTGCACCCCAATACCAGCAAGAACACATAGTCTCAAACTGTCAGCAGCGTTCTGTGTGCTTGTGACATTGCGAGTTCACTCTTCCAAGAACTACTAGCAAGAACTATCTTATTTTCCTCCATGTCAACTTCTGCAATCAAGGGCCACCTGGCAGCAGAGGGGGAAATCCCTTTGGAAGTATGAATGATAAGCACTTTGTTGATTTCCTGAAACATTTCAATGAACATACAAGGTGCTCAAATAAGAAGCCCTCTTTGCTATATCTGTGTGTTGATGTACTGAATTATGCCAAAGAAATTTGCATAATCATGCTGTCATTCTGAATGTGAGTGTGAGTGGTTGTGCGTCTATGTGTGGCCCTGCGATGGATTGGCGACCTGTCCGGGGTGTGCGCTGCCTTTCACCCAATGTCAGCTGGGATTGGCTCCAGCGCCCCCGCGACCCTGTACGCAAGGATAAGCGGTTGACGATGGATGGATGGATGGATGCTGTCATTCCCACCCCACTGCTCACAGCTCCAATCATTAGAAATTAGTAATAATTGTGTTCTTAGTTTTTGAGAATCCTGTGTGACAACAAATTGTCACAAGGGCACACTCTCTATTCAACAGTCTTCAACTCCATAATGAGATAAGACATAAAGATCTAATGAAAACAAAAAATGCAACTTCCTGCCTTTCATTTTGTATGACATTTATACAAATGTGATGGATGGTGCTCACTAAATGTTAGGCAATGTGAAACGCGTGACAACATACCCCAAACTCCCCTACTGTTAACATGTCTATTTTTGAAAGTATTCCTACTTTACAGGATTTTTTTCCACACCTACCTGAAACCTTTGCCCTGTAATTAGCCTATTGTATATCACTGGCCATGTTTAAATTGATATCTAAACCACTTTCATCTCTCACTCTAGGCCTATACTTTCAGCGGTTAGGTCAACTGTCGTTTCAATTCCTTTCAGTGCTTAAAGTTCTTGTTGTTAGTCGTAGTATTCAGAATAGGTTAAAAAAACGTACAAAATAACAAAACATGAAAGCTATAACTAAAACGTCAAAATGCTATGTTATTCTAGTTTCTTTATTATGATTGTCATATTTTTCACAGTTTTCTGACATTTTATAGCCTATAGACCAATCTGCTGACAATAACAATAATCGTTGTTGCAGCCCATGTGTTTGTTCCTGCTATCAGCGTTTTCATTGCTTGAGTCGGACACATCAAAGCACAGATAAATACTACTGTACACATTAGGGGGAGGGTTAAGGAACAGTGGATGCAAGAGTAACGAATCCTGAATGACTGAGTAAATCCTTTGAAGCTGCTCTGGTCTAAAATAGAAACGGAGGAAGGCAGCGCCGCCCTCTGCAGCCCGCAGCAGCTCCACGTCAGGAAATTTAAACGCAGAGCCGTCCACAACACAGACAAACGCATCTTTCTGCTCCAAGGTCACCGAGCCGACCGCCTGCACAGGACACACACACACACCTTCATCCCCCAAAAGGTAAAGTAACGTTAAATGCCTTTTGTGAAGGCGCTGTAAGACGAGCCGCCGGTGATCAGGAGGATTAAACGAGCTTTTGGCGTTTTCGGTGCGCCGCGGTATGCAGAGATGAGCTGCGATGAATGAGCAATAGGCTGTAGCGAGAGAAGGGCTGTGTGAGAGTCCCGGTTGGATGTTGGATGAATATATTTTGTGATGCGTTCACGAGCCTTTGGAGAGAAGTGAAAGTCCTAGTGCGCGCTGCCGCATGCGGTTAATTCCTGGAGGGAAGCGATTTGGATAAAATCTTAATTGTCAAAATATTTTTAAGCCACTGTTGACTCTGAGCGCCCGGGTTAGTTCATGTAGGCCCTGGGCATGTAGACTGGCTTCATCCGGTCCCTATCCTTACATCAGCAGCATCATATGATTAGGCTGCAGTGCTGAGGAATCACTCTGCTGTTGCATCACCTTATTAGCTCTAGTTTTCCTGATCGGGGTCGAACTTTTGCAGGTGTTTCTCAGAATCACACAGATCACAGTGTGATCTGTTGGTGATGGAGATGTGATGAGCCGTGTTTCCCTAAATAGGTTTGGCACCAAATGAGGATTTTTCACTCCTGGTCAGGTGGTGAGGTGTAAAAATAACTTCATATGTCTTCATATGTCTGACTCAGTAATGTCAGTTAAACAGTACCAGATTTAAAAGTAACCAAAACGTGTATTTAAAAATCTCCATTGTGAAGTAATCCTCATTCCAAACATCTTTGTTTATTTGTTTTCAACAGGAGAGTGTTTCCAATGAATGTGGACAGTAAATTGACCTATTAACCTATTAAGGCTCGCAATAACATAAGCCACAAAAACTTAATTTATCTGCTTTAAAGAGCCTGATTGGTTTGGGTGAAGAAGCTGTTTTCTACTTTTAGCACTTTAATTAGCACCCCAAATAGAAAGTGTGTTTCAATTAAAGGAATAGTTTAGACATTTTTGGAAATGACACTCTTGCTGAGAAGAGGAAGAGATGATGAATACCATTCTTATGTCTTTACACTAAATATGAAGCTGCAGCCGGCAGGCGCTTATCGTAGCTTAGCACAAAGACTGGAAACAGGAGAAACCGCTAGCTTGGCTCTGTCCAAAGGTAACAAAATCTAACTCCCAGCACCTGTAACCTTTAATCTGTACACAAACTGAAGTGTAAAAACCACACTTTGTGGTTTTATTGGAGGGTGTGCTGTACTATCTCTTGGCCAGGTGCAGTCACTTCCCAGTAGTAGCTTATGTTTACCGTACTGACATGGGACTGATAGCAATCTACTCGTCTAAAACTCTCGCCAAGAAAGTGAAGAAGCGTAGTTTGTCCAAGTATTCCTCTAAAACCACACTGTAAATTTTTACTGCACTAGCTTACAGCTGTACAGCTTGTCACCAAAGGATGACAGAGAGTGCATCCTAGAGCAGAGGTTTTCATAGTGCGAGGCGGGCCTCCCCAGGGGACCTCCAAACAGTTTCAAGGGAGGCTCAGTGAATGGAAGTGAAAAAAAATATTACTTTAGCTATCAAAAGGAGCTCACAATGAGTAGCCTAAATGTGTGTGTTTTGGTTGAATAGACAGTTCAGAGACACAGTAGTTTTGGGGAATTTTACTGCTTTTTCCACCTTCCAGAGTCAGAAACTGATAAACTGATTGCTTTTTTAAAAATGTATTTGGTGTAATCTGAATTTATGTCAAACAGAAGCATTAGGCTATTTTTGTTCAATTGTTAAATGTGTATGGGATAAATAACATAATAATAATAATAATAATAATAATAATAATAATAATAATAATAATAATAATAATAATAATAATGTTCTAGTTAAAAGCCTGGCAGCTGAGTTCTGGACAGTCTGGAGCCGATCAATATCAACATAACCATGATCCCAATTAATCCAAGAATTGAGCAACTAAACTGAGGCGTTTTCTTTTTTTATGTTGCATGTAATGTTTCCGTCTGTTATGTGAACATTCTTCGGTTATCATTGTCCACACTGATTGTTTCCCTCTTAAGTAGGGGCCTCTCTGGTCATGTGCGAAGGAACGTTAAAGGTGAACTTTTGACTGACTGTGACACCGTCACTGTTTCATTACTCAGGGGTCAAAGGTTGACTTTTTTGTCAGAAGTTAATTTTGTTGTGCTCAGATATTTCTGTGCCACACACAGATCCTGTGTACCTTGGAGTTATGAACACATTTCTGTAGGTGTGCCTCAGGTTTGGATCAGGTTTCATGATCATGACCTCTTTCCATGTTCCCTGGGGGATGTTTGTTATGAACACAAGCTTACAAAGAACACCGCCTGATTCGGAACAAGCTATTGTAATCCACATTAAGACCATATGATGCTAATAAACACATTACCTGTAAACTATAAGAAAGTAAACATCCACATTAGTTGTCCAGGACTATATCTTATATCTTTTATTGCATAGGTTATACTATATTTTAAAGATCATAATAAATGAGAACCTTAAAGGAAGTTCTACAAACATATTTTCCTCCAAATATGACCCCACATCTAACAAGGATAATATATAAAATAAAATGATTACACAAAGAGACTGTCCTTCGCTTCCTTTTTGAAATTTCATTTTATATTAATTGCATTAAATGAACTGGGGGTATTTATTGTTTATATGCAACACAGGAGCATCTGTAAATCTGTTAGTGTATCAAAGATTTCTGCCAAAGAAAATGAGACGTTTGTCCTGCATGTTAGTATCAATAATATGTTTTGGCATTTTTGCATTTATTTGACAGTTCGACTGGGAAGAGGCAGACCGGAAACATGGGGAGGCATCTGCCATGCAACAAAGGTCCCTTGCGAACCATCAACTTCGCTGTTTAACGTATGAGCTGTAATGAGCTGTAACCATTGCTGTAACCAGCTGCTACCAGGCTACCTCTCCAATGGTCCTGTTGTTTTAATCTACATACTGTTTTACGCTACTACATTGACATCATTTCCCCACTTTTGGGTGAAGTTTGGGGGAATGTGGAAGTGTACAAACCATATTAGAAGTAGATCTAGACCTGCAAATCAGCCAGGTACATATATTGGTGGATATTAGCTCCTTGATGATATACTGTATATGTATATATGTCATGTCCGCTGAAATAGAAAGGCCAAAGTTCTCCATCTGAGAGAACTGACGAGTTGATTTTTCCAGCTATAAACTGCTCAAAATGTATCATCCAAATAAGTAATAATAATATAGATTATATAAATATAATTACAAGTCTAGGTCTATGTTTTTTTATAGAGAAAATGCAAGTGAAATCCTACTTTAAAAGCAGTGAAAAGTTGCTAATTGGTAATTGACAGGGTTTTAATTAAGCACTTTACCACCCACAGATCACCTGTCAATCAAACTGTGTGGGTATATTTAAAAAGTCTTCTTCCTTGAATTCTCTGTTAATGAAGTTTCTGTAGGTGGCTGAACAGCCGTGGTTAAAGCTAAAAAATACATAAATTCCAAACCTTGATTTTAACATCATAACCTGGCTGCAACTTTTGTGCCATTCTGCACTTAGGAGATTAATCTCCACAATCTAAAGATGCTTGGTGAAATGCTATATGAGCAAATATCCACGCCTTTGCTTCAAGTCATGAAAGCTGGAAGTTCAAAATGTTGAAAGTAAGATGTAACAGAGATCAGTGCCTCTGACCTTCATGGCATGCCTGGAGGAGTGGAGTGGAGCGGAGGCCTGGGATTGGATGTTGAATGTGGGTGTTGGCAGGCCCCATGGAAAAGTGAAATGGAAGGAGTCCTAGCATGCTGTTGTGTCCACAGAGGTGTAGTTGTTTGTCCTTTCATACTGTAATGGTCCTTTACAAATGGCCTATCTTGATGTCAAACTGCCAAGGAGAGCTGCATAAATGTTCCTTTCTGTCAGTATTTCAAACCCGCCAAAAAGAATCAGCAAACACATGGAGACTGCCGCTTTGCAGGTTGGGAGAATTATTCTGTGTTGGCAGAGGCTTACCATCCAGTTTTAGTGGTCAGAGGTGTGTTGACGGAAATTTATTAGACCGCTGGAAAGTTTTTTAATCAAGGCTCCTCACCAGGAATTAGCTCAAGGGCTTCAAAGTGCAGAGGCTGACAATAGAGTAGACTGGGTATTATAGTCTTAGTATATTTTATGGGAAGACCTCCTGCCTGGTGGCCTTTTTGATCAGAGAGCAGCTTTGAGAGAGAACCATTGTTTCTCGTTTGTTTGTTTGTGCGCAAGACCAAGGGCAAGTGTGTTTACTGCACCGTAGGGAGATTAGATGTCGTGTTGATAAGAGGAATATGAAATGTGTGCTTCAGTCAACATTTGAATAGTTGCTGGTTAATGATGAACTATTTCTAAAACAAAGTGAATACTGACATTCAGTTTTACTCAGAGGTGACCTTAGAGGTAATCTTGCGTTGACATAACTGTAAGTCCCATGAGACTTGGGGAGGTGGGGGTTTAGGTGTGGTGAGGGTCATGCTGGCAGCAGCTGACTGTAGAGGTCAAGTTTTTTTTTCTTTTGTCCTCTTGTTTATCTGGACTGGACTTCAGTTGGAACTATTGAATATTTAAGCTGTTCAATGTATGTGTTGTTTGTCTTATATAGCTTCAACAGGAATGTCTGCTTGGCCCCTAAATCTGATTTAGTCATGTTCCCACCATAGCACCTGTCAGTCAGCTGACTTTGTTCTTGTCCTTTATTTAAGTCCTACATGGCTGCACAAAGTCCCACATTAACAAACCATTATTAAGTAATCGCTGTCTGACCAATCAGTGAAAGTAGCTCCACTTAGCAAATAAGAAGTCAAAAGAATGCTTTAAGTAGTGGGGAAAATGGAGGGAAGGAATTCTTCTTCCTGTGAATGGTTCCTGCATTTCTTTTCTTCCTGCTTTAATGGCCACTACAGGCTAGCTCCAGAAAGTCTAACTGAATTGATTGAAGACGCAATTTCTCTCAAAATACAAAGTAAGTTGTCTTCCCAATATAATAATAATAATATAATAATACATTTTATAAAGTTTTATCTTCACAGTGCTTGCTAATTGTTACCTAAGTTTAATAGATAGGAAGCCTTAATGCTGCACAACTGGGTCTGGGTATCATTCAAAATCTTCTATACCCGTACTTATACCTTGACTTCAATACCAGCTACCGAACTGTACTGTCTTCGATACCAGTTTCATGAAATCCATTTAAACAAAAATAAAATTACATTACACATTACTGTACAGTAACTCACTTCAAGGGAGAGTTTTTGCTCTGTTCACTTATAACTGGACCAAATTGAAGAAACTGGTGGGGACATCTCTACAGTAGTGGATTATATAAAAATATAAATATGTCAAAAAAGAACATTAATAACAAACAGCATGGCAGCAGGACGGCATTGTAGCATCTAGACTGCCTAATCCAAAGAAGAAGAAGGGAATGAGTGTGTGCGTGACGTTTGTGGTTCTGGGAAATACGATCACTCTGTCTGTGCTAACGAGCAGCTAGTCCAGGTCTGACACCCATCCACTGTATCAGATTGCGTTGAATGAGCATTTTAGCGCTGTTAGAGGTTAGGGTTTAAATTACGTCAATATTTTTATTAAATAATATAATAATGGTTAATATCTGCGATGGACTGGCGACCTGTCCAGGGTGTACCCTGCCTTTCGCCCTATGCCAGCTGGGATAGGCTCCAGCCCCCCGCAACCCTGTATGCAGGATAAGCGGTTGATGATGGATGGATGGATGGATGGATGGTTAATATTACTCTTATTTAATAATCCACAATAGAAAATAATAAGTTAAATTGTCTTTGAGGCACAATTTTTAAACAGACAATTGAGAACCACTTACCTGATGTAGTCTCATGAAGATATAATAAACTATTAATTTAATAATTTAAATTATAAACTATATCCAAATTGACCAATAATAACCAGTCAGTTGAAGGATTTGGAATTCTATATAGAAAAGTTGGCAGTATATTGACTCTGACTCGAAATATTAAAATAAACCAGAACGTACATATAAAAGCATTTATAGAACAAGGTAAACAAAGCAAAACACCAGAGGAATCTAGCTCTGCATTAAACAAAGACAAAGAGATGTTTGTGTGTGATAAGGACAGTTAGTGTGTGTGTGTGTGTATGTGTGTGTGTGTGTGTGCCTTTTGTTCTGCCGTCTGTGCATCTTGCGTGCACAAGCACACGTGGTCAGACAAAGAAAGCATGTGCAGCAGGAACTTATAAGCTCTCTCTGCGTGTGTGTGGTTGTGTTAAGGCCAAACCAGAGGTTTATGTTGATGTGGTCTGTGCAACGGTGCCAACATAAAAGGAGGTTAGTTAGTTAGCATGCACTGTGCGTCTGTGTGAAGCATAACTAAGAAGTATGGCTACACAATCTCCTGTTAACAATGGAAGAATCACAATAAAAGCTCCATGAAAAAAACCCATTAATGTATGTGTACATTAATGTACATATGAACATTACAGTTAAGTGATGTTGACATCAGAGAGTTCTGTTCCAGGCAGGCCACGCTGTGTCCTCTGGGTCAGTGTCCATCCAGAAGAGGAGCGGAGAAGAGGAGCAAGGGAATAGAGGGAGAACAATCTCACACAACAGATTTTTATCAATGAGGTGATGTCATAGGTCAGAGGTTCCTGACCAATTGTAGCTGCTGCTGTGTCCATGGGTGAAGTTCACACCTCAGTGTGACTTCCTGGAGGATTGTGAGAAACTGATTCAGTGAGTCATGTTAAAAGTTCAGTTATAGTCACAAATGAACTTCACCGGTGAGGTCCCTGTAATCCCAACTTCAATTTACTGGTTTGATTTTATGGCCTGCAACTTTAGCGTTATGGTTCATGGCTCTCATTAGCGTTGTTTGCAGATGTAGGCAGCTGTTTTCGGCAAAAAAGCTTGGTTAAAACCACTCTACACTTTCTGACCAAACAACAGACAAAGTTAGTGACCAGACAGTGAACATGGTGTAGCATTTAGCCGCTAATTGGCCTGATACTTTTCACAGGAGCCCAAATCAGAGCTAAAAGGAGAGTGAATGCTGGACAATGCTGGAATGTCATATGCATGTCTGCTGATGTGTGTTGTCCTTTAGTGGATTGCCTTCCTTCCCAAGCTCCACTCAGACTTCCCCATTGAACAAAATTTGGATTTGTAGCTTCAGAAATGGTCAATATGGTGGCTAAATCTATCAGTGACTTAACAGCTCTGTGTATGAGTTGTGGTTGCCTTTAGCTAGCACGCCCATCTACGCCGTTCTTTATTGAAACTCGCCTGAAATACAACACTGCTCAGCTTGGTCTTCGTTTCAAAATAAACCTGAGCTCCTTTCAGTCCATGCTACAAACAATGCAGTCTTTTAGGCTTTCTGCCAAGGTACTAAGTGATGTACTTGGATGACATACAGACACACACACACACACACATACGCACACACACACACACACACACACACACACACACACACACACACACACACACACACACTGGGCCTAGCCCACAGTTTGTTTGGTCCAGTGTCCCCTGTATGTACTTGAGATAACTGGCTGCCTTCACCTTGGTGAGCTTATTCAAACAACAGAGCTGAGTACGTGAGCAGCAAGGAGTCCAGAATAGTGTTTCTATAATCAAATCATCCAACTGGCAAAAGATCCTATGATACAAAGTACTGGAATACAAGAGTGCAACTCTGTGTGTGTGTGTGTATGGGTGTGTGTGTGTGTCTCCATGGTTCATGCGTTTTTAACTGTGGTTCTTTGTACCTGAAGATTCTATCTAGCTTCTAAAGTGGGAGGATTTTCTGCTGTTCTTCCTTCAATTCATTCTTGCTGATCAGTCCACCAGTTCAGTTATTGACTGCGTATTTAAGTTGCTTGTGATGAATGTTCATTTTTTCTGACATATTTGTTTTCATGTTAGTGTTGTGGCTCATGGGATGGCAATGTCAGTCCACCACTCTGGTCCGACATTCACTGAAATATCTCAACAACTATTGGATGGATTGCACTGAAATTTTATACAGACTTTTGTGTTTGGTAAGATGGTCAATATTGATTATTGTAGGAAATGACACACAAAACAACCACCATGGCTGGCATACTGGTATGCAGGTGCTGAGCCTTACCTTTCTGTGGAAGAGAAGAAGAATTTCCCTACTGGGATAAACAAAGCTTTATTATTACCCTACACCTCGACTATCAGATGCAGCTGGTTGCAGATTTCAAACCTAATATGCCCAAACCTGATTATCAAGTCACATTAAATCCTTTACTATGGGTGTGGCTCCCAACAAACCAAACCACAGATACCTTCAGGCACCTTGGTATCACCAGAGTTTAATTGACTTAGTCCTCACCTGTGTTTTTAACAGGCCCTTCAGAACACTGCAGTCTGTCAGTCCTCTGTCAGCCGCTCTTTTAGTCAGTGGTGTAATGTGAAGGACACAGCGGAGACAGCACGTGATGAGGATCTGGGCTTTAAAGCAACGAGGAAGTGTTGACATTGTAGTGACTGAACGGTGACTTTGCTTTGTTTGGCTTCTTATGTACTTATATGGTTGATCATAAACTGAATTCATCAAGCTTGTCTGAAAAGTTTGCCCCTTTCCGTCTCTTTAGCTGCTCTTTTATGGTCAATCAGTTTGGAGTTTCAAATTCAAACCCATCAACTTAAGCTGCTTATGTGTTATGAAGCTCGCTCATACATTGTCGTCACGTTCAATCAATCAAAACCAATATCTACACTGAGTGCTGCTGCGGACAGCCTGTAATCTGATTAGTGTGGATTAGACCCACTGTATGGAACTCTGGAAAAAAGGCATAATCTCTAACTTTGATTAAAGGGTTAATACAAGGGATATACATAGAGGATTATATTTTCATTAGTCAGGCCAGTTTTAGCACAAGTTAGAGATGTTTTATTAGTATTCACTCATCCACCCAGTTAAAACCAGGTATTATTACCAATACTAATTCTAATACGAAAATTCTACATACCACACCAAACATTTAGACCAGTTTCTGTTGCTTATTTGTTCATTCATTCATAGATGTGTGAGACTCCTTTTTAAGCAAATAAACGTGCCAAAAAAGTGTCCTTCCTATTTGCAAATGGTGATTTCAGTTTCAATCAGATTTCTGTAACATAAAGTATGGAAGAATGTTTAAAGCTGTATGTGTAATGTGAATAGGGTCCCTTGTAGTGACTAATACACAGCTTATTGTTTTCGGCCCACAACTTTTTTTTGGCTTTGTGCTACATTTTAATGTCGCGTGATCTCGTCCCATGATATCTCGTCACACCCCTACACATTACACTACCTGCCCAGCAATAAACGGCTGACAAACTACCAACTAAACAGTAGGGGTGACCTAGGGCGTTGTCATGCTTTTGAAACACTTGGGGCTTAGCCTAGCCCAGAAATATTTCATGTCCATTAATATTAATGGAGAGTCTGGTGGTCCTTCCCTGAAAAAATTGCATTTTAAACACTTCATTTCCAGCATTCCGATGAATTTTTCAGCACCAATCTATAGAGTAAATGTGTTTATTTTATAAGGGTAACCCAAAATTTAGGTGACAGGTGGCACTTCAAAATCTTTTTTACTCTAACAGAATATAATAACAGTAAGGCTTTCAGGCATTTTATGTTGCTTTCAGAAATGTTTCTCCTCTAGATCAACTTTTCTCATGTAATTTCAGCCCTGCTGAGACAGCACTCATGTAGGCATGATTTACTCCTCCCTCCTCTTCTGTGTCTTTGTTTGGGAAAGTAACGTCTATGAAGGTACTGTGTCACCTTTTCACCTAAATTAAAATGAATTTTATTTTAATTCAGTTATAAACTCCTGGACTTTAATTGCTCCTGTGTTTCTGCAAGTTTTCGGCTCAAAAAAACTTCATGCACATCTAACAACTCTCCCACATATGTGTTGAATGAAGACATTAAATTGAATAATTAAACAAAAAAAAACATTTTATTGGATAAATTAAATGCAATACATGATACATGATATATTATTTGATCAAGATTGATGACGATATTGTTCCAAGTTTGAATTGTTTTGGTGGCACGCCATCCTTCATACAGCCAGGAGCTGATGCTTATTTTCATGTGTCATCTACAGACAACCTGACAACTAAAGTGCCCATATCTCTGTTGGTTTCCACCAACATTACCCAGTGGTGGTTACTATTGGTCACCAACAGAAGCTCCAAAGCACCTTAGTTTTGCATTCAGAAAATTCAGTCATGGTTGCCACAGAGACACTGCTGGGTCACGTCTTCTCAAAAGTATTATCCAGTGAAATTATGTTTTGTTTGAAAAGTTAATTTTTTTTTATGGGAGAGATTGAGGGATGGTTATTTTTTATTGAAAGGGCATAGCTATAATCTGTACAGATGAATTGCAGGGGGTGTGGTATGTATGACTGCTGGTGATAGTGCCTGTAAAATAGTTTGGTATGACCAGATAACGCCCGTGGGGAGATGTTATCCGCGCTATCTAACAGAAGAGTGCAACAGTTGATTTGTACAGACTGTTGTAGCTGTTCAGTTTTTGAATGATTTTGATGGGGGTTCTGGTTAAACACTTCACACGTCTTGTGTGTCTCACGTGATTGATGCTTTTCTTATGTCTAATGAGATACAACTTAATATAGTTGGGTATTGGAATTGTGGTAGAATAAAACAAGCAGTTTTAATACATCGCTTCGGCTGGGCATTTGTTTCTTTATTTTCTGACATTTTCTGTCAAAACAATTAACTGAGAAAATGATCCTGGGTTTTCCTGGTCTTTACTTATTTCACTTTGGATTTTGACTGCTCCCACAGGTTTGTTTGCCTTAAGGCTTATTCCTTGGTTTTGATGTGTGCCTGCTTAACCAACCCATAAGCCTTTTGTATTGGCATTGTTTTTGTATATTTGTGTTATTAAATGATTTAAATTGCACCAGCTGGGCCTGTGAGTCTGCATTTAGGTCCTACTCTGTTTTCCCGGGTACCCAGCTTGACAGCGCGACACACATTGAGCTGATAGCATTTTCTAAAATTCAATGTTATCGTCCACACTGCAACGTCTTTTGAGTGTTTGACAGTCACAATTTTTTGTTGTTCAAAACCCTGGGCTGCTGTGAATGGGAGCCCCCCCCAAAAAAGATGCTGAAAAGATGCATTTTCAAATTTGACTGCATTAGCATGGATAAGGAACTTTGCTGCATGTTGTTTCAAATTGGAAAAAAACTATTCCGGTGATTTAGTACTTTTAGTATAGCACTTCCAACACACAAGAGTGGTATTCAAAGAAAATAGTCAAAACTGATGCATTGTCAAGATCCAAAAAGGGGCGATCTCAAATTTACATAATACAACCCCAATGACATTATGCAGCAACCCTGATGACATCATTAGGGTATTTCTTTCAAACTTCAGAAAGCTTCCTCTAGCGCCACAGAGCTTACACTGTTTGTATACTGGTTATACTTGTATAACCCTGACAAGGAAACTGACCTAGATATGTAAAACTTCCAATCAAATTCAAATTGTTCATGTGTGATGCAGCAGTGTAAACATGAGGAAACATGTTGATTCTTCCACTGGCTGTTATTTTAAATGAAACTGGCTGCCGTCGTCTCAGTATGAACCCATAGGCTAAATTAAAAGGCTGTAAATTATTCCTGGCCGATTAGAAAGGTGAAGCTAATGAGGTTAGACACAGCTAAAACTGCTGCCTGTTGTGGACTATGATGTGTCTGTGTTTCTCCACGTCACTTAGCTTGTAAGAAAAAATCAACAGAGTGAAGTGTGGCTGTGGACAATTGCCACTTTTGGTTTTCTAAATGTTTGCTTTGTACACAGCAGCACCCGGTTTTGAACTGCTGTTACGCTTCTATAAGTTGGCAGTCTCCGCCCTTTTTCCATTACTGCATGAGGACTGGGTGGTGGGGTGGTGGTGGTGGTGGTGGGGGGGGGCCTCAGGCCTCAAGGTGAATACTGGGCAGGTCTCTCAGGCAGAGTGAGTGTGTGCCCTCTGGAGTGGGTAATTAATTCTGTGTGTTTGCCTGTCTTAACCAGGATACGGACCTCTGGCATGTCCTTCCTCTTGTGTCACGCTACTGCTGGCAGGTGTTCATGTAAATGACAGAAAGGACAAAGCGTTTGACCTCCTTTTAATTCGACAACCGTCTGCAAACTGTCAATATGAGCTGCAGCTGGAGATGTGATTTATCTATATATTGACAGTATTTATCGGTGACATTTTCCTATACACAACAGTTTAGTTTAACATATTTCTAACCTTAAACCTGCAGTGAAGAACTTTTGTCTCCCCTCTGTGAAAGAGTACTTACACAACACTGTTGACATAAACTTATGGCATATAGGCTCTGCTATACTGTGTTGCTGCTATCGCTATGGGTGTTCCCCCCTTCAGCTGTGGTAAACCAATCATTGCTGGTTGGCATAAAACACATCACTACCGGTTCACCAGATCAGGAATGTCGCCACAGACACCAGGTTTAAAAACTCCAGCATACTGCAATATACAGGGAGATTTAGCTGGCGGTGATAGGCTTAATCAGCCTTGTGTGCACTTGTGTGGCAAGGGCTTGAATGTAACGGATCTTCAATTATACGTTAAAGTCCCACACTCCAGCTTTAAAGTCCTGAGAGAAGAGGTAAGAGCCTGCATGGAACTTTACCGGTCTATAGTCAATCACAGGACAAAATAAAGTAAAAAAAGGACAGGAAACAGAATGCTGGTGGTAAGTTTTCTTTGTGGAGTTTTAATTTCCTCTTTTCCTTCTTTTTCTGTCATTGCAGTGAGTAGTCAGCCTTGAGGTGGGCCAGTGATGCCGCCCCCAGCCACAAGTCCCCCTGCCGTGCCCCCACCAGACGGCGGTTGGGGTTGGGCTGTGGTGTTAGCATCTTTCGTGTCCATAGGTTTCTCATACGCTTTCCCAAAGGCCATCACTGTCTTCTTCAAAGACATCCAGATCATCTTCGATGCCTCCTACAGTCAGATCGCATGGATCTCCTCCATCATGCTTGCGGTCATGTATGCTGCAGGTGAGTCAATGGCTGTTTTTTTACTGTATCTCATTTTGACACTGGAACATGAATTCAGAGAGCCAGTGATGCTAGGTGACATTCTGTCACGTTACATGGTGCACTACTGACCTGAGAATGTCATACTTTACGCTACCAGTTGAGAGTTTTAGAAAACCCCTATTTTTGTAGTTTGTATTGAAATGTAAGTAGTTAAAGTCCAGTGAAAAACATTACAAAAGTAAGAAGCAAACTGACAAAGGTAAAAGCAATGTTTACATCCTGTCTTCCTTCATTACTGCTTTACTGACCTGAACTTTTTCTTTATCTTCTTTGGTTATTCTGCAGCAATGGAAGGAAATGAAGCCTTGAAAGTTGATGCAAAAACAAATTTTACAGCTGTCCCAATTTGTAAACACTTTGGAACAGCCTGTGTTAAGACCTTATTTGTTCAATATTGCAACTAAAAGGGCAATTAATGCATGAAGACAGACCTACAAATGTTTGTGTTGTTTTTTATGATTAACTGATGATGATTAATTTATTGTTTTTTCCCGAACATTTGAACACACACACCTCCATCTGAAAATGAAGCAGTACACATACAGCAACAACAAAACAACAAAAAAGAACAAAAAAACAAAACAAAACAAAACAAAACACCCCTGGAAGGACAGTGATGCTCCTAGCCATTGAGTTATAGCCTTACCTAAATGTAGGCACCGTATTCTATCAAATTCTATCCAACAGACATGTTTTCTACTTAAATGCAATGTTTGTGAGCCGGAACGCCGTTAAACCTCCAAGGTGTACAAGTGAAACTTCCCCGTTTTCAAGTTATCAATCAACCTATAGGACAGTCGTTCGAGGGCAGCCAGCTGACCCAGAGCAGCGTGCCACAAATCCAGTGCTGGTGCAGAGGGGGCTTTCCATTCCTTGACCAAAAGCTTCTGGGTCCAGTTAGAGAGTGGAGGGGTCAGGTCACTTAATGCAGAGGGGTCCCCCAAAATAAACAGACTAGGAGTGAACGGGATATTCTGGTCGACGATTTTCTCGACGATTGTATGAAGGGGAGACCAATCTGCCTGAAGTTTTGGGCAACTCCAGAGCATGTGTACTAGGGTAGCATCTTTGTCCCGACACCTCCAGCGAGTTATCAACCAATCCGACCTTATACAGCCTGGATGGTGTCCAATAGATTCTATTCAATATTTTGAATTGGATAAGACGGGTTCGCAGTTCCCTTGACATTTTTTCCCCATTTCTGAGAATTCTGCCCCATTCTGCATCCGTGAATGACACCTTTAGGTCTGTTTCCCATGTCCTTTTAAGGGCCATTATATTAGAGTCCGAGGCTGCAAGGATCATAGTGTAGTAGTTCTCCAACATGTCACTGCTCGGTGGAGCTGCTGAGGGGGGAGCCGAAGACCTGCACCAGGAAGTGTCTTAACTGGAAATACTTCCATTGTTGAGTATGTGGTAGGTTAAATTCCTGTCTAAGTGCCTCAAAGGATTTTATTGTCCCATCATGATACAAGTCTCCAAGCACCGTAATCCCTTTTTGCAACCAGAGATTCCAAAGGAAGGGAGATTTAATTATACAGAGCTTGGGATTTTGCCAGATCCCGGCAGCCTTGTGTAGATATGGACCAAATTTAAAGATCTTAGCGACTCTCTTCCAGACCCACTGAATGTGGGACAAAATGGGATGTGATTCTGATGGGCTAATTTAGCTGTGATGTAAGCTATGGGTGTGAGAGGGGGTTTATTGTGTTGTTAAAACAAACAAGGATATATATATATCTACTGATAGATTGGCTTATCTCAGCTAAAGATGAAACTTTTATTTCATGAATGTTAGGAGTTATTATCGTGTGATTCACCTAGGGCTGTGCAATAAAAAGATAAGTATTATTATTGCAATATTTATTTTCATCAATAAAAATGTAACAAATGTTCAATAAATATGATTCATTTGAATCACAAATGAATCAGAGCTTATGTTTTCTTGTTTAGATATTTATTTTGTTGAGGAAAAACACCAAAAAAAGATTCTACTTAATTTAACTCATGCATTTGTGTTCGGGCGATAAAAATCTTTCTTCAATTTTTCACTCAGGAGCAAAAATCTGCCTTTAAACTTTATTTATAATTTATCATGATAATTATCGATATTAACTGATATGAACTTTCCCCCCCAAATTAAAATAAAATTTTTGGCCATATTGCCAGACCTCAGCACACTCCAATAGGAAAGTGGACCTTATGATATTTTAACTATGATAGATTTAACTATGATATTCTAAATCACAATGTTAACCTGCTTTTAGGCAAATCTCTTTAATATTTCATTTTGTTACACATGTTGTCGTTGTTAAGGATTATTTGTGCTGCTAGGAGGTGGTGCATTGTTTCCTGAACAGATCCTCCGTTCATATGGCCAGTAAACATAATTGAAAAGATGGAGGCGCATTGGATTCATCTTCTGAGGATTTAGTCAACAGTGTTTGGTCTCATGGATCTCTTGGTGGATTTGGGTTTTTTTCTGCCTCAAGATACAGTAGGAAATAAGAGGGATAGAGATGGAAGTAGGCCGTGTCACAAGACCATGTCCTGGATTTGAAACCACAGCATCAGAGGATGCAGGCACAGTGTCACAGCGTCTGAGCCTCCAGATAACCAGGGAGATCTACATGTTGATTTTGGGAAGCCAGTGAAACAGGGGTAAAAGAAAGATGAAACAAAATAGATTATAAAAGCAGAATAAAAAATCAGCACTTTGTTAGGCTTTTTATTGCACTACTCAAAGTTTATTATATTTGTCAAGGACATAACATTGGAACTGCAACATACAATTGCACCAAATGCGCTGTATTTAGTGTTTGTAGCAGAACACTAATTGAAAAACACCTATCCAGAGAAGACTTTCTAAAAAAATTTCAAAACAGAAAAGAAAAATACAACAGGTATAAATATGGGTAGAAAGGCTCATCTTTAATTATATGACACTGACACACTGCTACAACTGGTCTTGCTTTCGCTTTTTTTTGAATAAGGATCTTTTGAAGAGGCAGAATGTGTATTGATCAGGTCATTTTCTCCACCATATTGCTCTGCTCACTTGCTTTATTTTCCACTTTGGCTTCAGTCCGGCAGCCTAATGCTTGGCAGTGCCATGACTACCATCTGTCTTCGCTGTAATCCTCCTGTCACTAGATCCACTGCTGTTGTCACCATCTGTACTGGTCAACAGCAGGCCTGGAAAGCTCATTCCCTGTGTTGTATAGTGCAGTTTCCACCAAGAAGAGTGAAAGAATTCAGTAAATGCACAATTCAGACTTCTTGTTACTGTCAGTAGTCCATATGTTATTAGAACGATGCTGCACAAGGTTAAGTCAAATATTGTGACTCATAATTTAAAGAATTTTAATTTGTTAATGTGTTGTATTATGGACACAGCAGCAAGTGCCAGTGTTCATGTGCGTTTGAAGTGGTCCAGGCCTGTCCAGGTGAACATCCTCTGTTGCACCTGACACTATAACATCACCTGCTTGTTTAGACACAGTAAAGCTCTGCTGTGACACAGCGCTAATAGCTATATTTGCTCTGTTTTCATCTGCTGATTTCTCACAGCAGGACCTCAGATTTTGCACTTTGCAGTTCTATCTGTCTTGAAACTTGCCTGAATGAATGAAGCGGAACATGTCGCCTTATGGGCCCTATTTTAACAATCTAAGCACATGGCGTGAAGGGCATGGTGCAGTTGCATTTATGGCAAATCCAATTTTTCTAGTATAAATGCAGAAAAAATGGTGAGCGCGCCAGGCGCATGGTTCAAAAGGGATGTACAAAGTCTGTAAATTAGTCATGGCTGTGTTTTGGGTATAACATGCAATAAACCAATCAGACTGTCAAATTGTATTCCTTTTAAAGCAGGTGTGCTTATACCTTGGCATATTGCTATTTAAATGGCGCATGACTGGCACATAAAAAAACATAATAAAATACAAATAAATAAAGTGTGATGCAGACTCACAGCAGAGAGAGAGAGAGAGAGAGAGACAGCTCATGTGGACAAGCGAGAGGAAGAGTATGACTTTATCGATGTGATATAAAAACTTTCTTTGATCATGAACCCTATTGTTATTCTACAGTTCTGTGGTTTATATGTGATCCGTAATCCACCCGCTATTTCTTTTTATAAGCAGACCCATCCAATATGCAGATATAACTCTGATCTGCACGTCACTAGAACCCACCTATGGAGGTGTATCTTACTATCTGAATAATTTGCCCTTTAAACACTAGAGAAATACTGCGACATTGACTTTAGACTGTTGGTAAAAGGGGCAATTGCGTTCTGCTGCCTCAAGATGGCAATGTGCCAACAATGCGGCTGACCACACCTCATTTTAAGACTAAGGCGCTGTCTACAAGAACACGAGTATTTTCATAACCGTGACTTTTTTGTATGCGGTTCAGCCGTTTGTACACATGGAAATGCAGTATCAGGTCACTGAAACCAAGCATTTTTGAAAACCCCTGCCAGGGTGAAGATCGCTGCCAGGTGTTTTGGCATGCTCTGTTTCGCGTTTTTATGTGGATGTAGATTTTTTTTTTTTAAACGAAGGAGGAAAAACTCCTCCAAACTGTTGGCTGGAAACTAACAATGACAGTTGCGCTGTGCTGTGTGCCGCTTTGAGCCGGGTGTAAGGCCATATATAGTACTTTTGGGTGTTGATTATGTTAATGGTGAGATCTTACGGACATTTTTTGTCAAATAGAGAAAAGTTTATATTTCAACTGTAAAATGTCTTCGTAGATATTTTGGTAATGTTTTTTTTTAATAGCTACATTAAAGAAGTTCCATCTTGGACATGATTTAGCCCTGTGAATATTAACTAACTTAAAGTTGCTTCAACTAAAAACTCTGTTATTATAAGTTAAATGGATCGACCAACACGAAAGTTTGTTCTCCGATTTCTTTGATTTAGTACCATATTCTGTTTTTGGAGACAAAGTATTTCAACTGACCTCTGAGCCTACTGAGAAAGCATTTACCATGAATGTGTGTCACACACATGACAGTTATTTTACCAATCACCAACCATTCCTTTAGCTTAAGCAATTACTATGTCATTATCATGTAGTGATGTCGACAACATGTGCGGTTACTAAGCGAGCAGCTCTTGTTACTCATTCATTCATATTGATTGCACTCATCAGCAATTCATTAAACATCTGCTCTCTTGTTCTGCCTCTTACGCTGATGAAGCAATCACTGTTTGAATGCTAAATACCTTTTCTAATTCCCTACTGGTACGTGTGTGTGTGCGCGCACGCGTGTGCGTTGGTGTTTACACCACTCGGTCATTACTGTGAAGCTGCCTGATAATGAGCAATAGCCTCAGACACCCAGAAATATTAATCCAAATTGCAGAGAGGACCTTTAACTTATCACTATTGTCCAGTAGACACCTTGTGTCTATGCCAACCTTTAACAAACTGAACCTAAAAAAAGTTTGTTTTTAGCTTGATAGACAGTTTCATAGGCATAAGAGGTTGGATCGGTGTGTGTATTCAATTTCAAAAATGACATGAAAATCATCAAAATAAACGTTTTCACTCAACATACAGAGTTTTATACAAAACACATACAAAAGTTTTAATTGTTTAGAAGACTATGCTTTCAAATTCAAGAATGAACAATCTTTTTTCTTTGATTTCTGTTTTTAGCCATGCTAGCATATGGTAACTATGGATGGCAATGTTGGTTGGTTAGTCAGTCCACCACTTTGGTCCAAACTGAAAATACACAACTGTTGGATGGATGGCATGTTTCTAAGAGAATGAAACCTGATGACTTTAGTGATTCCCTCACGTTTCCTCTAGCACAGCCAGCAGGTCAAAGTTATCACTTTGTCCAGTATTTATGTTTATGACCAAATACGTGTAACACTAACTATATTTTCAACAGCCACAGCTGTATTTAGTGATAAATATCAAATGTTAGCGTGCTAATACTGAAAATTGCAAACACTATGGGCATCTCCGAAACTGCTTGCTCCACTTTCTCCCTCCCTACTTCCCCTCCGTTTGTGTATTCATTGATAAATGCTTTCAGTTTCGATATTATAAAAAACATACCTTTTCTTAATACAACTGTTGTTTATTTGATACACATATTACAGTAGTGAGTGCAGCGTCAACGTCAGATCCTATTTCCTCTGAGTCGAGAGTAGTTCGTCTGAAAGCTGGCCGCTGTATTTAAACCCTACGCGGGTTAGGGAGCTCAATTTGGCTGTAAGAGTGACTCCAGGAGTCTGTCGGAGTGGAAGTGGTGAGGGTTTAGTTTTGCCCTATACCAGCTAAACATTGCATGTTAGCATTCTGGTGTTAGCATTTAGCTGAATTCACTGCTGTGCTTACATCACAGGCTCACAGCGCCACTGGAAAGATTTTTTAATATCATTACTTTGACTCCTTTGGGATGGTTACAGTAGAGGTTTTGTTGATGGTATTTTATACCATTATTTATTATTTTATAATATGGATAAATTAATTAATAATGACAATAATGATAATCAAGCTGCTCAGTTAAGATTTGACTTGCCTCTACAGGACTGTAGGAACATACAATATTCTGCATCCTTGTGAGTGCATCAACTAATGGAACGAACTCTTTCACAAAGCTAAAATGTCATGTTCCTAACTTACTATGATATCTATGAGATAAACCCTAATAATCTGTAAAGTCTACATAGAGATAAAAAAGACAGCACTAATTTAGTTTCACTATCTTGCCTACGGGGCAAAAAAACAGGCTTTGGGACTATTCAGCTTTACAGTGCAATCCTTCACAGCATTACATTAAATGGCTATGAAGCAACGGTCCCTCCTCCTCTCTGCACAGCAAGCGTCGCTTTGTGATGACGTGTTTAAGCTGCAGGCTCTGTGTCCGTGTTGGATCAGTGTCGCTAATCCAGACAGAGACAGACTTGACCTTGAGGCGGAGCAGTGTGAAAACAGTGCACACCTGAGTTACATTTACTGTCTGTCAAACAGACAGGTAGAAGACTGGATGCCGAATACACAGTAAAGCAAATGTGATCACCTGTTAGGGAAGCAAAAATAGCTTTTATTTCACGGAAGCACATGAAGAATTCCTTTATATTTTTATATAAGGAAAACTATTTTTCCATAGTTGTCTATTTAGAGTATCAGGTATCTGTTACGGTTTGTGGTGATGTGGCAGGTTGCAGGACCCAAACGCAGGACGCAAGGCAGAGGAGGTATGATCCAGTAGGTGATTTATTTAACAAACAAAAAGCGAGCACACTTACATATAGAGTGGCTGAGTCCATAAAAAAGTCAAATGAGAAACAAAACCAAAATCCAACTCAGGTAATCCAAAACACAGAAATCCAAACTCCAAAGGAACACGGTGACTAGACAAACGGGGCAGACAGGAGAGGTAACATGAACAATGACCGGACAAAGACTGAAGAGAAAAACCAAACATATATACACCAGGGACAAACGAGCAGGGCGGGAACACACAGGTGACAGACATGAGGCTAACGAGACCAGGCAGGAAGAGAGGGACAACAGGGGAGAGAAGCACAGCTGAGACACATCAGGTAATCAAGTGAAACTAAACAAGGACACCAGGTACAGGAGGTTTACAAAATAAAACAGGAAGTAAAGTTCACAGGACACACAATGACAAATCTACCAAAGTAAAAACACAAAGACAGCAAAAACAGTACACTGACAGACGGGACCAAACAGGAGACAAGACTATACTTAACATTGAGACAAAAGACTAAAGACTAAGACCATCATAAGTACACAGAATAGGAAAACACAAAACATGAACTAAGGTACAGGAACAAGAACTAAGATGTGAGACAAGCCAGAAACTAAGAAACTTAAAGCGAATGAACCAAAACAATACAGACTACAAAACCATGACAATATCCCATGAACATAGGAAAAACAACAGTACAAAACCCAAACCCTAACAGTACCCCCCTCTTAAGGAACGGATCCCAGACGTTCCTTCAAACTAAACTAAATAGTCCCAAAAGTGTCCATGCTGACCCCGGGCGGGCGGAGGGAGGACAGGAGGAGGGCCAGAAACAAAATAATCCAAGGAGCAGACAGAAGGGGGCCTTAGTTCAGTGGGAAAGCCAAACAGGCAGGGCAGTACAGTTCGGGAGGTTGACCGAGCAGACCTGGGGAACAACACTTCAGGAGGTCGTCCTGGGGAACGACCTAACAGGCCGGGCAGATTGGGGGAGGAACAGAGTTCGGGAGGTCGTCCCGGAGGATGACCCAAGGGGCAGAGTTTGCGGCCCGACAGGGAATCCTCAGGCGGGTGGCCAGAGGGCAGAGCAGGGGGACAACAGAGTTCGGGAGGCCGTCCTGGTGGACGACCCAGGAAGCAGAGTTCGGGAGGTTGCCCAGGAGGGCAACCCAACAGGCCGGGCAGACCAGAGAGATGAAGTAGTTCAGGAGGTCGCCCCGGAGGAGGACTCAACAGGCCAGGCAGACCAGAGGGGCAAAACAGTTCATGAGGGCCTGGAGGACGACCGTGGTGGTTGAGTTCAGGGGGTCGGCAGGAAGGCCAACAATGAGGCCGGAAACCTGCTGGAGGCCGGCGGCGAAGGCGAGATCTCTCCGGAGGTCGGGCAGGAGGCCGGCAGGGCGGAACCTGCTGGAGGCCGAGCGGCAGGCGAGATCTCTCGGAGGTCGGGCAGGAGGCCGGCGGCGAGGGCGGAACCTTGCTGGAGGCCGACGGCGAAGGCGAGATCTCTCCGGAGGTCGGGCAGGAGGCCGGAACCTTGCTGGAGGCCGACGGCGAAGGCGAGACCTCTCCGGAGGTCTGACAGGAGGCCAGAGGCGAAGGAGAGACCTCTCCGGAGGTCTGGCTGGAGGCCGGTGGCGAAGGCGGGTCCTTGCTGGACGCCAGCAGCGAAGGTGAGAACTCTCTGGAGCCCCAACAGAAGGCCAATGGCGACGGTAAGACCTCTCCGGAGGTCTCAGACGACAGCAGGGATCCAACAGAGGCCGAAGAAGGTGAGGCCTCTCCAGAGGTCGGGTGGAAGTCCGGCATAGGGGGCTTGGGACCTCAGGAGGCAGAGCTGCTGGGCTGATGTCCACGGACTGAGCTGCTGGGCTGATGTCCATGGACTGAGCTGCTGGGCTGGGGACCACCGGCGAGACACGAGGAGCAGGAGTCGATGGAACCACCGGCGGGGAATCAGGAGTCGGCTGGGCCACCGGCGGAGCTGGTGCCGGTCTGTCCACAGGCGGGGAATCAGGAGTCGGCTGGGCCACCGGCGGAGCTGGTGCCGGTCTGTCCACAGGCGGGGAATCAGGAGTCGGCTGGGCCACCGGCGGAGCTGGTGCCGGTCTGTCCACAGGCGGGGCACGAGGAACAGGAGGAGTCGGCTGGGCCACCGGCGGAGCTGGTGCCGGTCGGACCTCCGACGGGGGACCAGGAACAGGAGTTAGCTGGACCACCGGCGGGGTTGTTACCGGCTGGTCCAACGGCTGAGGATCTGGTGTGGACTCAGCAGGCCGGGGGGACTCAGGCTCCAAGCCGCACAGGAAGTCAATCTCCAAACTACTGGGTGGCATGGAGGGTGAGGCGCTGGACCCCCGTGTAGCATGTCTGCGGCGGCGAGAACCCTGTCGTCCTTTTGAAGGTTTCTCAGGTGGGGGAACAGACGGGGAACAAGCCTCCATGCTAACAGGCCAGGAGCCGGAGCTGTCAAGGTCGGCTAGCAGCCTGCTAGCAGACCAGTTGCTCTCCGACAGGTGGCTGGTTGGCTGGGGATTTTCAATAGGGGTGCTCTCTGGCCCCAAAGCAATGTCCATGAGAAAGGCAGCCAGAGAGCTTGAAGTCCATGATTCCCCAACCAACCTGGATGCTGGAGCCGACTTGGAGGGGGATGGAGCTGGAAGGCAGGCAGGCTGATGGCTAGCTGTTGCAGGAGCAGGGATGTGGCTGGCACGCGGCGCTAGCGAGCAGGCACGTGGCTAGCCGCTGGCGCTAGCGAGCAGGCACGTGGCTAGCCGCCGCGGCTAGCCGAGCAGGCACGTGGTTAGCCGCCGAGGCGCTAGCCGGAGCAGGGACGTGGCTAGCCGCCGGGGCGCTAGCCGGAGCGCTAGCCGGAGCAGGGACGTGGCTAGCCGCCGGGGCGCTAGCCGGAGCGCTAGCCGAGCAGGGGCGTGGCTAGCCGCCGAGTGCTGGAGCAGGGACGGCTAGCTAGCCGAGGCGCTAGCCGAGCAGGGGCGTGGCTAGCCGCCCGAGCGCTAGCGAGCAGGGACGTGGCTAGCCACGGAGCGCTAGCCGAGCGGGAGGTGGATAGCCGCCCGCGGTGCTAGCTGGCCAGGGAGCTGGCTGACTGCTAGCATGCTGGCTAGCAGGCCGGGAGTCAGAGGAACAGACAGGCAGGACAGATAGCTGAGTAATCTCCTCAGTGCTAGCCTCACAATTTTCAGGAGAGTCCAGAATTTGCACCAAGTCTTTCTTCATTTGTTGGATAATGGCTAATTGCTCAGCCATGGCGGGTAAGTTTAGTAGCCTGGGTTTTCGACTAAGTGTCTTTTCCAATAATCCATAAACAAAGACTCTGCGTCTCAAGTCTGTGGAATTGTGGATCGAGGAGGTTAACCTTTCGCAGGTTGAGGTCCATTCAGTCAAATCCTCTGCCAACAATGCAAGGTCCGCTGGGTCCATTTGTGGTCCGGTCATTCTGTTACGGTTTGTGGTGATGTGGCAGGTTGCAGGACCCAAACGCAGGACGCAAGGCAGAGGAGGTATGATCCAGTAGGTGATTTATTTAACAAACAAAAAGCGAGCACACTTACATATAGAGTGGCTGAGTCCATAAAAAGTCAAATGAGAAACAAAACCAAAATCCAACTCAGGTAATCCAAAACACAGAAATCCAAACTCCAAAGGAACACGGTGACTAGACAAACGGGGCAGACAGGAGAGGTAACATGAACAATGACCGGACAAAGACTGAAGAGAAAACCAAACATATATACACCAGGGACAAGCGAGCAGGGCGGGAACACACAGGTGACAGACATGAGGCTAACGAGACCAGGCAGGAAGAGAGGGACAACAGGGAGAGAAGCACAGCTGAGACACATCAGGTAATCAAGTGAAACTAAACAAGGACACCAGGTACAGGAGGTTTACAAAATAAAACAGGAAGTAAAGTTCACAGGACACACAATGACAAATCTACCAAAGTAAAAACACAAAGACAGCAAAAACAGTACACTGACAGACGGGACCAAACAGGAGACAAGACTATACTTAACATTGAGACAAAAGACTAAAGACTAAGACCATCATAAGTACACAGAATAGGAAAACACAAAACATGAACTAAGGTACAGGAACAAGAACTAAGATGTGAGACAAGCCAGAAACTAAGAAACTTAAAGCGAATGAACCAAAACAATACAGACTACAAAACCATGACAATATCCCATGAACATAGGAAAAACAACAGTACAAAACCCAAACCCTAACAGTATCATCATTTTTATTTCCACACTGATGAAGTCTGAAAGGTCAAAACCAGTTTGTGCTTTAAGCCATTATGCTCGACTAAATTAAGGCTTTTAGCAGAATTTTTGTTTGTTCTAAGAGCCCCTTAAGAGTGTTCACTTGAACTTAAAAAAGTATTTTCGACTTTAAGAGCATCATGAGGCCTACTTGGATTTAATGCCTGTGAAACTGATTGAGCACTTCTGCAGTCTTTTAGTGTGCATGTTTAATTGGATAATCCAAAGAGCATGCTGTGAAACAGTTTGCAAGGGGACTATTTCTTAAGTAGAAAGTCATTCAAATAGAAAATGTTGTGTCAACGAGTTCTGTGAAATGTCGAGCGTAATGGAGAGATTGTTCCCGGGAAAAAACGATTAAAGTTGCTATAATATTTTTATAGTAATGCACAATTAAATGACTGCATGTAATGTGAAAGCTTTCATTTGTCCTGACAAATCCAAAGAGAATTATCACACAAATCTGCAGTTCCCCACATGTATACAGGGAGCCTTTCAGTAGTATCAAAACATAATTGTTAGGGAGCTCATTATTGTTTTGATACCATACTGTCTCGTCGCTCTCATTAGCATGATTCTGGAAACTGTCCAGTGCAACCACAGTCTGAATTGAGCAACTCCTCTGGAAAGGGCCTTGCTCAAGCAGCCCTCAGTGGTGGTAATATTCCCCACCCGGATATATCTTGCCAGTCTGCAGTATCACTAGACCACTTTTGCCCACCATGTTAATTACATCCAGTTTGATGCTGTCTACTGTTACACAGCTCTAAACTTTACCTCGAAGGCTTACGTCAACCTGAAAATATGGATAAAGTTTTAGCACATAAATAAATCGGGTTTAGGCTGGCTCACCTTCCATTATGTGCCTGCACGTATCTGTATAATGGGTCGGCATCCAGACACACTGTCACTTCAGAAAACCATGTCTGTGTCCTCTTGCAGCAGAGCAGCTTTTTAAAAGTTGTTTGCTTCCATTTCTGTGGACTTTATCATATTTGAAGTGTGATGGATAGCCGGCACCCTCACATCATGAGCTGTACCAACCTCCTCACTTCAGCTCACATTAAAGGGTCATGGAAAAAACTGTTAGACACATTTCTATATGTGTCATTACCCTTTGGGATGTAGGTGGTTATATTTAGTGTGGGGTTTTGTCCACTGTGTAATGAAGTCCACGCTGCGCCTGGCCAGAAGATGATAAGCCTTTTTCAAGGGAGGTAATGTGCAGGCTCAGGGGCTTCCTCATCTTGGCCCGATTCGGGCCCCGCCAAGCCCCCGAGAATACTGATCACTGCTGTGGATGCAAATGAGGGGAACTATCCTCAAGGTCGAAAAAAGATTCATGCAGAGCAAATTAAGTCAGATGACTCTTCGCCCGTTGTGGCTTTTTAAATTGCACTGCAGAAATATGATACATCATCTGGCTGGTAATGAGAGCATTATTTCAAAAAAAAAAATACATCTTTCATTACTTTTCTCTCTCCCTATTCGATTTACACCTCCTGTACTTAAAATTCAGCAAAGGGATGGGGGACAGTGTCAATTATAAGATGCACAGACTCCTAAAAAGTGCTTTAAGCAACCACATTATTCATAGGATGTTATGTAATAAGAGATATAAAATAGATCAAATGTTCATATACCCAAAGTGGAAAAATGTAAACAATAGAAAAAACAATTCAGCGAACCGAGTCATAATTAAAAAATTATGAACACAGTGAGCATAATAGGAATAAAACCTTCAACAGAAGACTGAAAAACATTTACAGTGATAACTAAGAATACAGATGTTAAGTCATTAATATTGAGGAAACTTGCTTTATCATTATGCTTTTTCTGTCCGTGTATTCTGTGGCTGGTTTTAATGTGGGCATTACCGAATTGTAGTCACGACAATTGCCGGTAGTTATCATCCCTAGTCATTCTAACATTTCAATCTATCAATTATTTTATATTAACAATGGATCAAACTGTCATGTCAAAGATTGTGACCATAATGATTAATCCACAGAGGGTTAAGTGTAGTTCCTGTTAGCTTAACAGAGCATTGAAGTGACTTTCAGCTCATGGTTTTGGTTTTCTGGCCTGCGATTTTGTTCTGGTTCAATTTCGCCGCTCTCATCAACTTTGTTTCCAGCAGGAGCAGGCAGCGATTTTTTTTACCCACAGTATGATACTAAGTAGCACACTGTTAGTAAATAGCTGGTGTAGCATTTAGCTGCTAAAGGGACAGATACCCTCTGGGGTTGCTGGAGACCAAATCAGAGCTAAAAGGAGAGTGAAAATAGGACACAAATGAATACTAATGTTTGCCTGTGCCTGCTAGATGTGTAGATTGATAACTGTTTGCAAACATGTTTGCCATATCAACTAAGGTGATAATGTGTCATTGCAGAGATTCAGGAATTTGATGATCACATAGTTTTTAAACAAACCCCGGCTCCACCAGAGGATCAAAACCATATTTCCTACACATTATGCAGCAGAAAAAATAATATTTGATGCACATTTTCCAATATAGACATAGTAATTAAAAAAAAACTTTGTAGTGAATAGAAAATGAAACTCTTATATTGTCTCCTAAATATTTTCTCATTCTTCACAATGTCAGTTAATTCTCTTAAATTGATTTGACAGGATGGAATGGGAGTGCCGTGTTTAAAAATTGAAGCAGTGCAGTCGCTGCTATTAATAGAAGCTGGACTCCCACTGGTGTGCAGCATTAACCAGATTAAATCTTGATGCACTCACTTTCAGTGATCCTGAATACTCTAAACATCCGACATGTGGGTTGATTTAATGTTTTCCGTTTGTTTCAGGTCCCATCAGCAGTATACTGGTCAACACATACGGCTGCAGGCCCATCGTCATGATGGGGGGCTGCTTGTGTGCCACTGGCATGATCTTAGCTTCCTTCTGCACCAGCGTGGTGCAGCTTTACATCTGCATAGGAGTTATTGGTGGTAAGTCCATCTAATCCACTTAAATCCATTTGAGTTAATTTGATTAGCCTCTACTTTTAGGTAGCAGGTTAAAAATAAAACTTGTAGCAGGAAGAGCATTTGTTTTGTTAAATCTAATTTGGTTCTTGACTTAATCTGCCTCTATCACAAACATTTATTTCCCTCATGAAAGCTGAAATATTCCCTTTATCAGGCTGCATGAAATCTTTCAGGCATATTTCAGAGAGCTACTGTAGATACAGTATAACTGTCTACCATCTGATAATAAATATCCACATGTAGAGAGCAAGATGATAGTTGTGTCTTAGTTTGTAAGGCTCTTAACAGGCCAAACTAAGGGCAGCTTTGAATTTTGAACTAATTCAAAAACAATATCAACAATAGTAATTTATAAGGAGGGATGTGTGCAAAAGGAAAAAAATACTCTCAGATTTATTTTTGCAACAACTCTTAGCATTACAAGTTCCAATTCTTATACATTCAACTTTGTAACATCAAATTATTATTTTAGTTTTATATTTTAGTTTCAATACTTTAATTGGAGTTAAAAATTAATTACATGCTAGCATAGCTAAAAACAGAAAAATATCTTGGCACTTTCAAGCATCACTCATGTCGCTAGCTTTTTGCACAGAGACACTTGACACAAAGTATTATTTTTAAATTGGTTTCATATTTAGGTGATTAATAAGTAAAATAGATCATTTTTATAAGTGTTCTTTCGCACTGGTACATAAACAGTTGTAGCCTGACTGTAGTCTAATATCTAATGTACATCTGTTGTCTTTCCGCATAGGACTTGGACTAGCCTTCAACCTGCAGCCAGCTCTGACAATGATAGGCAGATACTTCTATAAAAAGCGTCCCATTGCTAATGGCCTGGCGATGGCAGGCAGTCCGGTGTTTCTAAGCACTTTGGCTCCTCTCAACCAGTACCTATTCAACCAGTTCGGCTGGAGAGGAAGCTTCCTCATCCTGGGCGGCCTGCTATTGAACTGCTGCGTGGCTGGTTCCCTCATGAGGCCTTTGGGACCACCACCCAGCAAGATCAAGAAGGACGAAGAGTTAGCCGCCATTGCCACCACAACGAAAGAGAAGGTCACTGCCTGGCAAACAGTCAACAAGTACCTGGACTTGACACTCTTCAAGCATCGTGGTTTCCTCATCTACCTGTCAGGCAATGTCATCATGTTCCTGGGATTCTTTGCACCCATAGTCTTCCTTGCAGCCTACGCTAAGGACATGGGCGTGGATGAGTACTCGGCTGCCTTCCTGCTCTCAATTCTGGCTTTTGTTGACATGTTTGCCAGGCCTTCCATGGGGCTACTGGCCAATTCGCGCTGGATCCGGCCCAAGATCCAATACTTCTTCAGCTTTGCTGTGCTGTACAATGGAGTGTGCCACATCCTCTGCCCGCTGGTGGAAAGCTACACCGGTCTGGTAGTGTATGCAATGTTCTTCGGCTTTGCCTTTGGCATGGTCAGCTCAGTGCTGTTTGAAACACTGATGGACCTGGTTGGGGCTCAGAGGTTCTCCAGTGCTGTGGGACTCACCACCATTGTGGAGTGCTGCCCGGTCCTCATTGGTCCACCTCTAGCAGGTACGATCTGTCTGTCTGAGAACATTACATTCACTTGACATGTTTTTACTGCCTTCAATTTAAAGTGTGTAAAAGTTCTGCTGGGCCACTGTGGCTGAGGAGGTAGAGCGGGTTACCTGTTAATCGGAAGGCTGGTGGTTCAATTCTCGACTCCTCCAGGCTGCATGTTGAAGTGTCCTTGGGCAAGATACTGAACCCTGTTCCACATGTGTGTGAATGTTAGTTTCTTTTTGATCACTTAGGCTCAGTGTATGAATGTATGTGAATGCGAGATAGTGTAAAAGCACTTTGAGTGGTTGAAAAGACTAGAAAGGCGCTATACGGAGCATTTACATTTTTAAAAAGTGTTCTTAGCTTGTTCAGGCTGCAGGCCTATTTTTTTGCTTATGTGTGACTCAAATCTGATTTTTTTTATAACAGCGTGAACAGGCCAAGTCACATGGAATCTGATCTTTTACAGTTCGGACTTGGGCCATTTTCATATATGGTCCAAATCTGATACAGATCAAATCTTTTTAAATGCGACCTGAGTCTGGACACTAAGGTTGGGATTGATGCTGCTTTGACATCACTCTAGAGCAGCTGTTGTCACAGCGGTGCTGCGTTTGGTGTCATGTTATTCTTCTGCGCATGCGGGTCTCTTTCAGACCATGGAGTTTACACACTGGAGTCTGATATGGGCCACATTTAAGTAACAATGTGAACTGTCAAACAGAAAAATTGGATCTGGAAAAAAATCTGAATTGAGCATTAAGGCCTGCAGTCTTAATGTTAGTTACAACATTTTTGAAGCTCAGTCACACCAGAAAAGGGCCGTGGTTTCAGAAGCTTGGTAGTGACTATTCACAGTAGCTAGCTAGCATATTCCTGCTAACTGCTAACATGGTAACCAGCTGGGAATATGCCAATGCTCATCAGCCTGAGATAGCTTGGTTGCTAATGGGATAAAAACAGAAGAAAATGTTCACACATATTATTATAAAATCTTATAGTATAATGTCAGCATAACTGACTTTTGTCTCTTAACTTGCTTCAAACTACACAGGTTTTGTGGAAGAGTTTACACTCTGGCAGAGGGGGTTAAATATAAGTGGAGTCATGCAACAAAAATAATAGCTATCCTCTCTTGTTTTGGAAATATACGGGTCTCCCCTCCCTTATAGGTCACCAAAGCTGACACACAAGATTTGCATGTATGTCCCTCGCCTCTGCGGCTGATTGTGGCAATAACATTAAAATTTACTGATTTCGTATAATGTTGCCATTTTTAAATGTGGGTATGACCAGGCCGTTACTGACATTTAGGCATGTTTTCTGTAAATTATATCAATTATACTTGGCAATACTTTCAAATTCTATAAATGTTCAGATACTTAACATTTAAAAACCTTGTGCTATCTTGCAGGAAAACTGGTCGATGTCACAAAAAACTACAAATACATGTATTTTTGCTGCGGAGCTGTCGTGATTTTAGCAAGTATTTGGCTCTTCATTGGAAACTTCATTAACTACAGACTTCTGGAGCGTGAGCGCAAGTGTGCAGAGATGTACAAACGGACTGAGACGGAAGATCCAGACCAAGTTCAGGATCAGAAGAAGGCTGATGGGAAAGCCCAGACGTCCGAGGAGGTGGTTGAAAAAAGTCAAAAGGATGAGGAACCTATGCAGCGAGAAACCAACATCTAGATCATTGTGCTTTGCCAACGGCTCACCTTCACCTCCACGGCAACCTCACAACACTCTCCACAACGATCAAACTGAGCTCCAAGCCAAGAGGTGCCTCTCGTTGTTCCACCAGGCTCTATTTTGGGTCCTCTGCACTTCTCTGAAACTAACTGCCAAAGCAAAAACTATGTTGTAGGAGGCTCAAGAGTATCAGCTGACTATAACAGAAATATTTACCATAAAGAAAAGTGTAAGATACTATATGCATGTGAAGAGGAAAAAAGTTAGAACATTTAATGGAAAACAGTGTAGTAATAACTGTATTTTGTTTTTTGCTACATTCACTTCATATCGGATTTACTGTAAATACAAGACTGCAGCTGGAGTAAAAGAACATTGAAGGCAGACCCCTAGTGGAAGTTAAAATCAGGATGTGGGATTATAGTCGGTGGTATGTAGGAACTCTAAAAATTAGGTCAACTGAGAGTTAACATTGTGAATCCACAGATGTTGACAGAAAATGTGTTAAATACACAGACAATCAGCTCTGCTTAAGAAAAGAATTATCTGCTGCAGTTTGTGTATGTTTGATTTTGGTCATGTTTGTTTGTTTCAACAAGTTAAAATAGTTAAATCTATAGCAACAAGCGTCATTACGTTCTTCCTACTGTGTCTTCCGATGTGATGTGAATGCAGCATCAGCGTGTTGCCACTGTTCCAACAGCACCAGCAAACTGAATATATGTTCAAAATGAAATCTGTCTTCACAACACAAATAAGAAGAGGAAGCAGCAAAATATTTTTTGGTGATTAGTAGGACCTTTCTTTGAGTGAAATGTTTTTTGTTTGATTCTAAAACAAAAACAGCCAGTGTCTTGGGAGGCAGTGTCTTGGTGAAGTTTTGAGCAAGACTCATCCCTAACTGTGCGTTCACACCATGAGTAACTTGGTTTATGCCTTGCTCTTTTTTACAGATTGTGGACAGTTGTAGGCTCTCGATGTACCAACAGTAAGATCAGACACACTACAATCAGAGGGGCTTATTTGTTACAACATAAAACTAACAGATAAAACCATTTAAAAATTATCATTGGCCATAATGATGAATACACCCATTCCCCAAGCTCCAAAACTCAATGTTGTGGAGAACTGGGCAGCTCTAAAAGACTGGAATCAGCTCCTATTTTATGCTAATGTCTGTGAAATCATACCAATAGGGATCATAAAGAGGAGCTGAAATCTGGCTTGATGGTGGCACCTGTTGAGCCTAAAAAGTTTGGGTCTGATTTTCCCTGGTTCATCTGCTCTGTAGGAAGCAAAAACTCCTGATGACTTGTTGATTGTGTTACTCGCAGTGTGAATGCAGCGTTAGCAATCCCAGTGCACTAGAAATGGTTGATCCATCTAATCAATGATATGAGTCAAGCAAGAATGCAAAATCCTAATTGCACTGGTTGTAATTTGGCAATTGGGTGCCGTATAATTCCCACTTCTATAAAAAAAGAACAGATGTGTTGACAGCTGGTGACACTGGTGAACATGTACTATGCTACCCACCTGAGCACTGTAATATTGTAGTATTAGTAGTAAAACCTGCACAAATGTCCCACTTTAATACTTTCAATCAAGTCATAAAATGCTTCCTGCAAGTCCTCTAGTGTTCCATATTACACTCATATACAGTATGCTGCTCTAAAAGAGAAATGGCCATACTTAACTCCAAACATCTTTACAAAACTGCTGCAATTCAATGAATTTAAATATGGTTGAATGTAATTTCCTCTGTGGGCCTTAATACGGTATTAATGACCAAAAACCATCTGCATAATAACGTTTTTTCTATAAAGCCCATGCGCAATATAATCCCTCAGATTTTAATGCAGATGTACAGGGAACTGTATTTCTTGTGGTCAGTGTGACAGTCAATGTGATACATTGCCTTATATGTAATGTAATGAATGCAGTGGAGTTGTACCGTGAATACGCAGCTGACAAACCTTAGTGTTATATGTGACCCACTTAATTTTGAAGTTAAAAACTCACAAATCAGTGTAATCTGCTCCATGTCTCCTAATGTGTCTGTGTATTGAAATGTTAAAGCTATAAGATTAAGTACTGGTGTTTGTATAGTCTCTCCACTAACTCACTAACAGCATTCATACCAGTTTGTTAGAACATCTGAAGGACTACTACTGATACTACTACCTACTAATGAATGTTAATCAATTAAGTTTACCTGTATTTTCAGTTGTATTGTGTGCAAACAAATGTGCTAGATGAAGACATCACGTAACAATTTAAATGTTGCTGTAAATGTTAGTATTGTTAAATATTCTATCCATTCCATGTTCGCTTTTGTAAATGTCATCCTGCTGTGCTGTTGATCAGTTTCTCAATCTCCTTGGTGTCAAACGCTGACCAAATGGTGTCCTGTTTCAGATGTCCTAACAAAGCTAAACACGGTTTAATAACAAAGCAACCATGAACAAAAAGCAATGTTATTGTCCCACACACGCTGTGAATAGTGGAATGTGTATTGAGAATCATCAAAATGAATGTCCAGCTGTGTAGCAGGGGTTCTCAACCATGCTCCGTCTTCACCAAAAACAAACACTACGTTACTGTGAAACCCTCTCTGGTTTAAATCAGAGGAATTAGCTGCCGTTGTGTTTGGATAGATGAATTTTGAGGGTGTCAGTGGAACATTGTTGAGAATATCTGCTATGTCGTTAACTGTCAATCACATCATTTTGAAAGATTTCATCACTTCTGTTCCCTAGTTTAACAAAGCACCTGACCTTTGAGCTTGCTTCTACACTTGGACTCGGTCTCACGCCTCAGCAACTTGTGGGCAAAGCTAGTTTGATATAACACACACGTTGTGTGTTGAGCTTAGCTTGCCTAAGAGTTTGTCTGTTAGCTTAGCTCTTAGATTCTGTCTCCTATAATGCAGTTAGTTCACTAGCATTTCATGCCAATATTAGACCGTAGTTTTACATTGCCATGTCTGTACCTTCCTTATAGCTCTTGTTAATGAATGACATGAATATCTTATGAATGTCAACTTGCACTTAATTAGGGGAAAGAGGGACTACTTTCATTTACTGAAAACAGGCTTCACTATGGTCATTGTACGTGCTGACTCCCAATGAGGGACATAGACTGCTATACAATCACTTTTTTACCAAATAACACTGCCCCCTGCTGGTTTCAAACCACATAGACCAAAAGTAAGCCAAGCTTCCCTTTCAACAGGAGAACACATTCATGATCAAGTACTTTTTGTAATGCTCGGACAAGGTTTCGGTTTCAAGGGTAATTTAAGTGAATTTCAACTTTCCCCCCCTTATATATATATATGAGTTTATGAATTATGCTCCATATTTTTCTGTATAATCAGTAAAAAAAGAGCTGGTTATTCCTTGTAGATTTAAAATTCTGAGAAGGTAATATCACTGAAGACATATAGTAAATGACAGATGCTTGAAATGTTATGTTACTGAAAGAGATGTCACTTAGTCAAACTTGGCAGAACATTGCAACATTTCAGTATTTAGGGTTAAATTGGAATTTAGCTGATAGAAATGACAGCAGATTGGAGTTTCAAGCATTCATACAGTTTCAACCATGAAGCAGAAATGGGTGAATTAATCATTACAGTCATGCCATGGAGTGAAGCTTATTGGAGTGTGATGTCTTGCCACAAGCGAAAATGAATTAATATTTACTTAGTGTTTGTTTTGACTTGAATTATGTGCTCGGGACCTGGATGCACTTTGATGAAATTGAGTGTTTTTATTTATATCAGAATTTTAAGTTCATGTTGAATTCACGATTTTCACATTCAGAATTCCATTTTGGCAACCCTGATTTTTAGAAAGGCAAATCTCTTCCCACTAAGCCAATGGGTCCATATCGGCCTCCGTGAAGTGTTTTATAACTTAACAAGATTACATTATGTAGAACTAAATCTTGCAACTTCTAAAACAAACTGTTTTTTCTTTTCTTTTTCATATTGATGTGGTAAGAAGATCAGCATGTGTTGGTGTTGATTGTATACAAGGTAGTATGCTACTGGGAGGCTGAAGGACTCTGGCTGTTAAGCTAACTGTGCCTTATTGTGCTATACTGACCATTATAAACAGATTTTGTGTGAAAACGGTAAAAAAACAATGGTATTGCGTTACTCAAACCATGATATTTAATGTTCGATTTCTGTCCTTGGGTCTACTGTATGTAAGTTTACAAATCATTGCAGTCATTCATTTCGTGTAAATATTTTTTTTTTTAGTTTTTAATCACTTTTGTAGCTATTTATCCTAAATTCACTCCTGTCTGTGTCTTTACACCATGGTAACACAAATATAATCTAAATATTTATAAATGTTTTTTTTGTCTTTGACAATATTTGCAATATTTTGTGTTTATAGGGCTTTGTATGCAAGAAATTTCAATATATCTGTATCTGTGCATTTGAGGACAGTGTTCACATGTTTGGACCTCAGTACTGTAGATTGTCTCAGCGGTGAACTCAGTCCGTTATGTCCTTCCAGTAGCAGACGTACTGTGTGCTTTCTCATCAGGGCAACCGTTTTTCAGATTGTCAGTATTTCCACTACCTCTGTAGCCGTCATGTCAGAGTGAGTAAAAGTACCACACGGGTATTGAAAACTGATTTATGATTTTGTAATTCTAATAGAATGTTATCACTTATCACAGTAGCTAAATAAATAAAGTATATATCCAAATAAGCCACCTGACTCCTGTTTATAATTGTGTGGTTTAACTGATGTTTTAATTCTAGCTATTATACATATAGTCATTTAATGTATATATCATGCATAATGTTACCACATGTTTCATCAAAGCTGTATTGTCACAGAGGAAAAGCTGCTATTATTCAAAGGCAGAATACAAATAAGTGGGAAATTAAATGACTAAAATGCCCAAAGTAAAACAAATGGGTTTTCCTTCTTTTTTCTTTGGTCAAGAAGAAACAATTAGACTACTATACTGACTGCATGTTTGATCAATATTTTATTTTTGATTGGAGGACAACATGGGCTCCATAGATCATCACGAGTAACATTGTAAAAATATAACGGAAGTTTTAATTGTAGTGGCTGACCTGCCTCAAGTCCTTTTTTCAGATATCCTGCTGACAAAGAGACAAACAAACCCAACCAGTTCTCAAGTTATCACATGTGGACGCTTGGCCAAGACCCCTTAGTGTCACTTTTTAATGCACTGGGTACCCCTTTAGCATCATCACTTTAATGTCAGGTGACGTGGTGACATTCTCCACCTAAAACACCAGGTGAAAACAGAACTACCATGCTGGAGGTAAAGATCCTTTAGCAAGTCAACACACTGAATAATAATATTTGTGTATAGTTACATTTACATAACAACTCCTCCTGCTCTCTGCCTGCATCAAACCCAGTAACAATCAAACATGAGCCTGTCACTAATTTTGCCTGGCAACCAATCCCAACCCACGTTTTAAAGATGCAAACCCGGACCCCACCACCACTTCAAACCCCCTCCCCTTTGTCTCATTAGCATGCAATGCTTTGCCGAGGCTGCGCGTGCCGATGATGGCTGGAGACCCTCAGGCGGAGTTTCAGGCTAGATTTTAATGGGGCGGTAAGGGTCAAACAGGAGAGGAGAGAACAATAATCCTCTCCAGTTTTCTGTGATAGGCGTTTCAGTACAACCAGGCAGGAGTGGGGGGTGGGGGAGAGACCTGTTGGGGTTGAATGCAGAAGAAGTTGACCTTCAAAACAGTGTCAAACTCTATCTCCTGTAAAGCTGCAGCGTTTTAGGTTGGCTGCCTTTGAGTCCCGGTGGTTGGCTATTAGATGTCACGTCAGCATGCAGGCTTCACTAACAATGTTGTGATAATAGGTTAAATACTGAAGGGACACAGGCACCCCAGTGGACATGTTACCATTCTTTTGATGTGGCGTTGAGCTGGTAATTGCCTTTCATCTACGTGCTTCCAATCGTTCTTACTCCTCTGATTTCCTTTCTGATTTCTTTTACATGAGCTCCATAAACATGAAAACTGGACTGCCTGACTTATGTTGAAGTTCTGTCTTCCATGATTTATGCATGAATAAAACTTGAATATATGTGCACGAATGCCTCCTACCAACACTCTCTCACTTACTGTGCATTCGGAACTGTCAATAAATTTGTTTTCTAGGAACTACACACCAAAAATAAGTATTTTTGCAAATTCTAGGAAATGTTGCCTATTAAATAATTAAATGGAGCATCACATAACTTTAGACTGAGCACTGGAGTTGTTTTATTAGCTGATTGGGATCAGCTGTTTCATTCATGCTTCTCAATCACCAGCTCATTCACAGCTGACTTGCAGCTTTAATTAGGGCCCGAGCACGAACCGTGCAAGGACCCTATTGAAACTGTTAGGAATTTTTTTTTGCTGACCACCAATCCTATGGTGTAGAGCACAGGATTTATAACCTGACACAACTCTGTTGCTGGCAGCTGCTGCAAGCACCACCTCATTTTTTATGTGAAATATTTTTGGTATTGTTGATTTAACTAAGATCTTTGGAAGCATTTGTTTAAGGGGAGAAGACTGTCACGCTCATGTCTGTTCATTAAATATAATGCCACAGCGGCAGCTGTAAACAGCTAGCCTGACTTTGTTCAAACAATTTCTAACAATATATACTTCCAATAGTAGGACACATACAAAACATCTTCAGTTCATACAATATGATGCATTGTTATAGATTAAACTATATAGCAGTGACTTACTCTCGACAAGAAAGCAAATACATTTCCCATAATGTCATACAAGTTCTTAACTGTGCAAATCCCCAAATAAATTCTTGTTTCCTGTAAGGCAAAACACATAACTTAGGTAACAAAACTGAGGACGAAATTAAG
Organism: Lepomis macrochirus; assembly: GCA_024633595.2. Classification (NCBI taxonomy): domain Eukaryota; kingdom Metazoa; phylum Chordata; class Actinopteri; order Centrarchiformes; family Centrarchidae; genus Lepomis; species Lepomis macrochirus. The sequence goes on along the minus strand of JALXJV020000024.1, from coordinate 7,296,621 downwards.
CTTTTCTGCAGACGGTTCCTTTGTATTAGCAATCACTCACTAGCATCCATCATATCAGAAGTGGATGATTCCAAATGGATGATATCTAACATGTACAAAGCCAACATTGTCTGCCTCTAGTATTACAGAACATCTACTTGTGCAGGAAACATAGAAGAAAACTGCTCTCCAAGCATCAGTTTAAAATCCTGTTGTCATGCTGCATACAGCGACTGTGTGAATGAAACCAATAAACGGCAGCCCTAAGGCATTCTGACCCAAACTGGACCTCAAACCGTCATGCCCAAAAGATACAAGCTGCACTGGTGTCTCAACAAGACACACATTAACCTTTTCTCCGTTATTTTTCTGTGGAGATCTCCCACTTTGAAGTGCTTCCATTTAACCTTCATTTAACTTTTGTGTCATGCACTCCCAGGCGCCCCACTTTGACAGCGGAAGCCTTTAGAAGTCAGAAAAGGCCTGAGGCTATGGATGGCATATCAGCACAGCTGTCTGCTCCAGCGCCAGGTTGTGGAGTGAAGAACTGGCTGTTCGTTCTCCTGCGAATGTTCTGCCACTTACTGATTGGATCTCACTGTAGTTCAGTGTCAGGAAGACACTTTAAAAAGACATTATCCTGATCTTAAAGGGGCTATGAATCAGATTTTTACTGGTACTCAGACAACAGTATAAACCACCAAACTTGCAAAATGTTGAAAAATATGATCTATAGCAGACATTCCTTCTAATATGGTTGTGTCTATTATATTTTCTTTAATTTAAATTTTAAAAACTTTTCAACTGATTTTTGACCACTTGGGGGCAGCGCTACAAGTTGTAAACACAATAGCGACACATGTTAGCAAATAGTTGTTGTACATCAGAGTAACTTTAGCATAAACTTGAGGCTGTGTCTCTCACCACTTGGAGAATGAAATTCCAATGTTCACTCTCGGTTTTGGCTCTCTTTTTGTCTTTACAACCCGTTCTCACTCCCCAACTCATCACATATGGACGCATGCGCAAGACCCATTGGCATGTCCTGTGTGAAATAAAGAGTCAACATTCAATGTTTTGAATTGTTACGTAAGTTACAAACTTACATGTTAACTGATCTACGTAGTTATTTTAACCCAAACTATGATCAGTTCCTAACCTTAACCAAGTAGTGTTGTGGCCTAAACCTAACCAAGTACTTTTTGTGCCTAAACCTAACCTATGTTTCGAAACGTTAATTTGAAATTGTAGTCAGATGTTGAAAATTTATTGTTTTATCTAAAGGGTTGCCCAGGGCGTTGAAAAAAACAGCAAAAGGCTTTGACCAAGCGTCAATTTGTGATGAGTCGGGATTGAGAATGTCTCTACCAGCTCCTTAGGGAAATATCTGGCTCTTGAGGTGCTAAATCCTCCACTATTTTCACCAGTCGCTAACTGTGTCTATCTGCTGTACAGGTAGCTTACAGTGGGTTTATGCTTTTATGATGCAGTAAAGGTATACTGATTATAGCACTGAAACTAAATCAAAACAGTAAAGGCAGCCAAACCAAAACAATGAGCTGAAAGCTGCTGAAACACTCCATAAAAGATGAGGGGAACTGCAGGGATGGGTGGTAAACAAAGCTATTTGATCCATTGACTTAGTAGTGTAGTGGACAAAACAGGTACAATGTCAGTGACATCTTACTAGGGTTCAGGGTTCCCACACGAGCACACAATTTTTTACCAATTTTTTTTGTTATTTCACATGATATTTCTGTATCTCTTGTGTTTTGCTTGTGCCCTTCTCAGTATTCTAAAATGGGTGTGGCTTAGTTTGAAAATGTGATGTCATACCCTTCCATGCACCAACCATGTGATTACAGTTACATCCCGATGACGTAGATTAGCTGACTTTCTAAATGTTAAACTCTTGATAAATTATTCCTATGGCCATTTTTTGTTTTAACTTTAACTTTGTGGCAGTTCTTCACTTTACCTCTTTTTCTCCTCCAAGATCTTCTCCTTGATGATTTTGCCGCCCAAAAAAAAGCGGTTCCAAGGCAGGCTGGAGACTGTGGGTGTTGAAAGCGACCAATCAAAGGAGAGGAGGTATCAGCCACTGTCTATTCCATACCTGCCTCCAATGTCCAAAGGGTTTTGAGACTAATTAAACACCATACATTTGGCCTCCCTTTGCTTCACCGTGTTTCTAAATCTATCCTCTGGGGTGTCTTTTTTGGTTTCTGGACTTCTGCTGATGTATATTTTGTGTAAAACACCAATAGTTTTACATTCTTTATATGATATTATTAATTTCTTTGTGTTATAAATACTATAAATATTGTACAGACATTTGAATGGCTTTATTTAAGCTGAAACATCCATCCACCTGACTATTTCCTATTTACTGTCTTACTATGTAAGACAGTAAATATTATTAATATTATATTAATTTTATATTATATTAATATTATTATACATATTTACTGTCTTACTATGTAAGACAGTAAATATGTCTATGTCTATGTCTGAGTGCATGTTAATATCTCTCTCTTGCTATATTTATAATTATATTTGTTATGGCTGTTTATTCATTCAGTGTGTCATTATGAGTCAACTCAGGTGACAAACCCTTTCTTTGCATAATTTGACTGGAGAAAATCAGCTGGGGTTTTGACACTGACTCCAGATTTTCCACCTAATTGCAGTTTTTATAGCTCTGTAATAGACTTATTAACCAAACAAGCCTTCAAACGGAGCGCTTTGATTTGGGTTACACAAGCGTGACTGCTGTGTATAGCATCATCCGGCGCTGGAGGGAATAATGAGTCCAGAAGGAAAATCGTTTTTGAGCATCTGAGGTTGTGACAGGGTTTCTCAGGCTTTAGCAGAGATGAAGTCAGACAGTGAAGATCTGCTTTTCTGCTTTGATCTGGCCTGCCTTTCCACTTAACTTCTGATGACACTGCACTTAGCGAGGGCACCGTGAAGCTCTCCCTCTGACTTTCACCTAAGACGCTCTTAATATTGAACCCATATGGAAAAAAATGCGTCTCAGCTGCTTAAGAGGCAGCTGAAAGGGAAAATGTTTTACCGATCAAAATTTGAGCCAACTCATCCTGTGCAAACGCAGCTGTAGCTCAATATCTGAGAGACATGCCTGATTTCTGTACACTCTATGTATGTCTTCAGCATTTTTGCATGACTGTATGCCACATTTCCAGGCACAAAGCATCAGCCTGCACGTAGAGGGCACTCTTAGCTCGGTTTTCTCTGCAGTACCACCATGTAATACCACTGGGAAGTTATTTATAGAGGCTGGCTTCAAAGGAGGAGAGAGAGCAAGTTTTATTGAGGTGATTTTGCTTTTGTGTGAGACAGAAAGGACAGCTCTGTGTCTTTTGTCTTCAACTTTAAAGACTGCCTTCACATTTCCTCATGTCTATCATTTAGGAAAAGGAAATTATACAATGCTAAATGGGATAAGTATGAGGTCCAAAATGTCTTTGTTACAGCGACAGCAGCGGAAGTCCACCTTGAAGCAGGATTCTTGTTTGATTTTGGACAAGTCAGTTCAGATGAAGAGACAAACACTCTTTCTCTGGCTTTATTGACAGTGAGTGGGAGGCCAAATTTGTGGACTCCTGTCAGTGCTGAGGGTGAATTTTCGGGTTTGTGGGCAGATTTTGTGCTGCACAACTGTCAGCCTGACTATGAAATAATGCTTGGTATAAAAGAAAATAAACTCTTCTCGAATCAGTTGTGAGCCTCAGTGTTGCTGTCTGGGACAGGTTTTCCCAATCATTTCTTATATTTATCAAGCTGATCAGGTTCATCAGTTTAGGAAAGAGTCCATAGTTCCTGATGCAGAAATTCATCAGGAGCTATCATCAATAAAGAATCTCCACATTCACTTTCAGACAGCAGAACAAAACCACAAACAAACAAGGCCACTGGCAAGAAGACTGGCAGCTTCTACCGGTGAAACGCCAACATTTATGTGTCCCAAAAAAAAAAAAAAGCCTTTCCTTGGCAGCGTGTCCTTGTTTTGTCCTCAGTGCGTGTTGTTTTTCTGCTTCACAAGGAAATGTTAGTTTAATAACTAACAAGCAGACTGTTCATCAGAGACAGGCATCTCTTAAAGTCATTGGTTTGTTGTGTTGTGAGAAATTAAGATTACAAATGAGTTTGATCTCTGGTAATTATGCAGAAACAAGCAAAGTTGCTTTCATTTCTTTGTTGTCAGATTAAATATTTTTCATGTTTTTCTTTGGGACACAAGAACTGTTTTGGATCCAACTTCATTCATATCATGTTATTGTATTTGCTATTGTGCTTGTACTTTACCTTAGTATTTCTGTTTCATGCAACTTCATTCTTCTGCTGCACTACAGTTCAACGGCAAAACAGCCATATATACTTTTAATAGTAGGACGCATACAAAGCATCAACAGTTTATACAATATGATGCATTGTTATAGATTAAACTATACAGTTTCAGTTAGCCCCACCACAACCAGCTATACATTTTAGTACAACTGCACATTAATGCATCAATAATATTATTTGTTTTTCTGGCAACCTGATGATGAAGTCCAATATTCCCTCTCTTTCACACTGTTTTTGGTCTCCACTGAGTCCTGAGGGAAAAATCTGGCTCTGCTAAATGATCAACTGTGTTCACCAGCTAGGAGTGATGAAGTAGTAGTAGTGGGCCAGTAAACCAAAACAATGAGCTGAAAGACACTGAAATGCTCCACGAAGCCTAGTCCAGTTATTTATTGTGGATATAAAAATACTGATTTGTGCAACTTTAGGTAAATGAGCTGAATTCTTCTTCTGCCATGATTTAAGCTTGTTTCTTTATCTTAATAAAAGAAGAAGGAAGTAGCAGTTCAGTGGAACTGTATAAAATAAGCTTTTTTCCCCAATTTATTTTCATTCATTTGTATTTGTAATAACAAACAAAATGTCCAAAAATAAATTCAGGGACAGAGGACTTTCTGACAATATAATAAACCAATCATAATATTGAAGGAGATGGTAAAGTAGGACAAGCAGAAGCTGGCGGGACACACACAAGAAGTGGAGAGAGCAAACAGCATAACAAATACAACCAGAGACAACAAGGATGCTGCAAACACACCATTACACTCCATAAGCATAAAGCTATATGTGCTGACATCAGAACATCAGGAAACAGAATAATTTCTGCAGATTTGGCAGTGGACATTTATTTATCATATTCCTATTTTATGTAACATTTTTTTTAAAAATTTAGCCTGGTAAGGAGATTAGGAACAATTTCTCAGCAATAGTGACAGCCATGCAGGAGGGAAAAGGCTAACTGTGTTGGAAAGCAAATGTGGAAAATAAAGCAAAAGCAAGTATCCTCAGATGTTCCGGTTTGTGTTGTTCCAGTATTACCTTTTATAAAAATCCCATCCCTGAAATCAATTTAGACCACCGTGCAAAAGACACACACAACTGGTAGATAAATCACTGTAGAGGCAGGGTGGGTGGTGTGTGTGTGTGTGTGTTGTGTGTGGAGGGTGTCATCAAACAAACAAAAACAATAGATGACACAGACTTTTCTCTTTGTTTCACACACCGATGTCATTAATCATGTCCTTCAACCAGACAGTGTGGGGATTATGTGCTCGGCTGCCAAAGTTGGTCGAAAGTAGGGCACCAGTTTGGTATTTAATTACAATCAAAGTGCTGACATCCAAACTAATATGCTGCAAGTCACAGCAGTTTCCCTGACGTTTCTCATGCTCATCTCTAGTTCGCCAGCAAACGCACCTTGCACTGTCTGTGTCTGCTATAATTTATTACTCAACTGTTTTACGTAACCATAAAAAGGCACTGCGATCCCAACACACAGCAGAATCTTGACTCAGATTCTCTCCTCTGCATGGGAATTAATGGAATTATTCAAAAGATTAATTTGGAGGAGATGTACAAATATTGAAGACTGAAGTGCGCACAGGTCTGAGCTGAATTCTGATCTGTGGGTCATATAATTATAGCCGTCCGCCCTGCAGGAGTGTCACTACGGGAAGGTTGAATGTGCAGGAAGAGTTCACTTCAGGCTCAGGTGCCAGCACGTCTCCAGCCCTTTCTATGTTGCTTCTATCTGCCTCTCAGCTTGCTAAAAACCCATCCAGCTTCACTTAACGTCACATCACATCATCATATTGTGATTCCTGACCGCAAACTCTTTGCATGAATTCAGATGTTTTTTTATTACTAATGGTCCCCATGTGTCTCCTTGAAATGCCAAACACAGGTTTGAGCAGGATGCTTTAATCACAGAGTCCGTTTTTCTGGTGAGCAGGCCACCTCCTGACCTATCACACCGCAGGCAGCTATACTTAGGCATGTCCTGCCTATGGGGCAAGGTTATCCAGAATTCATACAGCAGCAGGTTGCATCTTTCATGCCATGACGTGAGGTAAAAAGGTCACCTGTCTGGGCACCATGTCAGACTGTGGATGAACAAACACTTCCTCTCTCTCGCTCTGTTAATACACCTCTGAGGTTGTAATTCATCACACACCTGATATTGTGTTTGTTTTTTGTAGTTGTGTAAGGTAGCCGTGCAATATTTGGTCAACAACTGCGGGAAGTATTGCATGTTTTAAAACCCCTTGTTTCCAGTTTTACGTATTTTCCTATAATCTTACAGCAATCAAAGTTTTGGAAAAACAACATAAAGTAAGTATTTTTTATCGAGGGTTTAATACCCTAAAACTGAAAACAAAAAGGTTTTCAGGGCCATTAAGGTTACACAGTAATGTTACACTAAACTGGAAAATTCATACTGACCTTCTCACTACCTGATGCATGATATGAAACTGTGATTTTGAGCTTTAATATAAAACATTTTCTCATATTTAACAAACAAAGCATACAAGTACTTTGTATTAGATGTGCTTTGTGTCCCAAATTGGTTTTTCAATAATTTTTCACAACTCTTACAGGTCTTATGGCTGGTAGAGTCTGTCCTTTATCGATGTAACGCCACCTTATTGCCAGACAAAAACACTTTTCTGCAAACCTGGATTATGTTCAACATCAGCATTTTTTTATGTATCCTTCATGAATATCTACATAACCTTCTGACTTTTCACATAGAGACATAAATCAAGAGGTGGAGTGGAGAATAGTAAAGCTAAAGCATTAGGGAAAGCGGTTCAGCTTAGCCTTTGGGGAAAATCAAGGACAAATGTTAGCACCGGATGCATATTGTAAAGAAGGTTAGAGCTATCAATACACCTACTGTCTCACAGAGAACTGGATTTGCAATTTCAGCATATGTCTTTGCTAATTATTTACCCCTAATTGGAGGTAGAAGTCATATCACTGTAACAAACACCTCTCTGCTCATTATATGAAGAACAATAGAGAAAAAAATTAATCACTTTCAATGTGTTCCCCAAATTACCTCACAGATTTCTCTGCTGCTGCGCTGAATCTCACAGCTCCTGTAGAGTCGTGGTTCCTGATGGCAGAGCGAGTGCAGTGCTGCTTCACGAGGTCAGGTAGCATCGATGACTTCCCCTCCTCAAGTTTACTCCCTGGGAAGAGGACCAACTCTTCCCTTGAACCTTTTATGGATCTGATGTGCTCCTCCACACCCATTAGCTTGCCTGATGGTAACATGGCCTCCCTGCAGACCAGCTCAGAGAGGCCAACTGTGGAGTTTAGTGCAAGTTAGTGCAGGTGGGAAAACTTGATAAAGCTTCACCTGCTGTCAGCACCAGCAGGATGTGTTAGGTTGCAAGTTGGCATGTAAAGTTAGTGCTCACAGAACAGAGCGTAAGTTAATAATGGCTCATCTAGGCAACAAGGAGGGCAGCAGCTTTAACGTTAATCAGAAGTCAATAAATGGCATCATCAAGTAACATAGCACATTTAAATGTATGATACTGAAATGCAAATAATACAGGCAATACAGGGATATTTGGTAGTGCCAGTGCTAATTTAAAGGGTAAAATACAGTAGCTGTGGCACCGCATGCATTACTTGTTCCTGTAAGGTTTAAAAGGCTTTGCCTAAAGGAGGCTCCCCCACTATTCATCTGAAACTCCGATTTTCATTTCAGGCAATGATGCAACTCAAAATGATATTCTGTCATTTAATAAAACAGTAGAATATATGTCAAATAAATATTTTTTTGAGTATTACATGTGACATTAAATGTTAAAATATTTTTGATGACATATCCTTTACTCAGGAGGGTATACATAATTACAGTATCCTATCGAGTATGATTCGGGGCAATCATCTAACCACGTCTCCCTCGCCCTCCTCCTTTTAAACAAACAGGTCACAGGTAAACAGTGCAGGTAAGGGAGGTGTGGGTGGCGCAGAACAATGCTGCAAGACTGCTTTTTCACTAGTAACTCCAAAGGCGGTAACCAAGCTAGCACTACAGCTGGCAAGCTAATCTGCAAGCATGTTTCCTGACCGATATTAGCTTTTTGTACTGTAAAAATGTTATGGACCATGGTTTTAGAAGTTTTACAGGAAAAGTTCAATCAATGGATTTCAGTGGGATTGTCTTTTTAAGCCTATAGCATTGGGCTACAACTAAATAGCAAGGCAAACTAGCAAAATAGTTGTATCTTGATGCCCACTGCTGCCTGTCTTTCCTTGCAGGTATGCAGTCCCTTGAGAGTCTCACGTTTTACTGGGACTTTAAGGGGGCACTCCAGCATGCGTAAATGGCTTATTCAACAGAAAAATGCTCAAATCAGAGTTTGACCAACTGGTGGATCCCACTGCTACTGTGCAGCGTTAGCAAACTTTAAAAATGACAGTGACTGGCCAAAAACACTAAAACCTGTTGATAGCTGCAATATATTTGGGACTGACAATTCCAGACAGGAACAGCATGTTCACTGATAAATTATTTGCACTGGCACAATAAGCTGCTGAGTTTTGGCTCAGGATGATTTGCTGACATGGAATTCCTGTGAGTCACTGTGATATTTGATCAATCTTAATACAACCGTGTTGTTTGTGACTGCTCTACTTTACAGAGTGTTCCGAACCATCTGCTGTACATCTCTGAAAAAATGTGACTCAATAGATTAAAGTTTAGGTAGGAAGTTGCAACGTGTTGCTATTGTAGGCAGTGTACTCTTTGCTGACCGCGTAGCTGCAGTGACAGTGAGGTAAATACAGTGTGACCAGAGACCATGGCAGGGAGCCTTGTTAGTGCCTTAGCCCGCGGATGTGAGACAAACTCAAAGGACAGGCAACACAGAAGGTGAAAGCAGCAAAAGAAGACATTTAATATATGCTGTTTGAAAGATGTCTCTCTCCTCCCCTCGACTGAGTCTCCTTTTGTTGTGGCAGAACTCAATGTGTCCACGGGCCAGAATAACATTATACTACAAACAGGTTCCCTGAAGCAAGCCAGCCAAAGCAGAGGTCTGGCTATTCCTCAGAAAATCTTTCTCCGTTCTGAAAGGCTTTAGCTCTGTGTGCAACACAGAAACATAGTTTCCTTACTCTTTAACTGCAAATTTGCATCTCACTGAAAGATGTTCACTTTTTACAATAGAGTCCCCTCTTCACGTCTCCTATCTTCCCTAAGTCCTATCCCCATCGACAAACGCTCTGTATAGCAACTATCCTCTTATTATATCTCATGAATAATTTAGGGAAAACCGCTTTATTTCCAACACACAACTGTTGATGTGCAGCTGTGCAATAAATCATCTTTCAGAGTTGATTCATGCTAATGTTATGCTGGTGTTGTTCAGGCAAGATTTGTGTCTGGACAAACCTAATAGGCGTCTATACTTCTGTAAGTCTGATCTGATGGATTACTTCATTGCACAAACAAATCAGATTTAAAATATTCTTTTCCACGTTTTTAGTAAAGGCTATATAGCAGGATTGCTTTTACAGGAATAGAGACATGTAATTCTGTTATCTTAATTATATACTCAAATAAATAATCCGTAGATACCTGCTTTTTGACTTACAACTGCACAGGAAAGATGTGTATATAACTGGACTAATACAGCCTGCAGCTCTGCAAGGCTGTACTCCGGCACAGAGGTGCTTTGCGCTTAATGCTAACAATCACAATAAATATGCTGATGTTTAGCAGGTATGTTTACCATGTTTGCCTGAACAGACAACACAGTACTGAGTAATAAACACAAGGCTGTAACATTGCTAAAAAGGGATAAACCTGAGTTGCCAGATGACCATACAGGTTGTAAACAAGCTAGCAATTTAGCCAGATTAGCTACTACTTTAATTTAAGGTAAAAACAAAATTGAACGCACCTGTAATGTCACTAATAGCATGTCTAAAAAGTAGGTATTTGAGCTGCGTACATATGGAACAGATAAACTTGTAATTATCAATCCAGCTGTCTACACATACATTTTACATTTTCAGTAAGCTTTGCTGACCTTGGGGTTTCTTTTGAACATTTAAGACTCTCTGACTAAACTGTAGCTATAACAGCGTGCAGCATCCCGTCCTACTGGATACAGGTGCTGTTAGAGCCAAAGTTTGAAGCCAGAGTCTGCGCAGCAGTGATCAGGGTTGAGGTACACTTAAACAAATGTCAGCATGATAAGAAGGACCTATGACAGAATGACAGAAACCATCTTTGGTAAAAAATGTACTTTGATTTTTTGTTTCCCATCCGCTAATATGGAAGGGACCATATTATAACCTATACTGCTGCCAGCCACCAAGGGGCAATCAACTTGTTTGGTTTCACTTTTGGGGAGCTGTGAGTCTTTATATACACTTTAGGGCTGTCTCTGACTATTTACATAGTCGAACCAGAATTGTCAAGTCCTGCCTATATAGTTGACTGATTGTGTGTTTTTTTGTGTGGCGATTGCAAACTTGATGGGGAGGCTAACACATGGTGGTTCCGCTTTAATCTTCAGAAGCTGCAGAGATTCAGTCTCTATTCATTTAACTTACACTGAGGCTTTTTGAAGACCCTTCTCTCTCTCTCTCTCTCTCTCGCCTGCCATTCACTGGTCTTGTGCAGAGTTTTGCATGCATGCCGTGCTGCCGACAACAGCATGCACGTTGCAGTTCCTTGCGGGTCTATTTCAAGTAGTCGGCTGTTTAAAAACGATATAATATTTTTTGTGTGGTTCATCAAAGGTGATAAATTATCCGAAAGCCCTGCAAGGTGCGGACAACTAGGCACAACACCAGTGAAGCTGGGGCTCCGTCTTTTCAGCAAGTGTTCCTCTTCTGCCACTACACACGCAACGCCTACACATGCACACTGACGACCCAGGGTTAGGGTTACTTTTAATTTTGGATATATTCACACACTTTAAAAACATTTATTGAAAGTTTTATTCTTTTTACATGTTTATTTATGAGCACCGCCATATCGCCAAAATGGCATTATCCTCGATCGAATCTTCGACTATTCTGGGACAGCCCTAATACAGTATATGCATCCAGCTGCTGTAGATGATGTAGTTTCAGGAAAGAAATTCAGGTGTGAGTAAGGGCAATTTGGCACTCATAACACCAACAGATGACTCTAAGTGTCTAATACAGCCATGAATTTCCATTTACAGAAACTGGATTCTGTGAACGGATTCTTTGTAGGGTATGACACCTGACAGGATTTCTGGAAAGTCAAACCTTTTCTTCTTGTTGCCATTTGGAGTGTTGCATCCCCCAAATTCCAGAGAAAGTGAAAAGGTCTGAACCACCACTTCTTCTGTGGTGATTTCCCCTCTATTTCCTCAATGATTAATCTGGGTAACTAGTGTGAGCAAAGAGCTTCACAGTTAGTTGAAACATGGCAGCATCTCTCATTTGCAGTAGCTTGATTCTGACACAGTTTGCAGGTTTAGGTTGCTGAAAGGTTTGTGGTGTTTAAATAATATACTGTATGGCAGAAGTACCAGATGCCACGGCAAGATCATTATAACTGAACATGTGAGACAGTGTGGGTTTTTACAAACACAATCATACACAGGTGCAGACATGGACATGCACAACGCACGCACTGAGACATCATTTAATAACATAACCCCACGCAGAACTTCATTTTGCGTTTCGGTTTGTCTGCTCAAGTCTGCATTTTTCATACGCTGCCTCGCTGCTGTTTCCCTGCGGTGATCGCTAAACCAGACATCAATCAATGCAATGCAACAGGTGCTGAAACGCGGAAAGAACCTCTCTTAATTAAGGGATTCAATTTAAACCATGAAAATTGATTTTACTGAAGGGCCTGCAAAGCAAAAACAAGGTGACATATTCATGTAATCATTGTAATTAGTTTTGTTCAGAGTGTTTGTAATCAAACTTTACCTCATCATGGAAATATTTCATCCTTGAGTCAAGTCGTTTTTGTGCTATTTAGATAGGTTAGAAATTGTGTTTCCTGCAGTGTGTCAGCTCTGCTTTTGCTTGTGTTAAGTTTGTATTCGTGATACACGTAAGGTATACTGAGGAACGTGGAGCTGTGTGGCCGCAATGCCCTTGATGAGCTTCAGGCGACAGATTTCCTCACAACTGGAACAGGGCAGTAAGGGCAGTACAGCATCGCGGGGTGGCAGAACGCCTCATGTAAAGGGACAGCTGGCAATAACACATTAACCACTTCGTCCCGAGCGCCCCCCATATGGGGTCCGCATACTTTACTAGTGAAAGAAGAACATAAACAAGTTAAATTTACTTTCTTTATTTTGTCTGTTATCCAAGGACTGAGAAGAAAGTCAGTGAATTGGAATCATAAGTGACAAAAACACATTTTGTTTGTCAGTTTCTGTTTAAATAGCCATTATTCTACAAAAATATATCAGATGTTGAAATCAATGGATTCTATGTAAATTTTACTTGATTTTTGCAAAATATTAGTTCAAACTGACTTGTTTTGAAACAGTTTATACTGTATAGAAACTAACCTAAATTGTGTTTGTGACAAAAATCTACATTGCTTCATTCAAAACAGCACATGGAGAGTAAGATTAGGTGATTCCTCAGTCAACTGATGTTTGATTGAAATCTGGCAATGATCTTGTCAAGAAGTCCCTGCATGATGGACACTGGCAAGGTCACAGGCTTCTGTTGGTAACTAAATCTGGCACGGCCTTCAGTGTAGAAAGACAAACGCTCAGCTCGTCCATTAACAGTGCTGCGCTTTCGTAATCCGATCGAGTCACAACTTAACATGTCAAGACAAATTGGCGTCTCACTCACTCTCTGTGATGTACAGGTAGCTCTGTCACAGCAATCTGAGAAGCTAATGAGAAGGAATGAGGGCTGCTTTGATTTCCTGAGCAGCTGGGCTTCTGTTCATATGTTTTTTTCATCCAAATTCACTTTGGTTTGTGTGGCTGGTTTGGTTCTGTGTGTCTTTTGAAGTGAGATGTGTTAGAATTTTGCTCACACAATCTGTTGGGTGTTGTTTCTTTTCTGTTAAAAGAGAAGAAAAACTTTTGCAGCTGGTCTCAAAAAAAACATTTTTTTTCCAGGACCAAGGCAAAAAAAAGAGGCAATTAAGGCACAGCAATAAAATAAAATAAAATAAAACCCCCAACAATAAAGATAAATCCTAATAATAAAACAGGATAAGAAATGTTCGCAATGAGAAGTGATTTAAAAGATCTCTCTGAATCAGCAATGCTTAGATCCTCGGGCAGGGAGTTCCAGAGCTGAGGGGCCCTGACTGCAAAAGCCCGGTAACCTTTAGTCTTTAGACTCTGGAACAGCCAGCAGTGGACTGGGTGGTTCATTTTGCTCTACTCACAAAGTCAACAAAACAGCTCAGAAGACGAACTTACATTCTTGTTGGTTAATAAAAAGCCACATTCAGCTTCATGGGTTCTTTAAGATACATTGTTTACTGTAGCAAGCCTGACTTCGGCTTCAAGTCAAAATCAGTTTTCACATGATTAAATGTTGGGTCTCTGTAAATAAAAATGCAATATTAATAGTGAGGTCTAGACCTGCTCGATATGAAAAGTGCAATGAGATAACTTCTGGTATGATTCATGATTCATTCATGATTATGAATATCTGCTATATAAATAAAACTGTATAAATTTAATTAAATGCCACATGACATGAAATATGCCAGTTTCTGTGGCTTATTATTATATTGATATTTCCAGGTATTAATTTACCATGACCCAGTGGACTGTAAATTAACCGTTGACCTCATTTTCATTTCTGTTGTATTTTGCTTTTTGAATGTTTGAACCCGTGCTGGCTGCTCAGCCTGGAGGCTTGTTTGGCTGAGTCATTGCGGGCCCTACATTCACAGTGTGTGTGTTGCCCATGTTAACTAAGGAAATCTTGATACATATTGCACCATATTGCACCAAGTCTGTTTGTGTGCTACCCAGGTTATTATCTGATCAAAACTCTACAGTCGCGTTTCGACCAAAAGTCCCTGGATCTGTTTTCAAGGAACTAAGAGGTTCCTTCAGCTCACTGTTGTGTGTGTTTCCACCGTGGTGTAAAGACCTGCGAAGATTAAGCAAATTAACCAGCTGACGTAGGCTGTAGGCCTATATGTGCTGTACAAAGCGATGCACAGGATCATTATTTGTAACCGCTATCAATTAACAAAATTTATAAATGATCAGATTTGACTAGATTATAATGAAAAACTTGGCTTTGCTTGACCATTAAAAACAGCTTTTTTTGTCAGAGTATAATGAAGAGACACACGATAACGTTTATCACATATAACAAATTTAAGAACAAACTGGATAAAGACATTCTTCAAGTTCTTAAAATAATCTCCAGCACAGAGAAAGCAACACAAAAATAAAATTGTGACAGTTTGGAAGGTTATTACAACAATTTCCAGCCGACAAGAGCAGCAGACCAGCTGCAGAACTCACATCTGTATTCGCCTGGACGTCGGAGGAACGGGATGTTTAACGAGCTTTATTACCTGCTGTAATGAGCTGTTCCGCTTGTTTTGGAGAGGAGGAGTCTGACTTCGGCTCTGTGTAAAAACTTCCTGACTGAAGAAAACTTTAAACACGCTGACTGCTGTTTCCAACCAATTGCCTACATTTAATGCCAACATTATTTGACTGTTGTACTGGTACTTTCGGAAAGTACTACCCCCTCAAGCAGGGACTTTTTGGGGGGTAAAATAAAGACCCTAGAACTAAATTTAGATCTTGGTCCCTTCGGGGAAACTAGCTGCTCCAAAGGTTTCTATTTCCGGGGTGTAGGTCCTTTGGTCGAAACGTAGCTTAAGCTATCAAAATAAAGCCGTGTATAACTGACATATGCTTTAGGTACATCTGTCAACCAGCGCTTTAGATTTTGACAATTATTTCATCTTGCAGGTTTGAGCTAGATATAGTTCATCACTTCCTGTCAGGTTAATTCCTAATTCTTAGCACAATAGATACGTTATTGCAAATAAAGTGCATGAAATCTGAAGGTCTCCAGTGTGACTATTTCGACAGGGTCAAACACTGTGGACAGTTTATATCTGACTTGTCTCCTTAGCATTAGCTAGCCAGGCAAATTAACTTGTAGACATCATGTTACTAAAAAGAATACAAGTCACAGATATTCATGTTACAACCCACTGGCCATCCAAAAGCTTCACCTACAGCTGTAAATGTACAGTATCCAGTCATGGAATAAAGTACTGTACTTTATATTCCTATTTCACTACAGTTCAGAGGGAAATATTGTACTTTTTACTGCACTACAATTGTTTGATAACTGTAGTTACTATTTACTTTACACATTATGATTTGCATATTAAACATGTCAATTATTTTGATCTTTTAAGTCATGTTAAAAGAGGCAAAAACATTTCATGGTTCCAGCTTTTGAAATGTGAGTATTTGCTGCTTTTCTTTTTAGTTATTTTAATAATTAAAATTTTTAGTTTTTGAGGTTTGGATGATGGGACAAAACAAACATTGCAAAATAAATGAAAACAATCAGCACATCACACTTAAAAATAATTTCTAGTTGCAGTCCTGTTCAAAAAAATTCAAAATGAGCACTTTGCTTTTACATTAATGCATGAGAAATAACAATCCAGTGATCTGATTAAATGAACAGTCATGGGGACATTTTCTGCATTGAGTACTTTTACTTTTAATACTTACTTGATTACACTTGATTATACTGACAAACATTTACATAATAAGATTTTAAATGCAGGATATTTTTTTTCCCAGTGTGGTATTAGTAAAGACTCTGAATACTTCTTCCAACACTGACCGTATCACTGAAGTGTTTCTTAGGCTCTGTCCACACGTGCACACGTACTGAAAACGTAGATTTTCTATGCATTTTGGTCTTTCATCTACACGCAAACATTTTAAGTCACTAAAAAGAACCTTTTTGAAAATTTCTGATTGGCCAACATGGCTTTAGGGTTAGGGTTGTATTGTCGCCTGTTGGTTTGGCATGCTCTTAACAGCGCTTCAGTTGTGCTTTTGCGTTTTCATGTGGCTGTAGGAGGAAAAAATACCCCTGTACGTGTGGATTAGGCCTTAAAAGCATGAAAAGTGGTCAGACGTTTTGTTACAGCAGACGTTTTGACTTGTCAAACAACACAGGTGGGACAGATTACCTCATTAATTACTGCACTGCAATAATAGCAGGAAGGCGCAGAGCCATCCATTGTCTACGGTAGTAGCTCCATCTGTGCTTTTCCTGCACTGACAAGTCGAAATGTCTGCTGTGGAAGAGGTCTATGAATATGATTCTGTGTTATAATACCAAGCAGTAAAGCAAATTTCATTGATATATAATGTCAGTTATTATTACATTTAGATAAAAGCAGCACACACTCTGTGATATTACTTGTAATACTGTATAATAATATTGGAAGGGAGGAAGTTGTCCCCTGCAGTGTGGCTGAAGAATGAGGACAGCGTTGCCAAGTAATCCGCAATCCTCCCCCAGTATCTGCTGTCCACTTCAGATGATAACCTCTCTCCCATGCGGGCGGGGGGGTTAGAGCTTCATTATCTCTGTGTCACATTAAAGCTCATCCACCAGAGTCCTTTCCTGGGCCCCTGGGGTGACCAGGGCTGTGTGGTTC
Organism: Lepomis macrochirus; assembly: GCA_024633595.2. NCBI lineage: Eukaryota > Metazoa > Chordata > Actinopteri > Centrarchiformes > Centrarchidae > Lepomis > Lepomis macrochirus. The sequence goes on along the minus strand of JALXJV020000024.1, from coordinate 7,279,598 downwards.
CACCCGCCACAGATATATACGCATCCATAAACACCCTCACGTGCAGAGGTTCACACACCCACCCACATGTAAATACACAGCATCAATGGACTCAGAAACACCAACGTTGAATACACACATTCACATATAGAAATAAACACACACACTCACGCAAACTGACAGAAGTTGCACACATGCTCACGTTGTTACCTGTCCTATTTGTCCTCTCTCATTTTTCTTTTTCATGTACTGTACTATCACACTCCCCCTCTTTCACACACACACACACACACACACACACACACACACACACACACACACACACACACACACACACACACACACACACACACACACACACACACACACACACACACACACACACAAACACAAAAGCACTGCACCACTCTCCCCGGCACTGACAAGATACATGATGAACGCATCCACAGTGATTTATAATAACTCACTTTAGAGCGATGCCATTGCAGAGGAGGAAATTGAACAAACAGGCCATGTTATCTGTCACCAGATGACCCAGTTCAAGTTCAAGAAGCTGCCTGTCAAGTACAATTGACTGCACAACTGATATATTAGACCTTAATGGCACCAGAAAAAAGAAGCTCTTAACGATTGCCTTTGCTGGGCATGTGAAGGTCCTGCAGAGGGGTGGATTGCAAAAAGGAAACAAATGATTTCCTGAAGCAGCATCTTCCTTCCAAAAAAAAAAAAATCCATCTGATACACATGCTAGTATGGCACTTTGAAGAGAGCGATTTGATGGTGAGTTAGCTTTTAGCGGATTAGAGGACATCTCTTGGTGAAAGGAATAAGTGGGAAATGGTTTATCACCTCTCATCTGGCTATTTAAACGTTGAGCAGACACAGAGCATTAATTTGGACTTGTGGCTCTGGTAACCTAACCCCCCCCCCAGCCCCAGCCTCCTTCCCCTCACATTACATTACTATTGGGGGTTTGTAGTAAAAACATGTTTATATTTGGCAAAGTAAGATACTGAAGAAAGTAGCGTTTTGGTATATGCACCAAAAATCGGCTCTAGCACAATACAACTCCCTCCTGCTGAAAAGCGAACCTCTTGGTATATTTTAGCAATGTATGTGCCATGATGTTTGGTTGAGTTTCTTATTGTTTGTACTACTTATGAAACATTTTAGGCAAATCACTGTCCCATTTTATTTTAATCATCAGTGAGTTCTGACTTTCTAACCTCTCTGAACGTCTCTAAAAGGCAATGATGTGCTTTCCAAGAAAAAAAAACTTACTGTATTTGATCCAGTAAGAGGAATGATTTTGCTCCAAGTTATGCAACACACTTCACCACCAACAATTTCTCATGTCCTGAGAATAAACGGCCGGCTCATAAGATGACAGCAACAAAACAAAACACAAAGTATTGGTGTTTTTAAGAAGCCCGTGAAACATATGTTGCAGCATATGGTCCAGAGAGGAGATCAGAATCTGATTTGCCGTCAGACAGTTTAACTCAGTGTAAAAAGTTTGAAAAACACCCCAGCACACGGCTGCTTTTGGAAAACACATTAACCTTTTCGCCGAGTGGGAAGGAACTGAAGGCACAGCTGTGAGGGCAAAGTGGAAGCAGTGGAGGAGCATTTAGATTTGCAGTGTTGCACCTCACCCCCACCACTGACGTGACTCAAACAGGCTTTTTTTCATGTCTTTTCGTCACACTGAGCCTAATCATACACAAGCGCATCCACAGGGGGTGCAATCGACAGAACCTACAATTGTAGAGGAGGTAAAATTGCAATCAATCGACATGGCAGGCGACCCCCAAGGGTCAGTTTACAGTTTCATTAGAGGAGCAGCAGAAAAGCTTCACAGTGACCTGGTGGACTGTGAATCTCATGGCACTAAATTATCTCCTGTTTAGCTGACAAACGAGACTGTGGGCCCTCACTTATAGGGCTAAGCTTCAAATACTGTGCATACGGTGCAATTAAGACAGTCACTCACCGCTCTGTGTGTGTAACTGTTAACATGCACATCACTGGGGACTCAGATAGCCTCAAAGCAGCAAGACTGAATCAAAACATAAACATTGCAGGCTATAAAACCAAAACACCAAACATTGAGCTGAAAGATGCTAAAACACTCAGGGGAGCTTTTGTGGGTTTGTCACTATGAATAACACCCTTCACGTTAATCACTGGATCCATAGTTAATAAAGACATTTTGATGAAGCAGCTTTAAATAAAATAAAGTTACAACAAAATTTAAACATTTTAGCTATAAACCACGGTGAGTCTTCCATAAAAGCTTCAGAAATGCTACTTTATTTGCCAGAAAATGCCTAGTTTGGCACACCCAGTGGCTTTCTCTGGCATACCTACTAATTCAGACAACCATACTCACAACAAGGGATAGATATTTTAGGGTACATCATAACATCAGTATTTTTAAACATTGGATGTCACATAAGAAAGGGTCCCTCCTTTGGTCATGATGTGTGAATGCTTTCAGCTTGTTAACACTTCACTTTCCGATATGTAACCAAATATGTAAGCACGGAAATATAATGTCGTGATTTTGAAATGTGAAGTTAAGAATAAACTTAATTAAAAATAACTCGGGAAAACACTCTCAAAGCCGTGACTCTGTGTTAACAAACCTTTAGGAGGGAGTGTGAAGATGAGAGTCAATGAGGCCACATTTCTACACTTTCTGACATGATAAAAAATAAAGACATCACGTTAAGCCTTTTTCCCCCGTGTAAAGCTCTCCAAAGTGGGATCAATAACACTCTTAAAAATGAGAGAAACTCTCTGCAGTCAGCTCTCATGTTGTCCGTCACACATTATTCTGTGAGCTGTTAAAAAATAAATTCACATGACTGATGCTGGTGTCTGTCAGGATGTTGGGAACACATTGTGTTGCAAAATGATATCCCATTTACATTGTTTTACAGTAACGCTGCCATTATTGCAGTCATTAGTCTAAATTACTGACTTATAACACAGCATTTCTCTGCAGCCAAAGCCAGCGGTTTGTGGTTTAATTTATATGTAAATGCATTTGTACCCTGTGTATTATTTTGTCAGCACATCATTTGTTGAAATGAGATATGGGATGTTTGGTTTGGAGGGATGTTGATTACAACTCAGATGTTCGAACTCCAGAGAATAAGTCCAATTTCTTTAAGTTGGAACAAGATTTTCGGTGGAATAACAGGCAGATTTCCTTTCTGATTTCTAGCCTTGACGTGAAGCAGAATGGGTTTATATTTATTCTCACATTGTTAACCTGTGGAGACGGCCTGAAAATAGGAAAATGCCTCAACTTCTCTTTCTCAGTAAAGGAGTACCACAATGATAAATGTAAAAGCTTTCCTAAACGTGTTGCATGTTTATAGCTTACTATGTTACAATCACTGTATAGAAGTAGTAGCTAAATGAACATTTATTCATACAAAATGCTAATAAATTATCTTCCAGCAGTAAGGGTGAGAAAGAAGTATTTATTTACAGTTTGAATACTCAATCATACACTTAATTAACCCATTTCAGATGGCATTATTTCTGGTTTGCTTCATAAAGAGTCCCAAGAGACCGTGATTACACTGAGCTAATCATTAGCAGTCTGAAATCTAACTTGTGACAGCCCTGTTGCTGTAAGCAATTAAGGTTTTTTGAGAGAAAGCGAATTCTTCAGAACTCAGTATACAACTGGGTTTAGAATTTCAAAACAAAGAAAACAAAGCTGTCAAAGCTGCAACAGCTCGATAGAAGATAAAAACAGCTGAAGGTCGTGAGCAGCCATGTCTTCATCTCGACTTATTTGGTTATTAAATTCACAAAACCACCCACAATGAAGCCAAAATTATCTCGTGCTTCCTCTGCATCTATGATTTCTGATTGAGCACAAGTGCACGGAGAGGATTATAATGTTCTGTGTGACCTTTAATCAAACTTGAGATTCATATATTCATATTATTACAAAATGTTTCTTACCTTTTGGGGTTACAGTTTTTTACAGCCGCTATCATCGTTTTGTCCAATCAGTAGTCACCTTTTCGAAACTCTGAACACAGCTAGCCCAACATTGGCCTGTTCATACCATACAATTAACACAATTCATGTTGTTTACACAGAATATCAATCAATTAACCTATTTCTAATACGCTAAGTTTTTATTTCATTAGGTTCAAGGTCCCCCACTAACAAAACTATGGATGTTTTTCGTGTTATTTACAAATGCTAGCACACAACATGTCAGAAATGAAGACATCATTTTCAAAACCTTATATTATGCATAATGCATCTACTTCTGCCACAGTAGCAGATCAACATCTATATTGAAACAGCTGATAAGCATTGCTGAATAAACATATCATTGAAACATTGAGAAATAGCTAACTTATTGTAATTTGGGTAAAATAGATCATTACAGCTAATTCCAATCATAACCAGAGACACACAGTTCTTTCAAAATTACATACACAATGAAGTCAAAAGGACACTTTCTGAAGTTGAGTTGTCCAGTTCTCCAAAAGGGGAGAAGAATAGTTGGCCTAGGGAGAGGAAGAGGGCCAGAGAGAGGAGTAGCTCAACCTGGGTTTTTGTTTCAATGTAATTGTGTATTTACATTTACAATTACTCATTTGGGACTTGTATCCAAAGTGACTTACATTTGAGGAACAACATACAAGCATCAGTAAAACATCAATACAGTAAGAGATCTACAAGTGACAAAAAAATACTTTAAGAGCTATTAGAACATACAGCATTGACCTTGGGAACTAAGTAAGAGTTACTTTTTTTCTACTGTACACTCTATAAAGTAAAGATGACTCATTCACTTTTACATAATTTGTTGCCAAAAATGCACACATTCGACCCCTCAAGCTAAAATTGTAGGGGGTTTACAGTCAAAGGAAACAGAATTACAAAAAAACAATAGATTTCACATTGTCTACTGCATGCAGGTAGAGCTGATACATGAAAAATAATGCAGTTTTTGTAATGCCATCAACTGTTTGTATTTAGAAAGTCGTGGTGCTATGATAGATTGATCTATTCCTCTTGGAAAGAAAAGATGCTAGTGTATGACAGACGGATTTCATTTTAAGACACGTTTGCTGTGTTTTGGTAGAATTTGTGTATGTAGAGAATCTTATTTTGCATTATGAGATGTAAAATTAGTGCTTTAAGAACAAAATGTGGTTTGGTGCGGAAAATGTACTATTTGGATAGTTGTGTGAGGTGAAGTGTTACTGTGTTAAGACTTTAAAAAAGTATCTTGAGTTTAGGTGAACACTTGTTAGCAAATGAAAAAAACTGTAAATACATTTTAAGGACAATAACGGCTACTTTTGGTAGATATGTGAAGTCAGTGATAAATTATACCTATGTACAGTTCTATGAAAAACCCTTACAGTATACAGGGATGCTTGAATAGGAACTTCTCAGAGTAAAGAAATTCTAAAACACTTGTCTGTTCCATTTACAATGTAAAAATTGCAGAAACACAAGGCCTGATTTTTTTTAAAAACCCTAAAAATTGGATTACACAGAATAATATATAATTCTGTGGTTTAGTAGTGGCAGTTGTGGCAGTGTTTGTCCATGATTCAGAGGTATGAATAGTCAAAAGCAGGCCATAAGCAATCTGTTAGCTTAGTGCAGGAACTGGAGGTGTCAGGAGGTTAGCCTCTACCAAAACAGTAGAAATGAAGCTCCTGGTAATTCTAATTTATGTGTTGTGTCTTCTTAGCCACAGGTTATCTAACTCTCAGAATCACCTGCTTTTGTTCAGAGCTAAAAGGCGTGCAAACCCTGCGGACTTCTAAAGTGTCGTGTGCTGTCACCGGGGTTAGGATTAAGTTAGCTGCCAATGGCCAGTAAAAGAACCCCAACAACCTTAAAATGGCTGCTTGTTAAACCACAGGTTTTTATTTTTTCACATTAAGAAGAAGATTTAACATGTGGGTGTGCAGGCTAAGCCACATTTGACAGAGCTGATGACTGAGTAACCAGGAGCGTAAGTAGTTTAATTACTTGTAGTACTTACTTGCCCTGCACAACACTGACCAGTAAATCTCTGTATCTGTAATAATATTTGACACAATGCGACTTTCCTATTTTAGTGTCTCTTTGTAATTCACACATTGGACTTCGCACCAGGTGCAGATGTGCAGTGAAGGGTGTACACATGGAATAATTGAGGCCTACATATAAGTTTTCCCCCAGAAATCTGATGGTGTGATTATTGATAAGGACTGTCAGGGATTTAGCATAAAGAAAAGCCCTCTAACAGCAAACTGCCACTGCTCAGCTGTTCCAAAGTAGCCCGCTGGCAGCGAATCAAACAGTCCACTGTGATCGGCACTGACTCTGAGGCTGCACCTCCAGTCCACTTTGATCTCAAACACTCCGGAGACGCACCTAATGGAGAAGTTGTGGATCTTATTTGTGCATGTTAGAGTTCGTCTAATGTGTTCTTAAGTCCCTTTCAGACAGACTATATAGCTCATATGACTACGACTGATTTGGCATTATGAGAATCCCTTATAGTATCAGCATAATAAACCACAGACAGTGACTTAAAAGTTGCTCTATTAAATTAATTTAACTGGAAAAGGATGAAAGATAAAATAAAAAACACAATATCTTTATATTGGGCAACTTCATGTCGAACACCTCTAAAATAACAGTAATTATCATGGGTCATTGAAACCTTCTGTGAAATCATTTTCTTTATAGCATCTCAGTCATGATGAGGGGCCCAGCAAACCAATTTAATTACTGCCTTTTGAATGAATAATTGATTTGCAAAAAATAATCATTATTCAACTGTACAATAACACACTTCTGCAGGTTTTTCAGCCTGTTTTAACTGACCTGTAATTGGACAGGAACAATATGAATCTGTAGAGTCTAGTGCACAATATTATGCACACATATTATATTTTCCATGTGATGAAAAGGCATGACTATAACACCCAGAGAAGTAAACACCAAGAGGAGTGTTGCCTGTCGGCAGTCTTCCTTTCTTCCTCCCTTCTTCCAATCTTGTTCCCCTTTTTTACTGGGTCTGCAAAGCTCACATTTAACGCTCAAACATTTAACGCTCCAATGTAACCTTTCAGATGTCAATAAATGTTGAGGTCACAAGAAGGCCAGATCAGGACAGAGAGCAGAGAGTTGACCTGCACTTGCCTTAAAAGTTGTGAGCCTCATGTTCTCCCAGCTCCCGTCCAAACTGTAATAAACCTTTTACTTCACGTATGGCCGACCAGTCGCTACAAACTGGCTTGTAACCCCATAAAGATACGTACACGATTAGCTGAACTTAAAAAGGTCTAAGGGGCTTACATAATCAATTCCTGATTGTTTCCTCCCTGACATAAAATCGATGGATGGCCCATAATGAAAGCTGTGCTACTGTAACGTCGGGGTATGACTTCGAGAACATTCGATTATCGGGTCACCATGTGAAGGACCTTCAGAAGGCTTCTTCAAGGATGGAGGTGTTTTTAAACTATAGCATCCAAGAGTCTGAAAGGATGAGAAAGAGTGTGGAGCATGCAGTAAGGCTGTGTTCACTGTCAGTATGATCTAAGAGTTTTATTTGATGAACAATTTAACACTTTATTATGGCTTGAAAGTGTCCCCTTTGCATATTTCAAATGATGCACTCAAATCTAGAATGACTGGTCTCTGGCAGTGAGGAAGGATGAAATAAAACTCTTCACACCACAGCGAGTTGATTCCTGTTTTAACATGTGGATAAGGTTGCGTTGTCCTGATCGGGAGAAATGTCATGTTGCCCTGAACTAGGGGGCGTGGATTACAAGGCAACATCATAGATTTTTCACATATATTCCAGTCCAGTAATTATACTAGCAAGGTGTTATTTAACTGTACTGTCAAGCACTAAAAGACACCTTACTAGTATAATTACTGGACTGTGCAATTGCACCAGAAGGATGAGCTGCTAAAATTGAAAAAGTCTGTCTTTCCAGAATCAACGTTCAATATAACTGGAAGTCGCCGCTGTCAACATTTGTGATTGGAAGTACTTGCGACAGCCCACAGTTCTGTAGTTTCCCTTGTATAACCTTTAAAGAGATAGGAGCTCAACCTGTTTTGCCTAGATTTTTTAGAAAAAACAATCTTCAGTCTTTTTTTTAACCACAGTCATTTAGGGGCTCTGACTGGCTAGCCACATAGCTGCAGCACAACACAGATTTTACTAGCTGCAAGTAACACAATTCAAAGCTGTTTAGCTTCACAAGTCAAAGCTACACACCAAGCAAATGGTGTTTTGTATTTATTTTGATGTTTGACTCCCACTTTGACATGTAGTTTGCAGTATGTTTCAGTCATAAATGTGTGCACATAGGACATTCCCGACCACCTGCTGGAAACATAAACTCCAGTAAGAATCATGCAGAATCATTGGCAAAATCTTTAACCAGTGGGATGAAGGGCTACCACAACTGTCCAATACACATGTTGCTTGTGATCAGTGTCTCCAGGCAGGAGGGGATTTTACAGGGCTTCCCAGCTATGTGCATGGCATTTGCCAACTGACCCAGAAACCAACTTTTCCACTCAGATACAGACTGAAGTAAACCACTTGTGCTGCAAGGGTGATTTTTATTTTTATTTTTAATGCTTTATTTTAGTAGGGGCCAATACAGCTTGCATAGATAAACAAAAAAATCCAATGTGTGTATCATATTGTTTTTAGCAATTTCTTATTTGCAACACCGTCCCTAGAAGGGCTTTTAAAGAAATAAAACATTAAAACAGTGAGGAAAAAAGAAAATGAAAAAAGTATACAAGTACAATAAGTTGCATGAATGCACCCTAAATTTCTGTTTCCACACTTGTGTTGGCCTGTTCCTGAAAACCACTGGCCCGGTTTATTCTTCTCTTCAACAAACTGTAATAACTAATGGAGTTTGAGCTTGAATGGTGCAGCTCCACTCTGTTCAGGCTGGTTTGGGATTACTCAGTCTTGTTAAAAAACACACACACACATAAAAACAAAAACCTCTTAACAGCCTTTATCTGTCCTCCATGGCTGCTTGTTTGCTGCAGACAGTCCCTGACTGTCCCTGACCTGCACAAGGCCCTTGTCACATCTCTCTTTCAGCCCAGAGAAATGGAGTTTGACTCAGGCTGTTCTTGCCCTGAATTCTCCGGGGGCTGTATTAAAAAGGCATCGCAGCAATGTTGACAGGAATACATTTATCGGGATTGTGTCTCCTTTCAAGAGGCGGCTGGTGGTGGCGCTGGCTGCCACAGGTCGCCTTGGCTGGCTGGCAGGCCATTTGATCTCCATATCACCTGCACTGGATAGTCCCGCACCATGCTGCCGCTTCAGACGGAGCCTCACATCATGGAGTAGATAGAGATCAGATGGGTGCTGTTTTTATTTTATTTTTTTTTCAGACCAAAGCAGATTTTTTTGGCAAATAAATCCGTGAGCAGCAGTTACTGTTTCTCCTCTCCTCTTGCTTTTTGTCAAGCTTGGCAGTAATTGCCCGGCTGTGAGGCATTTGGAATATGAATGTAGAAGCTAATGACATCAGTAGCTTCATACCTCTTGCACTCAGAATGCTGTACTGAGATTTAAAGCATTGGAAAGATCTACATGGGTTGTCATTTTAGCTTTCTGCATCAATTCAAATCAGCCAGCAGGGGGATATTTCACTCCTCTGGGTATCAAACTTTGTCATGGTTTACAGCACCTGCAAACCCTTATAAAACGTAAGAACCGTTATTGTGACAGTATATCTAGCATCCTTTATTTTTAGTGCAAATGAACACCTACACTCCCATCTACAAAATGGGGATTATATAGTTTGTAGGACTATGTGTAACATATATAATTTAGAAGTTTCCACTCCAAGAAACTGCCTCCTCCTAAAACCTCCTCTGCCGTTCATTAGCTCTTTCAACAGCCCTAGTACATCATGATATCCTGTGCATCTAGGTGATAACTTCACTCCACTGTAATGCTCGTGTCAGCAAAGCATCATTCCCAATTATTCTCACTTTCAAGTCCTCTGTCAGCAGACACTCACAGCTGGCAAACTCAAATGTCTGACAATGTTTTGTGTGCGGTTAGGGTGGGAGAGAGCTTCTGTGAATAAAGATTTTTTTGTGGAAGACAAGAACTGATTGAATGCGTGTGCCTGGTCACATGTGCAACCACCCACAGATATACACACATACACACAGGGCCTTTCCAAAATTAGGCGATCCCCAATTCCACTCCGTCATGGAGTGTACTCTGGTTGGAGTCACCCTTACAGTCAAATCGAGTTCCCCAATCTGCGCAGGGTAAAAATACAGTCAATTAAAACAGTTAAAATATGAAAGCTTTAAATATTTTTCTTCAATGCCTTTGTTGCTTGCTACTAATACCCCTACATCTAGTTGTGTCATGTTCTATTGTCATTTTATGTAGGCTATTTTTGTTTACGGGCGTAGTTACACAGAGCTCACATTTGACAGAAGGATCCTCCATTGTGCAGCAAAGGGTGTTACACACCTTCAATAAGCCAGCATTGATGCTCACTCATCATTGGAGGATTTTATAACCCACTACCACTCCACACTAATTGATTTCGGATGACACTCAATGGTAGCTCCGCTTTAATCTTGAGAAACTGCAGAGCTGCAGTCTCTCCTCATTCAACTTAAATTTCCAGCTAAACTAAGGCTCAGTGTTGACCCTTTTCTCTCTCTCTCGCCTGCCATTCTTGTGCAGAGTTTTGCGTGCATGCCGTGCTGCCGACAACGGCATGCATGTTGCGGTTCCTCGCGGGTTCATTTCAAGTAACTTGCTATTGAAAAATATAATATTCTTTGGGTGGTTAATCAACGGTGATAAATTATACAAAAGTCCCGCAAGGTGCACCCCTATATCGCCAAAATCGCACGATCTCCGTTTCGCTGCGAAGCTTCGAATGTGAAATCGACAGTCTAGTCAGGCTCCGCCCATTGAAGCATCGAATCTTTGGTTATTCAGGGTCAGCCCAAATAGTGCAACCAGCAGCACCGGATGTGACCATATGTGGACAAGACAGTGAAGCTAATGCCTGTGTACGGAACTAGCTAGCTAGCTTAGCTTGGTACATCTGTAATTCACATTAACTGATATTTTAACAGGGCTGACAATTTTGTCTAGCGAACAACAGTCTTAAAACTAAATGTACTTACCAGAAAAAGTGAACATCTGGTTAAATCTACACAGTGCCATGGGTACGAGTCACACTAGCCTGACTGACAGGTCGCCATGGTAATTACTTCTCAATCATAGATAATCCTGCACTGAAGAATACTCTGCTTTATGGTCTATTTTAAAATAAATGGGACCATATTTTATTGAATGAACATCATGCTGTGTTGAATAAGACATGAAACTAGTAATTGAGACCATAAACTCATTAGGAAAGTGTTTATTGAGGTAATTATTCAGGTGAGAAGTAGGGTCATTTTGCCATTCTTTGTAATAGAGCCGGACTTCTTTTTGCAACCAGAAGAGTCACCCCCTGCTGGCCGCATCAGCTTGCTGACCGGAAGCTTGGAAGGTTTCACACAGTCCATCCTCATGCTTGCCCATCTTCACTAGATCCCATGCCAATTCACATTTGTTTAGTGCAGCCATGTTTAGCAGCCATGTTTTTTTATTTGTTTAGCAGCCATGTCTGCAGCCTCATTCCCTTCTACCCCAACATAAAGAAAACCGACTAAGCCTGTATGGTTTTATACAATAGAACCAACAGCTCCACCACAAGGTGGTAGAAATCTTATCCCCACTATCAAACCCAGTTAACTATTTTGTGTAGGGCTTCCTATATTTGGCCAGCTGTTTGTTTAACATGTCTGCCTCTTTTTACAGATTGCTCCATCATCTGTAACCAGGTAGAGTCTAAAGCCAGTCCCAGTGTCTTAAAAGATAACATTAATCGTAATGTTAAATAACATTGGACTGATTGCACTACCCTGGGAAGTTCTCTTTCAAATGTCTGTGCGTAGGCACCTTCCATAGCATGTCATATGCCTTCTCAATATCAAGAAATGTTGCCACTAGCCCCTCTTTATTTACCAAGGCTTTCTTTATCTCAGAGTCAAGGGTAAGCACACAATCCATAGTTCCTCTATGAAAGCTACTTCTTACTGAAGTAAACCAACACTCCCTCTCTGTTCTTCAGTTTTAAGATGGAAACCACCACTGCTTCCTTCAAGGAGCTAGGAGTACCCTCTTTCCATATATTATTTATGAGAGACAATATTTCCCTTTTACACTAAATCACTTAATTGCTTAAAGATTTTGTAGCTAATGCCATCCCTTCCAGGAGCTGTTCCCTCCCTTTTTTAATAGCTCTGCGCAATTCTTCCATCGGGAAATACAGATGTAGCAACCATACCCACTCCCTCTGATACTGGTATTTTGTTTTTCCTTGTTTTTCCTTAAGGGCCTAACTGATGTCTCTACACCTACTTTCCTACAATATCTTCTCCAGCACTCTTTTTTTTCAGACCTAATCACTTTCGTAACCTTGGCTCTCAACCTTTTCTACTCTATTGCTCTATTCTCTGTTGGGCATTTCCTAAGTGATCTATAAGCACAATTCCTATTTCACATATTTTCTTCCTCAATGCTACACTAATTTTCCTTTTAGGATTTTTCTTTCTAGGGACGCATTCATATCAATGCAGAAAATAGTTTCACATAAGCTGTTATTCTATTTAGCCTCAGTAGTTTTATTACACCTATCAGAGAATTGTTCCCAATCTTCCATTCTAAAGGTAGTTTAATCTTTTCTTCGGTAAATAAGGTTTTTAAAAATCTCAACAGTATTGGAAAGTGACTGCTTATTGTGTACCTGTCCATAATGTCCAATTCACCAACCCTTGCCAGTTCACTGGATACTATCACTACCCATTCTAACATTAACCTTGTCAGTCTGCAATCGTTTAATAATATTAAAACATGCTTGTCCATAAATTCCTCTAAAGTGTTGTCATTATCATTCTTTATTTTACGTCACATACCCAAATGATTGGGGTCCCCATTTGTTCCACCTCTCCAACTCACTGATGTTAATTTGCAAACAGGGATTTTAAAACTTAAGTTACACCCTCTAGTACTGTACATCAAACCTTATAAATGTTGCACAGCCTCCTCCATCTTTTTCATTTTGACAATGTTTGACATCAGAGACAACAAAGTCTAAACAAGGCTTTAGCCATGTTTCCTTAGGCACAACAGAGGAGTGTTGTAGATGTATTTAAAGATCAACAACAGGGTTGATACACCTTCAACTTCTGCTCATGCACTTGCGCAGCTCCTCTGGGCCTAACCCCTAAAGTCTACTGACTCTGGCTATGGCGCGTTACAGCTGGAGCTAATCGCAACAATTATGCTTGTGAGACCACCAGACACAGCTGCAGCGCAGAAGGCTCTCCGCTCCGCTCCGCTCCACAAAGAATAGTTTAGAATATTTTTGCCACTAGCCACGTCTAGCTGCACAGAGCAGATCGAACAAGGCCAGAAATCAGACACAGAACGGCCTAGCGAATCCATTCAATTTTCAAAATAAAACACCCTGTGGACACTCCCGATCGTAAAAACAACACTAAACACGGTTGAAACGGATACAAAAAGAAATCATTTAACTACGTAGGTTACTTAATCATGGTAGAAGCACGAAATGCAAACACTGATTACCAAATCAACAAAATCTAAACGTCAGCAAAATCAGGCAGACAAAACACTCTGATTCTGAAATGCTCCTTGTGGAACATGCAACCTGAAGTTAACAGAACGAAACGGGGTCACACACGCTGGTCTATGGACGCATCAAAACTGTGGCGCAGCTGTAACATAGGCTACTGTAGCCGGAGTCAGTTGCTGTCAGTCGCTGCATCATCTGCCACTACTTTAATGATTGGTTTGGTTTGTCTGTCATGAATGCAAGGAATCTGTCTTGCTACCTCCCTAACCACTAGACAGTGAAGATGATGCACTATTACCACTGACCTGATAGATTCCCTTAATCCCCTCACTTTCTTCAAGGCATCTGCATATAACATGTTCCCCTCCGGGAAACTTCCACAGCCCTTATGTGGTGCTCGCACTCTCTAAAGGAAGACATATGGTTCCCACCACAGTTACAGCTCTTGATTGCCTCAGCCTGACTTTGTATAAAGTACCGGTTTCCTAAACACTTTCCACTTCTTTTACTTCCCTTACACGCTGCTGCTACATTGCCAAAGCACTGACACTTGTGAGAACGCAGTGGGGGCCGTATTCTCACTTGAAAGCTCATTTATCCAAGACTAACTTGTTGGCATTGTTTCCTGTTTGAATGTTAGCAATGCCAGCCTCTTTGCAAGTTGTGTGCTGCATCAGTCTCGGCTCTCTGTAAATTCTTAAATAATGGCACATTCTTATCTTAGGACTTATGTATATCATCCCATTAACATTTACAGCTTGGCTAAGTATAAGGCATTCAACAGGCCTGTTGGTGACCTCTCATGGCATTCAATCTAGCATTTGGATTTACAGATGACAAGAATATTTCCATTCAGCATCATTTTCATATTCAGCACATTTTCCATATCATTTTTTGCTCCTTCGACAGCCAGAGGGAGTTTAAGGATTTGTTACTCTTGTCCTTAAACTTGACAACAATCTTTAATCCACCTTGCTCTTCAAACTTTGACATTTTTCTCATGTATGGAGCACCCTCACTGTCATTCTCATTCTCTGATCTCTGTCTATTCTGACAATTTTTTTTGACTACTCTTTCCCTTTGACTTTGACTCCCGCCCAGAGCCATAGTATACCCCTTATGGGGAAGCCAGGCGGTTAGTTCCAATAGTTTGCTATTGTAATAGGTTTGCAAAGTGAAAAAGCCCAAATCCACCCCAAAGGGAGTTCCCATCTCCCACAAAAGCTCTGCTCTGAACTGCTTGAAAACAGCTCGTTTGTAGTCCAGCCGCTTCCCTTTGTGTGTGACGACACAGGGACGACACAGTGATGAAAGCAAAATGCGCGTCATATAACGCTCACCAAGCGGTTACTCCAACACTCCCTCAAAAACACTGGTGGAAAAACACTTAGCTGCAGCACACCTCTCCTCTCCTTTCCAAACAGTAGCTACCCTCCAGGCAGTCAATGAACATAAAGTTGTTACTGTGATGTAGAGACAGAGCTCAGTTAAAACTTTATGGATGAAAAATACTTTTGTTACAAATTAATAACTCAGCACTATGAAACTCTTGCTCCAGTCCATGTTGCCAAGCTGGTCGGCAACATGTAGCCTACAGCTGAATCGAAGCTGTTTACTGGCTTCTCGCTGACTCACGTTTTTTTGCTTCTGATTGGTTAGTAGTCCTTATCTAGGATCTGTGCATGTGCAACTCCCAACAAAAACCATTTACAGCCAAGGTGTTTCACTCCATAGCTAAAACGAAGCTTTCAACACAGGGTGAAAAGAGGAGTTCAATTTCTTACTTTTAGTAAATCAAACCTCCAGTAAAATAGCACTTCTAAGTGTGTGAAGAACTTCAGCTTGGAATAAACAGCGGTGCCCAATGTATATTGTACACATTGAACTTGAATTTTTCAGGTTATGAATGGTGTTTTCTGTTGTAATTATTTGTTGCACATTTTAATGGCTTGATGACAGAGGTAAGGGGCTCCAACTTAAAGCCCTGTGGCTCAAGGTCAGCCATTTTTACCATCATGATGGATGGCAGCTTTCCATTCAGAACCAAAATATAGAAAAAACATAGTCCATTCCTTAGTTTCAGGTAGCCAAAGCTAAGCCCAGTGGTGGACAGTCACAATGTAGTATTGTAACTACTTAAAGCCCCCCTCCAGCCAGTTTTAACTGCCGTTTTTGGCGAAAGTTCTTTCTCAAACGAATCTAATGGGGGTGTGGTTAATAGTCGGACGTAACCGTGACAACCAAAAACTGACCGGCTGGAGTGTTCACTAAAGATATGCTGTGTCACAACACTGTAAAGTTTAGTACACTCTACTGTCCGGCAGGAGTAGCTATTACTTACCCTTGATAGGAACTAATGTGCGCGTATCAGCTGTCCTGTCACGCATTGCACACGATAACTCCCACTACGTTTTATAGTGCACTTACTTTACCGCGGAGGTGGGCGGGCCTCCGCCGATGCATTACGGCCGTCAGTAAAATGAATGTTGCAGACGGTGTAGAAGATAGTGGCAGGTGAAAGTGTGACGTGTTTTTGTAAATGACATGATAAATTGGTTAGCTAGCTCACAACGATATTTATCGGTTTGATGCTCTGACTTCACGAGGCGTGGCGGTTTTTTAACGAGACATGACAGTGCGCCTGCGCAAGTTTGGAGAATGACGTATGACTTATGGAATTTACTATAGTCATACGTCACAACCCCGTTTTAACAAACTTTGAGCACAAAATTAAGCTATTTGTCAAAAAATATTTGGCGAACTATGTGGGTAATCAACTTTGTAAGGAAATGACTCAGGAAAATGAAATATCATGGAAATGTCAAAATACACTGAAGGGGGGCTTTAAGTACGCAAGTATTTTCTTTTCATGCACTTTCTACTACTCCACCACATCTCAAAGGGAAATATTGTACTTTTTACTTTAACTGACAGTTTGAGTTAGTTACTTTTAAAATAAGCTTTTTACACACAAAACATATGAAGAGTTTAAAAAATAGGACGTTTTGATATAAATTAAATTACTTCACAGTTTATTTTTAGGCTAATTGACAGAAATTGAATTGGCAGCTGTTTTATTAGTTTTTTTTCAGGGAAAAAATAATCTGATTAAAACATAAGAATAATCATTAATTGCAGTTTGATACAAAACATTAGTACCTCAACCAACTACATGAATGCATGAAGAATAATAATCTAATGATATAATATATAATTTGCAATATGGGACATTGTCTTTCTGCTTTGAAAGACACTTATTTTTAATTGGCTTGTCTATTTCTACATTTTCCTGTTTAGTGTACTTACCTTTTTCAGTTCAGTAGGCTACTTGCAGAGTATTTTTACAGTGAGGTTTTAGTATTTTTATTTTTTTAAAGGGATCTGAATAGGCCTAAGTTACTTTGTTCACCACTGGCTAAAAAAGCCAAAGCTTCTGGTTGCAAAGAGGTTGGAGAGTTTTTGACTGCATCATCAGTAATAATTTAACATCTCATAACTTACTTCTACTTCTCAGTGTGAGAAATACAAGGTGTGGAGTGTGAGCTTGTGAACTAACTGAAATGCGTGTCTCATGGTGATTGCGTGAGCCTTGAGAGTTAGAAGTCGAGGTAGAAGCCATGCTAGCAGCCATGCTATCAGGTCTGTGAGGCTGTAGTGCTTTGAGCTAAATGCTAAATCTAGCATGCTGACATGCTCACAATCATGAGCAAGAGACTTCACCCCTTTGCTAACATGCAAACAATTCTAGCATGCTCATGCTAAGAAAACGTTAACCAACCTTAGTTTAGAGTGTTAGCCTGCAAACATTAGCTAAACACAAAATACAGCTGAGGATCATGGGAATGGGATTAGTGACTGAAAGTATTTCTTATTAAAGTATTGTTGTACAAATTGAAAATGTGACCTGGTGATGCCACTATAGGTGAAAAATTAAGGCCTCAGTAAAATTATTTCAGTTCATCCTGAGGGGGACATGAATGTGTAAATGACATGGTAATCCATTTCACCTTAGTAGCCTACAATGACTGATCTTGCGGCATTTGCAAAGAAAAATGCAAAAAGTTACTGATTGCAAATGTGATGATTGATATTCAAATGCTAGAAAATAAAGTCTGAAAAGCAGCGCGCTGATGTTGTAAGCAATTGTGAAGCCTGTGAATGCAAATGTGAAAACAGAACAGAGGAGTGTGTGACGAGACACAAGTATAGGGGAGACTACCTGTGCATACAAGAGCCAATAATTCCTGCTTTTTCAGCTTGTTGCTGCCACAGGAGTGTTAGCCACACGAACACAACTAAACAAGAAAACACAGCAGGATTCAAGTAAACAGCTTAGAACCTGCGGGTTGGAATGCACGGTAAGTCATTCCTTTAATAATGTGATTTCAGAGTGAATTTTGCCATTAGAAGCATAATGGTTCTTTATGGGTTTTTGTCATTGCATTTCACCTTAAAGTCCCTGCAGCATTATGCAAACAAGGTTAGGATGAAATCTGACTCTGACACATCTTCTGACAGCAAAGTCATTACTAGGAGATTATGAATCAAACATTTAGTCTACAGTCAGGTTTATGAGACAGATTGGTAAGGGCTCCTGGGCTCTTTTGCATTTAAATAACCTCTCATGGCCCACTCAAACACTCCGCTTTATTAACACTCACCCAGACTAATGATTTAGAACGCCCTATTAATTGCTGAAAATGCCGGCTTCTGATCCCCGTGTCGCTCTTTCTTCCCACCTTTGCCTTTTACCAGTGAGAGATATATCTGTTGACATGGTGATCAAAGCTGAGCGTTGATGGCACGACTTCAGTGTGAGTCGACGCGAAAGGTTCAGCTCAGAAGGATCAAGGGTCTTTATTGCAGAGGAAGCTGCTGCATTCAAAGCGATGAATGCGCCACAACCCAAACTTCTTCTCTGTGGTTCCCCTTAGTAGTTGGTTTTGAATCAAATATCCACACACAACATGAGATCCAATAAAAATGTATTGATACCTGTGGGAGAATTGGGCTACTGCAGTGGCATAAGCGATGGTATTCAGCAGGAAGAAAAGGACCACTAGAACATCACACAATGTCACAAAAAATGCAAGCAATGAAACAGAACACAAGCAGTTATGTTAACAATATTATATTTCTACTAAAAGTAATTTGTTTTATCCTTAATAATTACTCATAACAGACACACAGGTACTACTACATATATAGAAATTTGTTTCTTTGTTCAATATTAAATAAATAAGGCTTTATTAAAATACATACTGGTATGAATAAATTATTTATCAAATATAAACAGCTTAAAGAAAGTATAAAATAAATACAGTCTTGAATAAATTGTGTACAAAATATAAATTACTAAATAAATAATAAAATCATATTTCAGCCAATCACTGCATCCCGTAGGCAAGCAGCTGCTAACAAATGTATCCCGTTGGCTAAGAGCATCAAGTGATTTTTAAATCAACCCCAAAAAAGCCATTAAATGAAAAAGATAATGACTAAATAAGTATTTGCTCATCAACTGTTTATATTTTACACAATTTACGAACACATTTATTAATTTTATAACATTTCATTTAACCCATCCAATACTGACCACTTTGTGGCCCCACACTACGAGAGCTAAAACGCTTCTAAACCAAATCAGATACTATTTAAAGCTGTGACCTGGTTGAATATTTGAAATCAATATGAAAGAGAAAATGTTACCGAGGTGCTGTATGATCTCACACTGCATCCTGATCAATAATACATCCTCGTTAGCGAGACAAATTATCCCCTACCCTGCGTCCCGCTGCTGGAATCTTCTGCCTCTCTCTTTCACCCTGCTCGTTTCTAATCACACCTAAAGGGGGATTTTTGATCAAGATTAATTGCATCCCTTGAAACCCTGGCTCCCACCTGCCAGTTTGGGCCCTCGCCACCCATCCGGCCACCCTGAGAGTATCAGTTTAACCCAAGTAAAACACTGAGATGGCTGCCAGGGAGGAGGGAGGGAGCTCTGGAACGGAGCACAGAGTGGTGTGACAGTAATGCAGGATGGGGAATAACACGGATGGATTTTGGGAATTTGAGTGAACACGTGTGTGTCCGTGCCTGTGTGTGTGTTTTGTTCCTCTCCCCTGCTACTTCATATACTACGCCTGAGTGGCTGCCCGATCTGACAGCCCAGCTTCCCAGGATTCCCGTGTGGCCGACCTCTTGAGGTTGGAGGGTCTAGTTGCCATGTGAACCGCACAGAGTAGGATGCACCACACCAGGAGCCATTTCCCATCTGAGCAGCGAGGTGCAATCACACCTTCTACTCATTTACTTTAGTCCAGACCAGAAAAGTTCACTTTGGTGTATTTTTGCTTTTTGTTTCATTTAGGATGACACTGATCGATTTACACGCCAAGAAGCGCTCGTAGACAACATGACTCAGCTCATTTGTTGGACAGTTTTAGTCACAGATGGGCTATTTTTTTAATTAAATACACTTAGTTTTGAATTCTTATATTTGCATATTGAGAAATTTTAGTATCAAGACGTTGAGAGGCAGAAAAGTAGGACTTTTTACTACTGATCAGATTTCTGATTCAGATATTGTATTGCTTCCTTTTGGCAGCTGCAAAGTAATGATCTGCTGCCAAGACACGAATCCTGACAGAGGAAGAGCTAATTAACTCCTGAAGTAAAAAAGTAAACTGACAAATCAAGGTTTTCTGCTTTGATGAAGCCTTTTTTTGGGGTTAGTATACATATCAGGCAGCGTCATATTGCATTGTCAATCTATGGAATACTGTTTTTCTTGTTTAACCAACAAATTCTTGCTGCTGTATCTCTTGGGGACTGAATTGCAGGCCTCAAGGCTTGAAAACTCTTAACCACAGTTTTGTCTCCGGGCACAGCAGATTGATGAGCAAATAAAAAAATGCAAATGCTGTTTTCTGTTCCAAACACCCATTTACTCATATACAGCATAATCAGAGCAATACCTCCACAAGATTCCATGTGTCCAATTACACTTTAATTTATCCATTTGAGTTAGTATTTTAATAGTATTTGTAGTTCTGTTTATTGTCCCTTCTTTAGTTATGTTTCTCAATCGCAAGCAGTTTTCTTGGTAGCTCATTCAGCTTTGATACTTGCTTGCAACTGCTTCCTGTCCATCTTTTGAGTTTTAATACATTGTACAAGGAATATAGTTTAATATATGTTTATTTTTTGTGATATGTTAATGCAACTGCAAGATTGACTGTCACTGTTTTTTCCACATTAAATTTCTTAGATTAAGAAGACTTCTGGAATTTGTCTTTAGTTATTTGTTTTCTTTATTTTTTGCTTATAATTGGGCTTTGTTCTGCATTGAGTATGGAGGGGTGTACTCAATGAACAATTGCTGAGATTTCATCTAGACTTACATACCACTTGCCTAACTCTTAAT
Source organism: Lepomis macrochirus (assembly GCA_024633595.2). Classification (NCBI taxonomy): domain Eukaryota; kingdom Metazoa; phylum Chordata; class Actinopteri; order Centrarchiformes; family Centrarchidae; genus Lepomis; species Lepomis macrochirus. The sequence continues at coordinate 7,258,457 of JALXJV020000024.1, read as the reverse complement.
ATATTTATTGTAGTATTATAATACTGACTCATAACGTGTGCAGTGGTTGTTTTGGTAGTTAGGCTTTTGTTTTTTCTCACTGTGTGCTGTGGGACTTAAACCTCCATGACGTCGAGCCTCTCTACCTCCATTTTGCGGGACCGTTCCATCTCTGTGGTCAGCAGTGGGAACAAGGAGCTGGACTGCGATGAAGACTGTGGAGATGAGGAGTGCACACTGAGTGAAGCTGGAGGGTGGTGACACCTTCTTCTGGAAGGCTGGCCTTATGGTTTATCTGGCAGAAACCCAGCAAGTAAGGGACTAGCTGACAGGCTAGCAGTTCATGAAAATGTTCAGCAGTGAGGTGGGTTTTCTGGACAGAGCTGAAACCGGCTGAAGGCTAGCGAACTGGAGACAGTCCTACGGGCAGTTAACAGGCTGAGAGTCCGTTGGCAGGTTGTGGAGCAGCCAAGTAGCGTGTCACTTAAGCATTAGTAGGCCGGAAAACAGGCAGGTGTTCCGTAGACTGTTGGCTAGCAGACAGGAGGCTAGCTGATGGAACTCTTTTTTTTTTTTGATGGAACTCTGATAGCATGAGGCTGGTCTGTAGTGGAGAGTTAAAAGTAGGGTTACCACAGAATCAATACAGAAAAATAAGGGACGCCCAGTGGAGACCGCACAACTCGGGGGCCCAGCAAACACAGGCCTGACGATATGCTATAGATATGTGATATATCATAACATAAAACATGTTTTCAGGAAAGTATTAAGATTGATACCAATGGACATTATACACGTAACAAAATTATAAACGCAACACAAACACAACAAATTATAAACAGTCCGTGATTGTTCCAGAGGGAACAATCACGGACCGTCCGCACCGTGCCTGGTCGCTCTGCGATGTCCTGTCCCTGGCCCTGTATGCCCCAATGCCTCATTCCCTCTCTTCCCTACAATGGGTTGTGTCGTTATTACGACTGTTCCCTCTGACTGGATGAATTTTACACGTGATCCGTGCACTACTTGGGGCTCTCCGCAGCGCCATGCAACTTTCTAAATTCTTTCATCTCACGGTGTAAAGAAGTCGGGTCGAATGAAATTTGCTTTATTGGCATGAATATAAACAGTATTGCCAAAGCCAAAGGAAAATACAAAAAAAATCTATTCATATAGTTCATTGATAAATAAAATAACTGCATTTCAGTAGATTGGATGTAGAATAATATTAATTTCTCTACGTCGTCTTCTTTCATTACAGCTGTGTCTCCTTATGGCAACAATAACAGAAGCCATCTCTGTGCAACACTTGCCGGTTCCTTTCAAACATATTAAATACAGAGGCTGTTGCACTCACGTGAAATTGCGTTTACGCTTGGCAGATCACATTACGCATAGTAAATAAATGTATTTGCATGTTACGCCCCAAATTGCATATTCATTAAGGCAAAAATACTAAATGAACAACAGGTGCTATCTTGCGCTTTTGAAAGACGTCATTCTGCGTGCACACCGTTAGTAGATCAGCTTACGTGCTAATTTCCTGGTGATATCAAGTTTGCACACGTTTTTACTCACGCAAACCATTAGTAAATCAGGCCCTAAGAGTTTCTCTATGTACACAAAAGGCCTATTTCTCTCAAATATTGTTCACAAATCTGTCCAAATCGGGGTTAGTGAGCACTTCTCCTTTGCCGAGATAATCCATCCACTTTATAGGTGTGGCATATATGCTGATCAGACAGCATTGGTATTGCAAAGGTGTGCCTTAGGCTGGTCACAATAAAAGGCCCCTTGAAAATATGTATTTTCACAAAGCTATTTAACCTCTGTGGGATCATTTGCTAGGATCATCGATACTGCTCCTGGCTGCGATAACGACAGTCGTCATGGTCTTTAGAACCACGCGTGGCCAGATTGTTGTTCAGACTTGGCGGGTGGTTCTAACAACCAGTAATTATTACCCAAAAGAAAAGGACAAATCTTCACAGAACATGGGTGGGATGATTTGCATGGGGTTCTCCATTAAAGAAAACTTGGAAATACGGAACAAACCACCTGTATTTTAATGGACAGGTGGCAACCTTACTTGAGAGACAGGCGCAGAACGACCAGGATCGTTTATATAACGATACCTTATGGATTAAGTTATTATTTTAGCAATCCGGAAGCAGGTATAGGAGGAGGACTGGCTATGAATAAAATATCTTCTGTGTCACACCAAAATCCTGCTATGAAAATGGCAACTTAGAAAGTGGGGGTATTCCAGTGGGTCCATTCTCATCTGGTTCATTCTGTTACGTGTGGCTTGGGGGCCTACACGGAATATTAGGTGTTTAGGGAACAAATGCGGATCAGGTAAGTTTAACATGATTTGTTAGTAAAATGGAGAAACTTACAAGTGATGTGATAGTGGCAGTCCAAACAAACACACAGTGATCCACAACTGAAAACGAGAGTTTTCCATGGGAAATAAGTCCAAAACATACAATGGAAAAACATAGGGACAATCCAGAAGCCAGAAACATGAAAACAGAGTAATCCAATATCCAGAGGATAGTAAGCATGAGAGACATGAATGTAACAAACAATGAACCAGCACTCATTAGAGGGAGCAAATCACTTAAATAAAGGTGAGGGAGAAACTGATCACACACAGGTGAAACCACTAGACAATCAGTGAGGCCGCAAACACAGGAAGTCAAACAAGATGAGAACATTAGGGGCAGGGAGCTATAAAGTAAAACAGGAAGCATGAAGCACAAAACACCAACACCCCAGAACAGTGACAAATACTTCTTTATGTTCTGTCATGAATGACAAAAAGCAAAATATAATCATTGCTGCCAGAGCTCTGAGACTCCATTACTGACCAGTTGTGTTAAAACAAAACAAAATATAACGCAAATAATTGTGCAATTTAGATTATGGCTGGGCTCCAGTGCAAAATGTTTAGGTTTTTTACACATCTGTATTATTATTTTGTTGAGTCTTCTCAGTCTCAACATACAAAATACTAAAATGTAGCTTTGTTAAGCACATATGTATGGAAAAATAACAGTTTTCTCTTCCTCCTACCTATAATTCGTTGCATTTTGCAATTTAATTCAGTTTGTTGGGACATTCTTAACACATTTCTCTTCTTAGAGAACTTAAACTCTCATTTTCAGGGATTTGTTTGTTGTCATTTGCTGGAAAGAAAGAAAAAAACACATACTGGCTGTGTACACAGCCTAAGTGAACTGGTAAAACCAAACACACACAAGCCAAAATGGACTTGCTGAACCCTGACTGACGCTTCCAAACGTGTGCTCCCACAGGAGTGAGATAAAGGCATGTGGAGGGAAACTAATATGAGATATATCCCTGCTCAGACTGTTGTTCATGTCTCAGTTACTTGTCATAGTCTTTGTAACCTCTGACCGGCATAATCTTTTAATATCTGACAATGTGTGTGCCGTGGTGAAGCTGGGGGTCAGTCCCAATGCGATGAGAAAATGTGAGACAGCAGAGACACAATTCTTCAATTCTTTCTCGAGGTCTTATCGCCAGCTTCATTTCACCATCAGAAAATGAAACTGAAGTACAAGCAAGGAAGACAACACACACACATTTGTATAGTAAATAGTGCACTAAATAATCCAGCAGTCCACCTAAAATATATTTGTTAATTCTCCTATTTTCTTTCATTATAGTACAAAGTACCCCTGAAAGTATGAAGTCATTTCCATGTAAATGGGCTTGACTTCCAAAACCCCCACTGGGTTTTTTATTTTGGCTGCAGGGTAGGTAGACGATATCGCTCTCTCCCTCTCACACAGAGATGAATGAAGTTGCCCATCCGGAAATCCAGACTGCGTCTTAAAATTTGCACATGTTTCTGTCAAACCTCTGGTGTGGGACGGTTGGAGATAGCCAGGCGTCTCTTAGTAGAAGGATTTTAGGAGCCGATGCTGCTCTCTCTAAGCCCTCATTCACACTTTTCAAATCTACTCTGGGAGGAAACCAGTATGCCAGTAGCAACTGAACAATGTGAGAAAGATTCACATGAGAGATCACAGCAAAATGTTTCACAACCATTTTGTAGCTTTGCTATATCCCCAAATACCAGTCAAGCACCGGCCTTGTTAGCTGTTTTTCCATTTCGCCAATGATACTTCTGGTGTATAATCACCAACAATATGCTAGGCTAAAAGCAAGGCTTACCTACACTGTTGCAGACCACATTTTGGCCTTTGTCTTGGCTCAAAAATGCCATCCATAGAAAAGTTTGGTCTCACTATGATATGAGATAAATAAATACCTGTTTTTATTATGTTCACCACAATCATCACTGTAAAAGAGAAAGGAGGGACAACTGAGTGAGCTTCAACTATTTGGGAGAGGAGAGGGAGGTAGGGATGAGTTTGATTTTGTGTAGTGTGTTACAACAAAAAGCTTTAAAAAGTAAGAAAATGCTCTAAATAAATAATATTGTTTGGGCTTATTGTCCTGTTTATTGTTTATTCTATTCATCTTAAAGAAAACTAAGGATACACTATAAACAGTTGATTTAAACTTTGCATGCATCTATATAAGAAAGCTTACTCTATGCAAAAAAAACCTTCTTTGCCTTCATCCCACTACTCCTCATGCATAGACACTGGATACACAACTTGTCCTGCACTCACTGTTCCCCACCCACATGCCCCCAGACACACCTGGCGGAGATCTGCAAGCTACTGAGCGCACTCTTCTAGTTAGAACTTGCATTTTATTTTGTTGTTTTTTGTCATCATCATATTTTCAGATATCATTGTACTCACCAAAGTAACTACTGAAATTGGGGAATACTGTAATATTGCTAATATTCCATCCAACAAGCAATAAACAAAAGTGGTCAGAAGCTCACAACAATTTAGCCACATTATCTAAGACTTTATTTGGAAGTAAAAACCAAAAGGGACTGTAGCCATAGTTATGGTAATAATAATAATTTTACAGGAAACATCGTGTACACATCCTGCAGACACAGAGCATCATTAGCATTCATTTGGGGTTTTTTTTTCTGGCCTCCTGGTGATTTTATTAAAATATACACTGACTCCTGAGGGAAATATCTGGCACTTTAGCTGTTTATTGCTCCAATTTGTTCACTAACTAGTCACTAACTTTGCCTGTCTTTCCATTTGGCAGATAGTGCGTAAGGAGAAGAAACTGCACAGTCGCTGATAATCCAGAGAATAAATCTGTGTACAAGTCCAGACTGCATGGATGTGCTACTAATTTCTCAAGGCACCTCAATGATCTTGTGGCATGCCACCTGCATTTGAGTATTTGAACACTTAAATTGGAATATTTTACCGTTGCCATGACAATAAGTAAATCTCATGCAATTCACCTGAGACGAAGGTGGCAGCAAGCAGAGCAGATAAGGCGAGAACTATTGCCTTTGCCATTTTTCTTTCCCTCCTGCTATATCATCTGCTAATGCAGTCATTACAGACTTGCAGAAAAAATATATATTCAGGGAACAGAGGCCCACAGCAGGGCAGTGTTAGGATTTCCACCGAGCCATAGTGGGAGAACAGGATTACATATTTCACTTTTCAGCACCAGAATGCATCATGCTGTTTTCTCCAGATCTTCTGCAATGTACAGTCCAAAGATTTAAAGGACATAATAAGTATGTCCTCATCACTGCCCACCTGTCTCTTTAATAAAGACAGATCAAATCCAAATCCATGCTTGTCTCAGTAACCGCAGTGGAAGCATGAACTTGAACTACAACAGATTTATTTTTGCATTCCTATAGAGGGTATGCGCATGATGTCACAGAATGCCATTACGGTCATTGAGTGGCAGAAAGACGAGCACCAGTGTTAGCATGAATCAGCTAAAACACAAACAACACTAAAATGGGAAAGAGCTGGGCCACTGGTTCTTTGGTAAGCAGTTAGGATCACTGTTGAGTCCGACTGCCTTTAATTTGAGCAAATAATCACTTGTTTTACTCCCAGTTTGCTAAACGCAGCCATGGTAACAGATGTTTTGCCACTCAGTCCAGTGTGTTCTGGAAGGAGAAGTGACATCAACGCATACTCTCTATTGGACAAAGTCAGAGGCTCAAGGTCATGTTGACTGAGATGAAAATTTATTTACGACAAGCATTAACGCTTTTCCATTGAACCGGCTGAGATTTGTTATTAAGACAATATTCACACTTCTGGGACAGAAAGCTGCCTCGCCTCCATCGGTTATTTAGATTTAAGCCTCCCTTGTGCTTTTTCTCCACCTCACATGGCTAACAGCATCAGCAAAAAGGCACATTTTATCAGTTGCCAGGAAATCATTCACCTATATAATTACGAATCGACAAAAGGCAATTTGTACAGTATCTGATTGCAGGTGAAAGACGCATAGGAATCAATATCCCCCATCCATCTTTTCTTGTGGAATTAAGGTCTTGGATATGTTCTTTGTGTGGGCTTAGATACCCCATATGTTCCTATCTTTTCACTCATCACACATTTTCTTTTTCTTTCAATCTTATTTTTATTCCACTCTGCCCCCGACTCTATATTACATTCCTTTAACCCCAGCCGATCAGATTCCTCAGCCACTGATTTTGAGATAGCAATTTAGATAATGGAAGGAAATAGGGAAGTTATAATAAACAATATGTGACTGGCAGTGACTTTTTTCTCAGAATATATTTATAGCATACAAAGTTGAAAGTGCAGCATTGTTACGGTTTGTGGTTGTGTGGCAGGTTGGAGGACCCAAATGCAGGACTCGAGGCAGAGGGAGTACAGTTCAAAAGAGGGTTTAATGACAAACAAAAAGCGAGCACACTTACACTGAGTGGCTGAGTCCATAAAAAGTCAAATGAGAAACAAAACCAAAATCCAACTCAGGTAATCCAAACTCCAAAGGAACACGGTGACTAGACAAACAAGGCAGACAACAGGCGTAGCGCACACGAAAGACAGGAGAGGTAACATGAACAATGACCGGACAAGGACTGAACAAGAACACCAGACATATATACACACAGAGGTAACGAGCAGGGCGGGAGCAACACAGGTGAGAGACATGAGGCTAACTGAGACCAGGCAGGAGAGAGGGACAGACAAGTAGGCGGGCAGAGAGAGCTGGGAGGAACAGAGAGACACACGGAGATGCAAAACACAAGACCATACATTAACTGGAACTCAAAGGAATTAGTGGACAAGGAATTACAGGAGGAACAGACACCAGCAACAGATCGCAAATAAACAAGGAACACAGACTGAAGCTAAGAACAAAACAGAACTCAGACATGGGCAAAATAACATATAAACACAGACCAGAAGTAAACACTAAGACATGAACTGAGACAGAAAACTAGGAGCTGGGAGACAGGGCTGAGATGGAGGGAACAATCTGTATATAACAAATGACAACCTGGTACATGAACAAGAGCACACACACAAGGCTAAACAGAGAACACAAGACCAGGAGTAAACACTAAGGACAAGAACTAATGTACAGGACTAATAACTCAGACACTGAACCAGGAACTAAGATATGAGACAAGACGTGGATGAATAACAGGGCTAAGAACTAACTAAACAAGACTACAAAACTCTAAACCATGAAAATATCAAATAAAACACAGGAAAAACAACCACACAAAACCCAAATCCTAACAGTACCCCCCTCTCAAAGAACGTCCCCTGACGTTCTTAACAAAAACCCCCACAAAACAGAGTCCCAAACAAAAAACCCGAGCCAGGGTGGGCGGAGGGAGGACAGGAGGAGGGCCAGTCGAGCCAGGGTGGGCGGAGGGAGGACAGGAGGAGGGCCAGAAAAACAAAAAAAACCCCGTAGTTCAGAGAGCAGGCAGGGAGCGGACCAGAGGTTGACCAGAGGGCAAAACAGAGGGGCCAGACAGAGGAACTTGGCTGGGCCGAGGGCAGAGCAGGAGGGCTACAGAGTTCGGGAGGTTGCCCAGGAGGGCAACCTAACAGGCCGGGCAGACCAGAGGGGTGAAACAGTTCAGGAGGTCGCCCCGGAGGACGACACATGAGGCAGAGTTCAGAGGATAAACAGAGTTCAGGAGGTTGCCTGGTAGGGCAACCCAACAGGCTGGGCAGACCAGAGGGGCAACAAAGTTCAGGGGACTGTCCCGGAGAAGGAGCCTCAGGCGGGCGGCCTGAGAACGGGGCAGGACAGCCCGACAGGGAAACCTCAGGCGGGCGGCCTGAGTACAGGGCAGGACAGCCCGACAGGGAAACCTCAGGCGGGCGGCCTGAGTACAGGGCAGGACAGCTCGACAGGGAAACCTCAGGCAGGTGGCCTGAGAGCGAGGCAGGGCCAGACAGTCCAGGGGGACGGCGGCAAGGGAGGAACCTTGCTGGAGGCCGGTGACGTGGGTAGAGCCTCTCCGGAGGTCGGGCAGGAGGCCGGCGGCGAGGGCGGAATCTTGCTGGAGGCCGGCGGCGAAGGCGGGATCTCTCCGGAGGCGGATCTGGACTGGGAACCACAGGAGGCGGAACTGGACTGGGAACCACAGGAGGCAGAGCTGCTGGGCTGATGTCCACGGACTGAGCTGCTGGGCTGATGTCCACGGACTGAGCTGCTGGGCTGGGGACCACCGGCGAGACACGAGGGGCAGGAGGAGTCGGCTGGGCCACCGGCGGAGCTGGTGCCGGTCGGACCACCGACGGAGCACGAGGAACTGGAGGAGTCGGCTGGGCCACCGGCGGAGCTGGTGCCGGTCGGACCACCGACGGAGCACGAGGAACTGGAGGAGTCGGCTGGACCACCGGCGGAGCTGGTGCCGGTCGGACCACCGACTCGACAGCTGGGCTGGGGACCATGGACCTGGCACGAGGAGCTGGAGTCGGTCTGACCACCGACTCGACAGCTGGGCTGGGGACCATGGACCTGGCACGAGGAGCTGGAGTCGGCTGGGTCACCGGCGGAGCTGGTGCCGGTCGGACCACCGACAGAGCACGGGGAGCAGAAATCGGCTGGGCCACCAACGGAGCTGGTGTTGGTCGGACCACCGACGAGGAACCAGGAGTCGGCTGGGTCACCGGCGGAGCCGGTGCCGGTCGGACCACCGACGGAGCACGGGGAGCAGGAATCGGCTGGGCCACCAACGGAGCTGGTGTTGGTCGGACCACCGACGAGGAACCAGAAGTCGATCGGACCACCGGCGGAGCCGGTGCCGGTCGGACCACCGACGGGGCACGAGGAACGGGAATCGGCTGGGCCACCAACGGAGCTGGTGTTGGTCGGACCACCGACGAAGAACCAGGAGCAGGAGTCGGCTGGGCCACCAACGGAGCTGGTGTTGGTCGGTCCACCGACGAAGAACCAGGAGCAGGAGTCGGCTGGGCCACCAACGGAGCTGGTGTTGGTCGGTCCACCGACGAAGAACCAGGAGCAGGAGTCGGCTGGGCCACCAACGGAGCTGGTGTTGGTCGGTCCACCGACAAAAGTCCATGGGCAGAGGTCGGCTGGGTCACCAATGGAGCTTGCGCAGTTTCTTGGAAACCCGCCGACGAGAACCACGTCGCCCTCCAGCTGGCCTTACTGGAGGTGGATCTGGCGTGGAACTTGCCTCCTGGCTAGCAGGTCGCAGACTGGCTGCCCGAGCTTCCTCTGACTCCCTGGCCTTCATAGCAAAATAGGCCAGGAGAGTCATAGTCCCAGAGTCTCTTTCAGAGGGCTCGGGCAGGCAGACGGGCGGGGCAGGCTGGTGGTTAGCTGCTGAAGCGCTAGCAGGCTGGGAAACAGGCAGAGAGCTAGCCACTGGAGCGCTAGCAGGCCAGGAAACAGGCAGAGAGCTAGCCGCTGAAGCGCTAGCAGGCCGGGAATCAGGCAGAGAGCTAGCCACTGGAGCTAGCAGGCCAGAGATCTGGAGAACACACAGGAGCTGGTGTGAGCCTAACGCTTGACAGCCGAATGCTGCTGCCAAGCTGAGGAGCAGAGTTGCAGAGGAAGCGATGAGCCCACGGTGGTAATGAGTCCCTCAACCAAGGCTTGGCGGCAACTCTTCCATGAGCCATGGACCCAAAAACCTCCCGTTCCTGAAGATTAATGGCTTCCTTCCACAAAACTTTTAGCTCAATTAGATCACACACTAGCTCACAAAGTTCGTCTGAATAGTCCGCTGGGTCCATTTCTGGTCCGGTCATTCTGTTACGGTTTGTGGTTGTGTGGCAGGTTGGAGGACCCAAATGCAGGACTCGAGGCAGAGGGAGTACAGTTCAAAAGAGGGTTTAATGACAAACAAAAAGCGAGCACACTTACACTGAGTGGCTGAGTCCATAAAAAGTCAAATGAGAAACAAAACCAAAATCCAACTCAGGTAATCCAAACTCCAAAGGAACACGGTGACTAGACAAACAAGGCAGACAACAGGCGTAGCGCACACGAAAGACAGGAGAGGTAACATGAACAATGACCGGACAAGGACTGAACAAGAACACCAGACATATATACACAGAGGTAACGAGCAGGGCGGGAGCAACACAGGTGAGAGACATGAGGCTAACGAGACCAGGCAGGGAGAGAGGGACAGACAAGTAGGCGGGCAGAGAGAGCTGGGAGGAACAGAGAGACACACGGAGATGCAAAACACAAGACCATACATTAACTGGAACTCAAGGAATTAGTGGACAAGGAATTACAGGAGGAACAGACACCAGCAACAGATCGCAAATAAACAAGGAACACAGACTGAAGCTAAGAACAAAACAGAACTCAGACATGGGCAAAATAACATATAAACACAGACCAGAAGTAAACACTAAGACATGAACTGAGACAGAAAACTAGGAGCTGGGAGACAGGGCTGAGATGGAGGGAACAATCTGTATATAACAAATGACAACCTGGTACATGAACAAGAGCACACACACAAGGCTAAACAGAGAACACAAGACCAGGAGTAAACACTAAGGACAAGAACTAATGTACAGGACTAATAACTCAGACACTGAACCAGGAACTAAGATATGAGACAAGACGTGGATGAATAACAGGGCTAAGAACTAACTAAACAAGACTACAAAACTCTAAACCATGAAAATATCAAATAAAACACAGGAAAAACAACCACACAAAACCCAAATCCTAACAAGCATACTTTTCGTGTTTATAGTTCCAGTCAATAACATTGTTCCCACCTAACTTTACCTTTATTAGCATTATTTATTTAGCCAAAGAAGCCCTGTTTGTAATAAAACTATCCCAACTAAAGATCCACATGCTAGCTTTTTCCAGCTTTCGACCGTAAGTTGTCATGGAAGTGAATCTGTTGATATGGATTCTCAGTGACATTTTGATTTTCTGCGTTTTTCCGTGTTTTTTAAGAGGTCAGATAGTTATATTCAGGTAGATGATAACGATGAGGATGAAATGGAGGATGAAGACAGCACACAGACAGAGAGGGAGTGCGACAGTGTGGTGGCAGAGAAGGAGGACAGCTGGGCGTCTTGAGGTACCTGCGGTGCCAAATGTAAGCGGCAAGTGTCCACAAAATCATCCTCTTTGCTTGACGACTCCATTTTTTTAGAGATAATAAATATGCATCAGTGTGCAAGGTTTCTGTGTGTACCAATTTTTATTGGATGACAAAAATTTTTACAAACTCAGATCCTCAAATAAAGACTTGCATAGGCCTCGTTGATATTGATGTTAAAGGAAGAAGCCCACACTTAATTGAAATGAATGTAACTCTTATAATTACAAATCACAGCTATTCATATTCAAGTTTATTTTTTTTAAATTAAATTGTCTACTTTTGATGACTTACTTTTGAGTCAATATAATGAATTTCAGTTTCATTTTATCACTCGCTGACGTAATATCTTCCATTGTGAAGAAGAGACACATTTTGATGGGAGTGAATGTCTGAAAGTGTTTGTACATTGAGTCATGTAACCTTGCAGTAAGTGCGTGTTCAATTCCACAGGGCAGAGCAGAATATGCTGCTTCTGAACTTGCCAACCTCACTTACAGTATGTGTGATCATGTGTTTGTATTGTCTCTGGTGCCAAGCCAATTTTGTGATTTGTGACCATAATAGCTCTTTAAGACAATGGACACAAGACAAATTTGTCTTGCAGCTTGTTTCTTTTATTAGAGGAGAAAACAGTGTCTTCTGGGCCTGGAGTTACACCCCATTTATATTAATTACTTTTCATTTATGTAAGACTTTTCAAAACACTAGCTACAGAAGGCTTCAGAGAAATAAACAGTTTATCAGAAATAAACTACTGCTGTCTGTGTATACTTTACATTCCCCCAAGCAATTTGGAGTATATGCAATTAGATTTCAAACCTGGCTTAAAATTACCTGCTTCTTTATGTGGGTGTAAGGTGATTGATACCAAGCAGAGAGTAACATTATGCAGCAATGATATGAAAACACTGAACTTGGCTCAGTGAAATAAGGATAAACACACTTTCTACTTGTTTGCAGTGATGGATTATTTCATACTGTTTAAGATATTTTTCATGGTGAACAAATGTTTAAACAGCAGCAGACAGCTTCTTCTAAAGGGGGGAACAAGCACTCATACAGAAATGTACAGTAACACGGAACACTGGCATCAACTATTCTCCTCTAGGATGATTAGTTTTGCTTAATTTATCTGATCTGATCACATAATCCAAAAGTTGTAGTGAAGTTTTCCCGCAGTGAGGGTGATATTATGCAACTCAATAAAAAGCATGTAAATACTTTGGAAAATTTACATGTTCCTCATGTTTTCACTTGCTTGTATTCTCACTTTTGCAAATTTAATAAAGTCGAATGTTGTTTGGCTAATTTACTGACAGAAAATGGGTCTGCAGGTGCAGCTAATCACTCAGTTACTTGTCATAGAGACGCAGAGCAACTGAACAGTGGCAGCATTTTTTGTCTGCTGCTGATTTGTTTGAAAAAGCTCAGAAACATACCACTTAGCAGCAAAGACAGAAGATGGATTTCACTGTCATGTATGTGCTGTGGAACTAGAACCAGGAGGCCATTAGCTTAGAGTCTCTCTAGTGCAGGGGTATTCAATTAGAATTCAAAGAGGTCCTGTTAGAGACAATTTCCTGAAGCAAAGGTTCGGGAACATCATACTGACTAATTTGTGTTATCATTCAGTGCCACGCGGACTCAGACTCGACTCGAATGCACAGATTTGATTGGCTGAGCAGCATCACATGAGACGATTGGAGCACATGCAATTGGTCTGTGAGTTTCCTGGGCCGCTAAACCAGTACAGTAAATGCTAGAAAAGCTGCGCAGGTTAAAATAGAAACGCCCCGTGATGAGGTAGTAAGTCTCAATAAATTAGCTGTAGTCGCCCTGGTCCAGATCCGGACCAGGGTCCGCCTATTAGTGACCTCTGCTCTAGTGTTTCCACTGCTTACCTGGCTACCTCAGGTATCAACAAGATTCTAGGAAGTCACTCCGCCTGGATGTTGTTAGCCAAGAAGTATATACAGCGCTTAACTCCCTGTAAAACTATAAAATGTCATTTTTTACATTTTACTGTTTGTGTGTAGACTAAACAAACGAGATACTTCATTTTCATTGGTTAGCTTTAGAGGTGCTGCTAGGTGTATTTTTGAGGTTTGGACAGAGCTAATAGATATTTGTGTCCTGCTTTGGTCTAGCACACATGCATGAAACTGGCGTCTATGTTCTCCTTTAATAAAGGAATATCTCAATGTGACATAGTATTAATTCAAGTACTATGATATGTTTTATAAATTGTACATTTATCAGTATATTCAATAGTCAGATTTCATTGTTGGATAAAGTGTGTGTTCTTTATGTTCTGCTGTTCTGCCAACTCTGGTTAATATGTAAATAAACTATTGATTCTTATATTTCCATTGATTTTTATTTCCAGTAGAAAAACAGAAAAAACAGCATGTGTTCTTAGTGTTTTTTTAAAATCATGGGTTAAAGGGTCAGTTCACCAAGCAGAGGAAGTGAATAGAATGTGTTGCTTACAGCACTGAAAAGTTCAATTTAAGAAATTCCGCAATAACTTTAACATTTTTTTCAGGAACAGTGTCCTTGTTACCCAAGCTAATCAAAAGACCTTACTATGAATAGTTTTCTTTGGTCGAACATACAGTAATTCCTATGAAAACTGTTGGTGGTGTCTGTTGATTATATTCTGGTGAATGCAGGAATATGAGGTGAATATCACAAAACCTCTGCAATTACAACTAATATCTGCATCAATACCAGTAATGAAAAGTGAGAAAATATGTTGTTTTGTTTCTTTAAATAAATATTAAATGTGTGTTATATCTAATCTGGTAAATAGAAATAGTACATGATACAATCACCTAATTTCTTTGCAGCAAGCTTTCTTTCTATGCAAATGCAGGACCACAGACCGATTTTTTTAGTGGCAGTCATATTAGCTTCAAAAATTCTGTTGCAAAGTGTATGTGTACGTGTGCAATTTCACTCTGTGTATCCATGATATAAATAACTAGAATGAATATGTGATTTTTATTCAAGGTGGGAAGCTCTACCTTTGGCCTACTGTTATGGCTCTGTGCTAATATCAGCCAGGATGAAGGTGACTGAGGATGACAGACAGCCAAATGCCTTTTCACCTGCAGCTGACTTCTTAACACAAACCCTCAGTTTAGACAAATGGGAACGGGACGCAGCAATTACGTCGCGACTGACCTTCAGCTTGTGCATGAGATGGTGCTCTTTGATGGAGCTGTCACATGCTTAATGCTTAGCCCCTTTTACCTTATCACAGTGAAACTGTTTCCATGTTTATAACTAAAGAGTCCAAAGGCAAAATATTTGGTTTAATTCTTAGTTAATCAGATTCAGAGGCTTCCTCATTTAATAACTTTTTCTTACTCAGACAATTATTACTGGCCATGAGGTTCATTGCCGGATGATTTTACAGTTGTGTTCATCTATTATGGGGAGACAGGTTCTTCATCATCCCACGCTTTCTGGGAAAATTACTAGGAAAATTTCCTAGACAGACAAGGGAAAATGCAGTTAATAAATTCTGCATGTAATGATTAAATTTAAATACAGAGGTCAAGAGCCCTCATTATTTGCACTAAAATATTAAAATAGTGTTAATATTTTATGCGGCCAATATGCGGCACTGAATTAATTTCAAAAGAAAAATGTTTGCATAAAATAAAACACTTTTGGGGCCAAGCATGTAAGTAAGAAACTTTCATTCCAAACCAGCTGAATTTAGAATTTTGCGTCCCCATTGCTCTCACATGCTTCGGTATCAGTGTGACTCACTGAAACATGGGGAAAAAAACAAGAGGTGTTATCACATTAGCTCTCGCCTTAGTAGCCCTACATAGACCGATTGTTGTGTTATTGTCTACACTGGGCTCTGATCAGGTATTTTTGTGTTTATGTGTATGCAAACCCTTATACAATACAATCACTTTCAGTAGAAATCAATGTTTTCATAGAAATGTGTGCTCCCCTCACCTCATCAGTTCAGAAGGTGATACATTTCCAGTTAAACCGAATTGAATTCTCCTCACTTTGCAAGAATACATTAGCCATTATGATATTGCAACTACTGTAAAACTTAGATAAATAGCCCGGGCTTTTATTTGCTAAAATCACTGAATTGACCCTGCCTTTATTTGGGACAGGCGTCCATATGGGACAGGCCTTTAATTCTTTTTGCACAAAACTGAAACTACTATCAGGGCAGAGTTTATTTCAAACAGAGTAATACTTATGTAAAATTATCAAATAATATCAAATACACATCATTTGTTTCATCTAGCTACGGTTAATGCGCTTTTATTTTGGGCAGAAACCTATCGAAAACAACAACACTGTGCCGGATAAGAGAAGTTAGCAGACAGAGAGTGATGGACATCACATGACAGGATTCACAACTTGGATTCATTTTTATGAAAATCTGTTTTGATTCTTTTGATCGGTGGACCCTTACAGATTAAAGGAATATAAATAATCAAGGAATGGACACATTCAGACTTAATGAGCGGACTTAACAAGTGCTTCAAAGTTAACGTGAGTCAGCATTTTTTCCCCCTTTTCCTCTCTTGTAGCCATGCAGGTTACACCAGTAAATCTAGAAAAATTAGGCTTTGGGTCTTGTTGTTTCCGTTAAATGAACTTAACAGTGGTATTGTGGAAATCTAACCGATTTAACGATGTTCAACATGTCCATATTGACTTATTGATCATACGTTTAAACATTAATATTTGTATTAATGATCTAAGCAGCTTAGAAGCAGCTAAAGTGGGTGACCCAGCAGGGTTTAAGAGATTTTATACATCCAGAGAACTTCTATAAAAAACAGACCAGGCTTTTAATTGAGTAATTGAGGCAGGTATTTATTTGTCAAAATGTGTTCCCATACCAGGCCAGTAAAGGAGTCAGGCTCGGCTATTTGGGACTCGGCTAGTTAAAGTTTAACGGTATATATTTTTCCACTTTTCAAAAGAGGATAAAATGTTTTTTTTTGGGACATATTTGCTACTTTCTACTTGGCCTAGCTTGCTAGCTAGGTGTCTACTCAGAAAAAGTAAGCTAGCTAGCTAGGTTAGCTTGGTAATGTTTGAACTGATTCCCAATACAGTTGCTAGATGTTACTTTTGCTTCATTAACTTCATATCGTTCAAACCTTATTACGAGCAAGAGAGTGGGAAAAAAATGTTCACGACAGACTTGTAATTCTAAGTTGGATGTAACATCTGCCACTTGGAGAAAAGTACACCATTGGTAAAATGGCTGTAAAGCCACCACAACTGGCAATTACATCTAAATAAAAATTCAATATCAACACAAATTCACTAGATTCAGCTAATTTAAAAGGAGCTATACACAATACTTTTGTATCTGTTGTCAGTTGTTAACAGCTACTACAAAAGTGTGGCTAGCAGTAGAGTGTGGCTAGCAGTGGAGTGTAGCTAGCGAAGAGTTTTTATCTGTTTTTCCCATTCTGGCAACATTGCATGAATGCCGCATTTTTTTCATGGTCTTCAACGTATGCTGTGTCATCAGCAGTTCCTTCGTATTCAATGTCATGTTTGTTATACATTTGACAGATTATGACATCTAACGGTCCAGCTGTTGCAAATGAAAGACAAATGACCAGCAACTGGTGACCTCACTACTCAATCAATTCAACCAAACTAATATAGGAAGTGCGGATGGTACTAAGCGACTAATGAGCCCCAGTTCCCACACTGTGAGTTGTTGGAACTGAAGGGATATTATAATAATCATAATTTATAATTTAAGTAGTTTTAGTGCACAGAAATATTGTAGCAATCTCATTGCCAGTGCACACATTGTCATTGCTATCATTGCTGTCATTGCTATTTTTGGTATCAAAAATTCCCACCACCTGGACATCACTAATGTAGAGGGCCTTATTGCAACAGCAAACTGAATTAACTTAAAATCAATAAAATTAAAATTTAATTTTTTGGTAATTGTAATTTTGACCAAATACTGAAAGTACGGTATATACTGATTTCTTTGCAAACATTTTCTTTTGTTTCAGTTGGACTTTATTTACAAAGAATAAAAGGGAAACGTCCAGACTGTTTTTTGAATATCAGACAACATGACTGGCTGACAGTCAATATCTAATAGACTGAATATATCAGTCTAAACCTGTTAATTACTATATAATTACCTCTTGATACACTCAATCAATTTTGCTGATCAATTACACAGAAGACAGATGAACTCCACGTGTTTCTAACGGCGCAACAGATCGGCTTCCCATCAGCACACCGGAGAGGTTTTGGAAATAAAATCCAATTCTGCTGTGCTTCTGTTCGCCTCTTGCATACATTGGTAAGACAAGTCACGCATGGATAGCAGTGGGACAAGTCTCTTCTCCAGCCTGATTAGTTCTGCTCCAGAAATATGGAGAGTGACAAGCTAATCGCAGCTGTGGCAGCGGTGAGCGGAGGCCTCTAAAGGACTGGAGAGACAGATCGATGATGGGCGGGCTCGGTGACAACATGAGATGTGCGGCTTGATCTGATACATCAACATGAAGCATGCAAGACTTGCTGCATGGAGGATGCATGCCTCTCTAACCAATGACATGGTTAAGATCTAACAGTTTTTATTAGTTGTATAAACATAAACTCCTTCATTGTTATGTAACTTCCATCTGTGATGCTCTGTTTGCTTCACTTATTTTTATAGTGCATGGAATGGAAAAAGGTCAAAACTGCACTGGAAACTTGGTATTTTGGGCCACGAGTCCACATAGTCCGACATATTGACAAAATGTTCCAGTGAATGTGAAAAACAGACACATTTGTGTAAAGTCAACCATATGTTCATATGTCATAGACATATGAAAGTGTTTTTTGCATTTTACACCCTTATGGTTTTCCCCATTGGGCTCTAGACTCAAATTCTGACTGGCTACACTTGAACTTTGCCCAAGCTATGGAACTCATTTGCTTGTTGGGCTGCAGGTCAAATTTGTACACTTGTTGTATATAATTATATTTTATTTAATTGATAAACTAGAGTATTTATATATTATATGTACTATAAAGAGACCTCTACAATTAAAGAAGTGGTATTATGCTTTTTGGCTTTTTCCCTCTCCTTTATTGAGTATCTCTTTTTTGTGCATGTAACGGGTTTGCAAAGTGAAAAAGCCAAAAGTCCAGCCCAAAGGGAGTTCCCATCACCCACAGAAAGCTGTGCTCTGAACCGCTTGAAAAGAGCTCGTTTGTAGTCCAACCCTTCAATTCCTTGACTTGTGACATCACAATGAAAACGCGTCATAAAGCTTGCCAAGCAGATGGTGGAGTCAGGCACTCCCTCAAACCAAGCTAGTCTAAACGAAGGCCCTTTGGCTCGACTCGCCTTTGTTTGTGTTTCCATTGTAGAATTGTTGTACCTGTACCTGCTTCCAGGTACTTTTTTTCGTATCACCTCACCTCCGTCGAGGTTCCAAGCGAGCTGAGGGATACTAAAATGTAACGTGAAAACACAACAGACTGCTGATTAGTCAGAGAGAATATTCGCTATTGCTTGCGCCAGACGGAGGCTAGCAACAGAACGTTTTATATTTTACAGTTTTCGTATGGAATTTCATCACTAAATCCATATCTGAGAAGTTTTGAGGTGAGTTGAGGAGCTCTGCAAGTGGCGGCAGGGGATGCCTGCGCCAACTCACGGGAGGAGTGTGTGAGGGCGGCCAGCCGCCCGCTCACAGAGCCCTCTGCTCCCGCCGTCACACAGACTGCTGCAACAACAATGGCAGAGGAAAACACAACTGGAAGGTTTTCATACCGCTTATCTGTCTTTACATTCTGAGGAATATTCTAACGTTTTACCCGTAGAATTTATATATTTTAGGAGCTGTGTGGATCGCTGGTGTGTGTTGCATTGCACATTAAGTCGCAGCCGTTGTGTGTGGCGTCGCTATCTTTGGGTACTATCTGCGATGGAAAACGAAGCAGGGCCGACTAGAGTTGAGTCTCTCGATTTGCGCTATGGAAGCATTTTTCGGCAAGGCAGCATAGATCGTCAGAACACCGGCAACAGTTCAACGTTTAGTCCTGATGGTAAGATGTGGAACAATGATGTTGTGTGGTTGTGGACTGGTAATAACTTATACCATCTGCTAGGTTATGGTCGCCGTCTGAAGGCTTTGATTTGGATCACACTACCTTGTTTCTTATGATCCACCCTTCTCTGCTTCTGATTGGCTAGTAGTCCTGGGAACTGCACATGTGCAACTCCCAACAAAGATTTTGTAAAAGTAATATGCATTACTCGGTAGCTCAAGAGCAGAGCGTACAACTCATAGGGTGAAAAGAGGAGCTGCAGCAATGTGCAGTATGAGAAAAATATAGTGTTTTTTGAAAATTAAACCATGTAAACCTGTTCTGGTACAACCCCTAATTGGGATTTTGAAGCTGAAAATAAGCATAATACCACCTCTTTAATAAAGACAAAACAACAATACTTTTGATTTGGTAACTGCAACTTTGTTGGTTTAGAGTGTGCATAAATGGAAATTGTTAATAAACAGGGCAGGAAACAGTGACCATTCCAATGTATGATGTAATTCCTGTTTGACAAAAACGGGTGTGTAATATCATAGGTCAGTTCCGCATTTATCATGATTAAGAGACCCGAAATCCCTCAGTTTCCTGCAAGTGAGTGAAACAGCACCCCTCTGGGTTATAATGGGTGGCAAAATTTCATGTAGTCAACCAAAGACAAGCCAGGTAATGCTTACTGTCATGCTTGCACAAAACTTAATGGACTCTGGGATTTTGTAAATAAATTCTGCACTTAAGCTGAAAGCAAGCTAGCCGCACTCTGGCGAGTTAAAAGTTAACTACAAAGTTTAAATGAAACAGCCAGTTGAGCTAGCTTGTTTTCCCAGTATTGCAAATGTCAGCAACTGTGCTTATGTAAGGTGTTTGCTCAATAGCTATAGTAAATAGCAAAGTAAACAAGGGTCCTAGAAATGCATTTCTGGTCCCAGGATTGCGGTCCTGAAACTGCAGCTGTTAGGAATGTGGTTTCTGTGTTCATGTTGTTCCTGTTTAAGTCTGTTTTTGGTTCTGTGTTTCTCTGTGTAGTCTTGTTTAGTTTGTTCTTAGTCCTGTGCATTAGTTCATGTCTTGTGTGTTTACTCCTGGTCTTGTGTTCTCTGTTTAGCTTTGTGTATTCCCTTGTTCATTTACTGTTTTTGTTCAGCTCTCTTTGTACTGGTCTGTCATGTGTTACAGAATTCTGACTTTAATCTCAGAATTCTGACTTTAAACTCAGAATTCTGACTTTTTTCTCAGAATTTTGACTTTAATCTCAGAATTCTGACTTTAATCTCAGAATTCTGACTTTAAACTCAGAATTCTGACTTTAATCTCAGAATTCTGACTTTTTCTGTCAAAAAAAACCCCCCACATGGCTCTAATCATCTTCCGCATCTTCCACATGTAAGTGTCTCTCTGTTCCCTCCTGCTGTCTCTCTGCCTGCTTCGTTAACCTGATCTCAGTCACCTGTGTTGCTCCCTCCCAGCTCGTTAACCCATGTGTGCATGTGTGTATATATTCTTTTTTGTTCCCTCAGTCGGTGTCCTGTCATTGTAGCGTTTAGACGATCTGTCATGTGTGTAGCTCTGTACCTGTCTCGTCTCTGCCCTGCCTGTCTATCTGCACCTGCCTGTCTATCTGCACCTGCCTGTCTATCTGCACCTGCCTGGATTATCTGTGTGTTTTTGGATCTTGTTTGGATAACCTTGTTTTTGGACTCTGTTTTACCAGCCACTCTGCCCGTAAGTGTGCTCGCCTTTTGTTTTGCCATAATAAACCCTGTGAACTATACCTCCTCTGCTCTGCGTCTTGCGTTTGGGTCCCACCTGCTCAACTACCATAACACCCTGACAGCAGCCTCTGGTACTGCAGCTACTCCGCTAGTTAGCAGTAATGGAGTTTTGCCAAGGAAGAAACTAAATGGGCATCAAACAAGAGCAGTGAGAAACTTTTGTAACTTATAAAAATTATTATAAATTTATATAACATGGATATGGGACACTTCCAAGAAAGACAGGAAAATAGGCTTAAACATCAGGCCTATTTGTCTGTTTGCCTGCTGGTTTCTTTCCTGATGGTTTAATGTCTCTTTGTGGCTGTGAGTATTGCACACCATGCTGTGCAATTGTTGATGTTATGGAGGTTGCAGACACAGTCAGCAGAGAGACCCTGGAGAGCTTTCAATAATTAGGACTTTCCTCTATTTAGCATGTATTGGTTTATCAGTCACCTGTTTATTTGTGTGAGTTCTGAATGAGCCTGTGCAGAAGGTCTTCTGGTATCTTGGGTATCTTGTTATCCCTGATTCGTTTTGTGCTGTATGATGAGTCATTAGCTATTTAAGTCCTGTATTTGGACCTTTTGATGTGAACACAGCTTTTAAATCTGCGGTTGCTACTGTTCAGTATTTGTAGTATTTAGTACTGATCTGTACCTCTAAGCTTTGTACTACATTTTATATTCTAAGAAGATGCATAAGAAACATGTGTTAGTCATGTGCCTTTATGTGCATCATATGATATGATAGCTTAAGGTATAGAACAATAATACAAATCTGAATTTGTTATCTTTGTTGGATAGATTAGGCCTATCCGTTGTCTTTATTTCTTAGATGACCTGGCTAACTTAGCTTCTGAAACTTGTCACTGTTAAAATGAGCTCTTAGTTTTAGAGTTAATCCAACTTTCCCCTCTAAAAGACCAGATGGTCCCAGTCTGTGCCCCTATGATTTAAATGGGCCAGAACCACCACTGAAAGCAGTTGAACGTATTCCCATTCCCTGAAACAATAAGATCATCCTTTATAGTTATCAGTAATTTCCTTATTCAATTTTTACCAGCAGGCCTATATTGAAACAAATTTGAGTTTAGAGTCTATTGATCTAGCACTGGGATGTAAGTGTAATGTTGCCTCAGTACTGGGTCTAGACCTCTAAATATGTACACAGATCAGCCATAAAATTATGACCACTGACAAGTGAAGTAAATAACACTGTTTATTTCGTTATCATGGTACCTGTCAGTGGATGTTGGAAAATGTTCGCTTGCTGCCTAATATATCCCATATTAGGCAGCAAGTCAACATTTGGTCTGCGGTCATGATCTTTGTAAACCTTTCGCTGTTAAAAATGTGGTTTCACAGAGATGTGAACTCAGATTTCTGAATTTTGGGAGAAAACAAGAAAGAAGATTAAGGTGGTTTTATATCCACATCTAGCACAAGTAAATACATTTCCATGTTTAAATTTTTGAGCGGGCCGCTGAGAGACTGGAACCAACAAACTTTGGGGTTGTCAGCTCTCAGTGAAGGAGGAGACAAACCTACCTGCTGTGTGACGCACATTGCCTTATTTAGATCACTCAGAGTGTTTCCCCAGTTATAAAGCTGGCCTGCTGGGCAAAGAAATGATCGCCTTTGAGTTATTCCCTGTACATTTATATTGCTGCTTGGTTTTGATTTGCATGCAAGGATTGTTGCAAGGTATATTTTTTGCAAATATTTTTCTAGGGAAAAAATTATTTATTATTATTTATTTATTATTTATAATTATTTCAGACAATAATATCTTTATGTATAATATTTTTTTCTGATATCTTCCTGAAGGACCAGAATGTCTAGTTTCATTTTTTTTCACTAAGGTGTCAAGTTAATTTTTAAATAGCATATCATTTTACTCTTATTGAACGTTGCCATCACCATTATAGTTATTGTGCCGTTTTATATGAGTTCTATTAAAAACAGCCTCTTTTAAATTTGCTGTAAAGCAGTTGTTTGTTCATAGAAAAACTAGAGACACTTTCGAAAGATTGTATTTTAAAAAAGACCACAAAAATACAACGCAATGAAGATTAAAATTTAGAAAGTTACAATTTTTTTTTTTTTTTTTTTTTAAAGGCCGACACAGGATGGCTTGTGTCCATCAGAAGTACTTGTCGCTCCACGGTCAAATAGCTTCGGAAATGCCACAGACCTTTGTCTGATCTGGTTGTATGTGGACGTTTTGACTACGACAATATCGTATCGTCAGGTGTATGATTAAACAGATACAGGTGCTGCTGATCACCAATGAAGTATGGAGGCTGAAACAAAATCCACAACTGAAACCGGAAACAGCTGTGTAGGAGGAATACAACTGGGTGACCAACAGCCAATTTGGCCAACAAGGGGAGGTTGCTGAAGACAAGAACAACGAGTCCTGGAAGTGATGCCCCACAGAGCCCCAATCTCTACAGCATCTAGTCTGTCTGGGATTACATGAAAAGAGAGAGCGAGAAGCAACAGAGGCTGCAGTGAAAAGGGGTTTGAAAGAGGCCAATGCTTTTGAGTTACACGATGGATACACTCTTTGAAATCTGTCTTGTACTCATCATAAAAACGAGGTTTCGCCGAGATGTGAAGTCAGATTTCTGCATTTTGAGGCCACAGTGCTCAAAATGCAGGGGCCAGTACAGTCCATCAGAAGTACTTGTCGGATCACTGTCAAATTGCTTGGGAAAGCCCCTCCCCCGACAGCCTTCCCACGCCTAGTCTCGGCATAGACAATCTTCATGGTGATTTCATGTAAGAAAGTGCTCAGCACCTCTGTGTGGAGGTTCCATGGTGTAATGGTTAGCACTCTGGACTCTGAATCCAGCGATCCGAGTTCAAATCTCGGTGGAACCTGACTTTAAGCGTAAATGCCACAGTAAACACAATAAAATGTCTCGTTGTATGTGGACGCTTTGACTCACGATAATATGTCGTTCATGTTCTCCCCTCTATCATGACTTCTTTCAATTCTGTCATGATATGGCAAACTTCCACTGTAGTGCTGGCGCATGACGTCAGGATGGCCGAGCGGTCTAAGGCGCTGCGTTCAGGTCGCAGTCTCCTCTGGAGGCGTGGGTTCGAATCCCACTTCTGACAGCTGGTTTTTGCCTGTACTGAGAGACAGGGAAAGAAATGTAAGCCCCTCTTTGTAATGTTAGGACATAGGCCTATTGAAAGAAACATACAGTGTCAGTAGTACAGCATTTGCAAGGCTGCTTTCACACAAAGCAGTGGTACCTAGCACAACGAATAGCTAGCGTTGTGCTAGGATGTGTTTTTGTACAGTAGGCCTACTTGTTGTAGGATGAATAGTTTGTAGGAAGTCTAACAGTGGCTTAATTTACCATTGCCCACATCTCCTCTTCTGTGTGAACGCTAAACTAAGTAAGGTGATTAAGTCAGCCAATAAAAGGTTGCCTTTTCACATGTTATCTTCTGTGTGACTGGTATTGTTGCATGCCTTCTATGTCATACTCTCTGCATTACATAAAGTACTGTGCATACGTTTTAGGCAGGTGTGGAAAAAATACTAACAATCAATAGAATAAGAATGCTTTCAAACTTAGACACGTTAATAGATTATACTTATCAGTTAACAAATACCAAAGTGAGAGGACAGAAGAAGAATCTAAATCAAACCAACATTTGGTCTGACCACCCTTTACCTTCATAACAGCATAAATTCTTGTAGGTACACTTGCACAAAGTCGGGGATTTTGTAGGCGTATCGTCAGGTGTATGATTAAACAGATACAGGTGCTGCTGATCACCAATGAAGTATGGAGGCTGAAACAAAATCCACAACTGAAACCGGAAACAGCTGTGTAGGAGGAATACAACTGGGTGACCAACAGCCAATTTGGCCAACAAGGGGAGGTTGCTGAAGACAAGAACAACGAGTCCTGGAAGTGATGCCCCACAGAGCCCCAATCTCTACAGCATCTAGTCTGTCTGGGATTACATGAAAAGAGAGAGAGCGAGAAGCAACAGAGGCTGCAGTGAAAAGGGGTTTGAAAGAGGCCAATGCTTTTGAGTTACACGATGGATACACTCTTTGAAATCTGTCTTGTACTCATCATAAAAACGAGGTTTCGCCGAGATGTGAAGTCAGATTTCTGCATTTTGAGGCCACAGTGCTCAAAATGCAGGGGCCAGTACAGTCCATCAGAAGTACTTGTCGGATCACTGTCAAATTGCTTCGGAAAGCCCCTCCCCCGACAGCCTTCCCACGCCTAGTCTCGGCATAGACAATCTTCATGGTGATTTCATGTAAGAAAGTGCTCAGCACCTCTGTGTGGAGGTTCCATGGTGTAATGGTTAGCACTCTGGACTCTGAATCCAGCGATCCGAGTTCAAATCTCGGTGGAACCTGACTTTAAGCGTAAATGCCACAGTAAACACAATAAAATGTCTCGTTGTATGTGGACGTTTTGACTACGATAATATGTCGTTCATGTTCTCCCCTCTATCATGACTTCTTTCAATTCTGTCATGATATGGCAAACTTCCACTGTAGTGCTGGTGCATGACGTCAGGATGGCCGAGCGGTCTAAGGCGCTGCGTTCAGGTCGCAGTCTCCTCTGGAGGCGTGGGTTCGAATCCCACTTCTGACAGCTGGTTTTTGCCTGTACTGAGAGACAGGGAAAGAAATGTAAGCCCTCTTTGTAATGTTAGGACATAGGCCTATTGAAAGAAACATACAGTGTCAGTAGTACAGCATTTGCAAGGCTGCTTTCACACAAAGCAGTGGTACCTAGCACAACGAATAGCTAGCGTTGTGCTAGGATGTGTTTTGTACAGTAGGCCTACTTGTTGTAGGATGAATAGTTTGTAGGAAGTCTAACAGTGGCTTAATTTACCATTGCCCACATCTCCTCTTCTGTGTGAACGCTAAACTAAGTAAGGTGATTAAGTCAGCCAATAAAAAGGTTGCCTTTTCACATGTTATCTTCTGTGTGACTGATATTGTTGCATGCCTTCTATGTCATACTCTCTGCATTACATAAAGTACTGTGCATACGTTTTAGGCAGGTGTGGAAAAAAATACTAACAATCAATAGAATAAGAATGCTTTCAAACTTAGACACGTTAATAGATTATACTTATCAGTTAACAAATACCAAAGTGAGAGGACAGAAGAAGAATCTAAATCAAACCAACATTTGGTCTGACCACCCTTTACCTTCATAACAGCATAAATTCTTGTAGGTACACTTGCACAAAGTCGGGGATTTTGTAGGCGTATCGTCAGGTGTATGATTAAACAGATACAGGTGCTGCTGATCACCAATGAAGTATGGAGGCTGAAACAAAATCCACAACTGAAACCGGAAACAGCTGTGTAGGAGGAATACAACTGGGTGACCAACAGCCAATTTGGCCAACAAGGGAGGTTGCTGAAGACAAGAACAACGAGTCCTGGAAGTGATGCCCCACAGAGCCCCAATCTCTACAGCATCTAGTCTGTCTGGGATTACATGAAAGAGAGAGGCGAGAAGCAACAGAGGCTGCAGTGAAAAGGGGGTTTGAAAGAGGCCAATGCTTTTGAGTTACACGATGGATACACTCTTTGAAATCTGTCTTGTACTCATCATAAAAGCGAGGTTTCAGCCGAGATGTGAAGTCAGATTTCTGCATTTTGAGGCCACAGTGCTCAAAATGCAGGGGCCAGTACAGATCCATCAGAAGTACTTGTCGGATCACTGTCAAATTGCTTCGGAAAGCCCCTCCCCGACAGCCTTCCACGCCTAGTCTCGGCATAGACAATCTTCATGGTGATTTCATGTAAGAAAGTGCTCAGCACCTCTGTGTGGAGGTTCCATGGTGTAATGGTTAGCACTCTGGACTCTGAATCCAGCGATCCGAGTTCAAATCTCGGTGGAACCTGACTTTAAGCGTAAATGCCACAGTAAACACAATAAAATGTCTCGTTGTATGTGGACGTTTTGACTACGATAATATGTCGTTCATGTTCTCCCCTCTATCATGACTTCTTTCAATTCTGTCATGATATGGCAAACTTCCACTGTAGTGCTGGTGCATGACGTCAGGATGGCCGAGCGGTCTAAGGCGCTGCGTTCAGGTCGCAGTCTCCTCTGGAGGCGTGGGTTCGAATCCCACTTCTGACAGCTGGTTTTTGCCTGTACTGAGAGACAGGGAAAGAAATGTAAGCCCCTCTTTGTAATGTTAGGACATAGGCCTATTGAAAGAAACATACAGTGTCAGTAGTACAGCATTTGCAAGGCTGCTTTCACACAAAGCAGTGGTACCTAGCACAACGAATAGCTAGCGTTGTGCTAGGATGTGTTTTTGTACAGTAGGCCTACTTGTTGTAGGATGAATAGTTTGTAGGAAGTCTAACAGTGGCTTAATTTACCATTGCCCACATCTCCTCTTCTGTGTGAACGCTAAACTAAGTAAGGTGATTAAGTCAGCCAATAAAAAGGTTGCCTTTTCACATGTTATCTTCTGTGTGACTGGTATTGTTGCATGCCTTCTATGTCATACTCTCTGCATTACATAAAGTACTGTGCATACGTTTTAGGCAGGTGTGGAAAAAAATACTAACAATCAATAGAATAAGAATGCTTTCAAACTTAGACACGTTAATAGATTATACTTATCAGTTAACAAATACCAAAGTGAGAGGACAGAAGAAGAATCTAAATCAAACCAACATTTGGTCTGACCACCCTTTACCTTCATAACAGCATAAATTCTTGTAGGTACACTTGCACAAAGTCGGGGATTTTGTAGGCGTATCGTCAGGTGTATGATTAAACAGATACAGGTGCTGCTGATCACCAATGAAGTATGGAGGCTGAAACAAAATCCACAACTGAAACCGGAAACAGCTGTGTAGGAGGAATACAACTGGGTGACCAACAGCCAATTTGGCCAACAAGGGAGGTTGCTGAAGACAAGAACAACGAGTCCTGGAAGTGATGCCCCACAGAGCCCCAATCTCTACAGCATCTAGTCTGTCTGGGATTACATGAAAAGAGAGAGCGAGAAGCAACAGAGGCTGCAGTGAAAAGGGGTTTGAAAGAGGCCAATGCTTTTGAGTTACACGATGGATACACTCTTTGAAATCTGTCTTGTACTCATCATAAAAACGAGGTTTCGCCGAGATGTGAAGTCAGATTTCTGCATTTTGAGGCCACAGTGCTCAAAATGCAGGGGCCAGTACAGTCCATCAGAAGTACTTGTCGGATCACTGTCAAATTGCTTCGGAAAGCCCCTCCCCCGACAGCCTTCCCACGCCTAGTCTCGGCATAGACAATCTTCATGGTGATTTCATGTAAGAAAGTGCTCAGCACCTCTGTGTGGAGGTTCCATGGTGTAATGGTTAGCACTCTGGACTCTGAATCCAGCGATCCGAAGTTCAAATCTCGGTGGAACCTGACTTTAAGCGTAAATGCCACAGTAAACACAATAAAATGTCTCGTTGTATGTGGGCGCTTTGACTACTGATAATATGTCGTTCATGTTCTCCCCTCTATCATGACTTCTTTCAATTCTGTCATGATATGGCAAACTTCCACTGTAGTGCTGGTGCATGACGTCAGGATGGCCGAGCGGTCTAAGGCGCTGCGTTCAGGTCGCAGTCTCCTCTGGAGGCGTGGGTTCGAATCCCACTTCTGACAGCTGGTTTTTGCCTGTACTGAGAGACAGGGAAAGAAATGTAAGCCCCTCTTTGTAATGTTAGGACATAGGCCTATTGAAAGAAACATACAGTGTCAGTAGTACAGCATTTGCAAGGCTGCTTTCACACAAAGCAGTGGTACCTAGCACAACGAATAGCTAGCGTTGTGCTAGGATGTGTTTTGTACAGTAGGCCTACTTGTTGTAGGATGAATAGTTTGTAGGAAGTCTAACAGTGGCTTAATTTACCATTGCCCACATCTCCTCTTCTGTGTGAACGCTTAAACTAAGTAAGGTGATTAAGTCAGCCAATAAAAAGGTTGCCTTTTCACATGTTATCTTCTGTGTGACTGATATTGTTGCATGCCTTCTATGTCATACTCTCTGCATTACATAAAGTACTGTGCATACGTTTTAGGCAGGTGTGGAAAAAATACTAACAATCAATAGAATAAGAATGCTTTCAAACTTAGACACGTTAATAGATTATACTTATCAGTTAACAAATACCAAAGTGAGAGGACAGAAGAAGAATCTAAATCAAACCAACATTTGGTCTGACCACCCTTTTACCTTCATAACAGCATAAATTCTTGTAGGTACACTTGCACAAAGTCGGGGATTTTGTAGGCGTATCGTCAGGTGTATGATTAAACAGATACAGGTGCTGCTGATCACCAATGAAGTATGGAGGCTGAAACAAAATCCACAACTGAAACCGGAAACAGCTGTGTAGGAGGAATACAACTGGGTGACCAACAGCCAATTTGGCCAACAAGGGAGGTTGCTGAAGACAAGAACAACGAGTCCTGGAAGTGATGCCCCACAGAGCCCCAATCTCTACAGCATCTAGTCTGTCTGGGATTACATGAAAAGAGAGAGAGCGAGAAGCAACAGAGGCTGCAGTGAAAGGGGTTTGAAAGAGGCCAATGCTTTTGAGTTACACGATGGATACACTCTTTGAAATCTGTCTTGTACTCATCATAAAAGCGAGGTTTCAGCCGAGATGTGAAGTCAGATTTCTGCATTTTGAGGCCACAGTGCTCAAAATGCAGGGGCCAGTACAGTCCATCAGAAGTACTTGTCGGATCACTGTCAAATTGCTTCGGAAAGCCCCTCCCCCGACAGCCTTCCCACGCCTAGTCTCGGCATAGACAATCTTCATGGTGATTTCATGTAAGAAAGTGCTCAGCACCTCTGTGTGGAGGTTCCATGGTGTAATGGTTAGCACTCTGGACTCTGAATCCAGCGATCCGAGTTCAAATCTCGGTGGAACCTGACTTTAAGCGTAAATGCCACAGTAAACACAATAAAATGTCTCGTTGTATGTGGACGTTTTGACTACGATAATATGTCGTTCATGTTCTCCCCTCTATCATGACTTCTTTCAATTCTGTCATGATATGGCAAACTTCCACTGTAGTGCTGGCGCATGACGTCAGGATGGCCGAGCGGTCTAAGGCGCTGTGTCAGGTCGCAGTCTCCTCTGGAGGCGTGGGTTCGAATCCCACTTCTGACAGCTGGTTTTTGCCTGTACTGAGAGACAGGGAAAGAAATGTAAGCCCCTCTTTGTAATGTTAGGACATAGGCCTATTGAAAGAAACATACAGTGTCAGTAGTACAGCATTTGCAAGGCTGCTTTCACACAAAGCAGTGGTACCTAGCACAACGAATAGCTAGCGTTGTGCTAGGATGTGTTTTTGTACAGTAGGCCTACTTGCTGTAGGATGAATAGTTTGTAGGAAGTCTAACAGTGGCTTAATTTACCATTGCCCACATCTCCTCTTCTGTGTGAACGCTAAACTAAGTAAGGTGATTAAGTCAGCCAATAAAAAGGTTGCCTTTTCACATGTTATCTTCTGTGTGACTGGTATTGTTGCATGCCTTCTATGTCATACTCTCTGCATTACATAAAGTACTGTGCATACGTTTTAGGCAGGTGTGGAAAAAAATACTAACAATCAATAGAATAAGAATGCTTTCAAACTTAGACACGTTAATAGATTATACTTATCAGTTAACAAATACCAAAGTGAGAGGACAGAAGAAGAATCTAAATCAAACCAACATTTGGTCTGACCACCCTTTACCTTCATAACAGCATAAATTCTTGTAGGTACACTTGCACAAAGTCGGGGATTTTGTAAGCGTATCGTCAGGTGTATGATTAAACAGATGCAGGTGCTGCTGATCACCAATGAAGTATGGAGGCTGAAACAAAATCCACAACTGAAACCGGAAACAGCTGTGTAGGAGGAATACAACTGGGTGACCAACAGCCAATTTGGCCAACAAGGGGAGGTTGCTGAAGACAAGAACAACGAGTCCTGGAAGTGATGCCCCACAGAGCCCCAATCTCTACAGCATCTAGTCTGTCTGGGATTACATGAAAAGAGAGAGCGAGAAGCAACAGAGGCTGCAGTGAAAAGGGGTTTGAAAGAGGCCAATGCTTTTGAGTTACACGATGGATACACTCTTTGAAATCTGTCTTGTACTCATCATAAAAACGAGGTTTCGC
This sequence comes from Lepomis macrochirus, assembly GCA_024633595.2. NCBI lineage: Eukaryota > Metazoa > Chordata > Actinopteri > Centrarchiformes > Centrarchidae > Lepomis > Lepomis macrochirus. The sequence continues at coordinate 7,226,945 of JALXJV020000024.1, read as the reverse complement.
CGAGATGTGAAGTCAGATTTCTGCATTTTGAGGCCACAGTGCTCAAAATGCAGGGGCCAGTACAGTCCATCAGAAGTACTTGTCGGATCACTGTCAAATTGCTTCGAAAGCCCCTCCCGACAGCCTTCCCACGCCTAGTCTCGGCATAGACAATCTTCATGGTGATTTCATGTAAGAAAGTGCTCAGCACCTCTGTGTGGAGGTTCCATGGTGTAATGGTTAGCACTCTGGACTCTGAATCCAGCGATCCGAGTTCAAATCTCGGTGGAACCTGACTTTAAGCGTAAATGCCACAGTAAACACAATAAAATGTCTCGTTGTATGTGGACGTTTTGACTACGATAATATGTCGTTCATGTTCTCCCCTCTATCATGACTTCTTTCAATTCTGTCATGATATGGCAAACTTCCACTGTAGTGCTGGCGCATGACGTCAGGATGGCCGAGCGGTCTAAGGCGCTGCGTTCAGGTCGCAGTCTCCTCTGGAGGCGTGGGTTCGAATCCCACTTCTGACAGCTGGTTTTTGCCTGTACTGAGAGACAGGGAAAGAAATGTAAGCCCCTCTTTGTAATGTTAGGACATAGGCCTATTGAAAGAAACATACAGTGTCAGTAGTACAGCATTTGCAAGGCTGCTTTCACACAAAGCAGTGGTACCTAGCACAACGAATAGCTAGCGTTGTGCTAGGATGTGTTTTTGTACAGTAGGCCTACTTGTTGTAGGATGAATAGTTTGTAGGAAGTCTAACAGTGGCTTAATTTACCATTGCCCACATCTCCTCTTCTGTGTGAACGCTTAAACTAAGTAAGGTGATTAAGTCAGCCAATAAAAGGTTGCCTTTTCACATGTTATCTTCTGTGTGACTGATATTGTTGCATGCCTTCTATGTCATACTCTCTGCATTACATAAAGTACTGTGCATACGCTTTTAGGCAGGTGTGGAAAAAATACTAACAATCAATAGAATAAGAATGCTTTCAAACTTAGACACGTTAATAGATTATACTTATCAGTTAACAAATACCAAAGTGAGAGGACAGAAGAAGAATCTAAATCAAACCAACATTTGGTCTGACCACCCTTTACCTTCATAACAGCATAAATTCTTGTAGGTACACTTGCACAAAGTCGGGATTTTGTAGGCGTATCGTCAGGTGTATGATTAAACAGATACAGGTGCTGCTGATCACCAATGAAGTATGGAGGCTGAAACAAAATCCACAACTGAAACCGGAAACAGCTGTGTAGGAGGAATACAACTGGGTGACCAACAGCCAATTTGGCCAACAAGGGAGGTTGCTGAAGACAAGAACAACGAGTCCTGGAAGTGATGCCCCACAGAGCCCCAATCTCTACAGCATCTAGTCTGTCTGGGATTACATGAAAAGAGAGAGAGCGAGAAGCAACAGAGGCTGCAGTGAAAAGGGGTTTGAAAGAGGCCAATGCTTTTGAGTTACACGATGGATACACTCTTTGAAATCTGTCTTGTACTCATCATAAAACGAGGTTTCGCCGAGATGTGAAGTCAGATTTCTGCATTTTGAGGCCACAGTGCTCAAAATGCAGGGGCCAGTACAGTCCATCAGAAGTACTTGTCGGATCACTGTCAAATTGCTTCGGAAAGCCCCTCCCCGACAGCCTTCCCACGCCTAGTCTCGCATAGACAATCTTCATGGTGATTTCATGTAAGAAAGTGCTCAGCACCTCTGTGTGGAGGTTCCATGGTGTAATGGTTAGCACTCTGGACTCTGAATCCAGCGATCCGAGTTCAAATCTCGGTGGAACCTGACTTTAAGCGTAAATGCCACAGTAAACACAATAAAATGTCTCGTTGTATGTGGACGTTTTGACTACGATAATATGTCGTTCATGTTCTCCCCTCTATCATGACTTCTTTCAATTCTGTCATGATATGGCAAACTTCCACTGTAGTGCTGGCGCATGACGTCAGGATGGCCGAGCGGTCTAAGGCGCTGTGTCAGGTCGCAGTCTCCTCTGGAGGCGTGGGTTCGAATCCCACTTCTGACAGCTGGTTTTTGCCTGTACTGAGAGACAGGGAAAGAAATGTAAGCCCCTCTTTGTAATGTTAGGACATAGGCCTATTGAAAGAAACATACAGTGTCAGTAGTACAGCATTTGCAAGGCTGCTTTCACATAAAGCAGTGGTACCTAGCACAACTGAATAGCTAGCGTTGTGCTAGGATGTGTTTTGTACAGTAGGCCTACTTGTTGTAGGATGAATAGTTTGTAGGAAGTCTAACAGTGGCTTAATTTACCATTGCCCACATCTCCTCTTCTGTGTGAACGCTAAACTAAGTAAGGTGATTAAGTCAGCCAATAAAAGGTTGCCTTTTCACATGTTATCTTCTGTGTGACTGGTATTGTTGCATGCCTTCTATGTCATACTCTCTGCATTACATAAAGTACTGTGCATACGTTTTAGGCAGGTGTGGAAAAAATACTAACAATCAATAGAATAAGAATGCTTTCAAACTTAGACACGTTAATAGATTATACTTATCAGTTAACAAATACCAAAGTGAGAGGACAGAAGAAGAATCTAAATCAAACCAACATTTGGTCTGACCACCCTTTACCTTCATAACAGCATAAATTCTTGTAGGTACACTTGCACAAAGTCGGGATTTTGTAGGCGTATCGTCAGGTGTATGATTAAACAGATACAGGTGCTGCTGATCACCAATGAAGTATGGAGGCTGAAACAAAATCCACAACTGAAACCGGAAACAGCTGTGTAGGAGGAATACAACTGGGTGACCAACAGCCAATTTGGCCAACAAGGGAGGTTGCTGAAGACAAGAACAACGAGTCCTGGAAGTGATGCCCCACAGAGCCCCAATCTCTACAGCATCTAGTCTGTCTGGGATTACATGAAAAGAGAGAGAGCGAGAAGCAACAGAGGCTGCAGTGAAAAGGGGTTTGAAAGAGGCCAATGCTTTTGAGTTACACGATGGATACACTCTTTGAAATCTGTCTTGTACTCATCATAAAAGCGAGGTTTCAGCCGAGATGTGAAGTCAGATTTCTGCATTTTGAGGCCACAGTGCTCAAAATGCAGGGGCCAGTACAGTCCATCAGAAGTACTTGTCGGATCACTGTCAAATTGCTTCGAAAGCCCCTCCCCGACAGCCTTCCCACGCCTAGTCTCGGCATAGACAATCTTCATGGTGATTTCATGTAAGAAAGTGCTCAGCACCTCTGTGTGGAGGTTCCATG